>JARQOC010000004.1:406204434-406804434 GCA_033576535.1 Allobates femoralis | reverse complement strand
CACTCCTGCACTCCGGCTTGACCCCGGAGGCTGTCACAGAGTGCTTCCGGTGAGTGTTTGGTATTCGCTGCCAACCACTCAGCATCCGCGATTCTGACAGATAGGTATCTGTCAGAAGCGATCGGATGCTGCAGTGCTGTGCCTCTCTAAGGGCTGTGTAAAAATATGAATGGATTGTTAAATAAAGTTTTTACAAACATGTGAAAAAAAAAACATAAAAGTTCAAATCACCCCCCTTTTACCCCATTCACAATAAAAGTATTTAAAAAATAAAAAAAAATACATATATTTGGTATCGCAGCGTTCAGAATCGCCCGATTTATCAATATATAAAATCAATTAATGAGAACTGTAAACTGCGTAATGGAAAAAATGGTCCAAGCACGAAAATTCCGTTTTTTTGGTCGCCACAACATTGCTGTAAAATGCAACAATGGGCGATCAAAACAGTGCATCTACCCAAAATGGTATCATTAGAAACATCAGCTCAAGATGCAAAAAATAAGCCATCACACAGCCCCATATCCCAAAAAGATGAGGACCCAACAGGTCACAGAACATGGCGCAAAAAGGGTGATTATTTTTTTTTTAAAAACATCTGAATTTTTTTCACCACTTAGATACCAGTAAAGGTTTACATGTTTGGTATCTACGAACTCAAATAAACATGGTATCTATGAACCTGAGGCACCACACTGTCATGTCGATTTTACCATACAGTGAACATGGCGACTAAAAAACCCAAAAAACAAACATGTAATTGCACCTTTTTTGCAATTTCACTGCACTTGGAATTTTTTTGCAATTACCCTGTACACTATATGGTAAAATAAATGATTGCATCTGAAAGTACAATTTGTCCGGCAAAAAACAAGCCATCGTATGTCTATATTGATGGAAAAATAAAAAGTTATGGCTCTTAGGTACCTTTACACGTCGCCAACATTGCATTGCAATTTCACTTGCAACTTACTGGTTAGGGTACGTTACATGTCGCAACATTGCATGCAATTTCGCTTGCAACTTACTGGTTGCAGTGAAATAATGGACACATTGTTACATTTGTACACGGCAACAAAATTGAACAATGTGTCCATGATTTCACTGCAACCAGTAAGTTGCAAGTGAAATTGCATGCAATGCTGCGATGTGTAATGGTACCCTTAGAAGCAGGAGAGCAAACAACAAAAGTGAAAAACGAAAAATTCCTGGGTCATGAAGAGGTTAAGGCAATGCTGATGATTGCTTTCAATGCACAAATTTAGCTTTTTTAACAAAAGTTATAATATAAGGCAATCATATAATGCACATATAATGACAAATCAGCAACTACTTAAAGGGGAATCTGGCACCTGAAAATCAGTCCCCAGCCTATTAATACCTATCCCTGCACCATCATTAATGTATTCTAGTATACCTTTGTGTAAAAAACTGAATTAGTCCTTACTGGTAATTCCTTTTCTTGGAGCCTTCCACGACAGCATTGGAGGATGTCGTCCATGCCCTATTGGGGGACAGGAACACAGAGAGGTTAAAAGCCCCTCCCCTTCCTCAGTACTCCAGTGTTTACCAAGATCACCTTTAGCCATGGATTACCTGATACAAACCAGATCCAAACACCAACAAGGGGGAAAACTGATGCTGTCGTGGAAGGCTCCAAGAAAAGGAATTACCGGGAAGGACTAATTCAGTTTTCTCCCTTGTCTTCCACGATAGCATTGGCGGAATACCACCGATACTCCTCAGGGTGGACTATTGCCTGTAGGACTTTCCTACCAAAGGACAGATTCCGACTGAAGGACAGATCTAACCTATGGTGGTGAGAAAAAGTGTGGAGGGACGACCACATAGCCGCTCTGCATTTCTGCTCCGATGAAGCTCCACCCCGCTCCACCCAGGATGTAGCAGTAGCCTGAGTTGAATGAGCCTGCAACCCTACCGGAGGAGCAAGGTTCTGAGCAACATAGGCCTCACAGATCGCCTTCTTGATCCAGGAAGCGATGGTAGCCTTGGAAGCCTTCTTCCCTTTGTTTTTCCCAAAATGCTGAACAAACAGGTTCTGATCTAACCTCCAGGAAGCGGTTTCTCAGAGGTAGTGGAGGATTGACCGACGAACATCCAAGGAGTAAAACACGGCCTCAGCCGCATTAGCAGGAGATTGACAAAACGAAAGCAGAACCACTTCCTGGGACCGATGGAAATCTGACACAACTTTCAGAAGAAAAGATGGATCCAACTGAAGCGTAATGCGATTATCGGACCCCACGAGGCACGGAGCCCGGACAGAGAGTGCCTGCAGTTCTCCAACTCTGCGAGCAGAAGTGATGGCCACCAAAAACGCCGCCTTGTGAGAGAGAGACGGAAGGGATACAGCAGACAAGGGTTCAAAGGGACTGCAGGAAAGCCCCTGGAGAACAATGTTCAAATCCCAGGGAGGGACAGAAGGCTGAATCCTGGGACACAGCCTACAAGCAGAAGTAAAAAACTGTTTGATCCATTGATGGGGAAGCAAGATCCTGGTCAAAAACAGCCCCAAGCACAGACACCTGGACTTTAAGAGCACTCGGCCGAAGCCCCAAATCCAAGCCACGCTGCAAAAAATCCAAGAGTTGGGCCACATTAGGATGATGTATGTCCAGGATGGAAGGAGCACACCAGGACAGGAACCGTTTCCAGACCTTCCCGTAAATGGCGTTCATCACAAGCTTCCTACTCTGCTGAAGCGTGCGGATCACTGCTTGGGAGAGACCCTTGGTCCTCAGGATGTTGGCCTCAACAGCGAGGCCACCAGATTGAGCCACTGAGGGTCCGGGTGACACAGAGGACCCTGGGACAGTAGGTTGAGTTTGTGGGGCAACATAATCGGTCCCTCCAGGCACAGGTCTCAGATGGTGCTGTTCCACGCCCACTTGGGCCACAGTGGAGCCACCAGGATAACCGTCACTCCTCTGCCCGAATCTTTTGCGACGTCTTGGGAAGCAGCGGGATTGGAGGAAATGCATACACCAACCTGAATTCCCAGGGATGGGCGAAGGCATCCAGCCCCAGAGGATGGTCCGCCCGTGTCAGGGAGAAAAAGGTGGGCACCTTTGCATTCGAGCCCAAAGCGAACAGGTCGATCGAAGGGACTCCCACCTGTCCGTAAGAGGGCGAAATACTTCCGGATGGAGGCTCCTTTCTCCTGGGTGGACCTCTGTGCGGCTCAAGAAATCTGCCTGTACATTGTCCATTCCCTTCAGATGTACTGCCGATAAGGAAAGAAGATGGTGTTCTGCCCACAAAAGATTCGTCTTGCGAGCACCTGCAAGTGTAAGCCTCGAGTACCGCCTTGGTGCCGCAAGAAGGCAACCGTAGTCACATTGTCTGACAGGACCTTGACATGATGACCCCGGAGAACGTGAGCTGCAACATGAAGCGCCTCCTCCACCGCCAGAAGTTCCCAGAAGTTTGAAGACTGGCACTAACCGAGCGACTCTAAATCCCCTGGAATGGTGTGCGATCCACCATGCGCCCCAACCGGAACCACTGGCATCTGTGGTAACGAGGTCACAGGAGCCTGCTGCACCCACCCCGTCGACGGTTCCTGGGATTCATCCACCAGGAAAGCGAGGCTACCACCCACCCCGGGGCCCGGACCCGTGAGTTTAAGAAATCCTGACGTCTGTCCCAGCAACTCTGTATGTGTTCCTGGAGCAGTTGGGAATGAGCCTGAGCCCATGCTACCGACTGAATGCAGGCCATCATGGACCCTAACAGCGACATTGCTTCTCACAAGGAGGGCAACCCCCTTGCCCGGAAATGGGTTAGTTTCTTGCGGAGCAGAAGCCGATGTGCCGCAGGAAGGAACGAGGTCTGTCTGGAGGAGTCCAGCAAAACTCCCAAAAATTGACGACAGGTTGCCGGCACCAGTTCCGATTTCCAAAGATTGGACACCCATCCTGAGTGACTGAAGAATCTCCAACGTTTTGGAGACCTGTGTGCACAGAACCTCTGCGGAAGGAGCCACCACCAACATGTCGTCTAAATAGGGAATCACACATATCTCCTGGGTCTGGATGAACGCGATCATTTCCCCCATGAGTTTGGTAAAAACTCTGGGGCCAATGAAATCCCGAAGGGCAGCACATTGAACTGATAATTGACCATCCTGCCTGCCCCAGAGATCGCGAATAGCAGAAAGCGCTTGTGGGACTGGTGAATGGGCACATGATAATACGCATCCTGGAGGTCGATGGAGGTCATCTCGTAATCAAAACCGATCAGAGAATTGCCGAGCGGATCGATTCCATCTTGAATCGCCTGTAGAGGACATGACGATTGAGAAGTTTTAGATTGAATATGACACGAGGTGCCCCCGAGGATTTTCGCACCACAAACAACCTGGAGTAGTGCCCCTTGCCCTCTTCTCCAGGAGGAACGGGGACACCACTCCCGAATCAAACAGGTCTCGCAGACCCGACAAAAAGAGTGTGCGATAGTCCCCCTGAGGAAGGGAAATGACTCGAAGAGACGGAGGGGGCTGGCTCTTGAATTCCAAGCGCAGACCCTCCTGAATGGTCGAGAGGATCCAAGGGCACGAGGAGATTGCTTGCCACTGTGGCAGAAACCGCAGGAGCTGCCCCGCAATGGGGAAGGCGTTATTGTTTAGGGGGCGGCTGGTGATGCCGCTGCTGGGAGAGCAAGATATTACGGGTCTTGTCCCCTTCTGGTAGGCCCAGTGACCGACTTACCCTTCCCTTTATACTGGGAGGGTTGGCTGCGCTCAGGCCAAAAAAACTGCCTCAGGCTTCTGTTCCGGGAGACACTTCTTCCGGTCTGATACCTTTTCCAGAAGTCATCCAACGCCGGACCAAAGACATAAGACCCCTAAAAAGGATGCACACAGCTTGAGCTTAGACGGGACATCCCCATTCCACATTTTAAGCCACACTGCCGTGCAGCTGTGTTAGCCAACACTGTGCACCTGGCGCCAATGCAGATCGACTCAGCCGAACCATCGGCCAGGAAGCTCGTAGCACGTCTTAGAAGAGGAATGGAGTCCAAAAGCTCCTCCCTGGAAGTACCCTGCAGGATGAGTTCTTCCAGCTGGGTGATCCACTTAAAGAAGACCTGGTCACACATGTAGAGGAAATGTTCACCTGTAAAGACATAGCTGCCGCCTCGCAGGATTTTCTGAGGACACTCTCCATCTTACGATCGAGGGCGTCCTTCAACTGGGAAGAATCTTCAAAAGGTAACCGGTCCTTTTTTGCAACCCTGGCCACCTGGATGTCCACCTTTGGGACCTCCCAGACAGTCATCACCCTCCAAAGGAAACTTCCGTTTCAACTCGGATGAGGTGATCAGCCTATTTTCCAGAGACTCCCACTCCAGGCGGATGAGATTCCGGATGTCCTCATGGACAGGGAAGCCCAACTGCCGATTAGCCTTCAGGCCTCTGAACATTTCGTCCTGCACAGAAGAAGGGGATTCCACCACTTCTACTCCCATGGTACTACAGACAGCATCCAGCAATTCACCCATGGACTCCGTGAAAAATAGTAGCGTCCAGATTCTCGTGCCTGGACAGAGGCAACGGAGGCAATATCCTCGCCGTCCTCTTACGCTGAGCTCTGGGCAGCCTCTATAGGATCCCCAGAGTCACAATCCTGGAACTTCCTCTTTTTTGAAGGGGAAGGCCTGGATGCTGCAGCAAAAACTGGCAGTGCCGAGATACAAGCTTGCACCTCTTCCCTAACTGCTTGAACTTATGTCTAACCATGGATTGGAGCTCCTCAAGCAGGGATAGGGATTTTTACCTGACAACACTGTCAGTACATGGCTGACACAACTTCTTTTTGTAGGAAGAGGGAAATTTCGTGTTGTAGATGCCACATTTCCTGGATGGGTTTTTGCTCCCTTTCACAGGCAGGCCCTTGTCTCCCTATAGAAAAAAAGGGAAGAGAAGGGGGTCCCAGTGTGAGTGCAGGGCCCTAATTAACTCTACCCCTAGTGACCACCCCCAGAAACACTTACATGAGCTGGGGGAACGCTGGGCTCTGCAGAAGCAGAGGTGGAAGACCTATCACCCTCCATGTCTTCAGGGATCAGCCTTACTTGGGTGTAGCTTCCGGCGGGTACTTATCCAGAAGTAGCGTGCCCCCAATGAGGAACACCTGTTCCCTCCTCCTGTTCACTGGGCAGTAGGGCGCGATAGGCCTGCTGGGTTCTCCAGAGCCTCAGCCAGCCCACCGCAGCCTGAACAGGAGCCCTGCCCGGAACCGGAAGTGGCATCATCCGAAACTGGAAGTGCCATCCCGAAACTGGAGTGCCATCCCGAAACCGGGTGCCATCCCGAAACCGGAAGTGCCATTCCAAAACCAGAAGTGCCATCCCGAAACCGGAAGTGCATCCCGAAACGAAGTGCATCCCGAAATCTGAAGTGCCATCCCGAAATCTGAAGTGCCATCCCAAAATCTGAAGTGCCGCCGCGGCACCTCCGGTGCGCGCTCCAGGGACCGCAGCTGGAGGAGGGAGATGCCGGAGAGCTGACAGGCCTCCGGCGCTTCAATACACGGCCAGATTTCCCCGGGAGGATGCAGGAAAGCCAAATGGTCCCACCACGGGAGCCCTTGAAAGGAGGAGGCGGCCATCCCCGACATCCATCCCTGGCCCGGCTGTAAGTACACCCCAATGCTGCCTCTGCCGGCCCGACAGCACTGGAACCTCTCCATGCCCCAAGGTGGACAGGAAGACACTGGATTACTGAGGAAGGGAAGGGGCTTTTAACCTCTATGTGTCCAGTCCCCCAATAGGGCGTGGACGACATCCTCCAATGCTGTGTGGAAGGCGAAGGAAGAAAATGGGTATTTATAAAGTTTATAAAAGTGATTTTAGTACGTGCTGAACTGCGGTTTCTCAGTGCATGAGAAGTCACACAAGGGCGTTCCCTGTGGCTTCTATTCGCTGGACACCTCCGCAGCCCCTCCCTCCACCTCTGCCTGTAACCCGCATAAATAAATAAAAGGAGCCGAAACGACATCATAATGCGGTGAGTGCCATCTCATTTTTTTTGATTATTTATGGACTTTGAACCTGAGACCAGTGCAACGCCGCTGAATCTGGTACTGCAGAAAGGGTCAAATAGAGGGCTAGGACTAGTGCCCGGGATTCTCAAATCATTATCATATTGATATGTCCTGAGGAAGGGGCCAGGGAGCCCTGAAATGCATTGACTAATATATCAATATTATATTCACCCTTTGATGTGTCGTGGAATACGACAACACAGTTTTTAACCTCTTCATCCTCCCTACATTAATTTTCAGAGATAATGACCTTTAGTTTTTCATTGGCTGTAAGCCATAATCATCAACATTAACATAAACAGTTGAAATAGATCACTCTGTGTGTAATGACTCTATACAATATATGTGTTTTACTTTATGTATTAAATTACTGAAATAAATTAACTTTTTGTTGATATTCCAATTCATTAAGATGAACCTGTATTAACCTGTCCTTATTTGATTAACACAAATTACTCCATTAACCACTTGGCATCAGACATGGCCTTTATGAAAAAACATTTGTTGTTTCACCTTTCTAGTGTAATATTCAAGGAGTCCACTTTTTTATTGTTTAGATGTAGTCAAATGATTGCTTTTTTTTAATATGAGTTGTGTTTCTCATTGGCATTATTTTTAGGTTTATAGCAATTTATAACAAACCCTTTATTCACTCTCCATGGGATGGGATTTAAACAAAATAATTTGGACATGAGTCAGTGCAAATATAGTAACATATACTGTAGTTTAATATATGTTTTATTAATTTTGTGCGTTGAAAAAAATCATTTGTTTTAAGGTGCCATTTTCTTAGAGCTATAAGTTCACAATTAGAGATAGACAAGCTTTCCCCAAACATGTTCTCCAAGTTCAAAATCGCACAAGCATGGATGATTCTGATTCAGGATCGGAGCACAATTATTTTGCTAGAAAGTCAACGAACTCTGCTTTCTTCGGTAACTGATTGGATGTGAAAAAAAAGCATTACTGTGTTTGCAGTGATGCTTTTCTTCTAACTTATGACTGTCCAAGATAGCGGGCTGGATGTGTTTTTAAGGGAGGACATGGCAAGAGATCAGAGGAGCGTCAGACTCCATTCTTTTTTCTGGCACTTACTGTGTGGATGTTCGGGATTGCAGCCAATGAGGTCGCATAAACCACCACAACTTGCAGACATGAGAGCTTGTGAAATTGGCTGACCAAGCACATATCCCACGTTGATATCATGATGTTGCCATTTTAAGAGTGTTATTGCTTAGGGCAGTGCTGTGCAGCTGCTTTGCACTACTAAAAAGATGGCTAGCTACTCTATCTCTTTTTGAATAGGAGGACGAGAGAGTCCATCCAGACATAGGCTTTTTTTTCATGGAACAAGTGATTACGAATCTGTGTGCATTGCTAAAGACACATTTTTTTGCATAAAGGAAAAGTTTTACCAAAATCTTTGCCAAATCTTTGTGTTCCCTCTAAATGGCAAGGGTAACAGTTACTATTCGCTACTCGCACGGATAGTACAGTATTCGCGATACTTGTTACTCGGTGAGTATCGTGGTGCCGTTGGTGATGTTTCGATCATTATCTATCTGACACAAATTGACAGCTTCCTTCATGCACAAAATGAGCTGGCACCTCAGGGAGAGCTCTTCAATGAAAGGCTCTTTCTGGGGTGCACAGCAAGGTGATTTAGGCATTGGAATCGTAAAAAGCAACCCTCCCACTCTGTCCTGAAAAGACTTGTTTTATAGCAAGAGGTGTGTGGGTGGAGCCTATCACTAATTGAATAACATTAGACTCGCTATTTGGATGAATATGCGAGTAATAAAAACTACTCATTAGGAGTATAGCGAGTGGAAATATTTAAATATTTTGCTACTTGCTCATCACTGGTGATTGCCCAATCTTTGACTTTCCCCAAAAAGGGCTTTTTTTGGCCTCAAAGTAATTGCAAAATCCTTGTGGTTCTTCTAAATGGCTTTTTTGGTCTCAAACAAATAATTGCCAAATCTTTGTTTTTCTTTAAAATACTATTTTGTGGCCTCAAACAAGTGATTTCAAAATCTTTGTGTTTCCCCTAAAAGACAGCTTTTTTAAGTCTACCTAAAACACGACGAAACCCCACATCAATTTTTTTTTAATTATTTCAAGAAATAATTTATAAAAAGAGCTCCCCTGTATTTTTTATTTCAAGCAACGTAAAACTAGGCTATGTCATCAGCGCAAAATACTCCCCAAATCCACACTAAACACACAGCAAATACACACTGTGTGAGCACTGCCGAGTATTTGCTGTGTATTTTCTGTGTATTTAGTAGCTAACATTGAAGTATTCATGTGGGAATTTCTGTGTATTTCCATTGCAGTGCTGGAGTATGGGTCGACTTTCAGGTCAGCAGCAGCTGCGAGAAAGTGACCCCACCTCATAAGAAGAGCTTGAACCCTATCTTATTCTGCAAAAAGTTAATAAAATGTATGTACACATGCTAATGCTGTGAGGGAACCTGGTGATAGGCAACAAAAGTGATTTCAAACTTTATTATAGTCAATGTATAAAGTCCCTGTGATTTTGCTGCTGGAGAAGAACTTACACCTGTTCTAACACTTCTCTACACTGCTCTTATGTGTCACGTGTTTAGTTGACATCGCTGGATGCTGCTGTGTATGTTTGTCTTTAATGGTACCTTTACACGCCGCGACGGCAGGCTGGATACATCCCGCTACTTCACGTGCACGAGCACGCTCAAACGGTTACAAACGGTCAACGCACCCTCTTTACACGCCGCCACAAGGTGCGCTACGCCACGCTACATCTATAGCTAGCTACATCGCGGGTGTCTCAAGTAGCCAGCTGTAGCTCATTTACACACCGCTATAACCAGCTACTATGGGCGGACCTGGTGCAGCAGGGACAGCACATAGGCGTGCCACAATTGTGGATTACGAGCCGTCCGTACGCTGATAGGACGAAGCAATAACATCCTGATTGGGCAGGCAATGCAGGAGGCTGAGTAATACAGCACGCTCGAGCGATTGTGTAGTGTGACTCGTCAGCTCCTTAAATATGCCTCCCTATGCAGCGACTACCAATCGTCATGCAGCAGCTTCCACCAATGATCGCACATGGGGCGCGGTAACACGGAGCCAGGGTCACGCCGGTCATTGCAGCTACATCGCAGGCTGTCCCGAGTTCCCTTCCATTGCCTCTTTACACGCCGATACAGCTCGCTACCATCAGCGATGTAGCCATCAGTTTTCGAGCAGAGCTAGGAAACAGATGTATCTGTTGCCGGCTGTAGCGTCACGTCTTCAGACGCCGCTACGACGGGCTACATTGGCACTACAAGCTACATTTGTAGCCTGTAGCGGGATGTATCCAGCCTGCCGTCGCGGCATGTAAAGGTACCATAAGAGCTGCATGGTTGATAGTTGTGAAGGTCTTGCCCTGTGTTGGGAACTGCATTCACTATTAGCTTCAACTGCTGGTTGAGGGGTTAATGTGTGACTCACCTCACCTTCCCTCCCCTAGCCTTTAAGTAGACTCTCCTTCCACCAGGTGGTGCTGCTGATAGAGTTTTTCACTCTATGCCTGGACGCCGGCAGCTGTGCTGACCTGTGTGTTTGTTGCTGAAGTCCTTTCCTTTGGAGTTGCTGTATCCCAGTTCTGTGAAGGGAGGTGAGGGGGGAATAGTTTTAGGGAGAGGCTGGAGGCCCAAACCTTCTCACCTTTAGAGATACCTTCGGGATCAAGGCTATTCAGGGTTCCTAGACTAGGGTCAGACTAGTCTTCCCTGGTCACCCTGCCCATACTTGCCATTCCCTCATCAGCATTCTCACTACACCGTGACACTATGTTCTCTATGTAGAGAATGGTCAGAACTGGTATAAGTCCTGCTCCAGTGACAAAAGCCAGAAACTAAATGGCTGCTGTGAGTGGGATGTCATCTCAGTATGGTTCACCTGAGGTCCGCTATAGTGATGAGGCTGAGCTATGACCTGAGATGAAACAGACTGTGATGTCACCCCATTCACAGCAGCCTGTCAGTTTCCAGTCCCTCTGTGAATGGATGTCTGTGAATATCATGGAGGGTTTGTGTGGGGATAATAAACATGGTAGAAGAGGGAATTGTGTTCTTTTCCCAAATAAATATTGTTTCACAATGTGGTGTGTTATTTATTATTTACTTAGAGGTTCATAATGGGGTAATGGGGGGTCCAACTATGGCCTGACATTATGAACCTTGGGCTTAGTGCCAGCTGGCAAAATTCAGTTGGCATTCACCTCTTAATACCCAGTCTGCCATTGTCACCAGGGCAGCTGGAAGAGCCGGGAAAAGCACCTGGAAATTGTACCACAAGGAATTTGCACTTTCAGGGGTGGCTGTGGGCTGCTATTGTTTAGCGTGGGGACCCTAAAATGATGAGCCCTCACTCACTGAGAATACCAGCCTTAAGCTGCCTAGCTGTACCTTGACTGGCAATGAAAAATAGGTCAAAGCCCTATGCATTTTTTTGCCAGCCAAGGCGAAAAAAGGCAGCTGAGGGTGGCAACTCATAGCTGCCAGCTTTATATGTACTGAGACTGAAAAATACTCATTATTTATTTATTTACACCCTATGATGTCAGGTTGGTTTCCATACACTAATGTGTATGGGTACCTTTACACACATAATATATTGCTTGCAACTCACTGGTTACAGTGAAATCATGGACACATTGTTCCATTTTCTTGCCAAGTACAATGGAACAATGTGCCCATGATTTCACTGCAACCAGTGAGTTGTAAAAAATATATCTCTATGTGTAAAGGTACCCTATGACAACCAAGCACACACACCATCCAGATTGTGAAAATGCAGTCTAATTGCAACAGCCATCAAAGACACTCTCACAGAGCATGAGCGTCTGTGATTGGCTGTTGCTTGGTCAGTGAAGTGGATATGCAGAAAGCTTATTAGTCGGGACCGGAAGTAAGTGAGAGTGCGAGAGGGTCGACCTGGAAGCAAGCAAGCAACAAGAAACAGGTAAGATGATCTGTGTGTGTCTGTCTGTGTGTGTAACATAACGTAGAACAGAAGCATTAGTGCATTTGCACTAATGCTTCTGTCTTAGTTAAGCTGCACACATTCCAACAATTACCGAACAAAACCCGAATTTCTGACTTTTCAGCAAAACATTCAAGTTCGAGGTGCAGAACGAACATTGACAAATTCGGTTCAGATTTGAAATGTCCAAGCAAAGTTTGCTCATCTCTTGTCGCGATCAGCAAAAAATTGCATAGCAAACTTTGGCACCATTTTTAACTTTTCATGCTTGTGACTGGGGCTACAACAACATTTTAACTCTAGAACGCATACCCATAGAAATCTACACATTCACGCACCTGGGGCCTTTTAGGCCCGTTTTCAATTATCATGGAATAACTAGTAAAAAATACTTTTCAAAGTTTATTGCAAAGTAAGGATGCATTCCCACTAGCGCTGGAGTCCGCCAGGACGGGATTCCGTAATGGATCTGACCTCCTGGTGACCCCAGCTAAGGCTGGCGGACGCATACCTGGGGCCTCGCAGGCCTGCCAGGTTACCTGTTTTCTATTTTCTGTAAAATTACTTTAGTTAGATTTTTGAAACTCTAGGTATTCCTCAGGTATATAGTTGTTAGTAATTTCCAGTTGTTCATATATTTTTATGCTATAGGCATTTCGGTATAACAATCTTTTTTTGGGATTACCCATATTCACGCACCTGGGGCCTTTTAGGCCTGTGTGCAAATAACACGGAATAACTCAAATAAAAATACTTTTCAAAATTTATTTTACAATTGCAAAGTAAGGATGCATTCCCAGTAGCGCTGGGGTCCGCCAGGAGGGGATCCGTAATGGATCTGACCTCCTGGTGTCCCCAGCTAAGGCTGGCGGAATGACTGTGCCATTGTAATTTTAGATGTCAGTAAACTAAAAAGAAAAAAAGAAAAAGATTACAATCAGGCTTGTGCACTGTAAACAGTATGTGATAAGACTCCTTGTTAGGGTCCCAGCACACCAAGCGATATAAAGCATGTAATGTGCAGCCCCCCTCCTCTTACCTCCAACAGATCACTTTCTTGTAGTGCAGTAGAAGCCTCTGGTTTTGGAGCTCAGAAAGTTTCTATTTCCAGACAAAAGAAAGCTGACTTCTTCCTCCAAAGCTCCAGCAATTAGGACAAAAAGACCTGTGATGAGGTCAGAGACACATGACTTTGTGAGGGAGCCTCCCTTCCAAGATCACATGACCATGTTGTTCATGCAGAATCCACACTCTTCCCAGAGTCATAAAAGTTCTTCCCCAGCAACAATACAGACAAAAAGACTGAATATCACATGTAAACCTAGTACGGGGCCCCAGGTGCGTGAATATGGGGTAGTCCCAAAAAATGGTTGTTATACTGAAATGTCTGTAACATAAAAATATATGAATAACTGGAAATTACTAACAACTATATACCTGAGGATTACCTAGATTTTCAAAATTCAAACTAAAGTACTTTTACAGAAAATGAAAACAAGTAACCTGGCGGGCCTGCGAGGCCCCAGGTATGCGTTCTAGGGTTAAAGGTAATAATATAATTGTTTTCTTTACTGCCCAATTATGTAAAATTCTGTGAAGCACATGTGATGTCAACATGTCTACTCCATCCATATGTCAATGCAATGAAATATGTCATTTGTAAAATAGGATCACTTAAGGGAGAGTTTTGCTTTTCTGGAACCTCAGAGCTTTGTCAATGTGGCAAGGCATCCGCAAACCATAACAATGATATATGCACTCCAATATACTCTTTCCCTTTTGTGCTTTGCCCTGTACCTGAACAGGAGTACCTGACACATATGGGGTACTGGTGTACTTGGAAGACACTGCACAACAAACTGGGTGGTCCCTTTTATCCTGATAGCTCTTGCAAAATTTAAAAACTTGACTCTAATAAAAGATTTTAGTGAAAGAAATATTTTTTCTTCACCACCTAATGGTATAACAGTCTGTGAAGCTCCTGTGGATTCCTCACTGCAGATAAATTGATTGAGTGGTACAGTTTGGAAAACAGCATGACTTATAGGGGGCTCTGCTATTCTGGCACCTCAGGGGCTCTGCCAATCGGACACAGCACTTGCAAATCATTACAGTAAAATCTGTACTTCAATTAGGTGCTTTGCACTATGCATGAAAAGCAGTTTTGACCACATATGGGGTATTGGTGTACTCAGAGGTAATTGCAAAACAAATTGTACTGTCGGTTTTCTTCTATTACCCCTTTTGAAAATTAAAAACTAGGGACAAAAGCAATATTTTCTTCACTCAACCCAATGTTATATGAGCATGTGAATTACCTGAGGGTTTACAATTGCTCACTACATTCCTAGATGACTTACTAGAGAGGTATAATTTTATAATATGAGAGTTTTTGCTGTTTTGGCATTTCAGGGGCTTTTCAAATGTCACATTAATGTTCGCAATCTAATCTAGCCAAAATGGCGCAACAAAATTCAAATAGTGCGCTTTACTTTCTGAGTCCTGCCTTGTGTCCAAACAGTAGTTTTTCCCCACATTCAAGGCATCATTGTACTCATAAGAAAGTGCCAAACATATTGTATGGTCCATTTTCTCCTATAACCCTTGTAAAAATGAAATAATTATTATTTATTATTATTATAGCGACATTTATTTCATGGTGCTTTACATGTGGAAAATGGCATGCAAAGACAAGTACAAGATTTATGAACAATACAAGGCATACACAAGTTGGAGAGAGGACCGTGCCCTCGAGGGCTCACAGTCTACAAGGGATGGGTGAGGATACAGTAAGAAAGGGTAAAGGACCCTTCTAGCAAGGGCTCACATTCTACAAGAGATGGGTAAGGATACAGTAGGGGAGAAAAGAGGACCCTGCTTGTGAGGGCTCACAGTCTACAAGGGATGCGTGAGGGTACAGTAGGTGAGGGAGAGGACCCTGCCATGAAGGCTCTCAGTCTATAAGGGATGTGTGAGGATACAGTAGGTGAGGGGAGAGGATCCTGCCTGTGAGGGCTCACAGTCTACAAGGGATGGGTGAAGATACAGTAGGAGAGGATAGAGCGTTTGTGCACCGAATATTTATAATATTTGAGGCTAAATAACATTGTTTTGAGAAAAAAATCATGTTTTTCATTTTCACAACTCAATGTTGTAAAATTCTCTTGGTTGAAGGTGCTTACTAAACCTCTAGATAAATTCTTTGAGGTGTGTAGCTTTCAAAATGGGATCCCTTATGGGGAATTTGCACTGTGTATGCACATCCGGAGCTCTGAAAATGCAACATAGAGTCCACTATCTATTGTAGTCAATTCTGCTTTCTAGAAGTAAAATAGTCCTCCTACCCTTTCAAGCCTTGCTGTGTATTTAAAGAGTACTCTTCCATCACATATAGGATATCAGTGACTTCAGGAGCTATTGCACAACAAATCAAAATGGTCCTGTTATGAATAAACCACTAAATGTTTCTTATGGACGCTGTGAGTGGCTAATTCATGACAAGTCCTTTTTCTTTCATTACTCCTATATAAATTAAAATTTGGAGTTAAAGCAACATTTTTGCTGAAAAAAAACATTTTTTTAATTTTCAGGTTCTACCTTACAAAATTCTTTAAAGCACCTGTGGGTTCTAGGTGCTCACTTACTTCTAGATAAATTTCTTTAGGGTGTAGTTTAAAAAATGGGGTTACTTGCCGGAGGGTTCCACTCTTTAGGTACATCATAGGCTTTGCAATAGCATCATGGCATCTGCTATCTATTCCGGACAATTCTGTGTATTATTATGGAATAGAGTTTAATTTTTTTGACTTGTAATGATCAATGGATAGGTTAGCAAGCACTTTTTCTGCCAGCTAGAAAAATAATTTTGAGTTTTATGAAAAGTAAATCATGGAGAAAGTACAATTTTTACAAATAAAGGAAAGTACCTCTTCTTTAACACAAATGACACCTGGACCAACATGATTCAGCCAAAAAAATCTTCACTTTATATAAACTTTAAAGTCACATACAAAATATTTTCTTGAAAGAAAGCAAGTCTTGACATATAACTTAAATATATTCACTGCATAAAATGCAATTTCATAAATATTCACAGATCTTTATAACCCATGAGACACAGCAGAGAGTGGTTGCATTGGGAACAACACACCTGGACGGTTTAGGGGTTTGCCTTCTTAGGCAATGTCCAGGTGTGCCAATCCTGATGCAACGACTCTTTCCTGTGTCTCATGGGCTACAAAGGATTGTGAATATTTATAAGATTGTCATCTTTGCAGTGAATACATTGAAGTTATGTACCTATACCTTGCCATCATAAAAATAATATTTTGTATTTTGCTTGGAAGTTTATATGAAGTGATGAAATATTAGGTGCAATGCTGTGCTGTGGGATTGCAGTGAAACTAATGATATTACAGGTATTGCCAAAGCTGGATTTACCATTTTTTCTGCTAAAGGTAATTTTTATTCATCATTTAAAAAAGAAAAAAAAATACATATTTATATTTTATTCATTTATATACCGCTATTAATTCCATACATCTTCTTGCTTAACTGAACTATTGCAAAGTTAAAGAAATAAAGATACTCAATATTCTTCACTTCAGGACTGTGGCAAGACCAAAAATGCCAGTTAATATACTGCCAGATCTTTTACAGTATATGAACTGACAAATAAGTAATTACTTATAGTTAATTAGAAAGGTTGTTGTGGAGAACACAAATCGGCACAACCGTCTTTGAAACAATCATGTTTTTGCTACTCACTGTTAGCTGTTTACGACATAAACATTTGGTTGGTGCTCCAGCTGATAAATCCTAGGCATAAGGGAATCTAGGAAGTCATTCAATGAAGATTCAGCGACACATGTCTAGGATAATAACATCCTTAAAATTGTGATATCGGCTACTCAGAGTGTGGAGAAAGAGAAATTACAGGAGCAAGGCTGGGACTAAGGCTGTTTTGCGCAGTCTGCGCTTCTATGGGCACAATGTGATACAGTGTGCACATCTAACCCCATTCTGTATGGTACACTCATCTGAGCCCTGTATGTAATCCCATCAAGAATACACTCCACATATCTAATCCAGCACCTGATACACTCCTCACATAACCAATTCCAGTGTGTGAAGACCTTTTCCTCTCTCACAGCTCCTGAGATGCTGTTTCACTCTTGCATAATCACAATCTCAAGACCCAGGCCATCAATAGATTTTAGAGCACTTTTGCAAATTTTAGTGTTTTGACTCCTGTTTTGTCCAGCTCTGCAAAACTTAGTGGAGCTGGGACGGAACTAGGGTGGAGTGTGCATGGCAACCCTAATTCATGATGTTCTGTGGAGCACCATACACCACAAATGTTACTCCAGTCTCTGATCGGAGCAAGATATGTTTAGTCTCTGACTGGAGTAAGACACATGCTGGTGCATGCCATTTTTAAGATTCCCACTTTATTACTGTAACAGGGGAGCTATTAGCTCTAAATTGATTGAGTGCTCCTTATTATGTTCTGATATCTCTTTATAACTCATAGCATCACATAATAAGCATAAGATGTAGAAAACGAAAAACGTAATGCCTCACTACTAACCTTTGATGTTGCTTGCTGTATTCCTCTGCCTTTTTCCCTTTAGATTAGCCTTCTTACAGCATAATGTTGGCACAACCATATTTGACGGGTGGGATGGTGTTTTCAGGGCAAAGTGCATTGTTAGTTTTCTGCCATAAATAGCATTTTTCATTTAACATAAAAAGATCCACTTTGGTCTCCTCTGGCAAAATGTATTCTTCTTCCATATTCTATATAGGGGACACAACTAGCATGTAGAAGAAGATGCATTGGTCAGAGGAAACCAAAGTATAACTTTTTAGGATAAATGAAAAGCACTTTGTGTAGCCGCCACAGTATATGATGGTCTTCACACTGTATTTACATTGTATTCTCGCCCTCTTATTAGCCCCTACTATGTATAAGGGCCTCCTTAATAACTTCAACTCTGAAAGAAGACCCTGTTTGCATTCACCACACTAAATTATGACCCTCTTAAAAGCCTTCATGCTGTTTTCAGGCCCCCTTAGCTGCCACCACAGTACATCATGGTCATCTTACTAGTGCCCACTATGTATGAGATTCCCTTAAGTAGCCCCATAAAATTGAGTCTCCTTAGTATTCTGTATGAGGGCTCTCTTAGAAACCGTCACAATGCATCATGGATATCACTTGAGATGGGCGAATATGCAGTTATTTAGGTTTGACGGATCTGATTGGACTTAATGGGAACCAACCACCCCAAATGACCCCCCCGGACTGTTAATATGTGTCCCTACACCCTGCAGACACATATGGGGCAATCGTTTTTGCTAAAAAAACAGATTTGTAAAAGCTAAGATATAGCTTTATAAACTTTTAAAAATCTTGCCAACTGGGCGTTATCTAGCTGCCGAGGGGGGGGGGGGGTGGAGCGCTGCGCAATATGTACAACCTGGTCCGGTGCCGTCCCTGCACTCCTGTCCGGTGCTGTCTCCCCGCTGCTCTCTCCGGTGCTGTGCCCGCTGGTGTCCTCCTGTCATGGTCTCCATGCTGTGCCCCAGGCCGGAAACATGATTATCGGTGCGGGCTCCGGGCAATGGGGAAGCTTCCTGCTTCCTCCTGCCCATCCCTGCCCAGGTCAGCCCTGCACCAATGAGAACGCAGGGCCATTGTGTCATGTGATCGCCGCTGTGAGCCAATCACAGCTCAGGGGCGGTTACATGACATCACTGGCCCTGCGTTCTCATTGGTGCAGGGCTGACCTGGGCAGGGATGGGCAGGAGGAAGCAGGAAGCTTCCCCATTGCCCGGAGCCCGCACCGATAATCATGTTACCGGCCTGGGGCACAGCATGGAGACCATGACAGGAGGACACCAGCGGGCACAGCACCGGAGAGAGCAGCGGGGAGACAGCACTGGACAGGAGTGCAGGGACGGCACCGGACCAGGTTGTACATATTGCGCAGCGCCCCCTACCCACCACCCCACCCCCCTGGCAGCTAGATAACGCCCAGTCGGCAAGATTTTTAAAAGTTTATAAAGCTATATCTTTGCTTTTACAAATCCGTTTTTTTAGCAAAAACGATTGCCCCATATGTGTCTGCAGGGTGTATGGACACATATTAACAGTCCGGGGGGTCATTTGGGGTGGTTGATTCCCTTTAACCCCTTAATTCTTACTGTTGCATATTTGCATCATACCAATTCAATTAATTTCAATGCATATGTTATTTTAATTCAGGCACTAAGGGTTAAGGAACGTCTAGTTTGGGACCCGACAAAGCCCAAACTTGTGCCCAAATGCCAAATCCCATATAATCCTGTGAGGACCAGAACTTTAGAGCTATAAAATGGTGGTAGTAAGGGCTATGGGGCTGCAAAAGGATGCAAAATGCAGGAGAGTTATACTAACCAGTTTCTGTTCTGTTGTCACTGCAATGTCTTTGATTGGTTGCAGTCAGACTGCACCCTAACCCTCTGTGCTGGCATCTGTGATTGGTTGCCCTTCACACTAGTGTAAAAATAAATATATAATTAAAAAAATGGCATGGGATGCCCCGTATTTTTATGCACAGCACAGATAAAGCTGACAGGTGGAGGATGCAGACCCCCTCTGTGTACTTTTTCTTGGCTGAGTACTGTATAAAAATATGGGGGACCCCACACAGTTTTTAAATTATTTTAAAATATTATGAAATAAACAGCATGGGGTAACCCCAATTTGTATACCCAGACAAGATAAAGCAGACAAGGGTGACTGCTTTTCTCAGCCTGGGGAGGCCTATTGTTATGGGACCCTCCCCAGGCAAAAAGTAGCAGCCACAGAAGTGGAGCATGCACCACTCTGGTGCTTTTCTCAGCTAATCCTGATTGCCCAGATGTGGTGGCAATTGTGGTAATATCAGGGGTTAAAGACAGCTGTGATGCATTAAATATTACAGCTGCCATCAAGCCCTACGTTAGTAATGGGTAGGTGTCTATGAGACCCCTCCAATACTAACCTGTGAGTCAAAACAAATAAACACAAACACCAAGAAAATCTTCATTTGAAATAAAAAACACACACTCTCTCTCACCCACTTATTAACTTCCAAAACACCCCTGAAGGTCCTAAGTAATTCATACTAAATCAAACAAAGATTCCGGGTCTGTTGCATCCAGAAGTTGCAGTCATGGAAAACATAACCAGTGAATGCCGCTTCTGAGACACACTGACAGCTATAGGGGAGCTTTCAGCCTTGAAAAGTGGTGAAGTCATGGAGTTCACCAGAGCTCATTTTTGAGGGATTCCCCGCTGCCATTAGTGATGTCAGTTGAATCAGCTGTCGGATTGACGGATTGCAGCACAACTGCCCAGCAATCCAGCAGCACATCAATGGAGTTCACACTGTGGGAAACTACAGCTGTTACTTAGTTGAACTGCTGATGGATTGATGGACAGCTGTGCTGCCATGATGCCGACACCGGGGGTGTTGTTGCAGCCTGACTGCAACCAATCATAGATGTTGTCACAAAGCATGGGTGGGAGAAGCAGAGAAATATGCATAAGGTTTAGTGAGTGGACATGGAAGCAGTGACAGCAACGCCAAAACCCGGTAAGTATGATTTAACTTCTTTAATCCCCATTTTGCACTGGTAACGTTTACTGACTGGCTGTGCTACACATCTAACAAGCTTTATCCATAAACCTGAACAGTAAAGGGGATGTCACACGCGTCGATATCGCTGTCAATGTCGCTCGTACGTCACGGATTTTCAGTCGCTCAAGCGACGTAAAAGTGACGCAGGAGCGACATTGAAGCGTGTGACCAAGCGATGCAACCAGCGATATGTCGCTGATCGCCGATCGCAGGTTTCACTGCCAGACGTAAAACCTGTCGCTCATCGCTCAGTAGACCTTGTGCATCGCTGCGTGTGACACTAAACTCAGCGACGTATTTTCTATTTTGACAACGTACAAGCGACTAAATAAAATCGCTCGCAAGATGGCGACATCACCGCATCACTGGGTCATATTGACGCGTGTGACATCTTACCTGCGATAATTCCACATCGCCCAGGCGATTAATAATATGTGACGCATGAGCGATATCGCGGGCGACATTGACACGTGTCACAGGCCCTTTACACAAATTTCCCTGAGAGGTCCGTGTTGAGGATTCATGCATAGACACTAAGTGGCCAATACTGACCCTGAATTTTACAGTTCAGATTCACCCATCACTAGCTTTCATACATTGTTAAAAAAAAATCATAATCTCAGCAATTTCACTGATAGACAGCTGCAGGTACCGGGCTGACTCCTACAGTGATGATGTCATCCTTCTGGCAAATGAACAGTACTGTATGTAAGAGTCCAGTCATGATGATATCATCATATCGCTCCACCCAGACCTGCTGTTCTACAGGATTAAGGGCTTACAGTGACCTACAGACTACTGAAAGAAGAGTGGCAGTAAATGAACAGATTTTAGCCATGGTTTTATACACTACGTATGCAATTTACTGCTCTGGTCATATCAATAATTGCAAGTAATACAATTAGTAAAAAGAGGAAGCAATATTTATAACCTTGAACTTTCCTAAATTAAAATAATTGATGCCATTGCACTTTTTTGCTGTATTCTCCCTTTATCAACTATATTTTGATCTTTTTGATTAGCCTTAATTAAGTTTAGTGTTGTCTCATTTGCAAATGTATGGTTCTCCTTTTTATTGTTTTTAATTAACTGTGTTGTCAACTGTAGCTATTGTGAAAACATAATGTTATAAAGAATGATTTTAATTAAAAGAATATAGAATAAAGTCCTGACCAAGTTTAATTTTTTTTCTTTTTGTTTATTTTTCCAAATATTTTTTCGAAATGGCTGTTATGAATATTTAACCGGCCTTAACTCTCTTTTTTTTTAGTGTGTTGTTTTTAACTGCTCTGATGGACTAGACTATAAAGCCATGGGGAAATTCTTCAAAGGTCTGGCACAGTCTGGAGCTTGGGCATGCTTTGATGAATTTAATCGTATTGAGCTGGAGGTAATTCTAACACCACTTTCTCAGAAAACTTAGTATGCACTGCAAGCAGCAATTCTGCAAGTGCAAATACAAATGCAGAAATATAATATTGACTTTCAAATTCAGTTCTTTCATGTGTACATACACCATTTACAACATATATCATAATTTGTGAAAACATTTTTTAATGAAAATTAGTAATTTGGTGCTTCTATATGATACAGAAATATTAGATAAATGAATAGTTTAGTTGCAATACAACTATTGCATAAATAATGATTAGTGAATAGAAATCTGAAGTATTGAAGGTACAAATGCACTAATGGCTATAATTAAAGCACCACTCCAGTGTTTTATTTTTCAGTGTTGGATTGGTGCGAAGTCTACAGCCCCCGTCACACCTAGCGACATCGCTGTTTCGTCACAGGTGTTGTGATGCAACAGCGACCTCGCCAGCGATCTTGCTATGTTTGACACTTAGCAGCGTCATGTCGGAATAGCCTGGACGATTTTTTGATTGTCGGGCTCCTGCTGGGCAGCATGCATCGGTGTATTTGACACCTTAACAACAACCTCGTTGGCGACTCAGAACTCAGCCTTGTAAGTCTGAGTCGTCAGACTAGCTGCTGTGTGACAGGGTCCCAATGACCGCCAAGGTCGTTATACGGGTCACCGTATCGTTGCTGCGTCATTGAATAGATCTGACTGTTTGACATCTCACCAGCGACCATGTAGCGATGTTCCAGTTATCCTTACCAAGTCGTAGCGTTGTCGGGATTGCTGGAACGGGACCCTAAGTACCCTGACCCTGGTCTTTTACTTCCCTGCTGGTGTTTTAATTCTTTTTCTGTGCCGGTCTGGTCCCATGGCGCCTCTTGAGACCATAATTTCAGACTTGACGGAGATCAGAAGTTACAATACAAGTTCCCAATGCTTTCTCGATGAGAACCTATACGAGGCCAGAATGATGCTTCCATAGAAACACTGGAGCTGCCAGCAGGTCATAAACTGGAGAAGACCAACTGGAGTGGCACTGAAAGAGGATGAAGTTGACGTTGGGTGAGTATAAGTCAGAGATCAGGAAATGTACATGTAAAGCACCACTTCAGCGGGGAAATAATACTATAGTGGTTCTTTTAGAGTACCAAACTTTTTCATATTTTTTTAGGAAAAAAGATATAATAGGGACTTGTGGCCACACTCCAGCTCCAAACAAAATCCAATAATCAAGGGTTATTTGAATTCATATGGTGGTATTTATTTATACATGTTTCGAGGTAAACCCCTTCCTCAGGAATACCACAATAATGGAATGTGATTTTTGTGGTATCCTGAGGAAGAGGTTTACCCCAAAACACATAGAAATAAATACCACCATATGAATAAAAATAACTCTTGATTCTTGGATTTTGTTTGGAGTGGGAGCGCGGCCCCAAGTCCCTATTCTTATATCTTTTTTTCCTGGACTACTACTGGAGGGAGGACTTCTGCAGACTGCGAAAAAAGCTTGACATCTTAAGTTGTCACAGGCGCAAAGAGTGGTTGTGACGTCTCACAACCCTTACAGGTGAGCAAGCCCAGCACCTATTTACACACTTTCTGCTGACAAATATACACTATTGTGCGTCCCTTCTTCTTTTCAGCTGTTTATTCCTTTCATATTCTTTTTTTACTAATACCACAGTTTTGGAGTTTATTTAACTCTTCACCTTTTCACTGTTGTTTTGACAATTTGCATCTCTGGTAGTCAGGACATTTTTTTTAACCTTTGATGTGCACAAATATACTTAAATTACTAAATTATAAAAATTTATCAAATTTTCTTAATGCAACCATTTTCATACAACTTTACGTCAAATTTAAATTTTTGCAAAAAATGCATACAAATTTTTATAAATGGCCAAAAGTGTAGCCTAAGCTGAAAATTTGATATATCTAGTTGTAATAAAAGATTAACATGTCCAGAGACATTAAAAAGGTTGTCCGGTCTAATTGATTATTCTGCAGTCATTTTATGTGACTGTAGACCTATCAACACTCCCAGCTCATGCAATGTGTGCTGCGAGGATTTGCAGTTTCTAAATCGGGAATGGACCACAGTTATGTGGTATGCATGTTCCCAGCCACTCGGCCAGAACCTCCTGAGTACTGGGCGCAGCCTTGCTCAATACATGTTTATGGGCAAGTTCTCGCCTATTAGAGGGGTGCGCTTGCTCCATACGCTTGTATAAAGTGAAGCTGCACCCACTAATTGCGTTGTTGCTAGGAACATGCTTACCGCATAACTGCGGTCTGTTCCCAGCTTAGGAAACTGGTGATTCCTCGCAGCGCACAGTGCCGATGCTGGGGGGATTGATTGCTCTGCAGTCCCATTAAGTACAGAATTTTAGACCACCAGCCCCTTTAAATACAACCTAAGTTTGTATCTATGTTGTACATAACTTTATAATCTTATGTGAAAATTATATTTATTATGATACATTGTGCTTTATGTTTACATGACAGTAAATGTAGCTCAATTAGGGATGAGCGAGTCTACTCGCTAGGACTCGTTACTCGGCGATTCTTAAGGGACTCGCTGGACTCGGTAATCGGCGAGTCTTTTAGCGAATACTCGCTCAGTAACGAGTCCAATGCAAGTCAATGGCAATCTTAGTTTTGTCAGAGTTTACTTTATCTCACTCGCTAGACTCGCTAGACTCGCTCTATCACATCGCTATATAGCTTGAATCTCCCCAAACAGCAGCGAGTCTGAGCGAGTCTACGAGTCCGAATCCTAGCGAGTCTGCGATTCCGAGTCCTGTATTCTCTATTCGGGACTCGCGAATCCAGAATCTTTTATGTTACTAGTCAGCATTGCGTGTTAGGTCAGAAAACTTGTGAAGAAGGACAAGCATCTTAGCCAATCATAGTCAGTAATGCCATAGCAGCTTTGGTTGTGTCAGGACTATGATTGGCTGCTGTCCATCGTGATGCCTATGTCATCTATGACAGGCAAGGCAGTATATAAGGCTTGCCCCCGCCATTTTGGGCACATTCCTGAGAAGAGCTGACCTAGTGCAGGGAGACTTGGAGCAGATCTAGGGACAGTTAGGCAGTGTAGGAGTCACATATAACCCAAAAGTTCTTTTCAGAACTAACAGGACAGAGTGTAGGAGTCAAGATTCCTCACACATAACCCAAAAGTTCTTTTCAGAACTACCAGGACGGAGGATTGCTGTACAGGACTGTAAGGAAGGGGAGATAGGAGCAGCCTTACAGTGAATCCAGCACCATCCTCAGAGCTTAGTTCACCCAGCTTTCCGCAGAGCTGTAATCCTAAGCTTTTTCTTATTTTTGGCACTAGTCTACCAAATAATTTTGGTGCCATTTTTCCAAAAATTTCCTGTGCCAGTGCGTTGCTGTACGGTGTCCTGCCTGCAGCTCGCACGGTACTTGTAAACTTGCACGCAGCCAGCACCGCAGCCTAACAGTGCCTGGTTCTGCGTACTAAACAATTTTTTCCTGTGCCAGTGCGTTGCTGTACGGTGTCCTGCCTGCAGCTCGCACGGTACTTGTAAACTTGCACGCAGCCAGCACCGCAGCCTAACAGTGCCTGGTTCTGCGTACTAAACAATTTTTTCCTGTGCCAGTGCGTTGCTGTACGGTGTCCTGCCTGCAGCTCGCACGGTACTTGTAAACTTGCACGCAGCCAGCACCGCAGCCTAAGGCTACCTTCACATTTGCGTTTGTGTCTGCATGCTGATGGCATGCAGACACAAACGCTGTCAAAAGCATGGTCTTTTGATGTGTCCGCAGCGGATAATGTCTGCCTGCGGACACATCACTAGGGAGCCCGGCCAGCCAATCGGCTTTGTCCGGGGGCGGGCCGGGGCGGAGATCAGCGCCGGAGATCTCCGCCCCCCGGCCGCCGGTAAGCTCCGGGACTGTCGGCGGGGAGAACAGCTGATTTGACAGCTGTTTGAATCTTCCCGCGCCGACACCGAGAGGAGATGTCGGCGCGGGAAGATTCAAACAGCTGTCAAATCAGCTGTTCTCCCCGCCGACATCGCTAGGAGATTACCGCCGGCGGGGAAGAAGACAAGAAGAAGGGAAGAAGAAGAGAAGAAGCAGAGGCTGAGCTGATCTCCCGGTGGCCGTCGGTGAGCTCCTGTGACATCACCGGCGGCCACCGGGAGATTTTTCAATGGGTCCGCAGCGTTCTCCTGCGCTGTCAAGCGCAGAACACTGCGGACCCATTGAAGACAATGCAGGTTTTGTGCGCTTGGGGACGCTTGCTGATCTTCCAAGGTCCCCGAGCGCCCAAAAAATGCAACATGCTGCGTCCCGGGTGCGGACGCTGGACCCTGAAGAGAGCAGATATCGTCCGCATCCGCACCCGAACGCAGCAAACGCTGCCAAACGCAGGCACTATGCGTTCCTATGTTAAACATAGGAACGCAGTGCGCATGCGTTTGGATGCGTATGGGAACGCAGCATACGCTGCGTTACCATAGGCAAATGTGAAGGAGCCCTAACAGTGCCTGGTTCTGCGTACTAAACAATTTTTTCCTGTGCCAGTGCGTTGCTGTACGGTGTCCTGCCTGCAGCTCGGCTCCAAATAAGAGAAAAACCTGCGAGTTTGGACTCGCACACTTTCAGAGACACATCAGCGATTTGGAAATAGCATTATTCGTTATTACTCGGTTCCCTATTCATTAACATTGGACTCGCTAGACTCGCAACGAGTAGCGAGTCCTGGGCTCGGACTCGTGCGGGTCTAGCGATTCCGAGTAATTTAGGACTCGCTCATCCCTAAGCTCAATACTTTTTAAATAAAAAAAAAAACCTTAAAAATAAACATTTTTAGCACTGAAGCTTTATGTATTTGCTCTTCAAACTGATAGTCATCAATCACACAAAATTGTTATGGTCATCTCTCACATGTCAACTCTTGGCATCATTTTTATATATCTATTTTTTTTGTGATATTAGATGGTTTGTAAGGTTAAAATAAATTGATAAAAATAAGTGAAACAACAATGTCATTTGAAAATGATAAAAATTTTTTTAAACAAATATCAAAATATAGGTTTGTGTTCATATAAAAATAAATTCCATATATAAATAAATATACATATATAAATATATAATATATAAAATAAATAAATATATATATATATATCTATAGAAATAAATACATGTGTATGTATATGTAAGATGTCAAAACACTTCACAAATTGTTTGTAAAACTGTAATTGGATAATGATAATTGTTATAGAAGGATGTATAAAATACCCAGCATTAGCCATATGTGACTGCTGGAAGAAGGTCTCAAGCTGACCGAAACGTCGCTGTACCATGCCTGAAAGCCATTAAAGGCAAAAGAAAACATCCAGAAATTGAGTGCTGCAGTCTTCATTTTGAAAAAAAATAAAAATATATATATATATATTTGTATAGATAAACATTTATATAATAATATTTCCAGCAAAGTTGCTGAGTGGTATGAATCCTGCTCCCAACTCACTCTCTTCTAGCTTTCTCAGTAACTGACCTGTGTTTTTCCATCAATATTGCTGTGTGGTATGAATCCTCGATCTCAGTCTTTCTCATCTATTTTTCATACTGCAAAATATCCCACAGTATTATGAATGTAACTCTCCATCCATTCCTCTGACCTCCCTCCCACATCCATGTTTATAACTCCTCTTTGGTAATCTGCATGTGAGCCACCATTTGGTGGAGCCTTGATTGATAATGGCTTAATGGAATCCAGTACCCTCCTCCTTGTTCCTCACCTGAATTCACTTTCTTGAGTATATCTTAGCTGATACTAGTCTGCTTTAGACATGTCTGCTTTTGTGTCTCAAATAAGTGTCTCACTGAGTGTCAAGAAATCAAATAGAATAGAAATTGACCGGCATTGACTGGATTTGACTGGAAGGTAACAGGATAGAAAGCCAGTGAAAAAAATGTGTATAATTCTTTTCACTATCAATCTTTACCATGTCTTATATTTCATTGTTTTTTTTTCCCATGTGTCATCCACTTTCACCAGCCCATCCCTCTCCATCACTGTTACCTGTTGGTAACCTTGTGTCTATAAATACCACCAGTCTCCTCCTTTTCAACATGACTGGTTGCAGATGCCATAACCGCCCCCATGCTTGGATTGCAGGGGATTGAGCACTAGTATTTAGACACCTGTGTTGCCTTCCAGTGGAGCTGGCAGCCTCCTGCTAGGTGCAATAAATATTTGACATGGCTACATTTTGGTGAGTTTTTTTATATCTCTCCCAACCCTGGTCCACCCTCTGCCAACTTCAACCCCCCCCCCACCTCACATAGAAACCCTACTAACCTTATTAATATTACTTGCACACCTTCTTCTCCCTCTTTTAACTGCACTCTCAGGAATCTATGGTCTGTATGCAACAAGCTTCTCTTCATTCACATTACTTTCTTACCAACTTTCTTAATCTGGTGGCCCTCACTGAAACCTGGATCCAGGACTCAGACACAGTTCCCCCTGCCACTATTCCTCATGGCGGCTTACATTTCTCCATTCCCCAAGACCTGGGAACAGACATGCTGGTGCAGTCGGCCTACTCTTTTCCCACAGTGTACTTTCCAGGTCATCCCTCCATCCCTATCACTCTCATTTCCTTCTTTTGAGGTCCACACCATTAGGATCTTTAGTCCGCTCCCCTTCAGAGTAGCGGTGTTATGCTGCCCCCCAGGTTCACCCACCGAGTTCCTCGATCATTTCTCCACGTGCCTGTCCTCAGAATTACCAACCATTATTCTGGGATACTTTACTCCCAGCTTCTATCTCTAACCACCTCTCTTGGTATCTCACAGTTCTCAACTTCTGAGATACACAAAAATGGTAACACCCTTGACTTAATCTTTACCCGGCTCTGTTCAACCTCCTCCTTAGATAATTCACCTTTTCATTTTTCTGAGCTCAACATTCCCTCCTTTACACTTACAAACCCTCGCCCACCATAGTACACTCCTACCAAATCACATATTCAGAAATCTACACGCCATTAACCCTCTACACTCACAGAATCTCTACACTCATCAATTTGTGCAATCTCCTGCCCAAATCTGACTGTGACTCACTATAATGACACTCTCAGAAGCACCTTGGACTAAGTAGCGCCCCTCACCCTCAGAACCTCCAAACATGGAATAAAACAGCCTTGGCTCACATTGCAAACTCAATTCCTCCAGCGATGCTCTAGGAGTGCTGAATTCCTATGAAGGAAAACTCGCTCACCAGAAGAATTTATCCATTATAAATTCATGTTAAAACCCTACAACACTGCCCTTCACCTCACCAAACAGACCTACTTCACAATCCTGATCTCCTCACTATCAAACAACCAAAAAAACTCTTTGACACCTTTCACTCCCTCCTCAGTCCTAAAATGCAGGACCCCATTACTGAGCTCAGTGCTGGGGCCTGCAGCAGCAATTTTTTTATTGTATACTATAATTATTAATGATATTTTAGTTGGAAATAGTCAACCATATAAAGGTGGAAATAGCAATGTGTGAAATTTGTAGAAACAAACTGTATATGTTATGTGCTGACTCCTGACAGTGAGCAGTAGCTGTCAGGACATAGTGTAAACAGTATGGGTCACCGATTCCTATACAGCAGAAGCTACAGAACAGATGTGAGCAGGACTGTGACCTCAGACCCTGCAATTGAGCTAGATATCACTGGATGTGCTGATCTCTGCCTCTTGTCCTTCCAGTGCCGTAATGTCCAATGTTATCTGTAGCTCCATCATGTCAGGAGCGCAGATCACCTCATGTCAGTGTCAGGATCTGCTGAGGTGAACAGTGCGCCCCAGACATCTGCCTGTGATGAAGTTATAGACAACACTGGACAGCATGGCATTCAGCAGGACAAAAACACTTGACATCAGCGCTTCCCTGCCTGGTGCTATGGTGAAGACATCAGCACTTCCCTGCCTGGTGCTACGGTGCCCAGTGTTACTTGTAGCTAAATTGCAGGCAGAGGTCAGAGCGCACAGAGGACTTTCACTTCCACTCTTCTTTCTACAGGCCTGCACTGAATGTGGGTGCAGCACAGCCAGTACTGGGCTTCATATTCCTGAGTATGAACACTCATAAAAATCAATAAATGAGTTGGGGCACAGCAGGGGGGCCGTCTCAATAGGGGGACCTAGGAAAGTGTCCAGCCTGTCCACCTTAACACCGGCCAGGAACTACAGACCGGTCTCCAATCTTCCCTACATCTCTAAACTCTTGGAGCGCCTGGTCTAGTCCCGCCTCACCTGTTACCTTTCCACTCACTCTCTTCTAGATCCATTACAATCTGGTTTCTGTCACCTACACTCTACTTAAACTTCCCTCATCAAAGTGACCAATGACCTTCTGATGGCAAAATGTAATGGTGACCACTCTGCTTATTCTTCTTGACCTCTCTGCAGCTTTTGACACTGTTGACTACCATCTCCTACTCTCTATGCTGCACTCCATCTGCATAAAGGACATTGCTCTCTCCTGGTTCTCGTCCTATGTTTGCGACCTCTCTTTCAGTGTACCACTTCCTCTCCTCTTCCTCTCACTATTGGGGTCCTTCAGGGTTCAGTCCTTGGCCTTCTTCTCTTCTCTCTCTATACGGCCCCTATTGGACAGACGATCAGCAGTTTTGGCTTCCAGTAATATCTATGCTGATGACACACAATTATACACTTCAGCCACTGACCTTACCCCTGCGGTACTAAAGAACATCAATGACTGTTTAGCTGCAGTTTCCAACATCATGTCACCTCTCTATTTGAAACTCAACCTTTCCAAAACTGAACTGCTCCTAATCCCACCTTCCACTCACCTCCCTAAATCTGACATCTCACTCTGTGTGCGGCACCACGATAACGTCTAGGCAGCAGGCTCGCTGTCTGGGTGTTATGTTTGACACCAATCTCTCTTTCACCTCGTATACACAATCTCTCACCCACCCTTGTCCTTGCACCTGAAGAACATCTCAAGAGTCCGCCCCTTTCTTACTATGGAAACAACAAAAACCCTCACCATGGCCCTGATCCATTCCAGCCTTGACTACTACAATTCTCTATAAATTGGCCTCCCCCTCACTAGACTTTCCCCTCTCCAGTCCATCCTTAATGCAGCAGCCAGGATCACTTATCTAGCTAACCGTTACTCTGAAGACTCTGCTCTGTGCCAGTCACTGCACTGGCTGTCTATACACTACAGGATCCAATTAAATTGCTTGTTCTCATACATAAATATGTTCACAGTGCAGCAGCTCACTAAATCTCCTCCCTCATCTCTGTCTATCACCCTACCTGTTCACTACATTCCACAAATGACTTTCAACTAACATCTGCATTAATCTGAACCTCCCACTCCCAGCCCCAAGACTACTCTCGAGCTGCACCAATTCTCTGGAATGCTCTACCCCAAGATATTAGGACTATCCACAATTTACACAGCTTCAGACGCTCACTGAAAACTCATCTTTTTAAGGTGGCCTATCATACTCCCTAATAGAAGTCCTTTATACAGCATATAGCCCATTCACTATCTCTCTGGGCATAACTCTCCTTCAAACTCCACCAAACGAAAAGCTCAACACAGATTGGCTGGTGACCATTTATGTAATTTTTCCTATCCCCCTCTTCCTCAAGATGCCAGGACAATCATTGTTATAAGCCCCGTACTTTGTGTAGTCCCCATCTTGTAGATTGTAAACTCTTTTAAGCAGGGTTACCTTTATTTTTGCTTTTATTATTGTATTGTATTTTTTACATTGTTTTCTCTGCTTTAATTATTGTATAGGGATAAAGTAAACAGTCCCACACAGCAAACAATCAGGAAGATACAATATGTGCGTAGGGAGAACTTACCTAGAAATAGGGAATGAAAAAAACAAAGTATAGTTTACTAGACACCAAACAACAATTAGAGTTTCAACAGCAACTTTAACATGGGATCGGTATGCTATAGGCATGCAAATGCTATAGTCGGCATCTAGGAATGTTCTGAGCCATGCTTAAAGGAATCCTGTCATCCCCAAAACTCCTCATAAGGTATCAAAACATGTCCCTACAGCATATTATCACTTATCCCACACTATTTCTGGCTCAGAAATGCATGATGTGAAAATGTTGAAAAACGTTATTTAACTTACTCATTATCCATGTTAATGAGCGGTGGCTATATTCTTTAGTCACCAAGGCGGGCTCTCTTCCTGATAATATCACGCCTTAATAGGCGTAATCTTCAATGCATAGTGTATCAGCGCCGCCCTGCTTCTCTCGGCGCTGTAAAGGCTGTAATGGGGCTGTAATGGCGCGAAACACGTCATTTCCATCATCGGGTGACGTCAGTACACCCACGCCGCATGTGCAATGTGGTGCAAGAAGCCCGCAGAGCGGCGCGGGTGTACTGACGTCACCCGATACCGGAAATGACGCGTTTCGCGCCATTACAGCCCCATTACAGCCTTTACAGCGCCGAGAGAAGCAGGGCGGCGCTGATACACTATGCATTGAAGATACGCCTATTAAGGCGTGATATTATAGGAAGAGAGCCCGCCTTGGTGACTAAAGAATATAGCCACCGCTCATTAACATGGATAATGAGTAAGTTAAATAATGTTTTTCTACATTTTCACATCATGCATTTCTGAGCCAAAAGCAGTGTGGGATAAGTGATAATATGCTGTAGAGACATGTTTTGATACCTTATGAGGCGTTTTGGGGGATGACAGGATCCCTTTAAAAGGAGAAGGCTTTCCAGCAGCCTCAACCTTCAATTGACACTAATTAAAAAGTTAACTCCTGCAAAGCTGAACATTAGTGTACTAACCACCACCGACGCCCTAACTCATGTTGAGCAACAAAGAGATCTAAGGCTGCACATCAGACTCCCCAGTGTGAACAGAGTCTGAAGCCAGCATGACAACACAGTATGATATACTGAGTTGCAGCTACGATATAGATGCCCCGTTACAAAATAGTAGTAGTGCTGAGGTTGTGAGTTGGGGTTGTCTATTAATTCTTATACGTATATGTTTTACACTGCACTGTCTTAATTTGCCATCAAGTTTTTAATTCAAACTGAGGTCATTTTTTGTACCACATTTTTTTAATGTACCTTGTTTTTATATATATAATAATAATAATAATCTTATATAGTGCCAATATATTCCACAGCGCTTTATGATTCATTGGTTCAGATACAAATGGTCTTAGGTAACAATTGTATGAAAACAATACAACACAGTAATTAAAGTAGAGAATCAATGTAAAAATACAATACAATAATTAAAGCAGAGAAACAATGTAAAAAGTACATTCTGGCTATATCTGTGGGTTCCTCTATGGTTTCTTCTACTGGGGCTGGGGGTTGGGGGTTGAGCTCAGGGCTGGACAGGAGAAAGTTAAAGGCCAGAGACTCTCTCTCTCTACCATCAAGGATACCTCTGAGTTGAGGAAAGTCAGGGTTCCCCTAGCCTGAAGACAATACAGGGGCCAAGGTCCCTTTCCTCCTTTTCTTCCAAGGCTCCTCATGACATGTGTATTAAACAAGTTGCCCTGATGTCCTTGTGTTCCTACGACCCAACATGCATTTCACAATATTTCGTAAGGAGATGGAAATGTTTATGTTGCTAGATTTTGGGAGATATAACCTTTTTACTTTACAGTTACTTTTATTTTACATTATAAATATTGGGTGGAAGGGGTTACAAGACAAATGGTCACTTTTGTATTGCTTTTTCTTACATATTTTGTGAAATAAATTGACAAAGTGTAAACTGGGATGAATAGTGTCTTACAGTTTGGTTCATTACAGGCAGAGTGACATGACATATGTATCATTTATTTATAATTTAATGTAATTTCTTTCTTTTCTAATAAATCCATTAAAACATTTTTTTAAGTATTTCCATTTTGGGTTTTTTTTCCACCAGGTCTTAAAAGGTAAACAAAGGCTATTTAGAAAGAATGAATAAAAAGGAATCTGTCATGTAAAAAAATGCTTTTATCTTGCATATATGAGGTTCATCTGCAGGTTAATGGCATTCTGAATATGCCCAACAACGGCACTGAGAGCACACCTGCAAATGAACTATATATATATATATATATATATATATATATATATATATATATATATATACGCTACTGTTCCAAAGTTTGGGGTCAGTTAAAAAAAAGTCCTTATCTTTGAAAGAAAAGCACTTTTTTTTTTTTCAATGAGGCTAATATTAAATGAATCAGAAATACACTCTATACATTGTTAATGTGGTAAATGACTATTCTAGCTGCAAATGTCTGGTTTTAATGTAATATGTACATAGGTATATAAAGGCCCATTTCCAACAACTACCACTTCAGTGTTTTAATGGTACATTGTGTTTGCTAACTGTGTAAGGGTGCCGTCACACACAGAGATATATTGCATGCAACTTACTGGTTGCAGTGAAATTATGGACACATTATTCTATTTTGTGCCTGTTTACAAATGGAATAATGTGTCCATGATTTCACTGCAACCAGCGAGTTGCATGCAATATATCTCTGTGTGTGACGGTACCCTAAGAAGGCTAATGGATGTTTAGAAAACCCTTCTACAAGTATATTAGCACAGCTGAAAACGGTTTGGCTGATAAGAGAAGCTATGAAATTGAAGTTCCTTTGAGCTAGTTGAGAATCTGGAGCATTACATTTGTTTGCTCTATGAAACTCTTAAAATGGCGAGAAAAAGAGAACTTTCATGTGAAACTCGACAGTCTATTCTTGTTGTTAGAAATGAAGGCTATTCCATGTGAGAAATTGCCAAGAAACTGAAGAGTTCCTACAATGGTGTGTACTACTCCCTTCAGAGGAGAGCACAAACAGGCTCTAACCAGAGTAGAAAGAGAAGTGGGAGGCCCCTCTGCACAACTGAGCAACAAGACAAGTACATTAGAGTCTCTAGTTTGAGAAATCAACAACTCACAGCTCCTCATCTGGCAGCTTCATTAAATATACCCGCCAAAGGTCTGCAATGCTGTAATTGCTGCAAAAGGAGCATTCTTTGATGACAGCAAAGTTTTAAGGAGAAAATTATTATTTTAGATAAAAATCATTATTTCTAACCTTGTCAATGTCTGGACCTTATTCTCTATTCATTTTGCAACTGATTTGATAAATAAAAGTATGCGTTTTCATGAAAAAACCAAATTGTCTTGGTTACCCCAATCTTTTGACCGGTAGTGTGTGTGTATATATGTATGTGTATATATATGTATACATATATATATATATATATATATATATATATATTTTTATACACACAACGTTTTATTGTCTTCAAATTATTAATCCAGTAATATATTTCTCAACACATGGGAAATAACCTTTTATATTAGTTTTGATAGGATAAATTTGGGGTTCTAAGGAATATTATCTGTGGAAAATTTGTTGCAGAAATTTCTGTGTCTCATCTGAATGGGATTTGTAATAGTTCAAGCTCATGCAGTAAATCAATCCCATTCTAATGCAGGGACCAAATCTTAAATTTGTGAAGAATCTGAAACAAAAACATGAAACATTTATGTATGTTTCAAAATTAAACATATATTTTAAATGTTCCTTTCAATCTTATATTCCCTTATATTCCTTTTAGGTACTTTCTGTTGTTGCTCAGCAAATTCAAACAATTCAAAGAGCTATATCAGAGCAAGTTCAGACTTTTGTGTTTGAAGGTACTAGAATAAGTCTAGATTCATCATGTACAGTGTTCATAACCATGAATCCAGGTTATGCGGGAAGAGCTGAACTTCCGGATAACTTAAAGGTAGGTTACACAAAATATATACACATTGTGGTTGATTAACATTGTCATAATTTACCATTTTCAGCTAAAAGTAAAATTATATACTTTATATATAAAACCTAACATTTCATTTAAAAGTTTGCATTCAAAGTGAATTGTTCTGTTTAAGAAAATGACCAGTAATTGTAATGTATGTCACCAAAAATTAGATCTTTATAAATGTCACTGTCTTCTCAAAGAGGTTTTACTTATTTCAAAGTATTTTTATTTATAAGTAATAAAGCATTTTATGCTTTATATTTATTTTAACCCAAAGGGCTTTTTTGAGTTATTGACATTGATGGTCTATTCTTAGGAAAACAAAAGCTATGTCACCAAGTTGCGTATTGTATCCAATCGCCACCAATCCACATTCCAGTGCAATGTCGACCTACAGGCAATAACAATGTAATTCTTATGATAGGTCATCAGAGTGTTCATCAAAGTTTAATCAATGGAGATTCAACTCATCCTTCACTATGCAGATCAGCCATTTGAAGAGAATTATCAAATTCAATAACAAGTAGTTCTATTCTAGAGATATTTTAAGGGATAATCAATCAATATCCTGGAGGCCCCCAATAAATATCCTTCTTTTTAGTCTTCCCACCTTCCACCTTCCAGAAATCTTTCTCTTTGGTGGTGTTCTCTTTTAGCCTCACTCTTCAGTTTTATATAATGTTTATTCAGTGTGTAAATACAAATTAAAAACTGATTACAAAGCTAAAAAATTAGATAAACGTTGCCTTAAGGAAAAAATATAAAGCAATCTTATACCAGCTGGTTACCAAACCTTTAATGGTTCGAAATGTTGTATGGAAAAAAAAAGTCATTGAATTGTTTGATGATTATCTATCATTCTTCATACTGGTAATGTCATTGTTTTTGTCCAAAAACTATATAGTCGGAAAAAAACCTATTGAAAACAATTAAATGTTCCCTCAAACTATTGCAAATATTGATACTCACTGTAAGAGCTGTCAGTTAAAATTCATACCCCAGTGAATTTGTTGCCCTTCTGTGTCTAGCTTTCAAATCTCCCTTAAGGCTGTTCCCTCTAGACTCAGAACTATGCTTTTCTTCATTAGAACCTGGCTTTCAATTTAAATTCTAATTGAAACAGACAGCCGTAATACTTACAATTCAGCATCACTCTCATATTCTCCTAAGCATTAGTAAGTGAATATTAAAATAATATTGAATTTTTCTGTAAATCTAGAAAAAAAAATGTGGATAGAGATAGATAGATAGATAGATAGATAGATAGATAGATAGATAGATAGATAGATAGAAAAATAATAAACTTCTCTGAAGCAAGGAACAGGATGGAAAGTACGCATACAGTAAATTACAAAATATTTTGTAAATATTTTATTATTTCTTTTCATGGGATGACAATGAAGATATGACACTTTAATACAATGCAAACTAGTCAGTGTACAGATTGTATAACAATATCAATTTGGTGTGCCTTGTAAATAACTCAACACACAGCCATTGCTCCAATATAATAGAAAAAAGCCAGTCAACTAACTCTCTTCAGGGGGTAATTAATGCCCGTGTGGTTGTTAGGCAAGCAAGTCCGGACGAGTGGTGTAGGCTTGAATCACAGTATATAGCAACAAAAAGGAGAAAAAGAACGCACTCACCAGTCATCAATGCGTGCCAGGAAGTTTTATTCCAATTTACGGGTACATAATGCAGGGAGGGAAGGGGTGCAGTGAAGGACGACGGCACACCGAAACGCCTCCAGTGTAAACGGTACGGTGGCTCAAGTGGTTAGCACTGCAGCCTTTGCAGCGCTAGGGTCCTGAGGTCCTGGGTTTAATTCTCACCAAGGACACCAAGGACAACATGTGCAAAGAGTTTGTATGTTCCCCCCGTGTTTGCGTGGGTTTCCCCTGGGCACTCCGGTTTCCTCCCATATTGTAAAGACATACTGATAGGATGTTTAGATTGTGAGGTCCAAGAGCGACAGCATTACTGACGAATGTAAAGTGCAATGGAATTAATAGCGCTATATAAATGAATAAATATGATATATTATATATATATATATATATAAGGACTCAGGTGTGATTGGGGAGGTGTGTTAAATTGGGTACTATCACTCATACTCTAATACTGGTCACTGGAAGTTAAACATAGCAACTCATGGCAAAGAATTCTCTAAGGATGTGAAAAAAAATAATTGTTTCTCACTTAATGATGACCAAATCTATAAGAAGATAACCAATTCCTTGCAATTGAGTTGCAAAACGGTGGCCAAGACCATGTGGTGGTTTAACAAGACAGGTTCCTCTCAGAAGTGGGCTCACCATGGTCGACCAAAGAAGTTGAGGGTCCATGCTATTTCCAGAGGTTGTAGTTTAAAAATAGAAATGTGAATTCTGCAGAGGTTAAAGAGGTGGAGAGGACACCATGTCAGTGATTAGTCCATATGCTGTACATTGCATAAAAATGTCTGATTTTGGTCTTTCAAAGACGAGGCACAAGAAGCCCACAGTTTGCTGAAATCACGTATACTATGGAAACAGATTACTTGATCTATGTCCTGTGGTCTGATCAGGCCAAGATAAGCTTATTTGGTTCAGATGGTTTCAAGCATGTGTGGTGGCAACCAGGTGAGGAGTACAAAGTATTTTTTTTTAAGTCAGGCACAGATGTGGGAATGTCATGGTTTGGGGATGCATGAGTGCTACCAGCTGTTGGGAGGTACAGTTCACTGAAATTACATGTACTGTAACATACTGAAGCAGATTGATCCCCTCTCTCCAGAATCTCGGTTGTAGGGCAGTATTCCAACACAATAATTACCCCAAAACACACCTCTAAGATTATGCTAAAGAAACTAAGGTAAACATGCTAAACCTAAACCTTACTAGCATCTTCAATTGAAAGGTGGAAGAGTGCAAGATTGCTAACATTCATCAGCTGTGATATCAGCAAAGAGGGGTGGAGAAAGATTAGTGGCAACTTGTGAAGCTCTAGTGAATGAACTCCATGCACAAAAGAGTTATTGCAGTGGTTGAAAATAATGGTGGCCGCACAAAATATTGTTACTTTGGGAGCAATTTGGCCATGTTCCCTTAGAGGTGTACTCACTTTTGTTGTCAGTAGTTTAGACATTAATGGCTGTGTGCTAAGATATTTAAAGGGCACACACCAAATGCACACTGTTAAACAAGCTGTACACTGACTACTTTACATTATATAAAAGTGTCAAAGTATTTTTAGTGTTGTCCTATGTAAAGATATAATAAAATATTTACGCAAATGTGAGGGGTGTATTCATTTTTGTTACATACTGTATTTACATTAGTAACAAGTAGAGATGAGTTGACATTCTCTGAACATGTTTGCCGATTTTAAATTCAGCACTAACATTACAGATTCTGTTTGAAATTAGAAACCTGAGAAATTTACCCCGAAAAATTGGCGGTTTTTTTTGGGTAAAAAGTTTGAAATTTAAAATGTCCCTAAAATGTCTCCTGTTTGTTTTGAGCTAAAACACTCACTGAAAGACCCCCTGGATGCAAACAACACCCAACCTTAAGGTTAAGAGTGCTCCCAGCCGGGTCTGCTGTTTTTATTCAACCTTTTTTGTAGGTTTAAAAAGAAAATGTAAGCTTCCTGGAGTTTGCAGGTGGTTATGACACCTGCAGAGTGTAAATTTATGAAATCCGGACAGATTTGGTAGCAGCAGTGATGTCTAGGAACATTAAAATGTACTTAAAACTTCTGTTTAAGGGAGCTTAATATATATATATATATATATATATATATATATATATATATACATTATTTTGTATTTTTTTTTTTATTACTATTATTTATTTTTACTTTTTTTGTTTGTAGAGCAAACCTGTATTATTGCAGAGGGTGAGCCATCTTTTCTACACTTACGTGATGGTGATTGATATAAAAATAGCATTTGGCCATTATATACTTCACATACGTAATCTTATAGGTCTGTTGACACTCCTTTCTTGAGGAGATTCAGCTTGCAGATGCCATTGCTCTTGAGTGATTGCATGGGCTTAAGGTCATTTACTTATATGACCAATGTACCAGAGGCAAAGTGGTGGCATTCATCCAGCACAGAGGGTTTGGCTTTATAGACAAAGAAGGTACTGGTCAAAGGTGCTACATCAACTGGTCCATCCTTCATGAAGGTGATGGGCAGCAAGGGATGGTTCGTGTATAAGTTGGGTTGCCACCGCGATGAGTTTGAAAACTGGCAGCAGAAGGCCAACCTGGAGAAAATGGTGGTAATGGGTAGAGGCCAGGCTTCTCTGGGTTAGCCAGCCAGTTCCACTCAAAACCACAGGGGCCATCGATCCTGAAAGGCCTGTTGGTGTTGCCCAAGTTGTTCCAGTATCTCCTAGAGGGGGTCGTATTCTATTAATTTCTACATCATTTTCTCCATTAGTGGCCATGCTGGAGTGTGCTGGGGGGATGGTGGTGGCAGAGAATGCCCCTGGAGGAGTAGCCCTACAACCTGACACAATCAGGCATCGACGTACCATGAGGCATGGCGAACTCCATCCCAGGCAGTGATGAGAAAGCTGCTAGACAGTTTTTACTGCAATTGAAGTGGACTTCTTTAAATGAAGGCATGTTGTTGGGTCCCTTAGTCGACATTTTGTCTGGAGAAGGATTTTTTCAGTTGTTTTTGAGTTCTTCGAAGAGTAAGGCCTGTTTTCTTGTTAATTTTATTTTCTCCTGCCCAAGTTTAGCGCCGGTTGCACTTATCCCTTCTTGTTTAATGGGGCTGCAGCCTTTGGGCTACACTTCAAAGCTCTAAATGGACTGTGCCCTTAATGGACTTTGCACCATAGTAATGGAGTCTGCTGATCCCTGTGTTTCCATGTACATTGTGTATTTCATGTATGTGTCTTTGAGACCTACTATAGTCTGTGCTACAGTAAAGTTTTTTTTTAGTTCACTCCTTTTGTGCTGGACTGTTTCTGCAAACAGGTGCTTTGATGCTGCCCTACAGAGACTGACAAACAAGCCACAGGCCTCTGGCCTAACAGTCTAAGGTATGAAACTGCGAGATGCTACACACAGGGATTGCAAAGGGCAGTCCTCAAGTGATGCAAACAGTGCATGTTTTCATGATTTACTTAGCATTGCACAGAGTGCTGGAATAATCACCGCTGTAGGTGGTACAGCTGTGCAATGCTAAGTAAATCTTGAAAACCTGCACTGTTTTAAGACCTTGAGGACTGTAGTTGTCCACCGCTGCCCTCCAAGTCTCTGTGGAGGGCAAGAGGAATCTTCTTTCACCACAACTCCCTGGACCCTCTTAAGCCCTGTGCCCAAGGTGCATTGTTTGAAGCTTTTTTTATGCAGACTTTGAGAATCTGCATCAAAATCTGAATGTCTATCCTGAGACCAGCAAAATCTATGTTGCTTTTTATTCCTTGCACATGTGGTTCAGATTTCTTTTTTCTGCCCCAAAATCTGAAAGGAAAAAAAACACGTTGGCAAGGCACTTCTGAACTCTCAATGACTTTGCTGCCTTCTGAATAGACATGGATTTTCCTGCAGATTCTCAAAGTCTGTTTCCAAAAGAAAGGGTTAAATAATGTACCATGGGCACTGGGCATTTCAACAATATGGTGGGGTCGCATTCACAGAAAGCATACCCCATATTCTGTTAGAGCAGGTACGCATCAGAGTGTGACATGCGCTGTCATCATAAACATTGCACTGCCATTCAGACTCGAGAGGTCACACAGGGGCTATTCTGCAACTTTGAACTGCACTGCACTCCCTGATGTCAATGCTCCTCACACACTCTGTCTCACAATACCGAGGAGAAATATCCACTACATCTTGTGGGATGCTGTGGCTCTCCCAAGAGAGCTAGTGATAGGAATGCTGATGTCACTGAGGTTATCTCAGGTCTGACAGTAAGATTCCCTGCAGCGTGATACCCACTGTGTAACCTTGGACAAACTCAGAGAAGGCATGGATTGTTACACTGCCGGGAGTCGTGAAGTGGCTGCTGTCCCACCATATGGGTGATGTAGTCACCAATCTTTCCCTCATATTCTGGGACAACTTCAACATTTATTTGGGCTTGAGTATTTATTTTTTTGTAATTATTTTTTACATCCTTGTTTTGGGTGCTTTGGGTGGAATGGGAGACTTTCAACAAATTGATTTTAATTAAAAAAAGGTGAAAGAGGAATGTACTATAGTCCATTTTTAAATAATATATTTATTGGTGTGGTTATTTGTATTCTGACTGACTTGGTTAGTAATATTGGTTATCTGATGCCTTAACATTACTAACATGTGGTCTTGCTGCCAGCTGACATTACCTAGCTGGCATAAACTTCAAATACCATTTTCCTGTTTGCCAACACACCTGGGCAGCAAGAGAGTCGGAAGAAGTGCCAAGAGTGGCACATTTAATGGGAGCGGCACAACTAGGGCGACTGTAGCCTGCTAATTTTTTTCTCAACATTTTAAAATCTTTTAAGATTTTAAAGATTACATAGCATTTCAGTTGTTCAAGTGAGTGGGTTAATGGATAGATTGATAGATGGATGTAAAGTAGAGATAGTTTTATAGATTAGAGATGAGCGATGTTCGACTCTAATAGTTCGCCAATCTCAAATTCGAGTAGATTTTTGCCCTATTCGAGTCATTCGCCGAATTCGAACAATTTGGTTTCAATTCGGCGAATTTCGAACATGTTCGATTTTGGTTCGAAAATGCGGCAGATGCGGTCAGAAAACCGCATCTGCCGCATTTTGAGCCAAAATAAACATTACCTAAATGAAAGAAAGTGTTAAAAATAAAAAAATAATCAATGCTCACCTGTCCGGGGTCCACCGAAGCCTCCGGCAAGGTCCTGTGGCTTCTAGGACCTGTGGTGACGTCATGTTCTCACGGGAACTCCGGTCACGTGACCGGAGTTCCCGCGAGAACATGACGTCACCACAGGTCCTAGAAGCACAGGACCTTGCCGGTAAGCGTAAAATAGATATTTTTATGATTCGGCACTTTCTTTTACTTAAAGAAAGGGTCCGAATCATAAAAATATCTATTTTAAGCTTTCCGGCAAGGTCCTGTGCTTCTAGGACCTGTGGTGACGTCATGTTCTCGCGGAACTCCGGTCACGTGACCGGAGTTCCCACGAGAACATGACGTCACCACAGGCCCTAGAAGCCACAGGACCTTGCCGGAGGCTTCGGTGGACCGCGGACAGGTGAGCATTGATTATTTTTTTATTTTTAACACTTTCTTTCACTTTTTTTCACTTCCACAATGCCCGGTTTGTTCGTTTTCCGGGGTGTTCGACGGTGTTCGTCGAGCATTCGACGAACATTCGTCGAACACCCCGTCGATTCGACGACTCGAATCGAATTCGAACACCGGGGTGGTGGCTCATCTCTATTATAGATAGATGGAGAAAACAGATACATTTACAGAATATCCAAGAAAAGGTTTGCAACACTCCAGTTCTGATGTAAAAAGAGGCTTTTATTCCAGCATGGGCACAAGATTGCAATGTTTCGGCACACATGCCCTTTGTCCAGCCAGTGTGTTTGCCCGAAACATTGCCATCTTGTGCCCATGCTGGAATAAAAGCCTCTTTTTGAATCAGAACTGAAGTGCTGAGATCCTTTTCTTGGATTGTATATATCAGAACCATTGAAAAGGATTGCTTGGTTTGCTTTGCACCCTACCATCAGTTGCTGTGCTGCTCCTTTTTCCTATTAAGGTACCTTCACACACAGCAATATTGCTAGGCAATTTCACTAGCAATTTGCTGGTTGCAGTGAAATTATGGACACATTGTTCCATTTGTACCAGCAAATTGCCAGTGAAATTGCCTAGCAATACTGCTGTGTGTGGCGGTACCTTTACATATATTTACAGACAGATAGATCTCAAACAGCTATATAATGAACTACTCCAATATATAAGCTTGCACCCTTTAGTGCCTTTCACGTTGCACTAAAGGGTGTTTTGGCCTCGTATTTAGGTTTAAAAAACTAAATAATAAAAAAAAGCTACGGGGTACTCCCTATTTTTCTTCACCAGCTAGGGTACAGCAGACAGCTGCAGCCTGCAGATCACAACTCAAGGCCTTATCTTGACTGTTATGACAGTAAGCTGACATTAGTTTGGTTGCGATTCTGATATCTAATCACAGATGTCGGCAGAGAGGGTGAGTTGCGCTAACTCTGTCTTTAACCAATCAGGGGAGGATGGAAGCAATGAATATGTCTGATGTTCACAAGCAGGTCCAGAAGCATGGTGACAGTAGTGCTGAAGCTTGCTGAGTAATAGTGTAGGAAGATAATGTGCTCTACTCAAACGGTGTAAGCTGTGCTTGGCAGCTTTTGGGACCCTTTGCCTAGTGTCAAACTTGAGCCTTGGATCTGCTAAAAGCATCCATTTTTCAACTTAGAATTTGTTGAAAAATGGATCTGTTAATGGATCCATAGGCTCAAATGCAAAAAACGTGGTGTGTAAAGTGCACTGAAAAAACGCTATGCGTTTTTATAACGGGCACCAAAAACACTGCTAGCAGCATGCATTTAAAAAATGCATACTTTTTTTTTACATGGGGCCCTATGGGAAACACATGTGTTAACGCATGGTACATATAGGTACCATGCGTTAATGCATTCGTTAACGTATAGCGTTTTTTAGATGAAAAAATGTCAATTTACAAAAACGGAATTAGGTTTTTAAAGAGCGGAAAAACTGCATGCCAAGTGTGACCCTAGCCTTTGAAAGTGTTTTCTAGGCCCTTGATTTTGCCTGTAATTGATTTGAATAAGGGTTTGGAAGTTTGACGAACTGTTCATTGACCTATTCGCTGCACATATCCCCATTCGGTGAACTGAACTAAACCAGAACTTCAAAAGGTTCAATCATCTCTAGTAACAAGTGCATTACAATTATATAGTAATAAATCAATTAATATTCAGAATTTAATATTCCAAAATTGTGTAATTCTAACAACCTGGAGTGAAGTAGTATGAAGTTTGTAAGATGTCCCCGATAAAAAACCTATACTAACCATCAGCTGTGCCCTTACGTGACCACACTCACAGGACCACTGTCCTGGCTGCAGCTCTCCATTCGGATATTGTATGCCGAAGGTCGTGCTGATAGGATGCTTCACCTTCAGCGTGAGCTTCGATGCAGCAGAGCCAAAATACTTCGAGGGACATCGTTGTGGATTTCCATCAGAGGGTATGTTTGGGAGTCAATAAATGGGTGAATGAGGGTTGTCTGTGTTTTATATAAAGCAAAGTATTTTTAGCTTTGCCTTATTTCAAATAATGGATGTTTTCTTTGTGTTTTTCAAATATTTACTAACAGAATTGGTAATGTGTGGGTCTCATAGAAGCATGAACATTACCAATCTAGGGCTTGATGACAGCTGTCAATGCTCAGCTGTCATTAACCCCTTCTATCACCCTGATGCCATTGCACCAGGGCATGAGGAAGAGCCGGGTAAAGCGCCAGGAATTGGTGCTTCTAATGATTACGCCAATTTCTGGGGTGACATCATGTTGATATTCTGTAGCATGGGGGGCCCAATACCAATCCCTAACTGCCTAGTTTGACCTTGGCTGGCAATCAAAAAAGAGCTGTGCTTACACTTTTTTATTATTCATTTAAATAATGAAAAAATATATAATTGGTGCCCTCTATTTTTTATTGCCATCTAAGGTAAAACCAGACAGCTGGGGGTGGCCACCTGTAGCTGGCTGCTTTATCTGCACTGAGAATCAAAATTACAGGAGACCCTTATGCAATTTATTTTAATTATTTCTTTTTACACATATGACAGCTGCTTGGTTCACATACACTAATGTATAAGGGAACCAAATACAGGCACTGGTTCAGAATGTAGGGACGCAGTCTGAATGCAACAGCAAATCACAGATACTGTCACAGGGAGTGGCAGTCTGTGATTGGGTGTTGTGGAGTCAGTGCAGTGAATATTAATGAGCGGACCTGGAAGCAAGTGTGCAGCAGCTGCCATAGACTGGTAAGGATAATTCATCCTACTTACTTTATGGAAGATCCAGGTACAGACACGATCCCTAGCCCCTTTTAGGGCTGTGCAGCTTCGGGAGACACAGGACCACCTTCAGCTTACCGCCCGTTGGATTTCCCCGCCGGCTTCCTCCGCAACTCTGTGGTGCACTTCCGGTCACAATGTATCAATCGTCATGGCAACATGAAGAAGCGGCAGCACTCACTGGTTATGGAGGTTTTCTCTTTATTTACTTCAAGCTGTATACAGCAAATACATGGCGGTTACATAGCAGGGGTGCAGGGGTGTGAGGGGAGGATAGGGAGGTCCTCAAGACAACGGACCGTTTCGCGCCTCCTCACAGTGCTTCAGCAGGTTACAGCACACGTAACAAACATGGTCATGGGATGCTGGCCTAGAGCTGTATTTCTAAGGTTGGGTACAGTCCTAAGACCTATAATTGTTATATATACATATATTTTGGATATATTTGGAGATCCTGAAATTTTCAGCAAAATGACTTGTTGTAAATCAAATATTTGGGAAAAGTTTACTGAACTTGATAAATTAGTGAAGCAGAAGTAGTGTACTTAAGTAAAACATAAGCTTTAATAATTATCCTAAAATGTAATTATAATGTAGATGTTCCATACATATTGATTCCTTGCTCCTATACAATGAGGAGACGTAAGGCATCCCTCACACTCCATCAACCACAGACTAGAATAGAATAGAGGCTATGGGACATGATTGTCCATCGCTCCTCTGATGAGAAATAACTTTAATGCATCAAGAGCATTTTGGGAGCCTCTTGGACAAAGCTGATCCCATCTGAGGACCACAGATAGCATGAAGTTACGTTTCCTCATTTTATAGGACCAAGAGATCAGTGTGTATGGTCATCCACGCCCCGCATCCACAATAAATTGGAGATTGTTGCAATTTCTTTTTTACTTAATAGCCCTAGAGCAGAGAGCTACATGGGATTGTGAGCCCTAGTATTTTTTCCAGTATCATTGAATCAATGGGGCTGTATAAAGAAATAATAATAGTAATAATAATAATAATAATAGCCACAGGTTTTAGTGTCATCCTAATCTTTTTCCCATTTAACTCTGTAGGTTACATTGGTGTCATGAGTTATCCTCATGAAGTAAGGAGTGGGTTACCAGCCAACTGTATGGTAACAGAAGCTGGATGGGGACTGTGATTGGTCAAGCTGTCTGAGGGACAAAAGTACCGGATTGGGCACAAAAGTGTGGGAACAGTGGACTATTTATACCCCTCAAATTGTCTCTGGGCAGCCTCAGTAGGTCAGCTGCTAGAGAAGAATCACCTACCCACCCAGCCCTGTTGATATTTAGTGTGCTATTGTCATCTGGTGTTTGTTTGAGGGTAAAATTACCTAAAATGTTGGGTGTTTTCTGGTCGTGTTAATTGAGCCAAGTATTTGGCTAAACTTTTTTTATTTAGGTAATAAAGAATTAATTTATGATTTCATGTGTACATTTTTGGTAACCCTAAATAAACGCCTCATGGGCCTTCTCTGCTGAATAAAGTGTGATTCTTCTGTCTATTAATATTAAGGAATAAGGGGTATGGGTTCGATAATCCCATGCTGCTATATATAGGTATTGAGAGTAAAATTCGTATACCGTATTGATAGCATTGACTTTAAATGAAAGTCTGCATCTGGGTGTAATGTGGCATTTTAACCTTCAGGCAAGTTCTTCTTGCCTATAATTGAGGATACTTTATTGTGTATGTGTTGTATGTCTGTATGTTGACTCCTTTTAGGATATTAAAGGTTATGTTTTATTCAAAATACATTATTTCTGCATCACTGATTATAATGTTTGGGTAGTCTTGTGCCCTATGTGGTTTGGATTGCTGTTATATAAACTTGATGAAGTAAACATTTAGAAGATTTGATCATCTTTATTATTGTGCTTCAGCAATTAAAAGTCATAGGCAAGAAAGATTTCAAAAGAAATGTTTGGCGATGTGATCAAGAAAAAAGATATGATTAAGACATTTATTTTTAAAAACAAATACATTTTAATTTTAAAATTTCAATTGTTTTGCTACCTCTTTTTTAATTATATATAGGCTTTATTTCATTTTAAAAAAAAACAAAAACAGCTTTTTCTTTGTTGCAGGTTCTGTTTCGGACCGTGGCTATGATGGTGCCAGATTATGCTCTAATAGCAGAAATATCTCTCTATTCAATGGGCTTCGTTGCTGCTCATAATCTTTCCACAAAAATTGTAGCTACATATAGATTATGTTCTGAACAGGTAAGGTTGCTATGAATTTCAACAAGTTATTCAACTGAACTATATAAAATTCAGAAAATAAAGTAACAAAAATGTACATTTTATTTAAGGAAAATCGTATATAATAACACAAAGTGAGAAGTGGGATAGGTAAATGGTCGGTTGTTGAATGGTTCATAACCACCGTCACCCTGTTAAATCAAGCAAATAGTTAATGAACATAATATACTGCACTTACCGGGTAGGCATTCTCCCTTCCTGCTGTGCCGCTACACTGCGTCATTTCCCGGGGTCACCCTTATATTTTGGGCATATGTGATTGGCTGTTGGAGCCAGTTGCATGAATAGTCCCAGAAGATAATTGAGAGGCCCAGAAGTGATGCAGTGCAGCAGCACAGCTGCAAGGGAGAAAGCGGACCCGGTAAGTATAATCAGTATGGGTATTAACTGTTTCCTTGCTTTAACAGGGCAACCCGGTCATTAACCCTTCAAAAACCAAAATGGTTCATCCATTCCTAGTGAGAAGCTGTGATTGTATTTTTTCGAAGCAGATCTTGAAAAATGTTTCAACACTCCCTTCTATTAAATCTATCAAAGTCCTGAAACTGTAAAATATAGAAATAATGAAACTAGCCTTAAAGAGGTTATCCGGCATTTATAAAAAAAAAAGAAAAAAATTGTGCCTAAGAAACTAACAGGCAGGTAGAAGCCACATACCTGCCTGTTGTGCCCAACATGGAGTGCTCCTGTCAGTGATTTTCCTGCTTCCACGGACATCATGTCTACAGAGGGGTGGCTTCTCCCCCTTGTAGATGGGTGTCGGCGTCATAGCCGACATCATGCTGATTGACAATCGGCTCCACCAATCAGATGGTGGGGAGCCGACTGTCAATCAGCAGGAAGTCAGCTGTCCAGACCCTTCTACAGAGAAGAGTGGAATAGAAGCCACAGCTCTAGTTATCCAATGATGCTGTCCCTGGCAGGAGCAGTCTGTTCCTGCTCTGTGGCAGAGGTGAATGGCAGGCCATGATATTCTCGCTACACTTGAACTGATATCCTTGGCCACCTGGGTCAACCACAGGTTCCAGGAGCGATCCATGGAGGTGTCACATGATAGAGGTCTATACATCTGGCTCCATCCCTTCACAGGTTTCTGATGTTCTTGTTTCCAGTTGCCTCTCCTGCTCCTGAGTAAATACAAGTGGAACATGTTAAGATGTTTGAACAATATCATTAACATTGTTAGGCCAATGGCCTGTGTTCCTACTGCTGAGGTGCAGAACCTTCATCCAGGCTTGTCCCATGAGGCCGGGACTTCCTTGCTTGGGGTCTGTAGGTGGCGCTACCCTAGGCAAGTACAAATCCTTTCCTTAATTGACTCAGACCATTTCCATATTGTATGGAGGTACTCAATTCTCTGAGATGGCCCATCTCGATATTGGATCTGCTGGAAACTTCATTCAACAGGCTATGGTCGATTGATACCAGATTCCCATCTGACATCTCCTGAAGCTCTTGACTAGGTAATTTGTTGGAGTAGTCTGGTCTAAACCCACACACTTTATATCTAAGCCAGTGGAGCTATGGGTAGGAGCTTCACATTGGAGAGCATCTTGTTCTTTGTTCTTCTGAACTTGTAATGTCCACTTCTCCAGGGTGTGCCCTGTTTCTTTCCCATGAGCCTGCCCTCAACTGAAAGCTAAAAAATAGGGGGGGGAACAAGAGGCGCAATAGTGCCCTATCACTAGTGACACTAATGTATGTGGTGGGTATGAATTCACTCACCTAGCACAGTTGTGAGACCCACAACTGGTGTAAAAGCATTTAGCGTTAAATGCAGCTGCTGCAGGACTTCCACCTTCCACATGCACGTGGGAACCATACAGAAGTTACTTCAGGAGAAATGGTGTATCAGTGTCCGCGCTGCTTAAATCCCAAGAAAACGATCCGGAAACCATATGTAGGTTGCATCAATCATCCATTTATTCCTTTTCCTACGCGTTTCGGCACTGTCCTAGTGCCTTCCTCAGGGATATCACCTGAGGAAGGCACTAGGACAGTGCCGAAACACGTAGGAAAAGGAATAAATGGATGATTGATGCAACCTACATATGGTTTCCGGATCGCTTTCTTGGGATTTCAGCAGCGCGGACACTGATACACCATTTCCCCTGAAGTAACTCAACTGAAAGCTGGGAGAAGTGCTACATTGAGGACAGAATTGCCATGGAAGATGTCTGGTCCCTGAACCCCTGCTGTAAATTGGTCCTGTCTGCTATTCCAGGGCCAAGAAGAAGCCTCCTATGCTACAGACTTTCTGCTTACCCCTACCACCAGCCATCTTTATTGTCAACTAGGAAGACAATTTTACAGGAGAAGAAGCTTCCTTCTTGCCTTGTAAAGGGGGGTACTGCAACTCTAACATCCCTGCTGGGATGCCACCTTACCCCCTGCTGTAGCCATACCACATCTCCTTCCCCTTGTACAACAGTCAATGTACTACTCTCCTGCTTCCTAGGTCCTGGCCACATCGCACTGGTTCCCCAGGGGGTGAAACTAAGGTGCACACACATGGTCCTTTTCTGCATTTAAAGAGCCAGATTGCCATTATCCAGCAGTCCCCCTCAACTTATGGCTGAAAGGCCCTGGCTAAATAAGGCATTCTTCTATTAGGGGAGGTGCATAATTAACTCAACTAGCTAGCTAGTATTCAGTCTAGCCACCTAGTTGTCAGGTTCTGTGTTGTTTCATCCCTGTATCTGATTCACCAACATCCCTGCATCTACCCAGAGACTGACCCTGTGTTCGCTACCTGTTATTCTATCCTGCCTTCCTATAACTGTCTATACCTACTGTGCCTTCTGTACTCACTTGCACCCGCCTACTACTATAACTGTGCCTTCCATCTCTCCAGCTGCACGAGCCTATACTACAGACTGTGCCTTGGTCATTCAATATCAAGTGATCCAAATATGAATTTTTTTTTTACCTGATGTCTCTAGATTTTTTTTTTTTTACTGAAGTATAAGTTTAGTTAATTACAAATTAAAAACTTTTGATTTTTTTATCTTCATCAGTTAATTTTTTACAGACTTCTAAATTTTGAAAAAGCGCGAATTTTGGCCTGGTATGGCTCTACATTTTTTATAATTTCTCGGACTAGAATTGAGATAAAGAGGTAGGAGAGGCATAATTTTTCTCAGAAGGGTACCGGCTTTCATTTGATATGTCAAAAGACTGTTTCTTAATATTTTGTTTTGGAGAAGACAAATTCAAACTTTGATACGCAATTGTGAAAAAAAGTATGTTTTAAAATTGTACAAAAAAGCATGTGTGTCACTTGTGTTCTTGGTTATATTTGTACAGGGATTAAACTTGGGACCAAATTGGGTTCAATTTTTATTTTAAATCCTTTGTTGGAAGTCACAGGTTCACTCACGTTTTGAAGAGAGGTCTGGGCCAGCACCAACCTTTCCAGCGTTCCCCTTTTTCTTTGGGGATCTCACTGCAGCGTTAGCGGATCATGAATTCACGACCTGGAGGGGTGGAGGATGAGCTTCCTGTTGTATCACTTGCCTCGTCTCAGTGCTTGCTGCCAGCAGGTGCGTCACAGCGTATTCAATCAAATAAAGAAGAAATGGAGCCGCACTCAAGGCTTCTGGCAGTGGATATTTATTCAGTCTTCATACGACAGGTTGTGCACAGCGGGTGGGAGGACGGGGGGTACTACGTCGTTTCGCGCCCTGTCTTGGCGCTTCAGCAGGTACAATCCTCCTTAAAAAACTAGCCGCGTCCTCCCTGCCCGCTAATGATATTCTGTGTGCCGCACTTAAATCACCTTCCTCCATATCTTGTGTAGACATCACTGCTGCGTCACCGGCGGCTTTCGCCTAACAGGTGTGCACCTTACGCAGAAAGAAAAAAGCTTTATATTAACTCACGTTTTGAAGAGATGTCTGGGCCAGCACCAACCTTTCCAGCGTTCCCCTTTTTCTTTGGGGATCTCACTGCAGCGTTAGCGGATCATGAATTCACGACCTGGAGGGTGGAGGATGAGCTTCCTGTTGTATCACTTGCCTCGTCTCGGTGCTTGCTGCCAGCAGGTGCGTCACAGCGTATTCAATCAAATAAAGAAGAAATGGAGCCGCACTCAAGGCTTCTGGCAGTGGATATTTATTCAGTCTTCATACGACAGGTTGTGCACAGCGGGTGGGAGGACGGGGGGTACTACGTCGTTTCGCGCCCTGTCTTGGCGCTTCAGCAGGTACAATCCTCCACTGCCAGAAGCCTTGAGTGCAGCTCCATTTCTTCTTTATTTGATGGAAGTTACAGGTTCTACAAAATGTTGTGCCTGCAGAGTATTTTTCTCTTTTGAAAGTTGCTTTCTTCAACTGTCACAAATTTTCCTGCCTGCATTGATTGATGGATTTATATGAAACATCCAATCTTGTACCAGCCTAAGATTTTCTCTTGTTGTGTGTCCAGTTTTTTCAAAAGAATTGCAACAGTGTATATTATAAAATGCTGTTACTTGAGAAGTAGTAGCCATTGCTGAGAAAAATACAGTTAATATTAAGTAAGGAAGATGGGTAGTACAAACAAAGATTTACAGTATACTTCAGGTATAACTGTTACTATAAAATGAGTATTAGGGCTAGCGCACACACTGCTTTTTCTGTCTGCAGATAAACACTGCGGTTTTGGCTGTATTTTTCTACCGAGTTTTCACTATATCTGCATTAGTTTTTTTAATCACTAGTGAAAACAATGGCAGCTTCTTTTTATATAAATAGTCATAAATGCTGCGTTTATTGCAGCAATCAAAAAGCAATGCAAGCAGTAATTTACTCACTCTGAATGTTTCAAGAAAACATTGCATGTGTTTAACCCCATTCAAATCAATGAAGGACATTTTTCTGATCGATGGTCACTCAGAATAGCGTTTTGTGTGTATTAGCCCTTAATAAGAAAAGCATTAAACTATTAATATAAATTTACTCAAACTTTAAACACACTCACCAATATTGTAGTACACCGACTCCCTTGATGCCTGTGGTGTAGAGACTATTGTTTGTTCAAGAGTGAACATGTTAAGGCATGTCAGGAGATGAAAGCTCTGAAACTCTGTCTTACTTTCTGACTCTGCGGTGGGTAGATGCTTAACATGATTGACAGAGCTGCTGGCCTGTCATCTGCTCTGCACTCACTGTCTACCCATGATCATTGTCAGGTTGAGCCCTAACAAAGCTTTCTCCTCTATCCTCTCCTGCATTTCAGCTGTAACATAATAAAATAATACAGTAATATCTAAAAATCATGAATTATTTGGTAAATATAGAACCCACACTTTTAGACCAGAGGCTGAACAGATCTGAATTCATGATTTTTGAATTGACACTACAATAGTTATATATTTTTAAATGTGATCCCATCGCAATCCCAACCTGAATTTTGGTACAGATGTGGCTAGGAGCATAGCAGACACATGTGCATTTTTGGAAATGTTTAAATTAAACGTTTTATTTGGAATTGAGTTTTAAAATTTTACATTTGCGTTCGCATGGGTGAAATATTAACAAATATACTCTTGTGACATATCTGGTGAAAGCCTGTACAGTTCTGAGTAGCATAGTGTTTAATTTGTTCTCGATCTGTTTTTCTAGCCTTAGTTATGAAGAGAAATGTAAAGGCAGGCAACACCAAAATTCACACTTTTTCCGAACTTTGAAAATCAATTAAAAAAAAAATATTTAGAATCTTTTTTTCTTCACATTTTGCATTCTCTGATATTACCTCTGATATACTATTACCAAACAACAAAATCTCAAAAGAATTAAAACTATAGAGGTAAAAATCATTGGTTCACTTGACATGGAATGACCCGCCTGTGTCTGTCTCTGCCCTGGGAGTAAGCTGCCAAAGAAGCTACTGTGGTCCAGTGGGTCCCCTTCCACACGCTCACCTCAGCATGCATAATGGAATATTAGACAGATACAGAACTTTTAGAGACTCTTTAAGGTGTATCAAGAATGTATGCTCATACAACGGTGACCTCTTCATTCACAGTGAGAAGACAGGGTGCTGTTCCTGAGATAAGGGTCCAACAACTGGGGCCAGCATCTTTCAGACATTTATTTTATATTATGAATGGAAAACCCACATCTACAATGATATGTCTGTTCAGAAAGGAGTTGTCACAGAGACGTAACAGCGTATTGCAATTCCAAAAATTATTGTATCAGTTTAGTTCTTCACAATTATTATAAACAACTAATTTTTCAAGCCTTGAATTCAATTATCAGCATAGATAAAAAACATTCTGAATGAAATAACTAATTAATCAAGTTTTATGTCACTTAAAAGTTTATCGAGATGTTAAAAGTGACACTGATTTGACTATGGATACTTGAAAGAACTGAATATGTATTTGTACCATGTCTTTACGGTCAGCTCACTTTGATTAATGAATCTAATTTTATCCTCACAATGTTTTGATAGTTTAATACGTATTCATCCCCCAAACAATTAAAGCATGTCACAAATGTCTTTATTCATTTAGTTACTTTTATGATTGGCGATTACCAAGATCTAATTTTTTTCCACTTGTGAACACTCGACCAAGTCCCAGATTTTCTAGCAAGATTACTTCTCGCCTGAGGTTTTCTCAGTCTGCTCATCCCCCCCATTCATACATATTAGTATTGTTTCAACCTAACATTTTATCTTGCCACTTTTGTGCCCAGGCACTTTGCAAGGGAATGTAATAAGATGGATATAGGGCTATTGTCTGATAGAAAACCATTACCCTTTAGGGTGAATACATGACCCACAGCACAAAGATTTGACATCCCATCCGCTTTGTGCCTTGTGATTCCATTATTCATAGCTTCCTTCATTCTGCCTCTTGTCACTGTGTAACTGATGCAGTGCTTAGTACTGCAAATACTTAACACTTATCTGTTCTCATTCTTTTGCTCCTAATTGTATTTTTTTTTTTTTTATCAAATCGTACACATAAATGATGATGTATTTATTTTATCTTCTGTTTGATATAAACTTCAATAGAGATGTATGTTAAGGCTATAAAGGGGAATAATTATTTAAAATATCACCACAAATCATTAATTTTCCATACCCAAACACTATTATTTGCATAAGACTTGAAAGCATATTGTTTATGTTCTGTGCTTTAAGATTTATTTTATTTGCGTTAGTTTTAATAGCAGAACAAAATATTGATTTTGAATATTACTCTTCTGACTTCTTAGACAACCTGTATTATTGTACATGATGACAGCTAGTGAATAAATAAGAGGTTGTTGCGAAATATACTTCAGCAATTGCATTAACAACCACTGACTGGGATTTTAACGTAAAGGGTTATCTTTACTTGTCACCTTGAGTAGTGCATTGCTCCTCTCCTCGTGGCTTCCCCTTTGCTTGGGGAATACACTTCTGCAGATTGACAGTTTGGATGAGCAGCATGGCTGCACCACTGGTTTGAACCACTTGTACTCCAATGCTGCAGCAACATTGAATGGGCACAGGGACATGAAAGCTGGTCTACTTACTGATAGGGCCAGCTTAAGGGTTTGCATATCTGTTGGACAGTAGCCTAGCCAACAAGCCTTAAGCAGTAAAATAAAAAATACCTTTGTTTTGAAGCACAAAAATTGCACAGTTGCTTATGCTTACTTTAAAAATATTTTTCACTTTTAATCATTATTGATGATGAAACAACCCCTATAATGGATATAGAAATATGAGACTCTGAACAATGAGATATGTGTAATGTATATAGGAAGATGACTTGTATATATGGGCCAGTCATGCTTTCATTCACTGCAGCAGAAAGTATAGCTTCATTTGAAAAAATACAACCTCACTACCTAATATAATAATTACTAGGAGCTAACTTTCCAAAGATAGAATTGGTGCATACACTCATCTGTCAGGGATCAGTCACGAAAATCCAATAAAATGTGATGTTATTTATTTGTATTCCGCATTTTGGAGCTCATACATGCTACTTCATTTTCTGATACCAAACTATTGCATCTGTCACTTTGAATGCCATTTAATCTACATATGACATTTAAGGCTGCTTCCCCATATCTACTTCCTCCTCCCGTTGCGTGCACGAAGCTCTTTGAATTTTACCGGAACCTGAACTCTGGATGCGCACTCCATGATACCTGGGGTACGAGCCACCACCAGGGGTACAAGCAGCGTCCTATGAATTTTTGGACATAGGTTCCCTTTTCTCTTACATGCCAGTAATAGTTCTTCCCTTTCCTGCCTTTTCAGATCATATTTACCATAACAAATGAAGGTTGCAAATCACCATAGGCATTACAATGTATGAACCCTAATCTTCACTCCTGGATATTTCTCTCTCACCAGCACCTAAATAATCATATAATAATAATAACTTTATTTACATAGCGCCAACATATTTCACAGAAATTTCAAATTAAGAAGGGACATGTACTGAAAATCAAGACATTACAAAGAAGCAAATACTTCAATGGTAACAGGAGGCTTGAGGGGGAAAGCTTACAATCTAAGAAAAATGGGGATAAGACACTTAGGGTAAAAACTAGTGTCATGCCTAGTCCAGCTATCAATATCATATTTAGGGGTATTCAAATAAGGCTGCATGCAGTGCCAGGACAAGGCATTTTGGTGCCCTAGGCAGGTAAGGCAAACGGTGCCCCCCCCCCCAAATATGTCTGGGAATAAAAATGTCAACATACTTTGAAAGTAAATTTAATTTAACGGGGACCTATAAAAGGTTCGTCCAACCACACTGCAGAGACATAAATGCAAAAAGTATTATTCTTAATATTATGTCACAATACCAGGATCTGAGGATCTTCTATTTCGAGGTCAGGGATTCTCTGATGCCATGTTGCTGCTTGTCTCGCTGTTGTCCTCTTTTGACACTGCAGTGCGGTGGACAAGAGAGCATTAACTGGTTAATAACAAGAAGTATGGAGTGTGTACTGAGCCATAAACCCTCCCCTTACCATGAAGTATGGAATGTGTACTGACTGAGCCATAAACCTCCACATACCATGTCCAGCAGACATTGTAGGATTACTACCCGTATATACTCGTGTATAAGCCGACCCGTGTATAAGCCGACCCCCCTACTTTTGCCCCAAAATCTGGGAAAACCTATTGACTCGTGTATAAGCCGAGGGTGGACCCCAGCACAGGTATACAGCCCCCAGCAGTGTGGTATACAGCAGCCTCCCCAGTGGTATATACAGACCCCAGTGGTAATACAGCAGCCCCAGTGGTAATACAGCAGCCCCAGGGGTTATACAGCAGCCCCAGGGGTTATACAGCAGCCCCAGGGGTAATACAGCAGCCCCAGGGGTAATACAGCAGCCCAGTGGTAATACAGCAGCCCCAGGGGTTATACAGCAGCCCCAGGGGTTATACAGCAGCCCCAGAGGTTATACAGCAGTCCCAGGGGTAATACAGCAGCCCCAGGGGTAATACAGCAGCCCCAGGGGTTATACAGCAGCCCCAGGGGTTATACAGCAGCCCCAGGGGTAATACAGCAGCCCCAGGGGTTATACAGCAGCCCCAGGGGTTATACAGCAGCCCCAGGGGTTATACAGCAGCCCCAGGGGTTATACAGGAGCCCCAGGGGTTATACAGGAGCCCCAGGGGTTATATAGCAGCCCCAGGGGTTATATAGCAGCCCCAGTGGTATATACAGGCCCCAGCAGTATATACAGCAGCCCCAGTGGTGTATACAGGCCCCAGCAGTATATACAGGCCCCAGCAGTATAAACAGCAGCCCCAGTGGTATATACAGGCCCCAGCAATATATACAGCAGCCTCAGTGGTATATACAGGCCCCAGCAGTATATACACGCCCCAGCACTATATACAGCAGCCCCAGTGGTATATACAGGCCCCAGCAGTATATACAGCAGCCCCAGTGGTATATACAGGCCCCAGTGGTGGTATACACAGGCCCCAGTGGTGGTGTATACAGGCCCCAGTGGTGGTGTATACAGGGCCCAGTGGTGGTGTATACAGGGCCCAGTGGTGGTGTATACAGGGCCCAGTGGTGGTGTATACAGGGCTCAGTGGTGGTGGTGTACACAGGGCCCAGTGGTGGAGGTGGTGTATACAGTGCCCAGTGGTGGTGTATACAGGGCCCAGTGGTGGTGTATACAGGGCCCAGTGGTGGAGATGGTGTATACAGGGCCCAGTAGTGGTGTATACAGGGCCCAGTGGTGGTGTATACAAGGCTCAGTGGTGGTGGTGGTATATACAGGGCCCAGTGGTGGAGGTGGTGTATACAGGGCCCAGTGGTGGTGTATACAGGGCCCAGTGGTGGTGTATACAGGGCCCAGTGGTGGTGACCGTGTATACAGGGCCCAGTGGTGGAGGTGGTGTATACAGGGCCCAGTGGTGGTGTATACAGGGCCCAGTATGAGGATTGGGGGGGAGGGGGGGCCGCCTTTGCACACTCACCGCCACCGGTCACCGAGGCCGCCGTCACCGTGCGTGTGCTGTAAGAGCTGTACGGAGGAGGAGAGGAGGGGCTGGCAGAGCTGCGGGACAGGAAGTCGGAGTCCCGCCCTCCTTCCTCTCTGGTCGACGTGCCGCGGCCGATGACGGCCGCCGGCGGCCAGCACGGGGCCCCCCAGGGGGTGCAGGGCCCCCCAGGGGGCGGGCAAAAATGCGCCCTGCACAAGATGGCGCCCTAGGCGATTGCCTAGGGTCGCCTAGCTGTCGTCCCAGCCCTGGCTGCATGATCCGGTCATTAGCTAAGTTCTGTCTAAGAACTATTAAAAAGTGCTATTGGGTGCATGAAGGATGTGGAGACTGATGAATAGGAGGGACTAGATTGAGATGAGAGACCTGTGTAAAGTTTATATTGTACTCTACAGTGAAGGAGTAACAAGAAGCAGGCATTCATTCCTAAATTTGTGTCGGGACCTGGGACCAAGTAAACAAAAATTTGGGAGACAATGGAGCGCTAATGCATGGAGGCCACACTGGGGATAATTTACTTATCTCAATTTATTCCACAACGCATTTCGACGATTGCGGTCTTCATCAGGTGGGACCTGGGACCACACACTGCAGCAATTATTACTATTATGCCTTTCTCCCCTTTTTTTCTTTTTTTCCTTTTGTGGTTGTGCTCTATGACAGCCATCTTGTGACAATCTAATTACATATACATATATACTATGTATTATTAACTGCAATATTCTATATAAACACTCTTAAGGTATCGTCACACGTCGCAATCATGGCTGGCGATGTGTGGCGATCTAATGTGTGCGCTCACGTTTTTCATGGTCGCCTCAGATCGCCAATGGCGGCATCACACGCCGCAATTTCGCCCTGAAGCTAAGGCGATGTGTCGCTCCGGAAATTGACTCACCTACAGCAGAACCAATCTGGCCTAATTCCTTCGCCGCTTCACGCGTCGCAATATCAAAGGCAAGGTGTACATGTGTGTACATGTTCAGCGCAGCGAGGAGATAAGTGTGCCACAGTGGTTTACACCGCTCCCCATACACGCTCATTGGACAATGCAACAGCGTTACGATTGGTCAGCCTGCTCTGGAAGGCTGGCTAATATATAACTCCATTGTCTATCGGAGTTTGTCACAAACACACACTCGTTTGTGGACGGTTGTGTAGCTGAAGATGTGTGTGGTGCTGAATGGACAACACTTCAAATATGGCGCAGTGTCAACTGACAGCCAATGGGAACACAGTAGCCCACACCAATCATCTCAGACGGGGCGTAGACTACAGCACGCTGAGGCACGACTACGGGAAATCATAAACAAAGCTTTTTCCATCACTATCGCCCTGTCACACGCCAAAACACAAAAATATCGCCTTGCCTATTGCAGCTGATTACTGAGCACTGTTCAGGAATCAGGCGACGGCCAATGGGCAATTTATCGCTGCGAAATCGCCCAATCACACGTCGCAACCGTGAGGCAATTTCACGGCGATTTCAACGGGGCGACACATCACCTTTCAGATTTTCAGGCGAGATTGCGGTGTGTGACGGTACCTTTTCAGTTTTTGTATTTCACGCTATAGCTTTTTTGTTTCTATATATGGCTGTCATGGATTGTAACAAGATATTATATTTGTTCTGTTTAAACGATTACTGCATAATTACTTCCTGCTGCATGTACATTTTTATGTTGTAGTGCCACCTGCTGGTTTTCCACTTGTTAAACATTACCTTTTTAATGTTCTGTTTTCTGTAAATTAAAATAAAATATTAATATGTATATTTCATTATGGGTGCATGGTTTGTTGTTGAGTGAGTAACCAGTGCAAAGACTAGCATAAGGTGGAGGCATCGGTGTAGTAGCTGGACAGAAATGTGACCTGGGTTTCTGCTTTCAGGATGGATTGGAGAGAGGAATGTGTGATAAATGGAAGATCAATCAGTAGAGAGTTGTAATTGTAGAAATAAAAATGAATAAGAACAGCAATAAAAGATTTTGTAGTTTCAAAAGTGAGAAAATGTCGGTAAGGGCCTTTCACATCTGCGTTTATTTGAAATTTCTATGGGGATTACCGCAACCGCGCCGCAAGTGTGGCGGTTATGCGGCAATAGCGGCAGATGCGGTTTTTTCACCGCATCTGCCGCGATTTCAAATAAACGCAGATGTGAAAGGGCCCTAAGAGATGTTTTTAGGATGTAGGTGATATGAGTGAGACACTGATAGGATACACCAAATTAAGACATTTCTGTGCCAAATATGACCCCATGACAACAAGCATTCTACCTGGAAGTTATGGTTGAACCACCCAATGAAACTTCAGTATTGTGTATAGATAAAGTTGGTAGAGGGAGGAAACACAAGAAGTTGTATTTTGTAGAGATTCAGTTTCATATAGAAGAAGATAATGGTGTTAAGAACAGCAGACAGGCAATCCCTGGTATTTTTTATAAGATAAGGGTGGGATCAGGAGAAACTGTGTATAATGGGATGTCATGAGCATATAGATGGTACTGGAAACCAAATCTGCAGATAGCTTGTCCAATAAGATCAGTATATGGAGAAAAGATGAACCATGAGGAACCCTGACAGTAAGAGGAAGAGTAGAGTAAGAGCCCACAAATGATACAGTGAAGGAGCACTCAGAGAGGTAAAAGGACAAGAGAGAGTATTTTGTTTTATGCCAAAAGAGTGGAAAATATTTTGGATTAGCTAATGATCCACAGTGTCAAACACAGCAGAGAGATTCAATAGAATCTAGAGAAAATAGTCACCATTATATTTAGCTGTTAATAGACCATTAGAAACTTGGTAAGGACAGTTTCAAAAGAGTGTAAAAACTGTAAACCGGATTGTAATGGGGCAATAAGAGCGATTTCTGCGAGAAAACTAGACAAGAGTAGGCTAAAGCTACGTTCACACTCTGTGTGCAAACAAAGAAAAGGAGTAAATGCTTGTATACTTGTAGTACTATCAAAGTGACTTTATTAAACTGGCTTGGAGAGCAAGGTGAGGGCAGTGGACAGTGCTCCGTCACTAGTGGTACAATGGTGCACTTAGTCCCTCAGGACTATACAATAGTATATACATAAGGTTTGTTCACAAATCCAACAGATATTTCTGGTGTTATCAAGTACTAGCTGTGAGCCCGATGCAAATGCATCGGGTGTCTAGAATATTTTTAATTTTTTTTTTAGATTTTCAAATAATAATCCAATTATTCCAATGACATCTTTACACCAACCTGCAAGTGTAGCGACTCGCAATGGCCTCGCGGCCATTGCTCGCGCTACACAGCGAGTCGCAATAGATCCCCATTGAAAGTATAGGGGGAGTTGCGACAGGTGCGGCGACTGAGGTAGCGACTCGCAATGGCCTCGCGGCCATTGCTCGCGCTACACAGCGACTCGCAATAGATCCCCATTGAAAGTATAGGGGGAGTTGCGGCAGGTGCGGCGGCTGAGGTAGCGACTCGCAATGGCCTCGCGGCCATTTCTCGCGCTACCTCAGCGGTAAATCGCTAAGTTTGTGGCCGAGCCTCTGGTTCTATTTTCGGCCAGCGACTCGCAATGGCCGCTTCGCGGCCATTGCTCGCGCGTGGTGACGTCACATAGTGACATAGCCACGGCGTTTTCGGGGTCCGACACGATTTTGCCTACGGCAATTATAGAGTAGATGTGCCCCAACTAGGCGAAGCACCATATAGTTATACAAAGTGCCAGTAACTAACAGTAAATTACAGTCTTAGGTACTAGTACAGAGAGCTGTCTACCCACATCACAGTTTATCATGCAGTATGCAATGCCATCTGTTCTACACTCATTTGATAGCAATTCATATAAAAATAGCATATGGCCATTATATGCTTTACTAACATGGTCTTATAGGTCTGTACACACTGATGAAACATTTTATAGTATGGTTATTGCTTCTTGAAAATGTGCAATTACTATTTCATTTCATAATAATACTAATACTAATAATAATATCTGTTCATTTACAGAGTGCTATTACTTCCATAGTGCTCTACATACATTTCCAACACTGTCCCCATTGGTGTTCAAATTTCATGCCATAAAATACAGACTTTTGGCAAGTGCACAACTCTGTTATTTATATAATTCATATTAAAGTTGTCCGTGCATTCTTGCAGTATCCACTAGCTTTATTTAGCACTAGCTGTAGTACCCGGCTACCCTCCACCTGGTCGGGCAGTATATGTTACCTCACACATACACATAATAGACAGCTCATGTGACTGACATCTGCCTTAATTCCCTATATGGCACATGTGTTGCACATTGGCTGTTTTTAATCAGATGTTCATGTTTGGAAATTAAGGATAGCACACGTATGAGGCGAGTTGTGTGAGGTGATTTGTGCACATCTGTGTCTGTCTGTGTGGTGTGTGTGTCCCTGGGGTGTCCCTGGGGTGTGTGTATGTGTGTGTCCCTGTGGGGTGAGTGTATGTGTCCCTATAGGGTGTGTATGTGTGTGTCCCTGTGGGGGGGGGGTTTGTGTGGTGTGTGTCTCTGTTGTGTGTGTCCCTTTGTGGTGTGTGTGTCCCTGTGGGGTGAGTGTGTCTGACACCAGACCGGGAGCCAGGACTTCACGGGGCAGGCATAGCTTCTTCCTCCTGTCACGGAACCGCGCCTGCCGAAGTGGGCCCGGTGGTGCAGATTCAAAGGGAAATTGGCTGAACAGATTTAAAGGTTGTTTAATTCGTGACGCCACCTGTGAGTGTTCCGGTGATGTCCACCGGCGCTGCTTGGGCCTCCGGGGATGGGATGCAGCAAGATGGGACGCTCCCCACAGGATGAGTGGGAGTCCCCGGAGCTGCACAAGATGTTGTGAGGCAGCTACAGTTACCTTCCACTTGCGGAGATGGACAGTTCTAAAGAAAGCACGGACACTGGAAGTCTCTGCAACGGGTACTTTACTGTAACCAGCAGGTGATACATGGCATACAGTTCTCGGGTAACGGACCAGGTGGACCCAGCAATGACCAGTGTTTCTCAGAGCTCCGCGGTGTTCCTCCATTCTAAACTAGTTATGTTGCCGTGGTCGCCTTGGAATGCCAGATCGGGTACAAGGAGGCTGCTTCTATTTCCCTACCGGGAATTCTGGCCGGAGTTGTGGGGAGTCTTGGGTCCTTTTTGTGGGTACACCGCTGGCTAGACGACTCTGTGTGTGCGGCAGTGGTGGGGTGCTCCTGTAAAGCGGTCCCTCCACTCCTGGTTTGCATGACAGTGATAAACAACTGCCAGCTTCGGAACCAGTAATCCGGTTGTAAGTGGGCACGGGGATGCTTTGACCCGTATGCATTTGCCCAGAGTCCGGTTGTTGAGGCACCGGGGTTAATGGCGCCTAACCGGGGTGATGGCCAGGGTGCTGCACGGGACTGTGCAGGCCCCCTCTCCTAGGTTGCAGAGCTTGTTCATTTTGCTCCCTTCCCCTACGTTGTTCTCTTCCCACCTACACACTACCTCTACACTCCGCCCACCAGGACCTTATTGACCCTCTATGCTGATGTGCATGTAGGGTATGGATCTCTGAGTTTTAACTGTGTCATTGCTTAGTCAGAGAATATTGCTGCTGCTGTCTTGGCTGCAATACCCTCCTGTGACGCACTCGTTGCGGGGCGCCACAAGTGCATGTGTCCCTATAGGGTGTGTGTGTGTGTCCCTGTGGGGGGTCTGTGTGGTGTGTGTGTGTGTATCTGTGTTGTGTGTGTCTCTTTGTGGTGTGTGTGTGTGTGTCCCTGTGGGGTGAGTGCATGTGTCCCTATAGGGTGGCTATGTGTGTGTGTCCCTGTGGGGGGATCTGTGAGGTGTGTGTGTCTGTTTTGTGTGTGTCTCTTTGTGGTGTGTGTGTGTCCCTGTGGGGTGAGTGCATGTGTCCCTATAGGGTGTGTATGTGTGTGTGTGTCCCTGTGGGGGTGTGCCTGTGTGGGTTGTGAGTGTCTCTGTGTTGTGTGTGTCTCTTTGTAGTGTGTGTGTGTCCCTGTGGGGTGAGTGCATATGTCCCTATAGGGTGTGTATGTGTGTGTGTCCCAGTGGGGGGGTCTGTGTGGTGTGTGTGTGTCTCTTTGTGGTGTGTGTGTGTCCCTGTGGGGTGAGTGCATGTGTCCCTATAGGGTGGCTATGTGTGTGTGTCCCTGTGGGGGGTCTGTGGGGTGTGTGTGTCTGTGTTGTGTGTGTCTCTTTGTGTGTGTGTGTGTCCCTGTGGGGTGAGTGCATGTGTCGCTATAGGGTGTGTGTGTGTCCCCTTGGGTGTGTGTGTGTCTCTTTGTGGTGTGTGTGTTTGTTCGGGTGTGTGGTGAGTATCCAATGTTGGGGCTGCACTTTAGCGACTATACACTTGCTGTTACTCTTTGTGTGCGTGTGGTGTGTATACATGTCGCTGTGCGTGGTGAATATCTCATGTTGGGGCCCCACCTTAGTGACTATATGCTTGAATGTGCTGTTAGTCTTTGGCGCTATCATTAAGCCCCTCTCATTCACAACTGTCAACTGGTAACAGTCACTTTTTCCCCATTATGTAGATAGCGGCAACATTTTTTGGTGAATTGGAATGCGCGGGGTTAAAATTTTGCCTCATAACATAGCCTATGACGCTCTCGGGGTCCAGATGTGCGACTGTGCAAACTTTTGTGGCTGTAGTTGCGACGATGTAGATGCCAATCCTGGATATACATACATACACACACATACACACATTCAGCTTTATATATTAGATTTCAGATGAATTGGTGGTGAATGGTGACCTGAATAAACTTGTTTGTTTTCATCATTATGTCTCCTACAAAGATGTCACGCTTCAATAATGACTGCACAACCTAACCACAACCCAGTTGTTATACCTTATGGACTGGTGGAATTGAATTTGTAACAGTGATATTAGTTCTGCAGAGCATTACATAGAGGGGTTAATTAGGAGCTAGGCATTTGGCAATAACATTGTGCAAACATTAAACTCCAGTGGCTGGTGATTGATCGGATCTAAATCCTGTCAGTCACTGGAAGAGGCGGGTTCCTTAGTCAAAGTAAACACACAAACCCATGGAACTCAGTCAGCATCTCCCCTCCATCTTACCTGTACAGTTCCAGTACAACTCAGATACATTGTCTTCTACTACAGTTCAACTTGGACTGTGACCTCATTACACAGTACTTTTAGAGATGGATCCTCTGAAGGCATGGCTGACCTACACTTGGAGGATGTTATCTTAGTAACCTCCTCAGGGGCAGAAAGTGAGTCAGCAGAACCAAATCCAGAGCGGCATGGAGAGGAGATGGAGATGGAGACATATGTCACCTGGAGCTCCACTGCACTACACACTTTGGGCCTCATCTGCAATGAGGTGCCGATCCAATACTGGGCTCCGATGCCAGACATAATCTAAAGAAGCTCACAATAGTCAAGAAGTGACCCTTTCCTTATGGCATCCAGGACTGGGAGCACCACATGTAGGATCTTGCAGCATGTCTGGCTGTATTACACTTGCAGCTGGTGTCGCAGCTACTGGATCCCATTCCCCAATACCACCAGGGCCAGGACCATGATGAGTCTGAGGAAGAAGAGGAGGCAGTAGGGCTTGTTTTCCAGCTGTGTGGAATATTCACACCAGACTCCTTCAACTGGAACAATGCAATGTGGGGACGCCTAATCCCTTCAAGCAACCATCCAACAAGGCCTAAATCACCCTGTCCTGTCTCCTTTGTTGAGATTTGTCTCTTGGATGACATTGACTGGGACTGTTTGCGTGGGCCTGAGGCTAATGACTTCTTCAACCAATGTACCCAAGGCAAATTGGTGGTATTCCTGAAGGACAAGGGGTTTGGTTTAATAGTACAACATGGTACTGGGCATCGGTGCTACATCAACTGGTCCACCCTGCTGCCTGACAATCTTCCCCAAACCTATGTACCATCTTTGTCGGTGAGGAGGTCACTTTCATGAAGGTGTGGGGTAGCAAGGGGTTTTTTGAAGTTGGCATATGTTGGGTTGCCACCACTGACAAATTTGACATATAGCAGGAGGAGGTCAACCTGGAGAGAAGTTGGCATCGGGTGCAGCATTGGTGTGTCTTGGTTGGCCAGCCTGATGCACACAATCTCATAGGGCCTGTCTGTGTTCCCCAAGCTGGTCCTGTCTGTCCTATAGGACCTGGTCATCTCCTTGTTCCTCCGTCATCCTCTCCAGCGGTGGTCATGATGAAGTGTGCTTTGGTGCAGGCGATGGCAGAGAATGCCCCTAGATTAGTAGTCACTGCGATCCCCCAAGAACATCCAGCAGCAGAGTACCAGGTAAAACTACCACAATGATCCAGCGCATGACAAAAAATGATGAAGACAATTTTAGTGGACCTTAGTAAAGGAATTCATGGGTCAGTGAGATAATGACCCATTTTGGCTTGAAGGACTTGTATTGGAGTTGTTTACTTTTTCTGTTCTTCCTTGCCCAGGGCCTGTATTTTTGTTAGTTATATTTCCTTTTCCAACATTTTGCGCTGTTTGCGCTTCCCCCTACTGGGCATGCATGTGGCATTTGGGGTCCAATTGAAATACCGTAAAGGACTCGGCCCTTCATGTTCTTTCCACCACTTTAACAGTATATGTGCTACTGCTGATCCCTGTGGGACTTTCGTTATATTTATATACTATGTATATTATGTTTGTGTTTGAGTGTTAGTCTGTGTTACAGTAAAGATGGTTCATTAGTTGTTTGTCTATTATGTTTCTTGCCTTTGCAAGATAGGGAACCTCCTGCCCTTCCCCCATGAGCCCTGCACAAATAAAAAGCTGTCTCCTGCATTCAGTCCATGTCAGACCTTGGACCTGTCTGGATCCTGCTCATATAGGTACCAATACACATGGTCAGGTTTTTTAATACAACAGATAGGGACTGCTCTGACAAGGGTTACTGTGAAGAGGTAGAGCGACTTGGCGTACATTTTTTGCAAAAAACGTATCAACTAAATACCCTGTTTTTACTACTTTTTTAGCAGCACTTGCTTTTTACTATTTTTCTTTACAACTGAGTATTTTACATGTTTGTTTGACTGTTTTTTGTGTTTGTCTTTTGGTGGTGTGAACGCTGTCCTACAGACACGTTCACTGTGTGCATGGCTCATTGTTTTTTTTGTCCAGTAAAGATTTTTTTTAGTTCACTCTAGTGTGCTGGACTGTTTCTGCAAACTGGTGCTTTGATAGTGCCTTACAGAGACAAGCCGCAGGCCTCTGGCCTGACATTCTGAGGTTGGAAAATGCAAGACACCACACAAATCAGTAGAACAGGGCTGGTCAAGTGAAATTATCGGGGGCCGTAAAGAGTGCATGTTTTAAGGACTTCCTTAGCATTGCACAGGGTGCTGGAATCATCACCTCAGGTGATGAAATTATGATGTTCGTAACTTGTTTGACGAATGTTGCCCGTTCGGCGAACCAAACTGAATCCGAACTTCTAAAGGTTTGCTCATCTCTAGTAGTGACAACCAGGGAGAGGGACTGAAAAAGATGTAAAGTAATATGATCTTTGGTGCACTTTTTAGGATGACAATAAGCAAGGAACCTAGTAACTTCTGTAACTGGTTCAAAGGAGGAAAGGGAACTTAAGATGCTGTAGGGAAGGGGATCCAAGCTTTAGGGAATTGGGTGAAAAAATCTTGACAGATATGGTTGATTTCGTCTTCGAAATAAGTGGATAAACTGGCAGCGCTTAGGTTGGGGTCTGTACTTTAGGGTTCAGAAAGGAGTGAAAAACTTCAGTCATTTGGGATTGTTGAATAGTGATCTGATGAGAGTGATTAGGAAGGCTTGTTTAGCCAGATGAATAGTTAACATTTTTCAACATGAACTTAAAGGAGATAATTAGACCACAGAAAAAAACAGTATAACAAATGTGTGGAAGTACACTGCTATAAAAAGGTAATAATAAAAAGCAAGCGCTTAGTAAAAAACTGTATCAAAAACAGGGTACTTAGTTAATACGTTTTTTGTAAAAAATGTATGTAAGCCGTTCCACCTCGCCACGATGACCCTTATCAGAACGGTCCTATCTAACTAGTTTAAAACCTGATCCTGTATAAATATACCTCATGGATGCAGGTGGAGACGGGCCAGAAACCAACATGGACACAGTGCAGCAGACAACACCCTATGTGCCTGACTCAGAAAAGGAGGGTGGGGCACTCCCTGTCTTGCTAAACAAGAGAATTAATGAAAAACTGCAACTGAGCCAGGGTACAATGTGAACGGGCCTGTAGGACTGCGTTCACACCACCACATAACTAGACCACAGAAAAAAACAGTATAGCAAACATGTAGAAGTACATTGCTATAAAAAGGTAATAATAAAAAGCAAGTGCTTAGTTAAAAACTGTATCAAAAACAGGGTACTTAAGTTAATATGTTTTTTGCAAAAAATGTACGTAAGCCCTTCCACCTCGCCACGGTGACCCTTATCAGAACGATCCTATCTAACTAATTTAAAACCTGATCCTGTATAAATATACCTCATTAAAGGAGATGATGTCTGAAGTCTGCTAAAAATTATTTTCACCACTGACCCTCAGGACACCTAGTGCACCCCTGGAAAATATGGGTTTGCAGCATGTGTCAGAATAGCTGTTGTCTGTGTTGGATTTCTCTTCATGTAATTTGTTCTGCTTCATCCAGGTATCTTTTCAATGTCTTATTATAATTAGTGATGAGCTAATGTTTCTCAAACATGTTTGCCAGTTTTATGTTTAGCAAGAACTCGGACGATTTGGTTCATTGATCGCTAACACAAGCACATCCACCAAAAGTCGACGAACATAAATTTGTTCAGCAAGATTTCGGAATTTAAAATGGCCCTAAAACTTTACCTGTTTATTTGGGGCTAAAACGCTTGCTGGAAGTCCTGCTGGCTGGGGACAACAGCTAACCTATGGATAGGAGTGTCCCCACCCAACTGGTCTACTGGCTTATATTATGCTGTCACATTTTTGGGAATTTTTTGGAAACTTATTTAAGCTTCCTGGAGTTTGCAACTGTTAATGCACCTGAAGGGTCTGAATTTGGGAAATAGTGCCAGATGTGGCAGCAGCTGGGAAGTCTAGGAAGCTTACAATGTCCTTAAAACATCAGTTTAGGAGAGTTTTATATTTTTAAGAGATTTTTTGTGGATATCATTTTTTTTATTGGAGAGCAAACCATTATTATTGCACCAGCATGCACACTTATGTTTTACACTAATGTTAAATCAATATATGAAAAAAGAGAATATAGTCGTCATATGCTTCACATCTCTGATTTTATAGCTCTGTTCACACTAATCAAACCCCATAATATGGCTATTGCTTCTTAAAAATGTGCAATCACTATTTAATGTCATAATAATCATAGTACTCATATGTATTCATTTATATAGCACTTTACATGTATTTGTATTTGTGACACAGTCCCCATTTGAGGCTCACATTTCATGTATAATGCATATTCCAGTTGTCCTCCTGGCCTTCCTGCATTCCATGGTCAGTGCCCATTAGTCTAATTCAGCATTTTAGATTAATTGTTGGTGAATGTTGACCTGAATAAAATTATTTATTTTCATTATTATTTTTATAGTAACCTGTCACGCTTCAATATTGACTGCAACTCGTTATCCGCAACCCAGTTCATATACATTGTGGCCTGACATATCTGTGTTAATTAGCAGCTAGACATTAGTCAACAATAGTGTGCAAACATTCAACTCCAGTACTGATTGCTCAGGTCTGAATTGTGGCACTCAATCCAAGAGGGGGGCCCCTTAGGGAAAGCAAACAAAACACACCTAAAGCTGCAGAACTTTAACAGTGTCTCCTGCCATCTTACCTGTGCCCTCCCATAGGCACGAAGCTCAACTGTCTCTGCACTTCAAGTGGCATGTAGCTCCACTATCTGGATCTCGTACTGCAGTTATATGGTTTCTTCATGGATCCACTGAAAGGCATGGCTGATCTCGACAAAGAAGAAGATATCATCTACTTAAGCACCCAAGGGCAGAAGGTGGGTCAGTCTAACCTGACCCAGAGTGGCATCAGTGGCATCATGAAGAGTTAGACCTTTGTCACCTGGAGGTCCACCGTAGAGATGAGCGATGTTTGATTCGAAATGTTCGCCAATCTCAAATTCGACCTGTTTTGGGCGGTATTCAAGTCGTTCGACGAATGCGGACAATTTGCTTAAAATTCGGCAGTTCAAGGTTATGTTTGATAACGCTTAGATCACCAAAAGCTTAACCCTAATACTGTTAATGAATGTTAATATCAAGTTTCAGTGTATAGTGTGCTGGTGAGGGCAGGGTTTAGATCAGTGCTGCTGAAATAATGCCAATCTCCATTTTTTTTCTCCTAACTGCATGCACAGTGGGGCGGTGCAGGCTGTCAGCCAATGACACACACACATCAAAGTGCATTTGTGCACACAAGCAAGGGCATGTGTCATTGGCTGTGAATGTCACATGTCCTTGTCCTATAAGACCTAGCCATTTTCCCCATTGCCACCTTTTCCTCAGTGCTGCAGTGCTGCAGTTATGTGTCAGTCAGGCACCGCTAATGCTGCTGTGGGCGTTATAAAGTGTTAGATAGATAATGAGCAAATCTCAAGTTAGATAGACAGGTTTTGGGACTAGTTAGAATCTCAGCCCTTTTGAGGGCTACTTCAGACAAGTAGGGAGTAGGGATTAGTAGTAAATATCAGCCCTTTTGAAGGCTACTTCATAGAAGTAGGGACTAGTTATAATATCAACCCTTTTGAGGGCTAGAATAGAGCAGTTCCTATAACCTTTTGCCAGGCAGGTGTGTGCCAGTGCTGTGCAAGTGTTTTTCACTGCATCTGGCCAAATCTAGCTCAGGCAATCTTTTAGGGCAGGTAGTGTAGCACTGCTGTGAAGAAAGCTACACTTTAGTAGCTTTAGCAGCCAATTTTATACTGTTAGCATATTTTATACAGCTAGTCCAGGCAATTTTTTGGGCTAGTAGCAGTGTCTGGTAGTCAGCGGTTTAGCCCAGCTGTAAAGTAAGCTACACCGCCTGTCTATCCATTAGCCAATTTTTTTACTGCAGCTAGTCCTGGCAATTTTGTTGGGCTTGTAGCAGTGTCCGGTAGGCATTGGTGTAGCCAACTTGTGAACCAAGCTACACCGCCTGTCTAGTTCAGACTGATATTTAACTGCACCTAGCCCAGGTAATAGCTTGGGCCTAGTAGCATGGTCATTTAGACAGTGGTGTGTAGTCCCACATGTGAAACACACTACACCGCCTGTCTAGTTCAGACTAATATTTAACTGCACCTAGCCCAGGTAATAGTTTGGGCCTGGTACCACTGTTTGGCCACTTAGCTCTGGTCGATTTCCATCCTAATTTTTTTTCTCTTAACAACTGCAGAGTTGCCAATTTGGTTACATACAAAATGAGTGGCAAAAGGCCTGCTGCTGGTGAAAGGAGAATCGGCATGGTGGAAAGGGCAAAAAAGTTTGTGTCCGTGGGGTAGGTGGTAAAGCAACAGTAACATCTGCTGAAGAAAGACCATCTTCCAGCCAAAGTAAGATGTGTACTTATTTCCGTGGAAAATCTGAAATGATCCGTGTCTTACGGACACAACCTTCGATACCTATTGTAGATGACACACAAAAACAACAGGTGCTTGAATGGATCTCAAGTGCTCAATCAAGTGGTCTCTCCTCCACCTCACTTCAACATTCCAAACCCTCCAGTCCTCTGAGGTGTCACCCCAATTGCACTTGCTTCCTCCCAGCTCCCAAGTCTCCAGCCGCCCTACTGAATATAGGGTAAAAGAGATGGTTGAGTCTGCAGAGCTGTTCAGTCACACTATAGCCTGGGAATCAGAGGTCTTCTCCAAAGCTGCAGTGAGTCCAGATGAGGAAATGATCTGCACTGATGCCCAGAAGCTTTGTGAGTCAGATCCAGGCCCAGATGAAGAAGGTTTTGAGCATAATGTAGACCCTCATTCCCAAACTGTAACTCCTCTTAGTGGAGACAATGAGGAAGATGCTGATGAGACTCAGATACCTGATTTGACCGACAACTTAATTTTTCGGTCAGGGCGGGAAGAGGTTGTCTCAGAGGACAAGGGGTGTGATAACACACAGGGTGATGATGAGGTTGGAGATCCCACTTACTGTCAACCCACAGTCATCCAGTCGATGAGGTCAGCAGAGGAGGTGGAGAAGGATGCCTAGAGACGACGAGGTTAGGTTGCGCCTTCCTAGACAGAGACGGAGTACTGGAAGCATGTCAACAACAGCATCCTCAGCCACAACCCTGCCTCTGAGCAGAAGTCATGGTGGCTCTGCAGCTTGCATGGGTTCTAAGCCTTGCCTAGCCTGCGCCTTTTTTGACATCGCCAAGGATCACCCAACTCATGTGATCTGTAAGATTAGTCACCAATCTCTTGAGTAGAGGCCAAAAACTCAATAGTTTGAGTACTTAATGCATGAACCGTCACATGGATATGAAGCACAAGTCGCAGTGGGATGCTCCCTGTGTATAATGCGGGCTAGCAGGGCGGGCCAACCACGTCTGCCCCATCAAGTGTATCCGCATGCTCTTCATCCTCTTGACTGTGGGGACAGCGGTCACTCATGCTTTTGGAACCTGCAACAGGCAGTGTGATTGCCAGGTCGTCACTTGTTTTTGATGTGGAAAATGCTGCTGGTGTTGAGCTCTCTTAGACATCAAGAGCACCACCTTTGGATGAAGACAACATTATATCTGCGCCTGCACCTCTCTCACAGATCAGCAGTTTGCCGGGGACACCCTACTCAACCCTGTCTCAGCACACCAGCCAGCCCTCCGTCCCTCAGATGTGGACAAGTAAAAGACCATTTCCTCCTAGCCATGACAAAGCTAAGCGGTTGAATTTCACCATATGCAAGCTGTTGACTACAGAAATGCTGCCTTTCCGCCTGGTGGACGCAGAGGATTTTATAGACCTTATGTCCGTTGCAGTGCCCCAGTACCAGATGCCCAGTTGCCTCTACTTCTCCACGAAGGGCGTGCCTGCGCTACACCAGCATGTCGCAGACAACATCACCGCTTCCTTGAGAAACACTGTGTGTGACAGGGTGCATTTCACCACAGACACTTGGACCAGTAAGCATGAACAGGGGCTTTAAATGTCGGTGACAGGGCACTTGGTAACTATGGTGAGAGCTTGAGTAGGGGCTGCTGTACAAGTCTTGCCGTCCCCACGAGTTGTGCATCAATCCTCGGTACGTAGCAATTCCTCCACTGCTTCTGCCTCATCAATCTTGTCTCGGTCCTCCACCTGCGCACAAAGCCTTTCTGGTAACGCCACCTGCGTTGTAACTGTGCACAAGGAATCCAGCACACCTCCTTACTATGCTGGCAGCAGGGCTCAACACCATCAGGCGGTGTTTACCTTGAAATGTCTGGAAAATGTGAGTCACACAGCTGAGGAGTTGTGGTCAGCTGTGGAGAACGAGTTTCATCAATGGTTGTCTCCACTCAACCTGCAGCCAGGGAAGGCCGTGTGTGAGAATGTTGCAAACCTGGGTGTGGCCCTTCACCGGGGCAATGTGACAAACGTGCCTTGTATGATTTCACAGCTCAATGACTTGCATCGCTCCAGATGTCTTTTGGCTTGCCGGTTCACCGTTTTGAAATTCTATGTGCCAACATGCTGGAATTCCACTCTGCACATGTTACAGCTAGGGATGAGCGAGTCTACTCGCTAGGACTCGTTACTCGGCGATTCTTAAGGGACTCTCTGGACTCGGGAATCGGCGAGTCTTTTAGCGAATACTCGCCGATTCCCGAGTCCAGCGAGTTTGCGACAGGAGGAGGTAAGGTCAGCTTTGACAGCACCCCCCCCCCCCCCGGTTCTCAAGGCTGCCCGGACCTGACAGCACCCCCCCCCCCCGGTTCTCAAGGCCGCCCGGACCTGACAGCACCCAGGTTCTCAAGGCCGCCCGGACCTGACAGCACCCCCCCCCGGTTCTCAAGGCTGCCCGCACCTGACAGCAACCCCCGGCTCTCAAGGCTGCCACCCAGAGGAAGAGGCTCCAGCCAGCCCCTGAGTCCAATGCAAGTGAATGGCAATCTGAGAGTCCGAATCCTAGCGAGTCTGCGATTCCAAGTCCTGTATTCTCTATTAGGGACTCGCGAATCCCTATTCCCTATTCATTAACATTGGACTCGCTAGACTCGCCACGAGTACCGAGTCCTGGTCTCGGACTCGTGCGAGTCTAGCGATTCCGAGTAATTTAGGACTCGCTCATCCCTAGTTACAGCGACTGTGGCAGCACCGCTGAGCCCTGGTGCAATACGTTATGATGTATAGCCGGGCCCAATGAGATCCAGAGGTGGGGTAGATCATGCTGCTGGAGTGATCTCAGATCAAGAACCTATGCACCCTTCTGCACAATTTTGAAATGGCGACGAAGTTGTTTAGCGCTGATGATGCCATTATCAGCATGACTATTCCGGTCATCTACATGCTGGAGCACACTCTAAGCAGTATTCGGAGTCAGGTGGTGGGACAAGAGGAGGTGGAGGAAGTACAGGAGGAGTCCTATGCGGAAGGGATAACAAGATCCCCAAGGTCCTCACGGTCAGCAGCACCAAGACGGCAGGCATGAGAGGGTGGGGGAGACGGATTAACGAGGGCGCATGGTAGCAGCCAAACTGTTGAGAAAGGTGCAGGAATCCAGGAAGAAATGGAGGATGAACTGGCGATGGGCATGGAAGACTCAGCAGATGAGGGAGACCTTGATGACATTACTGTTGTGCGAGGTTGGGGGGAGAGGGCAGAGGAAAGAAGCATGATTCTCACCTCGTCGCCACCAACACAACAAGGACTTGATCCTCCTGGATGCGCAAGACACACGAGAGCCTTCTTGCTGCAGTATCTGCAACATGACCCTCGAATTGTCCAAATTAGAAGTAATTTCGACTACTGGGTTGCCACACTCTTAGATTCCAGGTACAAGACAAAATTTGGCAAAATAATTCCTGCCATACAAAGGGACACACGCATGCAGTAGTATCAGCAGAAGCTGTTACACAATCTTAGATCGACTGTTCCACAAAACACCAGTGGTACACAGAGAGAATCTCACAGTTCTAACTTGCCAACCGTGGGACTGTTGAGTCATCACTCACACCATACCAGTAACACTGTATCTGGTGGTAGCACCAATTTTCTGGCATCGTTTCACAAATCTTTTAGACTATCGTCTGCAAGGCCAGAAGACACAAGAAGTTTGACACATAGTCAACGCCTGGAGAGGATGGTACATGAGTATCTCCAAGTGAACATCGATGCCATGACTGTGGTACTGGACCCTTGCTCATTTTGGGCTTCCAATCAGGAAAAACAGTCTGTGCTCGCCACTCACGCCTTGGAGATCGTGTCGTGCCCTGCAGCCAGCGCTCTCTCTGAACGTGTCTTCAGGGCTGCTGATGGTGTGCTGACACATAAGCGTATGCGTCTGTCCAGCCAGAATGTGGACAGACTAACATTCATCAAGATGAACAAGTCATGGATCCGCAAGGACTTTTCTACCCCTGTGTCATCCTGGGGAGACTAAAGGCTTGTGGATTTTTGAATGTGCTGCATGACAGTCACCAACAATTTTAAGCTTGCAACTGTGGGGCAATTGATGCCACTTAAGTGGTGTCTGTGCCCCAATTTTTGGAAAAAATTGAGACTCTTGTTGGAGTCCCCTTTCTGTGTTTTACATGATTTTAGAAGGACATAACATGCCTATATATGTGTCCTGCTCCTTTTACTCATCCACCTCTTTTTCTTTTCACATTTTTATATGTACTTGTCACTTTTCCAGTGTTTGTTGTGTGTTCTGAGTAGTTTGTCACATTTTGGAAGGTGTTTTCTATGTGTTTTCTATGTGTTTGTATGTGTTTGTGTTTGCCTGCCATTGTTTTCAATGGTATTCAACGGTGTTCACCGGTGTTAGACGAACATTCAACAAACCCCCCCCAAATCGACGAATCGAATTCGAACATTAGGGTGGTGGCTCATCTCTAGTCCTCCACACTTCCTGATTTGGGCATCATCTGCAATGAAGTGTGGATCCAGTCCTGGGTTCCAATGCAAACCGCAGACCCTAGGAGCGAGTTACAGCAGTCAGGTTAGGCTAGCTTCACACCACGGTGTGAACGATGCGAACCTGACAGCCCCGGAGCTGATTTTGACACAATGTAGCCGTATGGTGATGGATAGGGCCGGATGGCAGTGATTTGCCATCCGATTTTGGCCCTGTCCGGCAGCATCAGGGTGCATTCGTTTTTTGCCGGCCGCGCTGAACTTCAGCACCTGGAGTTGTCTCCTGCTGAGATTTCAGGACCGCGGATATCTCCAAGCTAGCCGTGATTCTGTCATTTCAGCAGGGACAACTCCTGCTGCTGTGCTCTGACGAATCTGGCTGCAAACAGGACCGGAGGGCATATTTGACAGCCGAAAAAACGTGGTGTGAAGCCGCCCTTACTTTTACGATATGGCATCCGGGCCCGGGAGCAGCATATGTAAAAATTCAGATGATCTGGCTGTGCGTCTGGCTACATTCCAGCTGCAGCCAGTGTCACAGTCTCAGCTCATGGATGCCATTCCCTAAGACCACCAGGACCAGGACCTTTATGGGTAGCCCAAGGAAGAGGAGCACCTAAAAAGCAATGTGTCCCAGCTGTGCGGATCACCCTCACCACCTCTGGAGTAAATCAATTGGAGCAATGCCTTGTGCGGACCCCTACGCGTTTCTAGCATCTATCCAATAAGACATCAACCACCCTATTCTTCTGTCATTCATCGAGGAGGTTCAGCACACAGATTCCATTTCCCAGGACTGGCCAGATGGGTCTAAGACAAATGACTTCCTTGACCAATACAAGAAGGGCAAGGTGGTGGCATTTCAAAAAGGATAAGGGGTATGGAACATGACACTAAACATCGGTGCTACTGTATGTCAAACATCGCCTCCCTGCAGCATGACAATCTGTCCCAAAGACTATGCACCATCTATGTTGGGGAAGAGGTCACATTCATGAAGGTGCGGGGCATGAAGGGGTGGTTTGCAACTGGCACTGCGGCCCAATTTCACAAGTGGCAGGAGGAGACTGACTTAGCGACAAGTTGCCATCAGGTGAGGCCAAATTCTTTCTTGGTTGGCACCCAAACCAACAGGGCATGGACATGTTACTCAAGATGGTCCTGGTAGTATCTGTCCTAGAGGAGGTGGTCAATCCCTAGTTCCTCCATCATCCACTCCAGCTGCTGGAATGATGGAGTGTGCTGGGGGGTAGGTGTTGGCAGAGATATGCTGAGAGGAGTAGCCCCAGAGACCTCCCAAGACCGTCCGACAGCATACTAGCACCCAAAACCTCACCCAACATCCAGGGCATGGATAAAAATGCAAATAAGCATGCCCAGTGCACCTTTCTAAAGACATGTCGGTGGGTCTACAACACAGTAACCTGTCCCTTACATCGCATTAATTACTAAAGAGAAATTCTGCTGCACACCGACACTTCATGTTTTCAAAGGAAAAAGCCTATGGTTAACAAGTATTATTGCATTGTGTGAACAGGAACCAAGAATACATTGGAAAGCTACTGAAAGCTATCTAAGAATAAATGTGAAAAATTAGCTAGAGTGTAATGGCCATGACATTCGGAAGCCCAGTAACCGCTTTCAAGGTTTTTTCACTCTACTGGGTCCTAACTAAAAACCTCATGTCTGCAGTCTGGATTTGTGTATGGGGTAATGCCCTATGTGCAATTAAAACTGCTTATAAAGGAATTTTCAGGACTGTGTAGGTTCTCATAGCAGCTTACATCGCATTGACTTTTGGGACTTGTTTTATTCCAGTTTTTTGTTGTACTTCACCAAGCCATGTTTTTGTTAGTTATGTGTCTATACTATGCATATTGTTAAGTGTTTATGTTTCAGACTTATAGGCTGTGGTCACAGTACCATTTTTCACATGCGTTTTTGGAGACCTGCGTTTTCAAAAACGCATGTAAAAAACGCACCCATAGGCCCCCATGTTAAAAAACGCATGCCCTAATAGCCAAAAAGCATGTGTGACTGTCCCATGCATTTTTGGAGCATATCCAAAACGCATGCGTTTTTTAATAAGGGGCCTTATGGAAAACGCATGCAAAAACGCATGTACAATTAGTGCCATTCAAAAACGCATGCGTTTCCCATAGGAGCCCATGTTAAAAAAACGCATGCGTTTCCGGAAACGCATGCGTTTTTTTAAAATGGGCTCCTATGGGAAACGCATGCGTTTTTGAATGGCACTAAAAGGTACTAACTGTACATGCATTTTTGCATGTGTTTCCATAGGAACCCATGTTATAAAAACGCATGCGTTTTCTACAAAAACGCATGCGTTTTTCAAAACGCTCAAAAAAATACTACAAGCACTATTTTTAGGTGCAGATTCAAAAACGCACCCAAAAACGCAGGGAGCCATCACACACCTTACAAAACTCATGCTGACATGAAAAAAGCATGAGTTTTGTTAAATCACTTAAAAAAACGCATGGCAACTGTGACCACAGCCATAGTCTATGTAAATAGGAAAGTTTTTTTGAGTTCACTGCTTGTGTGCTGGATTGTTTCTTAAAACAGATGCTTTGATACTGCCCTACTGGTGAACAAGCCGCTGAGCTCTGGCCTGAAGGTGTGAAGTATGGAACTAAAAGACATTAGATCCACTCTAGTAGAGCAGGGCTGTCCAAGTGCAATTGTCAAGGTCCGCAAACAATGCATGTTTTCAGCATTTCCCTAGCATTGCACAAGGTGCTAGAATCATCCACCACCTCTGCAGGTGATGAAATTAGCACCAGTACAATGCAAAGGAAATCCAGAAAACTTGCACTGTTTTCAGTCCTTGAGGACTGTAGTTGACCACTCCTTCCATTGAGGTCTCTGTTGAAGTAGCCAGGGGGCAAGAGGAATCCATGAACCCCTTTACCACACTGTGGCTCTCCCTGGACTCTCTTAGGTCCTGTTCCCATGGTGTGTTGTTTGAGGTTTTTTTTAATGCAGAGGGATGAGTGAGTAGAGAGATATTTGTAATCGCTATACTCGTAGTATTTTGTAATACTCGCTGGGCGGGCTTTTTTTGCGTTTTTACTGCATACAACACCTTGCTGTATCCTTCATTAAGAGCCTTCCATTCAAGCTTCTCTCACTGGTTTGCCGACTAGCTATTGATGCAAATAGAGTCTGTGGAGCCTCTTCTAGCAGTCTCAAACACGGAACTTTTGTGTTGTTGGACTAGCTATTGGTGTCAGATTGCTCAAGATCGACACATCCCTCACGAGTGTCAGCACTACTTGCTGAACAACAAGTATCGTGAATACAACACTATCTGTGTGAGTAGTGAATACTAAAGAGTATATTTACTCATCACTAATGACAGCCAACAGGATGGAGAGAGCAAAGAGCAAATTGTTTTGATGGATGGGTAAATTGAGACAATGGACATGTGGGTAAGGGAGAGTACAGCCCAATTTAAATAGCCAGTACTACCTCCCCATCACAAAGGGGCTTACTAGACTATTTTATGTAAGGGTCGAAACAGAGTTAGAGCCGACCAAGTCACAGCGGGTGACAAAACTGATGCAAAAATCTGCTCTCCCCTCTTCACCCTTTACTCCCAGGTGCCAGTCTGGTACTGAATCATATTGTTGCATTAAACATGATCTTCCTGGCCTCAGACCAGAGCATGGACATGTGTAAATATATAAATATATATATAATATACTATGTTTTCGCCCAATTCAAATAATGAATACATGAATTCCACTATTGCTACGCACATATAGAAATTAAAGTGCTAATTTTTTCCGTCAAAAACTTTCTTTTACCATTACATCCACCATCACCAACAATGCCCATTTCTTGTTGTCTTCAATACTGCAAAATATATGCTGTCATTAATAACTATCTTTAGCTTAAAGAACAACATGAAATGATGAAATGGCCTTCACAGAACCCAGATTCTAAAATTATCAAGTCTGTGTGATTTTACATGAGGAGACAGAAGGTTTTACACACACCTATATCCCAAGGAGACCCATAGTTCTGCAATATGCTTAGCCCAACACCCCACCCAATGCTTTGTAAAAATTGTGAAAGTTTATCTATAAGAATTCATGTTTTGATGCTGATTAGAAGAAAATAATTGGTCACTCCATATCTTGTTTTGGATTAGATTTCGTTCTTATTTATTCACTTTTCATTATTGTTGTTGGTTAAAAATAGACTAATAACTCTTCTATTTTTTTTAAAAGTATTCTTACTTTGTAGAAATGTTTCCACATTGCATAGTAAGGTAGATCTCTAGGCTAATCTTTGAAATTGCATAATGTTGGTGACTGTGCATAGCAACCTCTGATATTTTTTCTTTTCCTCGCTTAGTGCCTTTATTTACGGTATTTACAATTTTAGATATACAAATGTCTGTAATAAAATGTTTCCACATTACCAATCAATCATAACCTTAACTTGACGTTCACTAATAAAATTTCTATCTTTTTCCTTCAGCTTTCATCCCAACATCACTATGATTATGGCATGAGGGCAGTTAAATCAGTATTAACAGCTGCTGGAAACCTAAAGGTTAAATTACCAAATGAGAAAGAGGATGTGCTGATGCTTAGATCAATACGTGACGTTAATCTGCCCAAGGTATTGTCCACTTCCAGCTACAGTGTATGCACTTTATAATGTGTTACTTGGGAATAGGAAAATGCATGACAGCAAACATGAGCTGTTGCTAGTTCTGGTCTTTTCCACTGTCATTTCAGATCGATTGACAATTACAAGGCAGGCGAGAAGATAAACTACTTGCTATAGCTTAATTGCCATGTTTATGACCCTTCTCTTCTTTTAAAATGTCACCAAGGGATGGAGTAAGGTTTTCATCTGCATATATTTCAGCAGGCAGGGATTATCCTTCCTTGTTGGAATATACATGAATGTGCTCCCAATATGCTATTAACTCATTTTTTTTTCAGTTGAATATAATATAAGAAGCGCAAAAAACTATATACCTGTGGCAAGTGACCTACATCATACAATTTTTAATATGTTGGTTTCATAATGTGCAGTTAAAAACGTCAACTTTGAGTTATACTAAAAATTGCTGTCAGAATAATTATGAGAACAACAATGGTGAAATTCGATTTTGTTTAAACATCTTTTTCTCTTTTTAGTATAGCAGGTACTGCATCTATAAAATTAATTATAAAAAAAGTTCTCTGGTCATAACAAATTGATTACTGAATTGGAAGTGAGGGTTCTACAGATGGTTGTCATTTAACCTAACATATTCCTTCAGTAGCAAGAGTGCTGGTCTAAATCCTAAAAGGCATTTTTCTAAGAAGTTGACCTACACAACCAATTCCATGTAGTCTCTTCTTTATCTATTATAAAACACGAGAATAACTGGAGTATATTGCAGTAAAAAGTGATATTTTTATTTTAATTTTTTAAAATACGTGATGCAAAAAGTGGATACAAAGGGGACGAGATGCAACTCACCCCTATGGTTTATATAGCTCTCCAAATCCAATATACAATTAATTACAGAAATTGCTGGACGTGTACATATGGTAACAACAAGTACAAAAATGCTGACACTGGTTAGTAAAGTGCACCGTGCATCACAAATACATGGGTCATATACAAAACAAGAAAAAGAACCAGGTTCTATAGCAAAGCTATAGAGCATAAGACTATACATTACACATATTGTGTCCAGCAAAAATAAATACAAGTGAATGCAAGGATAATGAAGAGAATCGATCCTAAAGGTTGTTTACAACATACCTATATAAGTACCATAAAGGGAGAGCAGAGCTCAAGGGATAGCGTGGTCCTGTTTAGAATGGCCCCTACATATGTTTCGCCAGCATAGTAGCACAGCTTCCTCAGGGAGAAGTTTGTGGAGTTAGATGACACCAAACTATAGCTACTGCAGTGCTGACGTCACGCGCATGCGCAGAGTCACAGCTCAACGTCCGGGGGCGGGCCATGGTCCGGGCAATCTCAACCCACCGCTTGGTAATGGGATGCGTCACCATCGTTACCAGGCGGAAGGGAGAAGCCAGGGCTCAGCACAATCCTCCAAAGGAGCTGTGATACCTGTGCAGCGTTCCATGTCGCCTTAGTAACCAATTAAAGGAACACAGAGCGGCGGATCGAGGAGATAAGCCACAAAATAACACAATTCATGCATAGACTGTAATAAATGCCTAATTAAACCATTAGGATTCAGTCCTCCTTTGGAAATGGCTAAAATTTCATTATCTCCGTAATAGATGCTGTCTCCGTTGTTGCATGATAGTATGAGGCGATCCTTGGGCAGGGGACTTCAGCAAAGAGCCAAGCATCATAAAAAGTGCTTTAGTGATGTGTGATTATATATCCTAAAAAACAAGAACCAGAAAAAATAAGAAAAAGTATAGACAGAAAAGAAAAAATCTGAGGTGGTTGGATAAACAATACATTACAAATATGGACTAAAGGAGACAGTCTCATTGAGACCATTGGGAGTTAGAGTTCCCAGCAACGTAATCCATCTTGTTTCCATGCGAGCCAGCAATTTCCTATGATCCCACCACGGTTGCCACAACGTACCATGTCGATCCCCCTGACCCTCAGGGAGTCCGGGTTGCACCCATGGAATTTAAGAAAGTGCTTAGGGAGTGTTTTCAAAATTGTGGGATCTTTTGCGGTACCCGCCGCAATGATATCTCGAACATGCTCACGTACCTCACCCTCAATTCTCGCGACGTTAACCCACGTAGATTAGAGAGCAGGCACATTGGGCGAAATATACCACATAAGTAGATGTACATGAGATTCTGTGCCTGATCTCATACCTACGTGAGCCGTCAGCGGAATGAAGTGAGTAGCACGCTCAACATTGGTACAAGAAACGCAATTCCCACAAGGGTAACAGCCCAAAATAGGACCCCGAGAGCCAAAGGGATTTGGAATGTACGGCACGTAATGGCTACTAACCAGAATGTCACTAAGACTCCTGGCACGTCGAGGTGTCATAAGAGGTCTTGCCGGCAAGCATTTTTTCAAGATAGGATCAGTCATGAGGACATCCCAATGTCGCTGGAGAATGTTCCTCATGGTGTTCCACTCGTGATTATACGTGCTGATATAGCGCAATGTTGGTTCGATTTCGGTCATGTTGGATGAAGGTCTAAGAAGACGGTCCCTTGGTGTATGCCTGGCCCTCCGGTAGCCCCGCTTTATGCACCTATTAGAATAACCCGATCCAAAAATCTTTGCTTAAGGTCCACAGACTGATGCTCGAATCTCTCGTTGGTAGAACAGATACGTCTCATCCTCAAAAACTGGCTGGTGGGGATAGCGCGTATGGTAAAGGGGTCATGACCTGACGATGCATGTAATAAGGAGTTCACAGAGGTGGGCTTCCGATGGACGTCTGTCTGTATCAGACCAGAGCAATCCACTTCCATTGAGACATCCAGGAAGTCCAACCTCCTCGAACTCGACTTATAAGTTAATCTGATATTATAATCGTTCAGGTTTAACCCCCTTCTTTATCTATGTATGGTCTTGTACCAACTCACACAACATGCAAGGGTGTGTGAATGGGGGTACATACCAAATTGGGGAAGCGCATTCCAGAGCCTTGGGAGAGCTCTTGGGGGTCTGACGTTCAGATTATAGACGACGTTATTCTTATGACATTGGCGTAATAGAAAACACTTGGTAGGGTGGTAAAAAAAGGTAAATGAGGAGATGTGAGGCCAGGGGCATACATAGAAATCATGGGGCTCAATTGCAGAATTTCTAAGTGATACCTCCCTCTGACCCACTCAAAATAATAATAATAATAATAATAATAATAATAATACTAATAGGTTTTGTCTTACAACGTTTTAGCCCTTACAAAGTAATTTTGCTCCTGTTGAAGCCTGAAGATTCCCCTTTCTTTGCAACTTTAAAGTATGACACCATTAAAAGTACCCACAAACACTGTGATGCCGCCACAATGATTTCCCCCACAGTACCCTCCACAAGCAAAGTATGACGACCCTACTTTACCCACCCTCAACTAACCTGGCAATAAATAGTGACCCCAACATAGTAGGATCTGTGACATAGTATGAACTGTGATTCCACACAGCCCTCCATGCAGTATAATGGGTCTGCATACAGTATAAGGGCCCCAACTGTCCCTCCAAATAGTATAATTCCCCCCACACAGGTCTCTTCAGAAGATGTAAGGGGTGCGATGTTTGACATGTGGCACCCCGGCGAACTGGTGGCCACGGAATAAAACAATGGCTGAAATGGTGAACCATGTATCCCAAACCAAACACCCAACGCGCTCCTGAATCCCTAAACCTAGGACTCTTTGCCAGGCAAGGGAGAGGTGGGAGAAAGCTGAGTGGTGGGTGGAGCTTAGGAGAGACACTTGAGGAGAAGGGGGAGGAGCTACAGTAATTACCTCAGAGAGAGAGTGACAGTTAGTTTAGTTTAGTTCCTGACGAAGGAGAGGGAAGGTGTAGGAATGGGACTCCTGACAGAAACCAACTAAAGAGAAAACCGTGACCCGGCAGCCGGTGTCATCTGGAGGCTGACCGGGTCCAAGACTACTGACTAGGTGTCCAGAGGAAGAAGTCTACAGAGGAAGACCGGAGTACAGAGCCACTTGGAGACCGGGTCAACGGACAGGGTACCGGCCCTGTAAAAGTGGTTGGTTGCTATACTCCCCAGCCACAGAGTAACCAGTGTGGTGAAGAATCTTTATGCCTGGAACCAAACTGGCCATCATACCGAAGGAAAGGCCTCACCTAGGACTAGGGATCCAAGGGAAGGATACCCAAAATAGTCCGAGAAGAGAGACACGAAAAGACTGAAAGGGGGTGCATAGGTGATCCATCTCAGCTACTGTTTGCCTACCAGAACCGCTCACTGCAGGATGGAGACTGTGAAAAATGAGAAATAAGCAGAAAGTAAAGTACCCGGTTGAAGTTGAAACTTATGTGAGAGAGATTTATTAAGCGTTCTTGGTCACCTCACAACCACCCCACAATAGACTATTATCACTGGCCCTGGGGATAAACCTACCCTACCTGTGGAGGGCTCATCACATTGCTGCGTCACTCCATCATCCCTCGGAGCGGAGACAAGCAGTGGCGGTCACATCTGGTCGCTTACCACAGATGGCGTCACTGACAAACTTTTATTTCATTTCATACCCCTTTTTAACATTTTTCCCCTTTTTATTGCGACACCAGGGCCACAGAACCTGTCCACGGCCACTACCGTGACATACCCCTGTGACCAGAGTTAAGGGACTGGTCTCAAGTAAACCACGGCCCTGATGGCAATGCAAAAATTGGTGTCACGAACAGGATCACCGATCCGGTTAAACCGGATCAAATGCGCCTAAAGAATGTGTTATTGACTTTATTGAACTGTGAACTGTGGATTGAGCCGCCATTGCAGGGCCTCATAACTGTCTTATTGAACTGTAAAATGGCGCTTCGTGACTGTGCTGATTTGTGCAGCGCCACACAGTTAATTCTGCTATGTCACACAGAAAGCAGGAGAAAAGGGGGCGTGACGGTTGAGAAAAGCGCAAAGATAAGCCCCGCCCCATGCTCTGACGTAAGAAGAAGGCACCTCAGCAGTGAGGACAGAGTGAGGTCCGGTCCGGCAATGGTGGAAGGAGGCAGTGATCCTGCTGGCGTCCCGGCAATCGGCTGGCTGCTGGGAATGGGACCCGAATTGCTGTCCGAAGAGGTGAATAAGTGGGCTGTCTGCTGAAGTCCTAGAGCGGTGGCAATCTCAGCTGCACCAGCGAACGGCCGCTTACTGGGCCGCAGCTCAACTGCAAATTCCAGATGCGGTGGTCGAGGAGATCAAAGCGGAGACGGAGTATGTCACCCACAAAGACTCCCCGGCAATGGCACCACCCCTGATTCCGGTCAACCCTCCAAATAACAGCAAGGACTTGCCGGTAACAACCCAGCCCAATGTTCTGGTAGAACTTCCCAGTCCCTTGGGTCCCGCGGCGGCCTGCCCCTGCCCAATATGGGAGGAGTCCCTTGCTACTGTTATGGGATTAACTGAGCCACTACTCCCTGTGTCACTGGGACCAGAGACCCCCAGAGAGGAGATGCGGTGGTGGTGGGAGCCCCCCGTGAGGATTTAATGGGCTTCCTCGTGGAGGTAACTGCAGGCCAGGAGCGGGTGGAGAAGATTCCCCGAAGTGAGTACTTACGCTGGATGCGGAGAAATTACTCAAACTTCTAGCCCTGGTCGAGCGTACTAAAAAAGCGAAGTCTGTGGCTCGAGTGTCCCCGTTGACCACTCAGACTCCCTGGCGGAAGGGAGTTGTTGTGGCCTTCCATTTAAAAGATGGATACGGATTTAATGAGAAGCGCGGGTCCTCCCGGGACGTATTCGTGTCCCGAGCGGATGTGGAGACCCACCTTCCCATGGGCCATCCGGAGAGGGACTTGTGACCCGGGGATCGAGTCACCTACACCCGGGTAGAGGGAGTAATACAATTGTAAATAGAAACTTTTTTCCCCTTTTTGCCTTTTTTGCATCCGGAGAGGAAGTTCCCTGTTTTCCCCTGTTTGTTCTGAAAAGAACTGTGTGGACACGGACTATGGTTGACCCGAACTAAATTGTACATAGTTGCACATCACAGTGTGCGCCCTTTTGGTTTTAGTGCAAGTCCTGAGTGCTGGACAGGACACTTGCACTTTTCTTACTTTTCTGAAATGGACAGTCGCCGGAAAAGCGTGGACTGCAAGCTTGCACATAAGTTTTTCATTTTTCTATTTTTTTTTCCTTAGAAAAGAAGGTTTTTGTTTAGAAACATTGAAGTCATGTACCTCCCAGAAGGCAAGAAAATGTTATTTTGTTATGTTTCATGTTAATGTTCAAAAGCATAAGAAAATTTTGAGTCTACATGACACCCGTGCCGGGTCATGGCGCGAGGATGTGCCATGCTTTGATAGTGGGGTATGTGGCACCCCTGCAGACTGGTGGCCACAGAATAATACAGTGGAAGGCTAGAGTACAGAGCCACTGGGAGACCGGTCGACAAACAGGGTACCGGCCCTGTAAAAGTGGTTGGTTGCTATACGCCCCGGCCACAGATTAACCGGTGTGGTGAAGGGTCTTAATGCCCGGAACCAAACTGACCGTCACACTGAAGGAAAGGCCTCACATAGGACTAGGGATCCAAGGGAAGAATACCCAAAATTGTCTGCGACTGCCGGCCCATAGGTTGTGAGCGGTTCTGAAGAGAGACCCGAAAAGACTGTGAAAGGGGGTGCATAGGCGATCCATCTCAGCTACTGTTTGGCTTCCGGTACTGCTGCTCACTGCAGGATGGAGACTGTGAAAAACGAGAACTAAGCAGTGAGTAAAGTACCCGGTTGAGCTTGAAACTTATGTGAGAGAGATTTATTAAACGTCCTTGGTTACAGACCACAACATCTGAGAAGCACCTGAGGAGCTGAAAGTTGGAGAAATACAGCTGAAAGTGTAAGTTGCACCCTCACAGTCACCTCACAACCACCCCACAATAGACTATTTACTGGGGATAAACCTGCCCTGCCTGCGGAGGGCTCATCACCTACCTGCATCACTCCATCATCCCGGACCTGAAACAAGCAGCGGCGGTCACATCTGGCTGCATACCACAGGTGGCATCACTGACAAACTTTTATTTAATTTTTTACCCCTTTGTAACATTTTTCCCCTTTTTATTGCGATCACTACAGGGCCACGGAACCTGTCCACTACCATGACATATCCCTATGACCAGAGGACAGGGACCAGTCCCGAGTAACCCACGACCCTGAGGACGATGCAGACACACTGCAGTTGATGGAGAACTGTTGTAGCAGGGAGATAGGGAGATCTTAGATTAAAGCAGGTATATAGGTAGGGTTGTACACTTGCACCCTTTAATGCCTTTCATGTGGCACAAAAGGGTGTTTTTAAAAATTTTTTGCATAATAAATAAATAATTAAAATAAAAGTTGTGGAGTCCCCATTTCTGATACCTAAAAAAGGTAGAGAAGAAAGTTGAGGATTAGAACCCACAACTATCTGCTTTACCTTGGCTGCTTATCAAATAAAGACCTCTCCAAGATCTCAATCTGCGCATGCATCACCTCAACCATTTTCCTGAAGTCCTACCATCTGCAGATCAATGGCCCGCCACTGCGACACCCCCTCCTCCCAGCTCAGGGTCGATAGCATCACTCTACTGGTACGGATGATTACTTCCTGCAGTGGCAACCCTGCCTTCTGTGACCCCACTCTACTGCCAATGCACCCTCCTTTCTGGTAAGATACACTTAACTACAAGTCAGGCTATAGGATTGTAAGACAGACCACCATTTTAACAATAAATTTTTTTTTCCTATTTTCATTTTATTATCCGATCCATCTAATAATTTGCAAATTACTGTAATTAAAAAAATTTGATGTTTTTTTTTTTTTAATAACCAGTAAAGCAGACAGCTGTGGATTAGTATTATCATGCTGGAAAGGTCCATGGTTATTTAGCTCAATTCTGGTGCTTTGCCCGGCTGTTCCTTATTGCCTTGATGTAGTGTCAATCAGTGTAATATTTTTGGAGGTTGATGTCAACTGTGAATTTTCAGAAGGCATCATGCACAGGGATTATTAATGGAGAAAGGGCTATCAGACACCCTCATTAAAAGCACACACAAAAAATTATTTTTTGGAATATAACTCAACCACACTATCCCTCATTCATTAATTTATGAAAAAAAGCCATGAAGCCACTTAATACATAGAATAGTGGTCCCACGATGTCCTCCAACCAATGAAGTCTGGTCCTAATGGTGAGTGACCTATGGTGCCTCCATAGGTTGAAGTTCAGACATCAGGGATGTTGTGGCCCCACTAGACCATTTATTTTTTTGGATTTTCATGGCTTTAAAGAAAAAAAAAATATATTAATAAATGAGGAATAGTGTGGGGCAGTGTTTAATCAAAAAGATTTTTTCTTATGTCTGTGTTTTTTTTTTTAAGTTTGTACTTACTGGGTTAGTAATGGGGGTGTCTGATGACTATCCATGACAAACCCTTGAGCTTATTGCCATCTCACATTACACAGCTGACACCCACCCCCAAAAATATTACCTCACAACAGGGAATTCAGGAAAAGCTGTGAAAAGCATTAGAATTGGCGCAACATAAGTGATTTCCCAATAATGGGGTGACTGTGATCTGGTACATGAAGGCTGGGAAGAACCAATAACCATGGGCTTTCCCAGGCCAGTAATAACAGCCAACAGCTTTATACTTTACCTTGGCTGGTTATCATAAATAGTTGACCCCGAGGATTTTTTAAATTAATTTATATAGGCTAAATTAGGTTTAACCTTATAAATAAATAATATAAAGAAATGGTGTGGGGTCCCTCCTATTTTTGATCACCAGCCAAGGTAAAGCAGACAGCTGTAGGCTACTAATTTATTATCAATAAAGTTGCCATGAAGCTCTGTTATAATCCACGATGCAAGAAATTAGCTCCGACAACTGTGAATAGTCTAGCTATTCATAGATGACGGGTACTGACAACAACACTCATCAGAGCTGCCAGCTCAACACTGCGCTCAGCAAGACCTAGTGATGTTAATGAGCACTGTAGTCAGTACCTGACACTTGTGAATAGCTGGACGTCAGTGCTATTCACAGTTGTCGAAGTTGCATTCATGGATTACGTAAGAGCTTTAAGGATACATTTTGATAATAAATTGGTTAATTAGGGTTATTGTTTGGGAATCTTTATTTAAATAAACTATTTTTACCTGTATGCATGTGTTTTTTTCATTTTAAACATATCGGTTTAGTAATAGGGGTATCTGATATAGGCCTATCCATTACTAACCCCTGGGCTTTATCTCACCAGACAATTCACTGCTAACATCAACCTCATTATCCTATTAGCCAGATTGCTACAGCACCACGGAAATTAAGAACAACCAGGGCGAAACACCAGAATTGGCACATCTAATGTGGTATGCCAATTCTCTGGCACCTGCGGACAGATATATTTAGACTGGAAAAGGACAATCATAGACCTTCCAAGCTTAATAACACCAACCCACAGCAATCTGTTTTAATTTGATTATCATAAAAGGAGAGACCCACAATGCTCTTTTTTTATTATTTATTAATTTATAAATAATATTAAACCCTTCAGGACCTTAGATGTACCTACTCATCTTAGATCTCTGGCACTTACCGACTTTAGATGACTGTGCCAGCCGCAGTTTTCCGTCGGATCTCTAGCTAATGTCAAAGCTGAGACCCGGCTTTCATAGCAAGGAACTGTTCATTCGCTGTCCTTGGCTGTTTAACCCCCTAAATGCCAAGATCAATGTCACCTCTCCAATCTTATCGTGCATAATCACGTTGTCATGGCAACTTTAGAGTCACCTGACTAAGCTTCAGGGTTCATACCTGCAGCATGATCTCTTAGGCTGGTTTCACACTACAGTTTTTCGCTGATCAGGGTTCATCAGGTTTTGTGTGCCAAAACCAGGAGTGTCTCCAAAACCCAGAACAGGTGTCAATATTTCAAGTATACTTTTTCTCTGCAAGTTCCTCTCCTGATTTTGGCACACAAAACCTGATGAACCCTGATCAGGGAAAGACTGCAGTGTGAAACCAGCCCAAGGCAGTAAGGAGGTGGAATAACTCCTTTAAGTAGCCACCTTTAAGTAGCTCCTCAAAGTCATAATCGCTTTCCAACAAGCTTTTTAATATGACTAATTATGACTAATGACTATGACTAATTAGCGATTATGACTTTGAGGAGCTACTTAAAGGTGGCGCTGGAGTTATTCCACTTCCTTACTGAAGTGCAAATTTGCATATTTCCTAGAGGAGGTATATGGCTACAATCTCCTCACCTACTTAACTGTTGTCTTATGGTTGCAGGAAAATGTCTCTCCATAAGGTAGACAGCAAGTTCCCAGACCTTGTCTTAGCCCACTCACACAGCTAGATCAGAATATCCCACACACTACACTCATGAGGGGCAGTTACCACGAAACGCATCATCTGTAGTTTGGGGTTCTGATTTGGCACAAATCCCTTAGTCATAAAAAGCTTGTTGGAAAGCGATTCTGACTTTGAGGAGCTACTTAAAGGTGACTCAGAAGTTATTCCACTTCCTTACTGAAGTGCACATTTGTATCAAATTTCTGAATGTTTCATAAATAAATGCAAAAAATATAATCTTAAATTTACCACATTATGAAGTCCAATATGTCATGAAAAAACAATCTTTGGATCTGGTGAAGCATTCCAGAGTTATAACCTCATAAAATGACACTGGTCAGAATTGAAAAAAGTTGCCTGGTCATGAAGGTGAAAAACAAGCTGAGTGGTAATGGGGTTAAAAAATGATGTGGGGGTTCCATCTTTTTTAGATAACCAGCCAGATTAAAGCAGACAGTGGCAGTTTGCAACCTGCAGCTGTGTGTTTTACTTTGGCTGGATATCAAAACTGGGAAGACTGCACTCATTTTTTAAAATTGTCAATTTTCACTTCCCTGCTGTGATCTAGGAGTCAGAGATGCATCTATAGGTCTTCCCTTTGCATTTTATTGAACCCCCCCAAGCCTTAGCAGGCTCTGTTGGAAAAATGCTTGAGTTTTCCATAGACTTCTATTATACTCGTTATTCGAATCGAGTCCATCTAAGCGTTAGACCCACTTGAATCGAGTAACAATCACTCAAGCACTTTAGTTCCTGCTCATCACCAATCATATTGCATAGTATATCAGAGCTATCAAATAGTATAAAAAGCCTATCTTAACCATAACAGACAATGAAAAGAAAGTGATGATTAAACCATTTTGGAAAGAATCTGTGGCACCCCAGAGTCCAGATGCCACAATTCCATTGCCACCCTTGGGGGGTAGTGTCATACCTAAGAGCAACAGAGGGTATCCACACCAGGAAGGCCAAGCACACAACACTTTTCTGAACCAGGCATGAAGGGGGATCTTTAAACCTGGGTTCAGGGCAGCTCTCCTATAAATTCTGGTCTGGGGCATAGTTAGTCAGTTCAGTAAGGAGCAGTACTGAGGAAGAAATCCTGTGGACTTGCATCACAAAGCACTCACTGATCTCAGGGAGTCCAGTTGAAGAAAACACTGCGGGCAGCCGGCAAAAGTGCTCAAACACAGTGAAATCCTGGGTGCATTGCCCCCTGGGAATTACAAATATGCAAATAGAATCCGTGGAGCCTCATTTAGGAGTCTCAAACACAGAACTAGCCAGAATTCCCTCCACTTAATATGGTGGTAATGGTGGTTTCCGCAAGGAGCCACCCCAGGGCTAAGTCCTTCCCTGGAGGGATATCTGGCTGGTTCCGTGTTTGAGACTCCTAAACGAGGCTCCATGAACTCAATTTGCATATTTGTAATTCCCAGGGGTCAATGCACCTAGGATTTCACTGTGTTTGAGTGCTTTTGCCGGCTGCCCGCAGTGTTTTCCTCGACTGGTCTCCCTAAGATCAGTGGGTGCTTTGAGATGTTGGTCTACCAGGCATTGTTCCCACTCAGCCAGAATCCTACTCCACACTGATGAGGGGCAAAACCCCAAAACAGCTGTCTGTGGATGGATACCTGACTTTGGTAATTCCCTTGTCATATCTTTAAACTAGTAAAGAGTTGGATATTGACTGAAAGGGCCACTTAATATGGTGGTTATGGGGGTTTCTGCAAGGAGCCACCCCAGGGCTAGGTCCTTCGCTGGAGTGATATCTGGCTAGTTCCATGTTTGAGACTCCTAAACGAGGCTCCATGGACTCTATTTGCATATCCTGTGGACTTGAGCAGTGCTAAGCTCATCCCAGGATAGTTTAAACCTAGCTTGAGTTAGCTTGTTGAACCCATAAGCGAGGGTCTGAGGAAGTTGAGTAGAGCCTGGGGAGAGGAGCAGTGTTGAGCTCACCCCAGTAACATCACCGGTCAGTGTCAGTACCACCAGAAAAGAACCGGAGGAAGCAACAACCGTCTGAAGCAACAAGAGTCTGTCTGTTACTTTGCGCCCTCTGTCCTGCAAGCCCACAGCCTTACCACACCATAGACTTTCCCAGTTTCCCTGCAGATACGCTCCACCCTTGGGGAGCGACACCACCAAAGCTGCCCATCCCTCATCCCCAGTGGTCCCGTCTAGCAGCATTAGCCCACATAGCTGAATACCACGGGTGGCTTCACAACCTTTACCTCTGCATCAATTTCCCCGCATTTTTAGCGACTCCGAAAGTGTCACGGAGTACCCCACGGCCCTGGGGGCGAGTCAAATCTGTTCAGTAAGAAGATGACACAGCTTATTGCATAGAAAGGCCCCAAAACAGAGAACATAGTGGACAGTGTGTGTGTCAAAACAACAGTTAAGAATGCCTATAATGTGTTTATTTATAGCAAATAATGAGAGGAGGTTACTTTGACATTACTAATGCTTTATTCGCATTAAAGAGATCAAAAGAGGTTAGATATAGTCCTAGAAGATCTTATAAGTATAAGACTGTGTGTTATAGTATTATGACCTTTTACCCCAACGTACGTTTTGTTATAGTATTATGACTTCATCACCTGATGAAGTCATAATACTATAACAAAACGTACTTTGGGGTCCGGACCCGGGGGATCCTCCACTGCAGGGGCTTGGTTCTCTCAGTGCTGGTAACATGCTTTTTTTGTACACAGTGATACTAGGGGTCACCTTAGGGTGTCACCCATAGACCTTACTGTGGGCTGTTATTTGACTCAGGTTATTGTAGGGTTGCCCTTGCACTTCATATTCCATTGTTGTTTACAATTCTGCTGAGTTTATTGTAATTGTATGTACCCATTGTATTGGTCTTTTCTGTGAACTATTGATTGTAATATTTTTACTGTGTACTGTAACTTGATATATATGTACTTCTTGCCATCGCTGTATTGAACCTGCTCCAGCACCTTTCTGTCCATCATTTACACATTTGAAGCCATATAATTTGGGGAAATACGGTAAATATAATTGTGCACACTTCCTCTCCTTGTTCCTTCTTTAATAATCAGTGTATTGGGAGAATTCATTGTTATAGTGAGTGACAGCTCACTACCTTTGTGTTATGGGTCGTATGGAATTAATTCTAATTCCTGATCGTGTGCCTTACACATTAATTTTTAGGAAAAATTGAAGTGCGTATGATTTGTGGCAAATATAAATTATGTTAATTTATTGTGCCAAATTTAGCACATATAAATATCTTAAGATTCAAGCATCTCAAATATCTAATGTATTAATGATTTAAATGTATATGTGTTATTAAAAGAAATAAATTGTATCTGTGTATAATATTTTTAAGTTGCAGAAAGTGCATATATTTTTTCTAGGAAAATGCAGAGCTTCTAATTATTTTTCTTACTCTTATTTTCAATTTCCAGTTTTTATCCCATGATGTCCCGCTTTTCGATAGCATCATTTCTGACCTCTTCCCAGGGGTTGTGTTACAAGCTCCTGACCATGGCAGTCTAGAGGTGTCCATCAGGGAAATTACAAGAAAAATGAATCTGCAACCAGTCCCTTGCTTCATCAAGAAGATAATACAAGTCAGCAAGTGTTCCTCTTATTTGTGTGATACTGTTTTCTATTTAATATATGTCAGATTTCCCATAGAGTAAATTTAGCATGTTTAATATATTATACTCTCTATTACATTGTATACTCATCTTTCATGCACAGACATTTCTTCGTGGCATAAAGTATTGTGTCATAGTAAACAATACTAATAATTAGCTACACCTTTTATTAAAATTATTATTATTATTATTATTATTACATCATTAAGTCAATGGTGCTGTACATTTGAAAAAGCACTTATATACAAAATGCAAATATAAATTAGAAAGAAAAAAACAAACAATGACAGACTGGAACAGAGGGATAGAGGGTCCTGCCTTCGCAGACTTACAGACTTCAGGATAGGAATGAAGACAGTAGGGTTGTAGTAGCTCTGGTGGCACCTGGATCATTGTAGGCTGTAAGCTTTCTTGAAGTGATGCATGTGTTGGAGAGCAGAATTATACAGGATAGGGAATAATTGGAAGAAGTCTTCAAGATGATTGGGTGAGGAACATATGAGTGTGGAAGAGAGAGAGAGATCTTGGGAGGACTGAAAAATACATGTGGGAAGATATTGGTAAATTAGTTCAGAGTAGAGATGAGCGAGTACTAAAATGCTCGGGTGCTCGAAGCTCGGGCCGAGCATTTCAAGATACTTGTGTACTCGGCCCGAGCACCGAGCCCAATGTTGACTGTCAAGAAAACGTAACAAAATGAAACCAAAATGGATTTTCATGGAGAAAATATTAAGGGCTCATACCCACTTGTGAGACAGAGTTGGTGTATGTTAGTTTTTTGGATTATATGAAAGATTTTTTTCAAAAAAATTGTGTGGCACTCCCATGCCACTGGAAGAGACGTAAATGAAGGTCTCTTTAAATAATGTGCACATTATAAGGAAGTGGGTCTTTTGTAGGATTGCCCCAGGCTGGGAAGCCAAAAATTGTGTGGCACTCCCATGCCCCTGGGAAGAGACGTACATGAAGGCCTCTTTAAATAATGTGCTCATTTTAAGGAAGTGGGTCTTTTGTAGTATTGCCCTAGGCAGGGCTGCCAAAAGTTGGGAGGCACTTCAATGCCCCTGGGAAGAGACGTACATGAGGGCCTCTTTAAATAATGTGCCCATTTTATTGAAGTGGGTCTTTTGTAGTAATGCCTTAGGCAGGGCTGCTAAACATTGGGAGGCACCCCCATGTCCCTGGATAGAGGCGTGCATGAGGGCCTCTTTAAATAATGTGCCCATTTTAAGTAAGTGGGTCTTTAGTAGTATTGCCCTAGGCAGGGCAGCCAAAAATTGGGAGGCACCACAATGCCCCTGGATGGAGGCGTGCATGAGGGCCTCTTTTAATAATGTGCCCATTTTAAGGAAGTGGGTCTTTTGTAGTATTGTCCTAGGCAGGGCTGCTAAACATTGGGAGGCACCTCAATGCCCCTGGGAAGAGACGTACATGAAGGCCTCTTTAAATAATGTGCCCATTTTAAGTAAGTGGGTCTTTAGTAGTATTGCCCTAGGCAGGGCTGCCAAAGGTTGGGAGGCAATTCAATGCCCCTGGATAGAGGCGTGCATGAGGGCCTCTTTAAATAATGTGCCTATTATAAGAAAGTGGGTCTTTTGTAGGATTGCCCTAGGCAGGAAAGCCAAAAATAGTGTGGCACTTTGATGCCCCTGGATAGAGGCGTGCATGAGGGCCTCGTTTAATATTGTGCCTATTATAAGGAAGTGGGTCTTTTGTAGTATTGCCCCAGGCAGGGAAGCCAAAAATTGTGTGGCACTCAGATGCCCCTGGATGGAGGCGTGCATGAGGGCCTCTTTAAATAATGTGCCCATTTTAAGGAAGTGGATCTTTTGTAGTATTGCCCCAGGCAGGGAAGCCAAAAATTGTGTCGCACTCTGATACCCCTGGATGGAGGCGTGCATAAGGGCCTCTTTAAATAATGTGCCCATTTTAAGGAAGTGGGTCTTTTGTAGTATTTCCCCAGGCTGCCAAAAGTTGGGAGGCACTTCAATGCCCCTGGGAAGAGACGTACATGAGGGCCTCTTTAAATAATGTGCCCATTAAAAGGAAGTGGGTCTTTTGTAGTATTGCCCTAGGCAGGGCAGCCAAAAATTGTGTGGCACTCCCATGCCCCTGGGAAGAAACGTACATGAAGGCCTCTTTAAATAATGTGCCCATTATAAGGAAGTGGGTCTTTTGTAGTATTGCCCTAGGCAGGGCAGCCAAAAATTGGGAGGCACCCCAATGCCCTTGGATAGAGGCATGCATGAGGGCCTATTTTAATATTGTGCGGATCGGATGTCACGGTGGTGTGAAGCCAGCCTAAGACTGCTTAATGCAATAAAAAACACGTCGACCAGGTCATGTCGACCATGTAATTTTTACTTTTGTATGCACTATTTTATTGAAAAAAATAAATAAAAAACAAAATCCATTCCTGTTGATCCGGATTCCAATTAAGGCTACACATGTTTCTGTACAGTGACTATACATAATTTTTTTTAAGATTCAGATCACAGATCTTGGTTCATAGTGGCTACACATAATTTTAAGATTAAGTCCACAATTCCTGGTGCACAGTGGCTACACAATTTTTTAAGACTAAGGTGACAGACCCTGCTGCACAGTTGTTACACATTATTTTTTTTAAGATTAAGGCCACATACACTGCTGTATAGTGACTAAACATTATTATTTTTAAGACTAATGCCACAGATCCTCGTGCAGTGGCCATACAGACCCTTTTTCACATTAAGCCAACAGATCCTGGTGGAGAGACTACACAATATTTTTTTTTATATTAATTTCACAGATCCTGCTGCAAACATGTTGCAAAATTAATTTTAAGATTAAGGCTACATATCTTGGTGCAAAGTGGCTACACATAATTTTTCTTAAAAGATTACCCTCACGGTTCCTTGTGCAGTGGACAAACAAGCTTTTATAAGATTAAGGCTAGGATCACACATAGCAATCCATTTTTGAAAGTGTTTTCCATGACCAATCAGTTTGTTTTGGGTGCTTTTTGAGCCTCCTGTGGCCCTGAACGTTTTTTGGACTTAGTCATTTCTTGCCAAAAAATGCTAGAAAAAAACGGATCCATTTTTTTAAGGCACCAAAAACATTGCTAGCAACGTTTTTGGGTAAAAAACGCTCCTAGCAATGTTTTTGGGTGCAGAAAACAACAAATAGGGTGTTTATTACATATGATCCGTTTTTCCATCAGTTTTTGGAGTTAGAAAAGAAAAAAAACTGATGCCAAAAACGGACCAAGGGCTTATGTGTGACCCTAGCCTAACCCCAGTGAGCCTGGTGCACGGTATCCCCACACATCGTTGTTACACCCTTAGAGCCTTGGTGCTGAGTCGCCACAGAGAACCTTTTTGAAGAGTACCCCAACTGTACCGAACACTGTCCCTTACTCCAGTAGCATACTATCCCTGTACTCTACACACAAATTGCCATGAAACCCATGATATGACCTTTATATAGCTGCATATACAGATGAATACGCATTGATCAAAGCATCATTTTTTGGAGCTGTACCCGCCTCTTCCAGCTGTTCTGTGGAGGTGGCAAACTGGGTAAGGCTAGGGCCACACTTGAGAAAGTGAATCCGTTTACTGGATGCATTACTGGATCCAGTAAAGTTGCCATTTTTGAGTTATTTTTACTGGATCCGGTATAAAGGATCCCTTAACGCGTGATACCCTCATGTTAAAAAAAGCATGCGTTTTTGAAAATGCGCTAAAAAACATTGCAAAGCGGATTTCTCAAAAACCCAATCCGGTAAACGGATTGCACTTTTGCACACTTTTGCAATCCGATTTTTGCATTGGAGTCTATGGGTGCAATATCGGATCCGGTTTTCAAGCTTTCAACATTTCAAAAATTGGATCCAGTAACTGGATTGCAGACGCAAGTGTGGCCCTGGCCTAATAAAGGTAATAATGCTAGCTATGTCTTGCCATCTGGCACTAAGCCCGAGGTTCCTAATGCTGGGTCAATGTTAGATCCGGCCATTAAGAACCTCTAAATAAACTGTAAATATTACACCAAATATGATTAAACAAAATGATTAAACCTTATTTCCATCTTTATTACTCTTTGACAAACCCTCCACGATCCTCGGCGATGTCGTCCAACAGCAGGACTGAAACTCACTGATTTCTGGCTTCCGCTGTTAGTGGGATGACATCACAGTAAGGTTCATGTTAGGTCAGGGCTCAGCCTTGCTGCTGTAGCACACCTAAGGTGAACCAGACTGTGGTGACACCTGCTCACAGCAGTCAATCGGTTTCTGGCTTTTGCCACTGGAGCGTGACTTAGGCCAGTTCTGAAAGTTACCTAAGTCAGGAGCATACAGTCATATGAAAAAGTTTAGGCACTCCTCTTAATCTTACTCTTTTTTTTTTTTTTCTTTTAAAATTGTTTTTTTGCAACAGCTATTTCAGTGTGATATATGTAATAACTGATGGACACAGTAATATTTCAGGATTGAAATGAGGTTTATGGTACTAACCGAAAATGCGAAATATGCATTATTTCAAAATTTGACAGGTGCAAAAGTATGGGCACCTCAACAGAAAAGTGACATTAATATTTAGTAGATCCATCTTTTGCAAAAATAACAGCCTCTAGTCGCTTCCTGTAGCTGTTAAGTTCCTGATTCCTGGATGAAGGTATTTTTGACCATTCCTTTTTACAAAACAATTCAAGTTCAGTTAAGTTTGATGATTGCCGAGCATGGACAGCCCGCTTCAAAACATCCCACACAAGTTCAATGATATTCAGGTCTGGAGACTGGGATGGCCATTCCAGAACATTGTAATTGTTCCTCTGCATGAATGCCTGAGTAGATTTGGAGCGGTGTTTTAAACAAAAAAAAAAAAGAGTAAGATTAAGAGGGGTGCCCAAACTTTTTCATATGACTGTAAGTCCTACTCCAGCGGCAAAAGCCGATGAGGACTTTAAAGAATGATTATATTGAAGTTGTGGTTTGAAACCACTCATGCTGCCCCTCACCAGGCCCCCCACAGTATGGAGCACGTGCACATACATTTTTATTAACCTCTTCACAGAATAAGATAGGGCAACAAGCCCTTCTTGTGAGGAAGGTGTCACTTTCTCGCGGTCGCGGTTGACCTACAAGCAGTGGCGTAGCTACTGTTTGTGGCACCCGGGGTGGTCGAAAAATTTGCCGCCCCTTTGATTGTTGATAATCCGGAAGTATACATAGTATACACTGTCGGCCCCTATTTCCAAGAATATAACTACTATACTAAAACACAAAGAGGAGGGGTGCAATTGTGGGGTAAGTATTGGGCCAAATGGCCACTCACCTATTGAAGTTGTCACTGTGCACCACCACCTCTGCACAACCCCAGTGTATGGCAACAAGCAGGACTCAAGGATGGCCTGGGGCTGGAGCAATTTTTGCCGCCGTGATGTGGAGTTCATAGTGTAATATAAATGCAAAAAACCTTTATTCTTATATTATGTCACAATACCGGGATCTGAGGATCTTCTATTTCAAGGTCAGGGGCTCTCTGATGCCATGTTGCTGTCTGCCTCGCTGTCGTCCTCTTCTGACACTGCAGTATGGTGGACAAGAGAGCATTAACTGGTTAATAACAAGAAGTATGGAGTGTGTAGTAACTGAGCCATAAACCCTCCCCATACCAGTAGGATTACTATATGGATTCTAGTATTAGAGTATGGACACACTGGCGTGAAACTCTGATGAGTGCAATGTGTGATTTTCTTGCATTGCAATCAATCTCTGAGAGCAGATTGGCGAGTGTCAGACGCTTTTTTCTCATCCAGATTCAAGATGATTATCTTGATAGAGATTATCATTCTGTAGCTGAGACAACTGTAAAATGTTCCTGCAAATGATTATACAGTAATAGCTGCTGAGAAAAAACACGGATTGATTGCACACGGATGTGATCTGAGAATCTGAGAAAAATGCCGTACACTGTCTGTGCACAGCACGAAGATGAAGACATGGTGGTACACTGTGTACAGCATGGAGCTGGGGACATGGTGGTACACTGTGCACAGCACGGAGCTGAGGACATGGTGGTACACTGTGCACAGCATGGAGCTGGGGACATGGTGGCACAATGTCTGTGCACAGCACGGAGCTGGGGACATGTTGGTATACTGTGCACAGCATGGAACTGAGGACATGGTGGTACACTGTGCACAGCATGGAGCTGGGGACATGGTGGTACACTGTTCACAGAACGGAGCTGGGGACATGGTGGTACACTGTGCACAGCACGGAGCTGGGGACATGGTGGTACAGTGTCTGTGCACAGCACGGAGCTGAGGACATGGTGGTATGCTGTGCAAAGCAAGGAGCTGAGGACATGGTGGTACATAGTGATGGGCGAATCCTAAATTACTCAGAATCGCTTGACTCTAGCGAGTCCGAGCACAGGACTCGCTACTCGTTGCGAGTCTAGCGAGTCCAATGTTAATGAATGGGGAAGCGAGTAATAGCGAGTAGTGTGCGATTTACAAATCGCAGATGTGTCTCGGAAGCTTCAGCCTGAAGCAATCCTAGTTTTGTCATTTATTTGCATTGGACTTGCTTACTTTGTAAGTAATCGCTGGGAAACTCGCACAGATAAGAGTCTGCTCTGTGTGCTGGCTGCCAGCTCCAGGGTCCTAGAGCTCGCCTGCTGCCTGATGTAGCAGAGCTGAGATTGTTCTCAGTCTGCTCATTCCCTGTGTACAGACATGAATGTCTGTGCACAGAGATGATGTAGCAGAGCTGAGATTGTTTTCAGTCTGCTCATTCCCTGTGCATAGACATCTATATCTATGCACAGGGGATGTAGCAGAGAGGACATCGCGTTTTGGACTGCGTCGGACGGAAGAGGATTTTTTTAATTAAAGATGGAGTCCCTAATGGATTTTTTTTTTATTTCTAATAAAAAATTTTCTTTGTGTTGTGTTTTTTTTAAAACAATTTAATAGAAATTCATGGCGGTCATGTCTAATATTGGCGTGACCGCCATAAATTTCGGGCTTAGGGCCAGCTGATAATACAAAGCTGGCCCTAACCTCTTTATTACCCAGCGTGCCACCGCTACCAGGGCCGCTGGAAGAGCGGGGTTCAGCGCCAGAGGATGGCGCTTCAATGAACGCGCCATCTTCTGGGGCGGCTGCGGGCTGCATTTTGCAGCGGGAGGTGCCCAGAAAGCTTGGGCATCCCTGCGCTGCGGATTCCAGCCCCCAGCTGCTTAGCTGTACCTGGCTAGACATAGATTTTTTTTTTTAATTATTTCATGAAATTCTGAGATTCTGACTCTGACTCTGACTCTGAGTCTCTGACTCTGAGACTCTGACTCTGAAATTCATGAAATAATAAAAAAAAAAATGCGTGGGGCTTCGCGCAATTTCTATGTCTAGCCAGGTACAGCTAAGCAGCTGGGGGCTGGAATCCGCAGCGCAGGGATGCCCAAGCTTTCTGGGCACCCCCCGCTGCAAATTGCAGCCCGCAGCCGCCCCAGAAGATGGTGCGTTCATTGAAGCGCCATCCTCTGGCGCTGAACCCCGCTCTTGCAGTGGCCCTGGTGGCGGTAGCACGCTGGGTAATAAAGGGGTTAATACCAGCTTTGTTATACAAGCTGGTATTAAGCCCGAGATTCTTAATGTCAGGCCACGTTTGACTCAGCCACTAAGAATCTCCAATAAAGGGTTAAAAAACACAACACAGAGAAAATTTTTTATTTGAAATAAAAAAAAAAGCCATTAGGGACTCCATCTTTAATTAAAAAAATCCTCTTCCATCCAACGTAGTCCAAAACGCGATGTCCTCTCTGCTACATCCCCTGTGCATAGATATAGATGTCTATGCACAGGGAATGAGCAGACTGATAACAATCTCAGCACTGCTACATCATGTCTGTGAGCAGGCGGGCTCTAGGACCCTGGAGCTGCACAGAGAAGACAGCTGGACTCGGCTCACAATGTAACAGCAGTTATTTGTGAGTTTCCCTGCTATCACTGGCACAGTAGCCGAGTCTAATGCAAACAATGGCAATCCTAGTTTTGTCAGCGTTTCTGACAAAACTAGGATTGATATTGATTTGCATTGGACTCGTGCGAGTAATCACTGGGAAACTCGCAGAGTACCGAGTTCTGCGAGTCCCTTACTACTCGCCGAGTAACGAGTCCTAGCGAGTAGATTCGCCCATCCCTAGTGGTACACTGTCTGTGCACAGCATGGAGCTGGGGACATGGTGGTACACTGTCTGTGCACAGCACAGAGCTGGGAACATGGTGATACATTGCACAGCAAAGAACTGAGGACATGGTGGTACACTGTGCACAGCACAGAGCTGAGAAAATCCCAGAAGAGGCACAATAACCACAGACAGGCGGCGGGAGAACATTAAGCCCACCCAGGAGAACTACAACTCCCAGCACTCAACACACTGCCCAGAAACCATACAGTAATGCCCAAACAGGCAGGACAGGAGAACTCTAATTCCCAGCATGCCACACCTTGCCAACACAGGAAGGTGGAGGCTGCCGCATGGAGGCAGAGACACCTGGTACAGCCACCATTATCACCACACACAGCCCCACTCCTCCTGCACCCCCGTCCTCCTCTCCTCTGTCTCTCCTGCTGCCCCCTGTCCTCTTCTCCTCTGTCCTCCTGTTCCTGTCCTTCTGCCCCCCTGTCTTCTTCTCCTGTCCCCCTGTTCCTGTCCTTCTGCCTCCCTGTCCTCTTCTCATGTCCCCCTGTTCCTGTCCTTCTGCCCCCCTGTCCTCTTCTCCTGTCTTTCTGACCCCCGTCCTCTTCTCCTCTGTATGCTGTATATAGCATATGGCCCACATCCCTTATGCTATATGCAGCATTCATCTACATGAAGCCACTTAGTGTACCTTAGGGACAGGGAGTCAGGAGGACTCTCACTGGTTAAATTCAATGAATATCAGCTTGCGGCCTCCCTCCGGGATACAGAACGGCCGTATGTGAAGTGAGGGCCGCACTGTGCGGCTGTGCGGGCAGTGACATCACCGCACAGGTCCTATCATCAGTGAAGTGATCACCACGGTCGGTCTGAAAGGTCCTGCAGTGGCGCGGCTACACCTCTGCTTCTCCCACGGAGGGAGAGGAATTGCTGCTGCCGCACCCGCGCGCCCCCCCACACAAGTGCCGCCTTTGGTGGACCGCCCCTCCCGCCCCCCACAAGCTACGACACTGCCTGCAAGCCAACTCTACACTCTAGCACTGCACTAGAAATGTTCAGAAATTCCATGAATACCTCAGTGTTCTCTCCTAAATACACAGCTAGTAAGCAGCAGTTTTCACACAGTGCATATTTGCTGCACAATTTAGCATAAATTTTGTGAGTATTTTGCACTGATGACATTAGGCTATGACCACTTTCACATTTCTGCATCAACGACGTCTCTGGCGCATCTTGTGTGACGCGTGTGCTCAGACTCCGCTCCTCTTCAGATCTGCGGCGACGGGGACACAGGCAAGCGCAGGAGCTCGCCATCTCTGAGTTCATGTACAGCTCTACATTTGCCTGAAAAGCACCTGCACTTGCTTTTTGCGCTAGCACAGGGCAGGCAAACGTAGGTAACTGCACATACACAGAAATGTGAAAGGGGCCTATGTTGTATTTTTAGTCAGCAGCACTGGTACAGCAGGCAGGTACAGATACCACTAACTTCCAGCTGCCTAGTTTTACTTGGCTGGTAATAAAATATACAGGGGAGCCCTTTTTTTTCATAATTTCTTGAAGTACTTTAAAAAAAAGCAATTTGGAGCTTTGCTATATTTTTGGTTGCCAGCCAGGTACAACGAGGTAGGTGTGGGCTGGAATACTCAGTGTGGGGAAGCCCAAGAATTCTGCCCCCCACTGCAAATTACTGCCCGCAGCTACCCCAGAAAAGGCGCATTCATAGAATGCTGTAGCCAACTCTTCCAGTTGTCCTGGAGCCAGTGGCAAACTGGGTAATAAATGGGTTAAGGTCCACTTTGTATTGGCAGCTGGCAATAAGTTTGAGGTTCCTAATGTTGGGCCAATATTAGACCCGGCCATAAAGAACCTCTAAATAAATGGTAAACAATACACCGCACAGAGACAAAATTATTTGGAAGAAAACCACAATGGTAATACTCATTTTCATCTTTATTACACTCCTCCACAATCCTCTGCGACATCCCATCATGGTGGGACCAAAAACTGACTGATTTCTGGCTAGTCTGGGTCACCTGACTTTAGCTACAGCTCAACTGTCCAACAATCACATATGCGGGCAGAGAGAGTGGCTGGGGCTAAATCTGAATTTAACCGATCAAGAGGGGGGAAGCAGTGAAGTTCATGAGCGGGTCCAGAAGCATAGTGACAGCAGCCCTGAAGCTTGGAAATACTTTAGGAAGCTAATATCTCTGTGAATCCAGTGGGACTCCACTGTAAAATGGTTTGAGCTGTGTTTGGCAGCTGTTGGGCTCCCTTGAAAGTGTTTTCTATGTCCTTCATTTTGCCTTCCATTGAGTTAAATGGGAGTCGGAAGTTCGGCGAACAAAACCGAATCCAAACTTCAAAAGGTTCGCTCCTATCTAGTCATGATGATCCACTGCCACAACCAGGTGCAGAAAGTGAAACTACAGGGCCCTTGCTCAAACTCTTAAGCATGGAACATTGCATGCAGTATTCTAGATAGCTTCCTGGATGCCTGTCATATTGTTAGCATAAACCAAAAAGATTACTGTTAAATAGCCATGAATATAGAACTTTGCTATATAAGGCTAGGGCCATACTTGGGAGCATGCATCCGTTTACTGGATGCATTACTGCATCCAGTTTTTCCCCTTGCCATTTTTTAGGCATTTTTACCGGATCTTGTACCGGATCCATTAACGCATGGTACCTATATGTACCATGTGTTAACGCACACGTTTCCCATAGATCCCCATGTTGAAAAAAATGCATGTGTTTTGAAAATGCACCAAAAAACGTTGCAGACCTTATTTATAACGGATTTCTCGAAAACCCAGTCCGGTAAACAGATTGCAGAATTGCAATCTGGTTTTTGCATTGGAGTCTATGGGTGCATTACCGTTTCCGGCTTTCAAGATTTCAACATGTCAAAAACTGGATCCAGTAACTGGATTGCAGACACAAGTGTGGCTCTGGCCTAACCAAAATTTTTCTTCCAGAAAGAAGTAAAAATTTGACAGAAAAAAAACTGCACAGCACTCACAGACAAAATGTGAACTGGTGCCAGCAGGGACGCTGGGTCAAATAACTAGAAAAAAGTACTCTGCAGCACTCAGCTACTACCAATGATGTACAAATGCTAACAAGCTATATATATATATATATATATATAGAAAAAAGTTTAAAAACTTACTTTTTTTTCCAAAAACTCAAAATCTTATTTTTTTATTTCTGAAGTTCTTGGTAGACACATTGGCCAATGTCTGTTAGCTCATCAACTGCGACAAAGTGACTTCAGGTCTGATGAGTCCTGACGCTGATATCTCTATCCTCCTTGTCCACCCTCCCACTTCTCAGTGGGCAGACTCCATCTCGACCCTAGATCACCTGTGGGCGATGAGGGTGCAAATTGCAGCATGGAGCCAGCAACTCCATAAGGTACAAAACAGAAAAAAAAACTGCACAACACTCACAGACAAAATGTGAACTGGTGCCAGCAGGGACGCTGGGTCAAATATCTTGTATCTTATGGAGTTGCTGGCTCCATACTGCAATTTGCACCCTCATCGCCTACAGGTGATCTAGTGTCGAGATGGAGTCTGCCCACTGAGAAGTGGGAGGGTGGACAAGGAGGATAGGGATATCAGCGTAGGACTCATCAGACCTGAAGTCACTTTGTCGCAGTTGATGAGCTAACAGACATTGGCCAATGTGTGTACCAAGAACTTCAGAAATAAAAAAATAAGATTTTGAGTTTTTTTCAAAAAACGTAAGTTTTTTAACTTTTTTCTCATATATATATAGCTCGTTAGCATTTGTACATCATTGGTAGTAGCTGAGTGCTGCAGAGTACTTTATTCTAGTTATTTGACCCAGCATCCCTGCTGGCACCAGTTCACATTTTGTCTGTGAGTGCTGTGCAGTTTTTTTTCTGTTTTGTATCTTATGGAGTTGCTGGCTCCATGCTGCAATTTTCACCCTCATCGCTTACAGGTGATCTAGGGTCGAGATGGAGTCTGCCCACTGAGAAGTGGGAGGGTGGACAAGGAGGATAGGTATATCAGAGTAGGACTCATCAGACCTGAAGTCACTTTGTCGCAGTTGATGAGCTAACAGACATTGGCCAATGTATGTACCAAGAACTTCAGAAATAAAAAAATAAGATTTTGAGTTTTTTGAAAAAAACTTAAGTTTTTAAACTTTTTTCTCATATATATATAGCTTGTTAGCATTTGTACATCATTGGTAGTAGCTGAGTGCTGCAGAGTACTTTTTTCTAGTAAAAATTTGAGCTAGATACACTATCAGGTTAAAAAAGTTGTGTTCTTTGCTTGGAAAAGCATTCACTGACTGGATGCCTACAGGTCATACAATTCACTAGGTGACACCCTCTGCTTCCCATAGAGCCAATTATCCCCCACATTTCCAAGCACTAGGGCTAGAACAATTAGCTGAGGCAGCACACTTAGCTAATACGTTGTATATGACCAGATCTACCAGCTGTTTTGTCTGTGACTTTGCCAAACTTGAACCACTTAGGCTAGGGTCACATTTGGGAGCTTGCATTCGTTGGAAGGATGCAATAAAGGATCCTCTTTTTCCCCTTGCCATTTTTATGACATGTTTTTTCATTTTTAGCGCATGCGTTAACGTATGGTACATATATGTACCATGCCTTAACGCATGCATTTCCCATAGACTCCCATGTTACAAAAATGCATGCGTTTTTGCAAAAGCACCAAAAAATGCTGCATACTGTTTTTTGGTGCACTTGCAAAAACGCATAGCATCAAACGCGTTGCACTTTTGCAATGTGTTTTTTGCATTGGAGTCTATGGGTGCATTAACACATGCGTTTTTCAAAATTTGCGCATGCAAATAGCGCATGCATTTAGCAAGTGTATGACACAAGTCTGACTCTAGCCTTAGACTAACAGAGAAGCACTGACTGATAAGCTCGGTTCAGTCATATTTGGACTACGTCCTTTTTATTACAGATACCCTGAGCTCCAACTCCATGAACTTCTTGGTGAGCAAACTGCACCAGTAGCAAGCAATGGCCCAGCTGTTATGGGCCTATGATCTTATCCAGCCTCCAGTGTACTGAGAGGCATTAATCACAGCAAGTGACTTTGTCATGTCCAAGCAGTAAACCTTTAATTTTTTAAAATGAGCCAATCATGGATCAGTGCCAATTTTCATTCAATCTACAGCTGATATAAAATATTAATTCAATCTTTGCATTTGCCTGCATATTCACGGTGTTCTGCACTCTTTGGTTGCTACCACTAATGTTGATGATATCTGCCCAGCCAGGCACTTTCTGCCTGTCTATCATCTCATATCTATACTGTAACTGTTGTCAGGTTGGTTAGTACTAGCCATATACAGCCAGATATCTCCATGCCCATCATATTCTACACTGTGATGTCAGCAACAGCTGATAGACATGACAAAAACACATCTCCTGCCTGTCAACAAATTTTTTCAGGCAATTGGAGACTTTGAAGTATTGCAATGTGTGGTAAAGCAATTTTATTTTAATCAAATTTTTGGAAAAATTTTGAAATAGTCAAATAGTGTCTTCAAAGACTGTGAGGTCAGCGAGACTGGGATAGAGGAGAAAAGAGAAGGCGCAGATCTAAGTGCAGTGTATTAGTAGCAACAGTTGTTCTTAGGTATTGTGCTCACCTTTCTGGTGTCTTGTGCAGTTTGCATATAATCCTACAGAAGGATATTTCCTGGATCTCCTGGCCTGCTGCTTGTTCCCAGAGAAGCAAGTCGCCCAGAGGGAGGCTTGTGTTGAAGTGCAGGAAAAAAATTTTTTTCTGGTTTGAATTCAAGATAAAATCCAATCCTATCTGATGAAGGCTTGTTATATGTTAAGCCGAAACGCGTAATAAAAGAAGAAATTATTTTGGAATAATTTGCCATCCCTGTGATCCCTCTGGTAGCGCTTGAATTCAAACCAGAAAAAACATTTTTTCCTGGAAAAATTTTGAAGAAGCCAGCTCAACTTTATTAGTAATCTTTGTTCAATTTATGCAATCTCCTCCATGGAGTAATTTGTGCGAGAGGTGGTTATGGGCTTTAGAGATCCTATGGTGAACCTTTAAATTGCAACATTCAGATTGTAATGATTTCAAATGTAAAACTGAACAAATTGCGCTACCCAAATAATTATGTTGACATTATTACATTTAAATAATTTAGTTTTCATAATTACCTCTTGTAACCTTCTGAAATATGTATTTCAAACATACAGACAATTTCCTCTTCATTCTCTTTTCTGCAAGAGTAGTAAGGTGGAATGAGCTAGACTGTGCAGAAATTAGATAGAAACTGCAACTTTAAAGTAGTTTGAAAGAACTAAGGGTAGAATTCTATTTAAAAAATATTCAGCATTTTCTTCTTTTGAATGAAGCTTCTTTATTGAACTTCAGGCATATAAAAAACAATGATTCACAACTCTTACAGTGGCTTAAAAAAGTATTCATACCTTGTGAACGTTTCAACATTTTTTCGCGATACATCCAGAAACCTTCAATTTTTTTCATTAGGATTTTATGTATTATCCAAGTACAAAGAAGCAAGTTTTTGTGAAATGTAAAGGAAATGTGACATGGTTTTTTAAATATTTTTAAAGTGTAAATCATAAAATTGTGACTTGCATTTGTATTCAGCCCCTTTGAGTCAATACTTTATAGGAAAACCTTTTACTTCAGTTACTGCTGCAAGTCTTTTTTTTCAGAATGTCTCTACTAGCTTTGCACATCTATAGGCTGATATAGCTTTAGCTCAGTGACCTTGGTTAGAGAGCATCTATGAACAGCTCTGTGTTGGTATTTAACATAAAAAACATTTAATTTAGTAAGTGTATCATGAAAAAATGTGGAAAAGTTGACATGGTATAAATACTTTTTCAAGGTACCAGAAATGTACTTATTTAATCGATTCATGCTTAATGATGGAAGAACGACATTAGACGGCGGCATTTCAAGATACTTCTTCTTTTCTGACATCTAGAAGCATCAGAAAGTAAAAAGCCTGTAGCTACCCAAAGTGTCAGAAAATATCCGGCATTTCAATATATCGGTGATCACATGAAAGAAACTGACATCGGCGGTAAAAAATGATTTTTCTGGAATCTGACATGAGCAAACATGTCAGATGGCAAAAAAATGTTTTCCCCTGGTACCCGCAAATCCTCCGGTATGCCAAAGTCCCCGCTGCACCTGATTCCAAAATGGCACAAACAACAGCACCAGCTAAAAAAAACGGCATACTGTGTCCTTTCCTGTCCTTCCTGCTCTTCATGTCCCACCTGTGCCTCCCACCTTCTGTTCTTTACCCCACCTTCCAGTCTGCCTCCCCGATACCTCCATCCTTCAGATTCCCCATGTGGCCCTCCGATTGGTCCCCCGGTGTCTCTTTCCTGTGCCATTTTCCTGAAAGATGGCACTGGCACCTGCGCAGAGCATTCTCCACTAGGAGACTGACGTGTTATGACCTCAGTGACATTATTACAGGTCAGGATCCTTGGGTCACAGAGGGGTCAATTGCGATCCAATGGTGATCTCCAGTACCTGCTCTGCAGATGACTGTGGGATCACAGTTAACCCCTGTTTTGACTCAAGGATCCAGAACTTTAGTGACCTCACTGAGATCAATGCTGCTCAGTCTCCTGGCAGAGTGCCTACTCTTAGTGCATATGGGTTATGCCTCCATATGCTGTAAAACTGAGAATTGTTGAGGAACCTCTCACTGGGCCTCTTTGGATTTTTTTTTTCCAACAATTTGCGTAAAGATGTTTTGTGCTTGGGAATACTTTTTCAAATAATTTTTTTTGTTGTGTTTATTTGAGTACTTACTGATCTGTTTATTAATGTTGGGTACCTGATTGACTCCTTGACATTACTAACCTCTGGACTTCATGTCAGCGGACAATACCTAGCTGGCATCATGACCAAATACCATTACCTCGACTGCCACTGCATTAGAGCAGCAGGAAGAGCTGGGCCGAAGCACCAGGATTGGTGCACCTTATGGTAGCACCAGTTCTGGGATGGCTACAGCCTGTTATTTTTAGGCTGCGAAGGGCCAATAACTATGGCCCTTCCCACTCTGAGAATACCAGACCCTAGCTGTCGGCTTCACCTTGGCTCGTTTACCAAAATGAGAGGGACCCTGCACCATTTCTTCCAAATTATTTATTTATAAATAAATAATTTGAATAATAGTGTGGGATTACCTCTATTTCGGATTACCAGTCAAGGCAAAGCTGTCAGCTGCGGCCAGCAGGCTTTACCCTAATTAGCGATCAATTTTTGTAATGATTTTTTTCTTTTGGCTAAATACAAGATTACATACCATTCAGTGCCACAAGAAAGGCACTAAAGGGTGCAAGCTTACAATATATAAAGGGTTAAACATTATATAGCTGTTTGACATCTGCTTATCTGTCCTAGATTTTTATACTATGTAAAAGATGATATAAGAAACTAATTGCATGGGCCGTCTGTGTGCTGCACATTTTTCTGGCACCCATTGACTTGTAATGGCAAGATACGCAGCCACTTGCAGCATGCTGTGATTTGCCCAGAACACTGAAATATGAAGAGGAAAAAGTAGCAGATATGCTTTAACCTATTGGTGTGAGTGCAATGCAATGTTTTCTTGCATTGCACTCGTAGATTTTATACTAAGATGTGAGTGAACCTTGAGAGGTGTAGTTTTCAAAATTGGGTATTTGTGCAGGTGCACTAGTGGACCTTCAAATGTGACGTGGTGCCTGCAATTTCAGGTTTCCAATATTTAAATAATCCTGCTCCCATTCTGAGCCCTTCTATAAGTCCAAACAGAGGTTTCTGCCACATGTGGGGTATTGCTGGGCTCATAAGAAAGTGGGTAATTAACTGTGGGGTCCACTTTTTGATGTTACCTCCTGTAAAAGTAAGAAATTTAGTGCTAGCGCAATATTTTTGTGAAAAAAAGAGAATTTTCAATATGACAAATTCTGTGAAGTATCTGTGGGTTCAAAACTTTCACTATACCCTGTGGTGATGTTACCGGCATGTGCCCATGGCCAGGTGCATCACACGGGTTATCATTACAGATCTCTGTACACATTAGCGTTTTCCTGTGTGCGAACGCTGTAAACCTTTCCAGTACACAGTGGGTTAACATCTAGAAGGGGTAGATGAGCCTAATGAGCAGCTGAACCTGTGTGTATGAGTGCTTTGCTGGGCTAAACCTGAATGGTGCACAGGGAGTTAATCACATCTCAGGTCTGTGTGAGAGTGAGATGTGCTGATTGACTCACTGTGTTGGAGCTGTGGGTGAGGCAGCCTGAATAAGAACCTGTCAGGTGTCTAAGTGAGAGAGGACGATGGGAATCATAGCAGTCCAGACCACTGCCCTGTGAGGATGTGCTGGAAGTGATCCATCCCGGTGGTGGAAGTGTAGGGAGCCTGCCAGCTCCATGCCGGTGGCACGTTATGCGTGCATGCCAGCCAGTGTCCAGGACTGAAGACGGTTCAAGGGCCAGGGGGTCATATGAGTGATGAGGACCAAATTATTTCAGCCAAATTTGCATTCCAAATTTCAAATAGCGGAACTTCCCTTCTGAACCCTCTTGTTTGTCAAGACAGGACATTTTGTCTATATGTGGGGTATCGCCATGCTCATAGGAAAGTGAGCATCAAACTGTGGTGTTTTAAAATGGTCAATATAACCCTAGATAAAATCCTTGAGGGGCCTAGTTTCCAAAATGGGGTGACTTCTTTGAAGTTTCTGCTGTTTAGGTTTTGTAGGGGCCTTGCAAATGTTACATGATGCCCGCAAATCATTTCGGCAAAATTTGTCTTTCAAATTTAAAATAGTGCTCCTTCACTTCTGAGCCTTCCTGTTTGCCCAAACAAATTGTTTTGTCTATACGTGAGGTATTGCCGCATAAAAAAAAAAGTGGGTAACAAACTTTGGGGTCAACTTTTAGGTGTTAATTCTTGTAAAGGTGAGAAATGTGGTGCTAAAACAACACTTTTGCAAAAAAAAGTGAATTTTCAATAATGATGACCTTTTGCTATCATATTCTGTGAAATACCTGTGGGTTCAAAATGCTCACAATGGCCAGGGTCACACATACCCATTAGTTTTTTTCAATTTCCAAAACCTGATTCCGTTTTTGGAAATTGCCATTTTTGCACCTAAAAAACGCATGCGTTAACACATGGTACCTATAAGTACCATGTGTTAACGGATTCGTTTCCCATAGGGCCACATGTTAAAAAAACGCATGTGTTTTTTTACTGCACCCAAAAATGCTGCTAGCAGGATTTTGTGATGCAGTTTAAAAAATGCATAGCTTTTTTTAGTGCACTTTTGACAATGCGTTTTTTGCATTGGAGCCTATGGATCCGTTAACGCATGCGTTTTTCACAAAATGCAAAGTTGAAAAACTGATGCTTTTAGCGGATCCAGGGCTCATGTGTGACCCTGGCCAATACCCCTGCAAATGTAACATGGTGCCTGCAAATTATTTTAGCCAAATTTGCATTCCAAATTTCAAACCGTGCTCCTTCCTTTCTGAGCAATTGTTTGTCCAGACATAACTTTTTGTCTACATGTGAGGTATCAACTCACTCATGAGAAAGTTTGTTAGGCTGGTTTCACACTAGCGTTTGGTACAGATCAGGATGAGAATAGATGAATCTAAATTCACAGACACATTTCAGAACAAATAAAAATGCATGCAAGTGCAGCATATTTTATCCTGATCCACTGCTAATTCAGGAGCCGCAGGGGTAGCAGCGGGGTGAGCAGGGAGTTAACTGAGATCACTCCAGGATACCGTTGCCATATTAATCGCTAGCTCAGTTACTATGGTAATGATATCCTCGGTGACATTACCGCTTAACACGCCACATGTCTCTGGTCACTCATTCAGTGATCAGAAACCACTGGTTCCTTCTCGTGGTCTCTGATGAAGCAGAGATGCATCCCTTCAGGAACAGAGAAGACAAGGATCATGGAGGGGTACGAGGGTGGGGAGGGAGTAATAAAGATGGCATTTCTAAGTGTCTTTGTGTTTTTATTTCTAATGGCTATTTCTATTTCTATTTATTTCAAATGTTTCTATGTCTTAATGGCTGTGTCTAACTTGACATGACATTAAGAATGTCAGGGCTTCATACCTGGTAAAACAAACTGGTATTAACCCCTTATTACCCAGCATGCCATGCCCTACCAGGGCTGCTAGAAGAGCCTGGTAAAGCTCCCAAAAATGGCGCTTATTTTGAATGCTCCATTTTAGGGGTGGCTGCAAGCTGCTATTATTTAGCATGGGAGCCCTAAAACAATGGGCCTTCACCCCGCTGAGAATACAAGCCCTCAGCTGCCTAGTTTTATCTTGGCTGGGAATTAAAAATAGGGCAGAGCCTACACTCCTTTTTTTGCCGGCCAAGGTAAAATTATGAGATTAGCAGCTCACAGCTGTCCACTTTCATTGAGCTAGACTAAAAAATACTGTGAAGCCCTGTGCATTTTTTGTTAATTATATATTTACTTAACACCCTATTACAGCAGGTTGGTTGCCATACAGTAATGTGTATGGCAACCAAAGCACAATCACCATCCACAGGAAAAGCTGTCTGACTGCAACAGCCAATCACAGAGGCTCTCACAGAGTGTTAGCATCTATGATTTGCTGTTGATGGTAAGTGCAGTGAATATTCAAGTAGCTTAATGGGCGGCCCTTGAAGCAGAAGCAGGACACTGGTAAGCCCAATGAGTGTGAGAGTGAGAGAGACATTTTCCAATGGTGGTGCATCCGTGTGCAGCCACATACATCCAGAGACGGATGTGCCACCATTGAAATCCGTGTTGTTTTCACAAAGTGTGGCACCTCACGATGCATGAGGATTTTTCATGCATCTTGATGCTTGCCAAAAATGCAACAAGATGTGTTTGGCAGGGGAATAAAAATAACGAAGAGGGACGGATGCTCTACAAACGCATACCTACGCATGTCCCTGGGTCCACAATGTTAAATATAGGGATGCATGGCGGATCCGTATTCCTTACAGATTAGGACAAATGCCAGTACAACGCACATGAACGCTAGTGTGAAACCAGCCTATCAAAAAAGTGAGAATTTGGTGCCAAAAAACACTTTTGTGAAGATAAAGAAAATTTTCAGTATGATGACATACTGTTATCATATACCGTAAAGTACCTTTAGGTTACAAATGCTCGCACTACCCTTAGATAAAAGCCTTGAAAGGTTGAGTTTCCAAATGGGGTCACTTGTGGGGGGAGGGGTTCTTCTGTTTAGGTACTTTAGGGATCCGGCAAATGTGACATGGTGCCCGCAAATTATTTCAGCCAAATTTGCATTCCAAATTTAAAAAAGCTCCCCTTCCCTTCTGAGCCCTCTTGCTTGTCCAAACAAAACATTTTATCTATATGTGAGGTATTGGTGCCCTCATAAGGAAGTGGTTAGCAAACTGTGGGGTCCACTTTTAGGTGTTACCTCCTGTAAAAGTGAGAAATTTGGTACTAAAACAACATTTTTGTGGAAAAAAAAAAGTCAATATGATGACCTATTGTTATCAAATTCTGTGAAGTACCTGTTTGTTGAAAATGCTTACTATATCCCTAGATAAAATCCTTGAGAGGTTTAGTTTTTAAAATGGGGTCATGTATGGATGGTTTATGCTGTTTAGATGCTTTAAGTGCCCTGCAAGTACAACATGGTGCCTGCAAACTGCTTCAGCCAAATTTGTGTTCCATATTTCAAAGAGCGCTCCTTCCCTTCCAAGCCCTCCTGTTTGTCCAAACTGAAGGATCTGACCACATATTTGATATTGGTGTGTTCAGAAGAAATTGGTAAAACATTTTGGCACCCATTTTGTTAGACTATCCCTTGTAAAAGCGAGAGTAAAAGAAAAGAGAGAGAAGGGGCGCAATAGTGCGGCTACCAGGGGGGGGCTTTATTTAGCGTAGCGTACTAATAGGTGGCCACTCACCTTATCGGGTTGTGCTGTCCCCGCACAACCCGGTAATACACTTGATAAGGTGCCCTTCACAGGCTCTAGCTCCTCCACACACCGCGTGCTCCGGGGGCTCCGAGCATACATTGCATATAAAAACCAGAAGCTATTGCATATTTCTATACCTGATGAAGGCCTTTTTATTTTAACAATTGTGGCCGAAACGTGTTGTTTTATGAATATTTGTGAACTATTGATTTGATTTTTATGAATAAGCCTGAGAAGGAAAAGATACTGAAGCCTATTCTATGGTTCCTAATGCGGGAGCGCTCACCTGCCCGGATAATTACCTCTCAAGCCCAGGTGTGAAAAACTTGTTGAATCATCCCCAAGAAGACTCACGGCTGTACTATCTCAAAAGGGCGCTTCTACTCCAGTACTGAGCAAAGGATCTGAATGCTTATGACCATGTGATATATCAGTTTTTATTTAGAATTTTGCAAAAATGTCTACATTTCTGTTTCTTTTATGTCAAGATGGGGTGCAGAATGTAATAATGAGATAAAAAAGGAACTTTTTTGAATTTACCAAATGGCTGCAATGAATCAGAGTGAAAAATTTAAAAGGGTCTGAATGGTTTCTATACCCCACTATATACACCTCATGTTCCTGATAGTAATTAGATGCAGGACTATATTTATTATTATTATTGTTTTCAAGCGGCATCATGTAGTAGTCTTGTTTGGTCACTTCATGGTATTTTACACAGTGATTTATTTTATTGTTACAGGCATTAGTTTGTTTATAGTATTTGGTGAGGACTACGAAGCTGTCGTTTAAACCCTGGGGTGAAGGTTAGGCAGCATTCTGCAGAATAAATACCAATGTTGCGTGACTTATAGTATATAGCTGTGTCAAACGTATGTGCATGGTAGAGGTGGTTGGCATTTTAAGAAGTGGAATGGGATTTTGCCTGTGACTATTTCTACTATAAAATGCAAAGGAGTCAGAATATTGTAGAGAATAGATCTTTCACATAATGAATGCAAGTGACAACAGAAAGCGTCAATTGACTACAAAGGAGTCTTTTGAGTTTCCCTTATGGTATCCTGTTATTTTACCTCAAAAATGATGCTGTGTTATAAAAAAAGGTTAGGTTAGCTGGTTTCCTAATATTTTGAGCTCCATACTAATAAATAATAATGGAGGAAACTTGAAATAAAAGCAATGTATGTCTTTAATGCACCTTATGTTCTATACATTAACCATATGTCATGAGAATCACATCTATTGTATGTTGCATATACTCTATATACCAGAAAAAGTGAACATAATTTTTTTCTAACAGATATATGAAATGATGTTGGTTCGACATGGATTTATGCTGATTGGAAGCCCACTTGGGGGAAAAACGTCTGCACTTAAAGTTCTTGCCGCAGTACTAAAGGATTTGGAAGAAAATGGACTAATGGATGAACATGGAGTGGATTATATTTTCATAAATCCAAAAGCAATTACCATAGGACAATTATATGGCAGCTTTGATCCAGTGTCACGTGAGTGGATTGATGGTAGGTCTACACTAGAAGTATTAATATATAATTTTATTACAATTGTCTTCTATGTACTGACTTACCTTTAAGGGAGTAGTAAGAGTTGAGCCAATAAATTCCCATGATGAAAAGCCACATCTGTATTCTGTAGCTGCTGGACAAGAGTTCGGAGTATTGACTTTTACATTCTGTTATGTACTGCTTCTGTTTTGATTCGCCAGATTGGCAAATCATGGAGCAACAATTGTGTCAAACCAGGTCAGCTATAAACAAAAAAGGAGCTCAAATGCCATCAAAGAGCCACAGAATATCAATATAACCAATAGGCAGGGCTTCATTTGCTCTGATAAGTATTTTTCTTGTGAACGGAAGTGCTTAGACGGAGAAAAGAAGTGGGTCAAACCCTTAATCCCTAGTCGGAACCGAAGACATGTTAATTAGCAATACCAAATAATTAACCAATTGACACCTCCTGTTTCCCTTCCCCCCGCCCCTCCCCTATAAAAGGAGGGAAGACTCCATGCAACACATATATTTCCTTCCTCTCATGGCTCAGAAGACTTTCTCTTATGGGTCGGCTGGGTTCTGTATATATGTTCTCATATATCACTCGGCTCCCAGCCATAAAATCCCAAGATGCATCTAGACAGCAGGTCCTGTATATGTATTCTCATATATCACTTGGTTCCTGCACCAGGATGGGATGTCTAGATGACGGGTTCTGCAAACGTATTCTGTATGACCCTCGGCCCGCTGGGTATGTGCATGCTGATGTGGATGGCAGGTCCTGTATATTCGTCCCTATGGGATGGATCACTCGGTTCCTAGCCTCATGTGTATACACTTCCCCCTACATACCGGTTTTGTCCTGGTGCCTGGAGGTTGAAGACCCGGTGGCAGTGTGGTCATCATATAGCTACTGGACTCTGAATGGAGAGATCATCTCTGCAGAGAGGTAAGAGGTGGCTGTGCAATGCATCCACCAGGTGAGCCCTTTCCTGCACTTTCTGGGACCGATGCTACGGTGTGCAGAGACTTCCCATGGCCACCGTGCCCCAGCAGTTTGGCACCCACGGTTGGATGAAATCTGGTCTAGATTGTGGTCCTATAGACACATTTAGGTGTGTCACTCGGTTCCCTGCTTAGCATATATATGTTATAAATGAAGTTGCAGCACTCCAATCTTTCTTTAGATGAAAAAAGGTTTATTTTGTATCACAGCATGGGCACAGCAGCGATGTTTCGGGTGTGCAAACCCTTCTTCTAGCTCTAGAGTTGGAGGAAGGGTTTGCACACCCAAAATGCCACTGCTGTGACAATGCTGTGATACAAAATAAACCTTTTTTTTATCTAAAGAAGGATTGGAGTGCTGCACCTTCATTTATAACATATACTGGAAACCTTGGAAGGAAGGGGTTTGCTGGCACCCGCATGTAAGCTCTGTGCTGCTCTTTTTTTTCATTGTGTACAGATAGATAGATAGATAGATAGATAGATAGATAGATAGATAGATAGATAGATATAGGTCTCCTGTAAATAAAGGTGGATGTACTGAATGTAAATCCCAAGATGGGCTTGCTGTCATACACAGGAAATCATGCTGCCAAGCTACCTAGGGTAAGCCTAGTGCCTGCCAGGGCTGGTAATATCATATGAATAATCAGTCCCTCTACTTACAGTGGAAGTGCAGGTATGACAGCATCCCGGCTGTGTGACTGAACCTGAAAGCAAGGTAAACTTCACTATGTGCATGTGCTGCGGCTGAGGGGATCCTAGCGGGAAGTTTTAAATGGAAGCACTCTATAAGTCCTGACATTCGCCAGGCAGCCAAGCTGTGGTAGTCTGGGGTATTGTAAGATTCTGCGACTGACTAACCTTGCACGAGGTCATTAGACTAATGTCTTTCACTATTTTGGATGTTTTTTTTCCATTTCTTCTCTTACATGTACCATGAAGGAGAGATGGCAGCATCCCGGCACTGAGAGTTCACCGCCACATGTAGGCCCTTTAGGCGCCTTCTGCTTGCATCATGCGACTGCACTGCTTCACTTACAAAGACCGGTTTGTAGGTTAAATAACTAAATAAAACCAGCACCATAAGTCTTTCACTTTTGCCAAGCAGCAGAGCTGTCTGGGGTCTAAAGTGTTGGTGCGCTCTTCACAGATTATCCCTACACAATTTAGCTATAATATGTTACCTTCCGGTGCACAGAAGCTTTGCTCCACTGACACTCAGCTTTTCTGATGAATGCATGCAGGATATATTTCTTCCTACACAAATGGATCCTGCTTGCAATCACAGGCTGCAGCCCTTATAACTTGTTGTAGGGCAGCTGTCAGCCATATTCCATGTGTTACCGGAAACAACTTTCTCTTCAAACATGGTGGTTTTTCTGTACAGAATTGCAGCAAGCCTAATAAAGGCTAAAAAAAAAAAAAAAAAGCTTATTCTGTGCCTTAAAGGAGAAGGCACTCTCAGTGCACTTGCTGCTGAATAAATGTCTGCATTATGAGTGGTGTGGATCTGAGAAGATCCTGGGTCTGGGAGCCAGACTCAGAACTGGTTATACAGTTGATCCTTCACAAATCCAGGTCTGCGAACACCCACCCTAGGCAGATCTGAATGAAGCTAAATAAAAAAATAAAAAATTGTCTACAGAGAAGTCAGCTCACCTTAACAGACCCTACAGTCAGAAAAGCAGATTCTCTTCTAAAGAAGAATGATATGGCAGCCACACCTGCAGTTAAGATGTTCACAACATCAGTGCAGTGGCCAGGGCCCTGAGGATATGGCTGACTCTGCGGTCATATCTCCTTGACCAACAGCTTGCACGATAAAACATAATGAATAGTGATGAGCGAGTACTAAAATGCTCGGGTGCTCGAAGCTCGGGCCGAGCATCCCGAGATACTCGTGTACTCGGCCCGAGTAACGAGCCCAATGTTATCCTATGGGAGACACGAGTATTTTTATGAAATGACTGCCGGCTGCCTGGAAAAACTCTAAAAATGTCACAAAAGTCTCAGAAGAGTGCTGAAATGACATGGCAACACCATGGGGAAGACCCCTGGAAGCATTTCTCACTCAAAAGTCACAGCTGTGAACAATGTTGTCCGAGTTTCACGCCAATTTTACGGAGTGTCCAGAAAACCTTCCAAAATGACACCAAAATGAATATTTAGGGTGGAAATGTTAAGGGCACATACCCAATAGTGAGATACAGCTGGTGTATGTTACTTTTTGTGATTACATGAAACATTTTACGTGAAAACATTGTGCGGCACTCCGATGACCCTGACAAGAGACGTACATGAAGCCCTGTCTAGAAATAATGTGCCCATTTTGAAGAACTGGGTCTATTGTAGTATCTTCCTTTGCCAGGGCAGTCCAAAATTGGGAGGTTCACCAATGCCCCTGGATACAGACATGCAGGATGGCCTGTAAACAAGAACTGGGTGTATTGTAGTATAGCACATTGGCCAGGGCAGCCAAAAATTGGGAGGTTCAACAATGACCCATGCTTACAGACATGTAGTAGGGCCTGTAACGCTCAAGTGGGTGTATTGTAGTAGAGCCCTTAGGTCAGGGCAGCCAAAAATTGGGAGGCTCCTCTTTGTCCCTGGATGGAGACGTGCAGGAGGGCCTGTTAAGAAGAACTGGGTGTATTGTAGTAGAGCCCTTTGGTCAGGGCAGCCAAAAATTGGGAGGTTCAACAATGACCCATGCGTACAGACATGTAGTAGGGCCTGTAACCCTCAAGTGGGTGTATTGTAGTAGAGCCCTTTGGTCAGGGCAGCCAAAAATTGGGAGGTTCAACAATGACCCATGCATACAGACATGTAGTAGGGCCTGTAACCCTCAAGTGGGTGTATTGTAGTAGAGCCCTTTGGTCAGGGCAGCCAAAAATTGGAAGGTTCAACAATGACCCATGCATACAGACATGTAGTAGGGCCTGTAACCCTCAAGTGGGTGTATTGTAGTAGAGCCCTTAGGTCAGGGCAGCCAAAAATTGGGAGGCTCCTCTTTGTCCCTGGATGGAGACGTGCAGGAGGGCCTGTTAAGAAGAACTGGGTGTATTGTAGTAGAGCCCTTTGGTCAGGGCAGCCAAAAATTGGGAGGTTCAACAATGACCCATGCATACAGACATGTAGTAGGGCCTGTAACCCTCAAGTGGGTGTATTGTAGTAGAGCCCTTTGGTCAGGGCAGCCAAAAATTGGGAGGTTCAACAATGACCCATGCATACAGACATGTAGTAGGGCCTGTAACCCTCAAGTGGGTGTATTGTAGTAGAGCCCTTTGGTCAGGGCAGCCAAAAATTGGGAGGTTCAACAATGACCCATGCATACAGACATGTAGTAGGGCCTGTAACCCTCAAGTGGGTGTATTGTAGTAGAGCCCTTTGGTCAGGGCAGACAAAAATTGGGAGGTTCAACAATGACCCATGCATACAGACATGTAGTAGGGCCTGTAACCCTCAAGTGGGTGTATTGTAGTAGAGCCCTTTGGTCAGGGCAGCCAAAAATTGGAAGGTTCAACAATGACCCATGCATACAGACATGTAGTAGGGCCTGTAACCCTCAAGTGGGTGTATTGTAGTAGAGCCCTTAGGTCAGGGCAGCCAAAAATTGGGAGGCTCCTCTTTGTCCCTGGATGGAGACGTGCAGGAGGGCCTGTTAAGAAGAACTGGGTGTATTGTAGTAGAGCCCTTTGGTCAGGGCAGCCAAAAATTGGGAGGTTCAACAATGACCCATGCATACAGACATGTAGTAGGGCCTGTAACCCTCAAGTGGGTGTATTGTAGTAGAGCCCTTTGGTCAGGGCAGACAAAAATTGGGAGGTTCAACAATGACCCATGCATACAGACATGTAGTAGGGCCTGTAACCCTCAAGTGGGTGTATTGTAGTAGAGCCCTTTGGTCAGGGCAGCCAAAAATTGGGAGGTTCAACAATGACCCATGCATACAGACATGTAGTAGGGCCTGTAACCCTCAAGTGGGTGTATTGTAGTAGAGCCCTTTGGTCAGGGCAGCCAAAAATTGGGAGGCTCCTCTTTGTCCCTGGATAGAGACGTGCAGGAGGGCCTGTTAAGAACTGGGTGTATTGTAGTATAGCCCTTTTGTCAGGGCAGCCAAAAATTGGGAGGCTCCTCTTTGTCCCTGGATAGAGACGTGTAGGAGTGCCTAAAAACATTTTTCCCATTGAAAAGGAGCGGGTCTCCTGTCGTTGTAATGCCCATTCTAACAGAATGGGCTAAAAAATTTACCACTGCGGGTATACCTCAAACAAGAGCCTAACTATTCTAACGCTCATCATGGTGTCACATGAGGAGAAGGAGTAGCAGTCCAGCGATTATCCAAAGTACGGAAGTGTGTACCCATGGGTGAGTGGAGGTACATGTCAAATTCAAATAACAAAATTAAATTCAGTTGTCATTTGCTGGTGGTGTGGTGAAGTCTGGCCCAATCCAACCCTTGTTCATCTTGATCAGAGTGAGCCTGTCCGCATTTTCAGTTGACAGGCGGGTGCGTTTATCAGTGATTATTCCACCTGCTGCACTGAAAACACGCTCTGATAAAACGCTAGCGGCAGGGCAGGCCAGGACTTCCAAGGCGTAGAGAGCCAATTCATGCCACGTGTCGAGCTTGGAGACCCAATAATTGAAAGGCACCGATGAATCTCGCAGTACAGTTGTTCGATCTGCAAGGTACTCCTTCAGCATCTGCCCAAACTTAGCATTTCTGGTGGCACTACCCCGCACCTCAGGGGCTGTGGTACGTGAGGGGCTGAGAAAACTGTCCCACATCGTAAAGACAGTTCCCCTACCTCTGGCGGATTGGACTTGTGCCCCTCTCGGCCGTACGCCTTGGTTGTCCATCGAATCCTGACCTATGCCGCTAGCGTTTTGTGAGGGGAAGGATTTCACAACTTCCGTGACTATGGCCCTCTGGAACTGCAGCATTTTGGCTGACCTCTCCGCCTCAGGAATGAGAGACATAAAGTTCTCCTTGTAGCGTGGGTCTAAGAGTGTTGCCAACCAGTACTGATTGTCGGCCAAGATGTTCTGAACGCGAGGGTCACGAGACAGGCAGCTTACCATAAAGTCAGCCATGTGCGCCAGACTCTTAACAGCCATCACATCAGTATCCAGACCAACACGATGACTGAACATGCTGTCCTCCTCCTCCTCCTCCTCCTCCTCATCTCCCCTGTCCTCTGGCCAGCCACGCTGAATCGAGGGTATGACTGGTGTGCATGTCATATCCCCAATTTGGCCTGAGAGTTGCTCCATGTCTTCATCGTCCTCCTCCTCCTCGTCATAGTCCTCCACTACACGTTGTGATGACATGAGGCTGGGCTGTGTGTTTTCACCCACACCCACTACAGTTTCTTGCTCTAAGTCATCGCGCTCGGCCTGCAATGCATCCTCTTTTATTGTCAGCAGAGACCGTTTTAGAAGGCAGAGTAGTGGTATGGTGACGCTAATAATGGCGTCATCACCGCTCACCATCTTGGTGGAGTCCTCAAAGTTTTGGAGGACGGTGCATAGGTCCGACATCCATCTCCACTCCTCAGGTGTTATGTGTGGAGTTTGACCCATTTCCCGACGGCTTAGGTGATGCAGGTAGTCCACAACTGCCCTCTTCTGCTCACATATCCTGACCAACATGTGCAGCGTTGAATTCCAACGCGTGGGGACATCACACACCAGTCTGTGGGCCGGAAGACGCAAACGGCGCTGAAAGCTTGCAAGGCCGGCTGAAGCAGCAGGTGACTTGCGAAAATGTGCAGACAGACGCCGAACTTTTACCAGCAGGTCAGACACCTCCGGGTATGACTTCACAAACCTCTGAACCACCAGGTTGAGCACATGGGCCACGCATGGAACATGCGTCAGCTGCCCTCGCCTCAAAGCTGCCACCAGGTTCCGGCCATTGTCACACACGACCTTTCCTGGCTTTAGGTTCAGAGGTGTGAGCCAGTGATCTGCCTGCTGTTTCAGAGCTGTCCACACCTCTTCTGCATTGTGGGGTTTGTCACCTATGCAGACTAGCTTCAGCACAGCCTGTTGCCGCTTTGCAGAGGCAGTGCTGCAGTGCTTCCAGCTTGGGACTGGTGTGGAGGGTACAGTGGATGAGGATGCGCAGGAGGAGGAGGAGGAGGCTGAAGAGCATGACATTCCGGAGCTGTAGAGTGTCGGTGAAACCATGACAGAGGTAGGGCCTGCTATCCTTGGTGTGGGAAGGACGTGTTCCGTCCCTCGCTCAGACTGGGTCCCAGCCTCCACAATATTAATCCAGTGTGCCGTCAGGGAGATGTAGCGGCCTTGCCCACAAGCACTTGTCCACGTGTCTGTGGTAAGGTGGACTTTGGCTGAAACAGCATTGTTCAGGGCACGTGTGATGGTGTTGGACACGTGGTTATGCAATGCGGGGACGGCACATCTGGAGAAATAGTGTCGGCTGGGGACCGAGTAACGTGGGACAGCAGCCGCCATCAGGTCGCGGAATGCGTCCGTCTCCACCAGACGGAAAGGCAACATTTCTAGCGCTATGAGTCGCGAAATGTGAGCATTGAGGACTGTGGCATGTGGGGCATTGGCAGCGTATTTGCGCCTGCGTTCAAATGTTTGCTGAATGGATAATTGAATGCTGCGCTGGGACTAGGACGTGCTTGATGGTGGCGTAATTTGTGCTTCAGCAACTTCAGGTGCAGGACAGGAGGCTTGTTCGCGGCCAGCATGGACAGGGGATTGGCTTGCATGCACAACAGCCGAAGACCTAGCAGTGACATCAGCACGCACCGCTCCTCGACTCTGTTGTACTTCCCACAAAGTCGGGTGCTTGGCTGACATGTGCCTGATCATGCTGGTGGTGGTCAGGCTGCTAGTTTTCGTACCCCTGCTGATAGTGGCATGGCAGGTGTGGCAAATGGCCTTTTTAGAGTCTTCTGGAGCCAACTTAAAAAACTCCCAGACTCGTGAAGACCGAACATTTGCACAGGCACCTTGAGTCGTGTTGTTGTTCCGGGGAACGGTTGCCTGCCTTCTGCCTGCGGATGCACCCCTGCTTCGTACTGGCTGTTGTGATGCTACGCCTCCCTCCCCCTGTGCACTGCTGTCCTCGCTCTGCATATCCTCCTGCCATGTAGGGTCAGCTACTGGATCATCCACCACGTCGTCTTCCTCTTCCGCACCCTGATCCTCCTCCTGACTTCCTGGCAATTGTGTCTCATCATCGTCCACCCCTTGTTGAGACACTTTGACAACGTTCCGTTCGTCATAACGCGGCTGCTCAAATATTTGGGCATCTGTACATACCATCTCCTCATGACCCACTTCAAGAGTAGGTGGCGACAGGCCAGATTCTGCGAATGGATACGTGAACAGCTCTTCCGAGTGTCCTAGTGTGGGATCTGTAATGTCCGTGGACGTGTAATCGGCCAGGTGGTAGGAAGGAGGATCAGGTTGGGAAATGTGCGGTGCAGTATCACGGCTACTGACAGTTGACCGTGCGGAAGACAGGGTGTTTGTGGAGGTGCCCATCTGACTTGAAGCATTATCCGCTATCCAAGTAACAACCTGTTGACACTGGTCTTGGTTCAACAGTGGTGTACTGCTGCGGGCCCCAAGAATTTGGGACAGGACGTGCGAGCGAGGAGATGTGGCCCTTTGTTGTTGCGAAATGAGTGCTTGCACACGACCTCGGCCTCTGCCTGCACCACCATCACGTCCACTTCCTTGTTCCTTGCCAACGCCCTTGCCAACGCCTTTGCGCATTTTGCCTGTATAGAGTGACAACTGCCTGGTCACTGTGGAGGTCACAGGAGATTAGGATTTTAGTTCCCTAACCTGTAGAAACGTATGACGTACAACAGTGTGGTGACTGTTGAGATGACAAGAGTTAGGATTTTAGTTCCCTAACCTGTAGAAACTTATGACGTACAACAGTGTGGTGACTGTTGAGATGACAATAGTTAGGATTTTAGTTCCCTAACCTGTAGAAACGTATGACGTACAACAGTGTGGTGACTGTTGAGATGACAAGAGTTAGGATTTTAGTTCCCTAACTTGTAGAAACGTATGACGTACAACAGTGTGGTGACTGTTGAGATGACAAGAGTTAGGATTTTAGTTCCCTAACTTGTAGAAACGTATGACGTACAACAGTGTGGTGACTGTTGAGATGACAAGAGTTAGGATTTTAGTTCCCTAACCTGTAGAAACGTATGACGTACAACAGTGTGGTGACTGTTGAGATGACAAGAGTTAGGATTTTAGTTCCCTAACTTGTAGAAACGTATGACGTACAACAGTGTGGTGACTGTTGAGATGACAAGAGTTAGGATTTTAGTTCCCTAACTTGTAGAAACGTATGACGTACAACAGTAGTGTGGTGACTGTTGAGATGACAAGAGTTAGGATTTTAGTTCCCTAACCTGTAGAAACGTATGACGTACAACAGTGTGGTGACTGTTGAGATGACAAGAGTTAGGATTTTAGTTCCCTAACTGTAGAAACGTATGACGTACAACAGTGTGGTGACTGTTGAGATGACAAGAGTTAGGATTTTAGTTCCCTAACCTGTAGAAACGTATGACGTACAACAGTGTGGTGACTGTTGAGATGACAAGAGTTAGGATTTTAGTTCCCTAACTTGTAGAAACTTATGACGTACAACAGTGTGGTGACTGTTGAGATGACAAGAGTTAGGATTTTAGTTCCCTAACTGTAGAAACGTATGACGTACAACAGTGTGGTGACTGTTGAGATGACAAGAGTTAGGATTTTAGTTCCCTAACTTGTAGAAACTTATGACGTACAACAGTGTGGTGACTGTTGAGATGACAAGAGTTAGGATTTTAGTTCCCTAACTTGTAGAAACTTATGACGTACAACAGTGTGGTGACTGTTGAGATGACAAGAGTTAGGATTTTAGTTCCCTAACCTGTAGAAACTTATGACGTACAACAGTGTGGTGACTGTTGAGATGACAAGAGTTAGGATTTTAGTTCCCTAACTTGTAGAAAACGTATGACGTACAACAGTGTGGTGACTGTTGAGATGACAAGAGTTAGGATTTTAGTTCCCTAACTTGTAGAAACGTATGACGTACAACAGTGTGGTGACTGTTGAGATGACAAGAGTTAGGATTTTAGTTCCCTAACCTTGTAGAAACGTATGACGTACAACAGTGTGGTGACTGTTGAGATGACAAGAGTTAGGATTTTAGTTCCCTAACTGTAGAAACTATGACGTACAACAGTGTGGTGACTGTTGAGATGACAAGAGTTAGGATTTTAGTTCCCTAACTTGTAGAAACGTATGACGTACAACAGTGTGGTGACTGTTGAGATGACAAGAGTTAGGATTTTAGTTCCCTAACTTGTAGAAACTATGACGTACAACAGTGTGGTGACTGTTGAGATGACAAGAGTTAGGATTTTAGTTCCCTAACCTGTAGAAACGTATGACGTACAACAGTGTGGTGACTGTTGAGATGACAAGAGTTAGGATTTTAGTTCCCTAACTGTAGAAACGTATGACGTACAACAGTGTGGTGACTGTTGAGATGACAAGAGTTAGGATTTTAGTTCCCTAACTGTAGAAACTATGACGTACAACAGTGTGGTGACTGTTGAGATGACAAGAGTTAGGATTTTAGTTCCCTAACTGTAGAAACGTATGACGTACAACAGTGTGGTGACTGTTGAGATGACAAGAGTTAGGATTTTAGTTCCCTAACTGTTAGAAACGTATGACGTACAACAGTGTGGTGACTGTTGAGATGACAAGAGTTAGGATTTTAGTTCCCTAACCTGTAGAAACTATATGACGTACAACAGTGTGGTGACTGTTGAGATGACAAGAGTTAGGATTTTAGTTCCCTAACTTGTAGAAACGTATGACGTACAACAGTGTGGTGACTGTTGAGATGACAAGAGTTAGGATTTTAGTTCCCTAACCTGTAGAAACGTATGACGTACAACAGTGTGGTGACTGTTGAGATGACAAGAGTTAGGATTTTAGTTCCCTAACTGTAGAAACGTATGACGTACAACAGTGTGGTGACTGTTGAGATGACAAGAGTTAGGATTTTAGTTCCCTAACTTGTAGAAACGTATGACGTACAACAGTGTGGTGACTGTTGAGATGACAAGAGTTAGGATTTTAGTTCCCTAACCTGTAGAAACGTTATGACGTACAACAGTGTGGTGACTGTTGAGATGACAAGAGTTAGGATTTTAGTTCCCTAACTTGTAGAAACTTATGACGTACAACAGTGTGGTGACTGTTGAGATGACAATAGTTAGGATTTTAGTTCCCTACTTGTAGAAACGTATGACGTACAACAGTGTGGTGACTGTTGAATGACAAGAGTTAGGATTTTAGTTCCCTAACTTGTAGAAACGTATGACGTACAACAGTGTGGTGACTGTTGAGATGACAAGAGTTAGGATTTTAGTTCCCTAACTTGTAGAAACGTATGACGTACAACAGTGTGGTGACTGTTGAGATGACAAGAGTTAGGATTTTAGTTCCCTAACCTTGTAGAAACTTATGACGTACAACAGTGTGGTGACTGTTGAGATGACAAGAGTTAGGATTTTAGTTCCCTAACTGTAGAAACGTATGACGTACAACAGTGTGGTGACTGTTGAGATGACAAGAGTTAGGATTTTAGTTCCCTAACCTGTAGAAACGTATGACGTACAACAGTGTGGTGACTGTTGAGATGACAAGAGTTAGGATTTTAGTTCCCTAACTTGTAGAAACGTATGACGTACAACAGTGTGGTGACTGTTGAGATGACAAGAGTTAGGATTTTAGTTCCCTAACTTGTAGAAACGTATGACGTACAACAGTGTGGTGACTGTTGAGATGACAAAGAGTTAGGATTTTAGTTCCCTAACTTGTAGAAACGTATGACGTACAACAGTGTGGTGACTGTTGAGATGACAAGAGTTAGGATTTTAGTTCCCTAACTGTAGAAACTTATGACGTACAACAGTGTGGTGACTGTTGAGATGACAAAGTTAGGATTTTAGTTCCCTAACCTGTAGAAACGTATGACGTACAACAGTGTGGTGACTGTTGAGATGACAAGAGTTAGGATTTTAGTTCCCTAACTGTAGAAACTTATGACGTACAACAGTGTGGTGACTGTTGAGATGACAAAGTTAGGATTTTAGTTCCCTAACCTGTAGAAACGTATGACGTACAACAGTGTGGTGACTGTTGAGATGACAAGAGTTAGGATTTTAGTTCCCTAACTTGTAGAAACGTTATGACGTACAACAGTGTGGTGACTGTTGAGATGACAAGAGTTAGGATTTTAGTTCCCTAACTTGTAGAAACGTATGACGTACAACAGTGTGGTGACTGTTGAATGACAAGAGTTAGGATTTTAGTTCCCTAACTTGTAGAAACGTATGACGTACAACAGTGTGGTGACTGTTGAGATGACAAGAGTTAGGATTTTAGTTCCCTAACTTGTAGAAACGTATGACGTACAACAGTGTGGTGACTGTTGAGATGACAAGAGTTAGGATTTTAGTTCCCTAACCTGTAGAAACTATGACGTACAACAGTGTGGTGACTGTTGAGATGACAAAGTTAGGATTTTAGTTCCCTAACTGTAGAAACGTATGACGTACAACAGTGTGGTGACTGTTGAGATGACAAGAGTTAGGATTTTAGTTCCCTAACTGTAGAAACTTATGACGTACAACAGTGTGGTGACTGTTGAGATGACAAGAGTTAGGATTTTAGTTCCCTAACCTGTAGAAACGTATGACGTACAACAGTGTGGTGACTGTTGAGATGACAAGAGTTAGGATTTTAGTTCCCTAACTTGTAGAAACTTATGACGTACAACAGTGTGGTGACTGTTGAGATGACAAGAGTTAGGATTTTAGTTCCCTAACTTGTAGAAACTTATGACGTACAACAGTGTGGTGACTGTTGAGATGACAAGAGTTAGGATTTTAGTTCCCTAACTGTAGAAACTTATGACGTACAACAGTGTGGTGACTGTTGAGATGACAAGAGTTAGGATTTTAGTTCCCTAACCTGTAGAAACGTATGACGTACAACAGTGTGGTGACTGTTGAGATGACAAGAGTTAGGATTTTAGTTCCCTAACCTGTAGAAACGTATGACGTACAACATGTGTGGTGACTGTTGAGATGACAAGAGTTAGGATTTTAGTTCCCTAACTTGTAGAAACTTATGACGTACAACAGTGTGGTGACTGTTGAGATGACAAGAGTTAGGATTTTAGTTCCCTAACCTGTAGAAACGTATGACGTACAACAGTGTGGTGACTGTTGAGATGACAAGAGTTAGGATTTTAGTTCCCTAACCTGTAGAAACGTATGACGTACAACAGTGTGGTGACTGTTGAGATGACAAGAGTTAGGATTTTAGTTCCCTAACCTGTAGAAACGTATGACGTACAACAGTGTGGTGACTGTTGAGATGACAAGAGTTAGGATTTTAGTTCCCTAACCTGTAGAAACGTATGACGTACAACAGTGTGGTGACTGTTGAGATGACAAGAGTTAGGATTTTAGTTCCCTAACCTGTAGAAACGTATGACGTACAACAGTGTGGTGACTGTTGAGATGACAAGAGTTAGGATTTTAGTTCCCTAACTTGTAGAAACTTATGACGTACAACAGTGTGGTGACTGTTGAGATGACAAGAGTTAGGATTTTAGTTCCCTAACCTGTATTAAAGGTATGACGTACAACTGTCTGGTGACTGTAATGACTTGAAGTAAGGATTTTAGTCCCTAACTGTATAAGCATACGTACACATGTCTGGTGACTGTTTGATGACAAGAGTTAGGATTTTAGTTCCCTAACCTGTATTAAGGTACTACGTACACCTGTCTGGTGACTGTAATGGTTTAAAAGAGGATTTTAGTCCCTAACCTGTATTAAGGTAGTACGTACACCTGTCTGGTGACTGTTTTGATGACAAGAGTTAGGATTTTAGTTCCCTAACCTGTATTAAGGTACTACGTACACCTGTCTGGTGACTGTAATGGTTTGAAGAGAGGATTTTAGTCCCTAACCTGTATTAAGGTAGTACGTACACCTGTCTGGTGACTGTTTTGATGACAAGAGTTAGGATTTTAGTTCCCTAACCTGTATTAAGGTACTACGTACACCTGTCTGGTGACTGTAATGGTTTGAAGAGAGGATTTTAGTCCCTAACCTGTATTAAGGTAGTACGTACACCTGTCTGGTGACTGTTTTGATGACAAGAGTTAGGATTTTAGTTCCCTAACCTGTATTAAGGTAGTACGTACACCTGTCTGGTGACTGTAATGGTTCAAGAGAGGATTTTAGTCCCTAACCTGTATTAAGGTAGTACGTACACCTGTCTGGTGACTGTGTTGATGACAAGAGTTAGGATTTTAGTTCCCTAACCTGTATTAAGGTAGTACGTACACCTGTCTGGTGACTGTAATGGTTCAAGAGAGGATTTTAGTCCCTAACCTGTATTAAGGTAGTACGTACACCTGTCTGGTGACTGTTTTGATGACAAGAGTTAGGATTTTAGTTCCCTAACCTGTATTAAGGTAGTACGTACACCTGTCTGGTGACTGTAATGGTTTGAAGAGAGGATTTTTGTCCCTAACCTGTATTAAGGTACTAAGTACAAGAGTGTGGTGACTCTAATGGTCACAGAAAAGCTTGGATTTCAATCTGTATCACCCTGCCTATATCCTCCTAGATTAGTCCTGAGAAGGACTGTTCTGGTCACTGGAAATCTTGGACTCCGATCTGGATCACCCTGCCTATGTTCTCCTAGATTAGTCCTGAGAAGGACTGTTGTGGTCAGCAGCAGTTTGCAGCCCTGATCCGGATCTACCTATGAGGGCCGCAAATCTGTCCCTAATCAGCAGCAGACACTCTCCCTACACTCACTGTCTGGAAGGCTGTGTGCCGAGCACAGCGCGCCGGGACTTATAAAGGCTCGGTGACGCTGTGCAGGCCGGCCAATCACTGCTATACCACAACCAACAGGGCTGTGGCATTGCAGTGGTCTGTCAGCCAATCCCTGCACGTGGGCTGGCTCTCAAAAGAGCGCCAACATGGAGAGATGACGACCACGAGCACAGCACGAGTATCGCGAGATTACTCGGTGCTCGGCGAGTCGCCCGAGTACAGTGATACTCGTGCGAGTAACGAGTAGTGCCGAGCATGTTCGCTCAACACTAATAATGAATTGTTATGCAATGCCTTGCTTATTACAATGAAAGGAGGATAACTCTTTGATCACTAAAAATGCCTCCAGAAAGGCGCTATGGGTTGAATAATGGGACAGTGATGATGCATTTCTGCAGTCTTCAAGTTTGTTTGGATCCCAAATATAGGATATCCATAAGCTCTGGGACAAATCCAGACAGAAATGTGACAGTTGGAATCTACTACAAAAATTCCTACTGGATAGGGCACTAGAAGAGATGCCACCTCATCAAAGAGGGCTAGGGGGGTGCCTCCCTCTATCTCCAGTCCCTAAGTCTAGAGAGAGATGATGTCTAGTAATAGATCTTGCTTACTTGAACACCTTCCTCTAGAGCAGTGTTTTTCAATTCCAGTCCTCAGGACCCACCAACAGGTCATGTTTTCAGGATTTCTTTAGTATTGCATAGGTGTTAGTTTAATCACCTGCAAAGGGGATAATTCTAACATCTGTGCAATACTAAGGAAATCTGAAAACATGACCTGTTGGTGGGTCCTGAGGACTGGAATTGAAAAACACTGCTCTAGAAGAAGAAGGAAATTAAAAATGAAGAATCTTTGATCAGTCCTGTTGATTCTGCACAGAGGCAGCTGGTGTACAACCATAGATCTGCAGGATGCTTATCTGCATTTCCCAATTCTAATGTTCCATCGCAGGTTTCTACAAGTCGTAGTACAGCAAGGTCGTCCTCTTCACCATTTTCAATTCACTTGTCTACCATGCGGGATCTCGGTGTGCCTGAGAGTCTTTGCTAAGACAACGGTAGTCTTGGTAGCTGCCCTCAGATGTTAGGGCATTTACATCATGCTCTACCTAGACAACTGGTTACTGAGAGCCTCCTCCAATGCTCAGTTACTGAATCATCTACAGGCGATTCTAAATCTGCTGATCTCCCACAGCTCTTGATCAACAGAGAGAAATCATGGCTATCACCTTCCAGATAGGAGAAATTCTTGGATGCATGAGCAACTCGCCAGAAATGATGGTGACATTGACCAGCGAGAGAATTCGAAGATTTCAAGATGGCGTATCTCATCTTATCAGAGTTCCTCGCATATCAATCAGAATGGCAATGAGTGTCTTAGTGAAGCTTACTTCAACCACAGAAGCAGTTCCATGGGCCAAACATCTTATTCGAATGCTGCAAGAAGACATCCTAACATTGTGTGTAATCCATCAGCCACTAACATCTCTAATCTCTATACCTTGGGTCATCAACCTTGACCTGCGTTGGTGACTGGTTCCAGCTCATCTGAGTTTGGGCAGGTCATTTGCACAACATCACATGGTCACTCTGATGACAGGTGCCTCAGAACACACATGGGGTGCTCATGTAGGAGAACTCTAGATCCAGAGACCCATGCAAAGTTGGGAGACTAGATGTCATCCAGTCTCAGGGAACTGAGAGTGATAGGTCTCACTCTTAATCACTTCCAGCAGCTGTTGTTCCAGCAAGCTGTGATAGTCCAATCCGACAACCTGGCGGCAGTGGTCTGCCTCAACAAATAAGGTAAGACGAGGAGTCATTCTCTTGCTTCAGCGTGCCACAAGATATTTGTTTGAGCAGAGAGCAGCCTTCACAGTATGACAGCAGTCCACATACCGTCTTCAACACCATGGCCACAATCAAGTCCTATCAGCAGACTGAAGCCTCAACATCAAAGTGATAATCAAATCATGGGGATTATTATCCATCTATCTCGGGTATCATCGTAGGCCATAAATCTAATTTTATAGGCCTTTATGCTGACGACATTATAATATCCTGCACCAATTTTGATAGCTTTTTACCCGCCATTATGAGGATACTCAATACCCTTTCGGATGTCTCTTACTATAAGCTTAATGCTAATAAGTCGATAATTCTGCCCATTAATGTGCCCCATTCTCACATGGCCCGTGGGAAGCGGCTTACCCATTTAAGTGGCTTCCACAGGGGATTCTTTATCTAGGTATCACGCTTTGCCCCTCAAAATTCCTAACTTCAAAAAATTATGATCATTTCCGGCATTCCATTAAACAAGCCATGGCCACTCACCCATTGCAGACCCTCTCTTGGATTGCTTGGGTGCAGGCCTTTAAAATGTTAATTTTTCCAACATTACTCTACTGTTTTAGATGTGTCCCTTTATTGATTCCACGTAAGATATTAGCCAAATTACAATTTCTCACCAACAAATGTTTGGGCTAACAAACGCCCCAGAGTCGCGCGTAAAGTAATGTACCTTCCCCTCTCACAGGGAGGAATGGGGGTCCCTAACCTTCGAGAGTATCACAGGGCTTGCATCCTGAAGGAGGCTAGAGCCGGGTGGAACTCACCCCCTCATTTGGGGTGGATTTAAATTGAGAAACATTTTTTTGGAGGGATGTTTCTTGGTCTCGTGCTGGCCGCGGAATCCTTGGGCCCCTCAATCTGGCATCCTCCTCTAGAATCAATTGAGGCTCTGTTGTCCTTTTGGAGGTGGGCCCCCTCTGGCTGGACTCGTCTCCCCTTAATTCGCATTCCTCTTAAAGCTATCCAAGTGCACATTCCATTTTTGAGATGGAAGATCTGGGAAGAGGCAGGGATAAGTTCTTAATGCCGACAGGTGGGCTTTTGTCCTTTGATTCTCTGGTTCGCCAATTTCCATTACTTAAACTTGGGTTTTTTCAATATCTCCAGTTAAAACACTTTCTCTCCTCTAGTTGTGTTTTCCGATTTTTGGGAATCCCCCCCATGCCTTCACCGATCCGGTCGTTTATCTTATCTGACCCAACCTCAACTAAAGGCCTCTCTATCATATATAGAGGTTTAGTCACTAACGATTTCACTTCTAAATTGGATTATATGTTGAGGTGGGAGAGGGACCTGGGTTTTTCCTCTTCCCTTACTGAAAGGGAGGAAAGGGTAAAGGCAGTTCACAAATCTACTAGATGTATAAATCATTTGGAGAACCTCAAGACAATCCACCTCCGATGGTACCTCCCCCCCTCTCGTTTATCTAAATTCACTGGAGGTATCTACCCGTTATGCTGGAAGCAATGCGGAGGGGAAGGCTCAATGGCGCATATGTGGTGGACGTGCCCGAGGATTGCCCCTTTTTGGCTTTTGGTGGAGAGCCTATTGAAGACGGTTACGGGGATTAATGTCCCCTTACTTCCCCAGCTAGCTGTTCTCAACATAGGTCTGGCGGTATAACCCTCTGCATTTTAGGAAAATTGTCTCATATATTCTGATTGCAGCCAGACTATCCCTTGCTGCGAATTGGAAGTCTCATCTGCCCCCAACTCTGTCAAACGTCATTGAGCGAATTAACTTGATTTTACATCACGAGTTTTACCTGTCTCTAGACGCTGGGTCTAAACGCCAAATGAAAGACTCCTGGCACATATGGGCGTAACAACCTATGGCTGCCCGGTCCCTATTGGTTAATGGTGATAGTCCAATAGCGTCTATATGTTGCTTTGTCCCCTTCTCAGGATGTTTCCTGGAGGGTCACTGTTTATTTGTTAGCCTGTAACTTGGTGTGTAGGTCCGTTCCCCCCCCATTCCTTTCCCCCCTTTCTTCTCTATCTCTGTCCTTCCCTCCCCCTCCCCCATCCTAGTTTATTGGTTTGCTAAAAGAAAATAATTTGTGCCATTTGTTAGCATATTATGTTTCTGTGTTACTAGTTTCCAATAAAAATTTATTGAAGAAAAAAAAAAAATCACAGGGATTATGGGAACCCAACTTGGACGTGATGGTTACCCATCGTAATGTGAAGTGTCCCTGCATCACCTCCCTTCAGAGTCACGATTAACCTTGGGCCCTGGATGGTCTAGCTCTCTCATGGAATATATAGTAAAAAAAAGGACTGCAGCACACCTTCCAGGTAGTTGTAGCCTTTATTTGTCCAACAGGCAAACACGCTTTTATGGAATAGATTGATGGTGTATGTCTTTTCCCCGGGTTCTGATGATCATCTCGGTACTCTATAAGATTTGGGACAAACAGGGCAGTCATTCCATTCTGGCTTCGAAGAAATTGGTTTCAGCTCATGTGGCAGCTTTTGAAAAGACGATTCTGGAAGCTTACGATCAGACCAGATCTCCTGTCACAAGGGAACATTTACTACCCGGACTCAGCCAGGTTGTATCTGACAACATGAAGATGGTCAGGGAGATTTTAATCACCTACAGGCTCCTAGATGATGTCATCAGTACGTTTGCTGCTGCTCAAAGACCAGCTATATTAAAGGGTACTCCAGATTATGGAACATTTACAACTCATGGTGCTCCTCACAAGGTCATGACAGGAGTTCTATGGCCTCCGTTCTACAGTCCCTACAAGCAGGGTGAAGACTCAGTTTTCGGCGATCAATTCCAACTTGGATGGTACAATGTCTAGACATCTGCTAATAGCTAGATTCTTTAAGCATTGAAGAATTTGAGACCCCCATTTGTTTTACTAGTTCCTTCCTGGGACCTCTCCCTCCTTCTTAAAGCTCTTAAAGGACCTCCTCTCCAGCCAGCAGAACAGGCTTTAATCATGCACATCTCCTGGAAGACTGTGTTTCTGGTAGTACTTTCATCAGCTAAGAGAATTGGAGAATTCAAGGCATTGTCTTCCAGAGACCCATATCTCCACATCACGTCAGATCATATATCATTGAGACTGATGTCAGGGCTCTAGCCAAAAGGAGGTTCTGCATTGAACATCATCATACACAAGGTTATTTCTCCTGTACTGAGTGACGATGCTAATCAACAAGGTCTTGCCTTATTGGAGGTACAGATGATGGTCCTAATCTATCTCCAGAACACTCTCACATTCAGGAAGGACGAAAGTATGTTTCATCAGTTTACAGGGCCGAATCGCGGCTGAAAAGGTAGCAAGAGCACTCTAGCTAGATGGCTCCGATCGATAATCTGTGAAACCTACGCGACAAATCAATTGGAACCATCGTTGTCAATTAGAGCTTATTCTATTCATGCTCCATCCGCCTCATGGACTGAAAGGATACACGTTCCACTAGATCACATGTATAAGGCTGAAACATAGTCATCTTCATCTACATTCATGAAGCATTACCGGCTAGACATCTCAGCCTCTGCAAAAGTAGTACTTCAACAGGTGTTAAAACCGATTCCCGACCTTAAGTGGGGTATTGCTTGCTAAGTTGCATTCTGTGCTGCCGGAGCAGGCCCACACTGACAGGCGGGAGATTCTGGACTTCTCCCGATGGGCTGTTGGTTGTGGAGTGGGCGGGGCCACAGCGCCCGCTCCTCCAGCCGCAGGCCAACTTTTCAATGATTTTGCAGCGGCCGCCCGCCACCCACCGACATGCCGGGTCTGGTGAAGGCCGCCGGCCGCTACCTCTTGGCACACAGACTCACACCAGTAGGCGGGCGGGCAGCCCTGACAGCGGCTCTTAAGGAGAGCGCAGGCTGTATAGCACGTTCTTTGTGGGCGGAGAGAGCACACACTCTGCTCTCCCACCCGAGAAACGGATCGCAGCCACCCAGGCTATTACCAAGTGGGCCCGTGTGCAGGCAGTGGAGCTGGCCTGCAGGCAGCAGTCAGCAGCCTGTGACTGTCACAGTCATAGACTGAGTCGCCTCCTCACTCCTCCTGTGATCTGTCTCAGCTGCGGACCCGGGGGCTGCAGTGCGGGACAACAAGCAAAGCTAAGGCAAGATACTTTCACTTTTATCTGTCTGACCTGAGATGTGTGGGGTGGGGGTGGGGCAGGGCAGACTGCTGTGTGTGTATTTGTGTGTGTGTGTGTGTAAGACAGGCAGCTGCGTGTGTATTTGTGTGTCTGTGTGTGAGACATGCTGCTGTGTGTTTGTATGTCTGTGTGCGAGGGCAGGCGCTGTGTGTGTTTGTGTGTCTGTGTGTGAGACAGGCCGCTGTGTGTGTATGTGTGAGTGCGTGTGAGGACAGGCCACTGTGTGTGTGTGAGTGTGTGTGAGGACAGGCCGCTGTGTGTGTATGTGTGAGTGTGTGTGAGTACAGGCCGCTGTGTGTGTATGTGTGAGGACAGGCCGCTGTGTGTGTATGTGAGTGTGTGTGAGTACAGGCCGCTGTGTGTGTATGTGTGAGGACAGGCCGCTGTGTGTGTATGTGTGAGTGTGTGTGAGTACAGGCCGCTGTGTGTGTATGTGTGAGTGCGTGTGAGGACAGGCTGCTGTGTGTGTATGTGTGAGTGTGTGTGAGGACAGGCCGCTGTGTGTGTATGTGTGAGTACAGGCCGCTGTGTGTGTATGTGTGAGGACAGGCCGCTGTGTGTGTATGTGTGAGTGTGTGTGAGTACAGGCCGCTGTGTGTGTATGTGTGTGTGTGAGTACAGGCCGCTGTGTGTGTATGTGTGAGTGTGTGTGAGTACAGGCCGCTGTGTGTGTATGTGTGTGTGTGAGTACAGGCCGCTGTGTGTGTATGTGTGAGTGTGTGTGAGTACAGGCCGCTGTGTGTGTATGTGTGAGGACAGGCCGCTGTGTGTGTATGTGTGAGTACAGGCCGCTGTGTGTGTATGTGTGAGGACAGGCCGCTGTGTGTGTATGTGTGAGTGTGTGTGAGTACAGGCCGCTGTGTGTGTATGTGTGAGTGTGTGTGAGTACAGGCCGCTGTGTGTGTATGTGTGAGTGTGTGTGAGTACAGGCCGCTGTGTGTGTATGTGTGAGGACAGGCCGCTGTGTGTGTATGTGTGAGTGTGTGTGAGTACAGGCCGCTGTGTGTGTATGTGTGAGTGCGTGTGAGGACAGGCCGCTGTGTGTGTATGTGTGAGTGTGTGTGAGTACAGGCCGCTGTGTGTGTATGTGTGAGGACAGGCCGCTGTGTGTGTATGTGTGAGTGTGTGTGAGTACAGGCCGCTGTGTGTGTATGTGTGAGTGTGTGTGAGTACAGGCCGCTGTGTGTGTATGTGTGAGTGTGTGTGAGTACAGGCCGCTGTGTGTGTATGTGTGAGGACAGGCCGCTGTGTGTGTATGTGTGAGTGTGTGTGAGTACAGGCCGCTGTGTGTGTATGTGTGAGTGCGTGTGAGGACAGGCCACTGTGTGTGTGTGAGTGTGTGTGAGAGGCCGCTTTGTGTATTTGTGTGTCTGTGTGTGAGGACAGGCTGCTGTGTATGTGTGAGTGTGTTTGAGACAGGCTGTTGTGTGTGTATTTATGTGTGTGTGAGGACAGGTCGCTGTGTGTATGTGTGAGTGTGTGTGAGGACAGGCTGCTGTGTGTGTATGTGTGAGTGTGTGTGAGGACAGGCCGCTGTGTGTGTGTCTGTGTGTGAGGACAGGCTGCATGTGTGGTGTGTTTGAGGACAGGCTGTTCCATGTGTGTGGGGACCGGGGCAGGTTGCTGTGTGTGTGTGTGAGGACTGGCTTCTGTGTGTGGTGGTCAGGGCAGGCTGTTGCATGTGTGTGGGGCCGGGGCAGGCTGTTACGTGCGTGTGGGGTCCTGGGCAGGCGCTACGTGTGAGTGGGGGCTGAGGTAGGCAGCTACGTGCATGTCAAGGCATTGTCTTCCAGAGACCCATATCTCCACATCACGTCAGATCATATATCATTGAGACTGATGTCAGGGCTCTAGCCAAAAGGAGGTTCTGCATTGAACATCATCATACACAAGGTTATTTCTCCTGTACTGAGTGACGATGCTAATCAACAAGGTCTTGCCTTATTGGAGGTACAGATGATGGTCCTAATCTATCTCCAGAACACTCTCACATTCAGGAAGGACGAAAGTATGTTTCATCAGTTTACAGGGCCGAATCGCGGCTGAAAAGGTAGCAAGAGCACTCTAGCTAGATGGCTCCGATCGATAATCTGTGAAACCTACGCGACAAATCAACTGGAACCATCGTTGTCAATTAGAGCTTATTCTATTCATGCTCCATCCGCCTCATGGACTGAAAGGATACACGTTCCACTAGATCACATGTATAAGGCTGAAACATAGTCATCTTCATCTACATTCATGAAGCATTACCGGCTAGACATCTCAGCCTCTGCAAAAGTAGTACTTCAACAGGTGTTAAAACCGATTCCCGACCTTAAGTGGGGTATTGCTTGCTAAGTTGCATTCTGTGCTGCCGGAGCAGGCCCACACTGACAGGCGGGAGATTCTGGACTTCTCCCGATGGGCTGTTGGTTGTGGAGTGGGCGGGGCCACAGCGCCCGCTCCTCCAGCCGCAGGCCAACTTTTCAATGATTTTGCAGCGGCCGCCCGCCACCCACCGACATGCCGGGTCTGGTGAAGGCCGCCGGCCGCTACCTCTTGGCACACAGACTCACACCAGTAGGCGGGCGGGCAGCCCTGACAGCGGCTCTTAAGGAGAGCGCAGGCTGTATAGCACGTTCTTTGTGGGCGGAGAGAGCACACACTCTGCTCTCCCACCCGAGAAACGGATCGCAGCCACCCAGGCTATTACCAAGTGGGCCCGTGTGCAGGCAGTGGAGCTGGCCTGCAGGCAGCAGTCAGCAGCCTGTGACTGTCACAGTCATAGACTGAGTCGCCTCCTCACTCCTCCTGTGATCTGTCTCAGCTGCGGACCCGGGGCTGCAGTGCGGGACAACAAGCAAAGCTAAGGCAAGATACTTTCACTTTTATCTGTCTGACCTGAGATGTGTGGGGTGGGGGTGGGGCAGGGCAGACTGCTGTGTGTGTATTTGTGTGTGTGTGTGTGTAAGACAGGCAGATGCGTGTGTATTTGTGTGTCTGTGTGTGAGACATGCTGCTGTGTGTTTGTATGTCTGTGTGCGAGGGCAGGCGCTGTGTGTGTTTGTGTGTCTGTGTGTGAGACAGGCCGCTGTGTGTGTATGTGTGAGTGCGTGTGAGGACAGGCCACTGTGTGTGTGTGAGTGTGTGTGAGGACAGGCCGCTGTGTGTGTATGTGTGAGTGTGTGTGAGTACAGGCCGCTGTGTGTGTATGTGTGAGGACAGGCCGCTGTGTGTGTATGTGAGTGTGTGTGAGTACAGGCCGCTGTGTGTGTATGTGTGAGGACAGGCCGCTGTGTGTGTATGTGTGAGTGTGTGTGAGTACAGGCCGCTGTGTGTGTATGTGTGAGTGCGTGTGAGGACAGGCTGCTGTGTGTGTATGTGTGAGTGTGTGTGAGGACAGGCCGCTGTGTGTGTATGTGTGAGTACAGGCCGCTGTGTGTGTATGTGTGAGGACAGGCCGCTGTGTGTGTATGTGTGAGTGTGTGTGAGTACAGGCCGCTGTGTGTGTATGTGTGTGTGTGAGTACAGGCCGCTGTGTGTGTATGTGTGAGTGTGTGTGAGTACAGGCCGCTGTGTGTGTATGTGTGTGTGTGAGTACAGGCCGCTGTGTGTGTATGTGTGAGTGTGTGTGAGTACAGGCCGCTGTGTGTGTATGTGTGAGGACAGGCCGCTGTGTGTGTATGTGTGAGTACAGGCCGCTGTGTGTGTATGTGTGAGGACAGGCCGCTGTGTGTGTATGTGTGAGTGTGTGTGAGTACAGGCCGCTGTGTGTGTATGTGTGAGTGTGTGTGAGTACAGGCCGCTGTGTGTGTATGTGTGAGGACAGGCTGCTGTGTGTGTATGTGTGAGTGTGTGTGAGTACAGGCCGCTGTGTGTGTATGTGTGAGTGTGTGTGAGTACAGGCCGCTGTGTGTGTATGTGTGAGGACAGGCCGCTGTGTGTGTATGTGTGAGTGTGTGTGAGTACAGGCCGCTGTGTGTGTATGTGTGAGTGCGTGTGAGGACAGGCCGCTGTGTGTGTATGTGTGAGTGTGTGTGAGTACAGGCCGCTGTGTGTGTATGTGTGAGGACAGGCCGCTGTGTGTGTATGTGTGAGTGTGTGTGAGTACAGGCCGCTGTGTGTGTATGTGTGAGTGTGTGTGAGTACAGGCCGCTGTGTGTGTATGTGTGAGTGTGTGTGAGTACAGGCCGCTGTGTGTGTATGTGTGAGGACAGGCCGCTGTGTGTGTATGTGTGAGTGTGTGTGAGTACAGGCCGCTGTGTGTGTATGTGTGAGTGCGTGTGAGGACAGGCCACTGTGTGTGTGTGAGTGTGTGTGAGAGGCCGCTTTGTGTATTTGTGTGTCTGTGTGTGAGGACAGGCTGCTGTGTATGTGTGAGTGTGTTTGAGACAGGCTGTTGTGTGTGTATTTATGTGTGTGTGAGGACAGGTCGCTGTGTGTATGTGTGAGTGTGTGTGAGGACAGGCTGCTGTGTGTGTATGTGTGAGTGTGTGTGAGGACAGGCCGCTGTGTGTGTGTCTGTGTGTGAGGACAGGCTGCATGTGTGGTGTGTTTGAGGACAGGCTGTTCCATGTGTGTGGGGACCGGGGCAGGTTGCTGTGTGTGTGTGTGAGGACTGGCTTCTGTGTGTGGTGGTCAGGGCAGGCTGTTGCATGTGTGTGGGGCCGGGGCAGGCTGTTACGTGCGTGTGGGGTCCTGGGCAGGCGCTACGTGTGAGTGGGGGCTGAGGTAGGCAGCTACGTGCATGTGGGGGCCGGGTCAGGCAGCTGTGTGTGTAAGGGCCAGGGCAGGCTGCTACGTGTGTGTGGGGGCTGGGGCAGACTGCTACATGTGTGTGTGGGGGGCCGAGACAGACTGCTGCATGTGTGTGGGGGCTGGATCAGGCTGCTACATTTGTGTGGTTGACTGGGTAGGCTGGTGCATGTGTGTGGGGGCTGTGGCAGGCTGCTACGTGTGTGTGTGTGTGTGTGTGTGTGTGTGTGTGTGTGTGTGTGTGAGAGGGCAGGCTGCATGTGCGTATGTGTGTAATCCTCAGTATCTGTATTATTCTGTATATATACTCTGCACAGTACCACTTCTCCTGTCCTGTATACTGGGTGTAATCCTCAGTATCTCTATTATTCTCTATACATACACTGCACAGTACCACTTCTCCTGTCCTGTATACTGGGTGTAATCCTCAGTATCTGTATTATTCTGTATATATACACTGCACAGTACCACTTCTCCTGTCCTGTATACTGGGTGTAATCCTCAGTATCTGTATTATTCTGTATATATACACTGCACAGTACCACTTCTCCTGTCTTGTATACTGGGTGTAATCCTCAGTATCTGTATTATTCTGTATATATACACTGCACAGTACCACTTCTCCTGTCCTCTATACTGGGTGTAATCCTCAGTATCTGTATTATTCTGTATATATACACTGCACAGTACCACTTCTCCTGTGCTGTATACTGGGTGTAATCCTCAGTATCTGTATTATTCTGTATATATACACTGTACAGTACCACTTCTCCTGTCCTGTATACTGGGTGTAATCCTCAGTATCTGTATTATTCTGTATATATACACTGTACAGTACCACTTCTCCTGTCCTCTATACTGGGTGTAATCCTCAGTATCTGTATTATTCTGTATATATACACTGCACAGTACCACTTCTCCTGTGCTGTATACTGGGTGTAATCCTCAGTATCTGTATTATTCTGTATATATACACTGTACAGTACCACTTCTCCTGTCCTGTATACTGGGTGTAATCCTCAGTATCTGTATTATTCTGTATATATACACTGTACAGTACCACTTCTCCTGTCCTTTTTTCAGAGAGGTGGTTTTGAACTTTGATTTTCAGCATTTAAATGTTGCTTAATTTGATTATCCCTAATATGGAGTCATCACTTCCTTTCTGTACAGGTGATGACTTTCCCTTCTCTGTGTATCTGACTGCTGGGACTCCACAATCCTGAGAAATGTGGCTTTGTGGATCACCATGTGAATGGAGATGTGGTAGATTGTACACTCTGCTGCACCATTCACATGTGGCTCTTCAAATAACTCCTTTAAGAAAGTGATGAGGCCAAGGCAACTTAAAGGGAATCTGTCCGCTCCATAAAGCCCCCAGACTATCACTACCTGTCCCTGCACCTTCCTATTACTACTGTAACTATCCCTTTCTGTGCTAAATGTGCCCTGTGACTGTGTAATAAAAGCTTTTTATCACTCACTCATTAGTATGATAATGAACAGGGGGCTACCACTGCTAGACCCCCTGGGCGTTCTCTCTGTGTCCCATGGCCGCCTCCTGTATAGTCTATCATGCTCCGATGGGCGTGATGTTGACATCCAAATGTGCACCCCCGGCCCCCAGCCTGGCTAGCTCCGCTCTGCAGAATGGTGGGTATGACGCCGAGTGTTGTAATTTCCAGTACTCATCCACAGAGCTGCGCATTGCGCATGCTCTGTGGAGCATATTATGTTAGCTCATCACAGATATCATCACAGATGAGCTGACGTAATGTGCTTCGTAGAGCATGCGTACTGTGCAGCCTGAAGTCCAGCCTGCGGAGTGCCGGAAATGATGCGTTTGAGTGATAAAAAGCTTTTATTACGCAGACACAGGGCACATTTAGCACAGAAAGGATAGTTAGAGAGGTAATAGGAAGATGCAGGGGCAGGTAGTGATAGCCTGGGGGGCTTAATGGAAGTGACAGGTTCTCTTTAAAAGCAAACTTCAATGATCGGGGCTAATGGGTGATATAGTGTGTGGGCTGGTGGGGTTTGTTTTCCAGGGCTGCTTTCTGGTCCCAGTCCGGCCTTGTGCCGGAGGATGACCAGGAAACATAAAAGTTTACTATATCCAAAATTTTCATTTCCTGGAGTCAATAGACAGCACAAACCCTCCCATTAAAAGCCAGTATTGCTTGTAAGTTTATATGTGTTGTGTGGTGTCTTCCCCCCCTTTATAGGGGAGGGGACAGGGGATGGGGAGAACACAGGAGGTGTCAATTGGTTAATTATTTGGTATTGCTAACTAACATGTCTTCTGTTCCGACTAGGGATTAACGGTTTAAACCATTCTGTGCTGCCTATGGACTCCATGAAATGAAAATTTCGGTTAAGTAAATTTTTATCTATATATACCATGTCATTACTATTTCACTGATGTGAACTTTTTCAATCCAATTGAATTTGTTATGTGTGCTACTCCAATACATCAGCAGAATTTTAATCATGTGGAGCAAGCACAAAGCTATTATTTACTTAGACTTTTAGGTGTGCTTATAGGAATCTGGGAGAGGTTTCTGTGTAAATAGAGAAGTATAACTTTGTTATATATTATTTTACTATAATACTACTCAGATGCTTTGTAAAAGTCAGAAAGAGAAAATCTTTGCATATTGCATCCTACTGTGTTGACCTTCACTCTAGGCAGGAAGAATGTGCTTAAAAATTATCAAGCAATTTCATGCCTTAATTTCAGTTTTTCAGATTGTGCCGCAGGCCACTATAATTGGAATTATTCCAAGATTCAGTCTTGTTCTAAATGAGAGTCTGCAACTCATGCCTGACAATATTTCTCTCCTTAGTTCACATCATTCTTAGATACTTTATGTAATACAGCCAGCTGTTTTATGGACACAACTATACATGTAAAAAGTGTTTGCTCAGTAGTAATATTTTAAACTCCGAAAGAAATAATAATTAAACTTGTATAGGGCCTACCCTTAACTCCATGTAATAGTACCTCACAGTGTGTGATCTGTGCTGCTGCCATTGTCAAGGTGAACACCATATATGAAAATGCATTATGAATACATTAGAAGAAAAGAACAACTAGTCAAGTGAGAAAGGCTGGGGTCACACTTGCGGCAGATTTTTGAAATCCTGATCCGGTTTTGAGCTGTCAAAAAGCTCAAAACTGGATCAGGAACCGCTGCCCATAGGAGACCATTATGTTAACTTGATTGCACTACATGCAATCAGGTTAACGGCTCCGGATTTGCAACCTGCGTGAAGAATCATGTAGGCTGCAGTTTTCACAGCGGTTACTCTGCCGCAGCCTTTTTGTTATAATAGGCTCCTATGGGAGCCCATGGGGCTGCCACAAAGCATATGTGAATGCCTGCGGCTGCCGGCAGCTTTATTAATCCCTGCTGCCGCAGAGATGAACTAAGGGTTAAATAATATGAATCCATGTGAGCAATGTCTCCCCCCCTAGAGACATGCTGTCCACATAGGATGGCATGTCTGGGGTTAACTTAACTGTTAATCCCATCGCCGCTATTGTCGGCTTTCTTCTATTCATTCTATTAAAACCCGCCGGCTCCTGCATCAGCACCAGTAGCCTGCGCAATTTGCGTAAGCATTTTACAGTACAGTATCCTCAATGAGGAGCTGTCTGTGGTGCTTACGCAATTTGCGTAGGATTGTGGCTGCTCTCCAGGGTCCAGATCTAATGTACAGTAGTTCTATGGATGTGTTGTGCAGGAGACAGCGGGTTTTAATAGAATGAATAGAAGAAAGCTGACAATAGCGGCGACGGGGGTAACAGTTAAGATAACCACTGACATGCTGTCCTGTATGGACAGCATGTCTCTAGGGGGGGGTGGACACCCCCTAGAGACATGTTGTCCACATGGATTCATATTATTTATCCCTTTGTTCATCCTTGCAGCAGCAGGGATGATCAAAGTAGTGAGTAACTGGATTTCTCCGGATTACACATCCAGAGCAATCCTGTTACTGCATGGCGGTTTAAAGGGATCCTGTCACCCCCAAAACACCTCAAAAGCTATTAAAAGCTGTCCTAAAGCATATTCACACTTACCTTACACTCCTTTTAGCTCCTAAATGCAGCTAGTGAAAATGAAGATAAACGTTATAAAACTACCTCATTAGCCATGTTAATTAGTGACTATTGTATGCATAGTCACCCTGGCAGGCTCTCCCTATTCTTAATATCACGCCTCAATAGGCGTGATCTTCTACTCGCATTCAAATGCGCGCCTCCCCGCTCTCCTATGCCGGCCGGACCGCTGCATTGTGCGGCTGTATGACGCGAATCGCGTAATTTCCGGCTTCGGGTGACATATTACACCCGCGCCGCTCTGTTAGCTTCAAAACACGCACTTCTTGTTGAAGAAGATTGTGACATTATTGCACATGCACTTTATGTCCCTTTATTCCTTCTTAGTTTTTTGACTATTCCCACCATTTCACTCCATGCCAACCCCTGGTCACTATATATACTTTCTTCCCATCCTTTACACTCATTGTTTTCCCCACATTCCCTAGTTTAAAGACCTTTCTAACTCTCTATCAAATATTTTCTCCAGCATAACTGCACCCTCCCCATTGAGGGTATCTCATTTCTATCGTAGAGCTTGTAGATAACAGACACGTTAGACTAGCTTTCCAGGAACCCAAAACTTCCCTTATGCATCAATTCTTGAGCCACTTATTCACATCCCTAATCTCCCTCTCCATCTCTAATAAGGCACTTGGCACATGTAGTATTTTCTTTAGACTTATAGTCTAATTCCCTACATTGGTTTATAACGATCTTTCACCTACACCTTACTTTGTCTTTCGTGCTAGTGCACATGTCCAATAGGTACTCATCAGCCCTTCCTAGTAATCTATCAACATGATCAGTGATTTGCTGAAGTCAAGCACCAGGAAGACAATACACCAATTGACAATCCCTGTCTTTGCGACACTTGCCCAGTCTGTTCCCCAATAATGGAATCCTCTACTGTCATTTACTGGAGCAGACACTCTGCTGCAGTAGTGCTATTCTTTACTGTCATCCCCCTCATCTGCCAAAATTACTAAAAGTTTAAATTTAGATTTTTAGGAGCAAAACAATTAAAGTGCATTTACATCACAAGAATCTGCATACGTAATATTATGCTAAGTATTATGCTAAGTACATTTATGTATGAGATAGCCAAGATGATTGTCTATAAAATGGAGATACACTCATGCTCAAAGCTGTAGGAGATGTAGTGAAGGGCGAATCCTGAAATACTCGGACTCGCTGGACTCTAATGAGTCCGGGTCCGAGACTCGGTACTCGTTGCGAGTCCAGCGAGTCCGAGTAGTAACCTGTACTTTTGCAGTGTATCTATACAGATACACTACAAAAGTACCCTAAAAGTTAATGTAAGGGGTTAAAAACAATAAACATTAATACTCACCTCCTGTACTCCTGGACCGGTACCGAAGACCTCTGGCTGTTACAGGACCTCCGAGACCACCGAGGAGAAGATGGGGAAAAAGACCTTGCAGTTCAGCCAATCAGCATTCGGCTAGCGGTCACATGGGTTGTGACGCGGCTGCACTGCGGTCACATGACAAACCCATGTGACCGCTAGCCGAATGCTGATTGGCTGAACTGCAAGGTCCTTTTCCCCATCTTCTCTCGGTGGTCTCGGAGGTCCTGTAACAGCCGGAGGTCTTCGGTCCCGATCCCGGTCCAGAAGTACAGGAGGTGAGTATTAATGTTTATTGTTTTTAACCCCTTACACTACAAAAGTACCCTAAAAGTTAATGTATCTGTATAGATACACTGCAAAAGTACAGGGACTCGCTACCCCTGAGTAATTCCTAAGGAAACTCGGCGAGTAGCGAGTCCCCCGAGTCCGCTACTATTCCGGCGAGTCCCGAATAGTAGCGAGGAATTCGCCCATCCCTAAGTAGATGGTGACATATGGAGCCCGAAAATCAAAAGTTTAAAACACTGAAACTCTTTTGCTCATCTGTGTACATTTGTAGGCATTCATTTGAAGTTGAGCCAATTTTTGCTGCTATTACTGTTCTGTGAAGGCTTTTTTTCACCTTTGTGAAGTCAGGCACTGCTGTAGGTTGCAAAGGTCTTGCTCAATTTCAGCATTCCAATGCATCTCAAAGGTGTGCACTTAAAGTTCATTTAAAATAATGTACTTATTCTAAACCCTTAGCATTTACTTCACACCATTGTCTAAACCATCAAATTTTACATCAGACATTACGAAATCCAATGTTTAGCATTTCCCGACATTTACGAAATTCAGATTTGTACTTCAGTTTGCAAGATAAATTTGTAGCACTCTAGAGTAAAGTGATAGTGTGTGTTACCATTTAATAAAAAACTCACCAAAAAGATAGCCATGAAAAACATACATTGCACTCACCAGGAGGTTGTAAGCTCCACTGTGATGCAACGCAGGTGTCTTAATACCGGTGCACAATCTCTGCAACCATCAAAAGCATTGGGGGCGGTTGTGTCACCTGCAACCAGCCATGTAATGGGGGAGATGAATGGTGGTATTTAAAGACACAAGGTTACCATAGGGCCTCAGTTACACTAGCACGTGTAACGCATAGTGCCAGTATGCAGCCTATTGGTCACGCCTTTACTATTCGATTAGGCGGGCTTCCCCACACCGTGTACATGCGTCACACAAATAACAGACGCCCCTCAGAGGGCTCAGCCGCACACTGCAAAATATAAAAAAGTGCAAAACCACTAAAGATGATGATGTGAGGTGTTAGTGGATATTTTGGCCAAAATACGTAAGCTCGTAACCCATTGTCAAGGGTCCTCACATTTACGAGTCCTAACCATATGTCTGTTTTAGCAGAATAAACACTAGAGGATAATACATCCATTGCACTTAGCAGGAGGCTGTAAGCTCTACTGAGAGGCAACTCAGGTGTCTTAATACCGGTGTACAATCTCCTGCAACCAGCCAAGGCATTGGGGTGGTTGTGTCACCTGCCTTGCGATGGGGGAGGCAATTGGTGGTATTCACAGACCCAAGGTTACCATAGGGCATCAGTCACACTAACACATGTAATGCATAGTGTCAATATTCAGCCTATTGGTCAAGCTCTTACTATTAGATTAGGTGTGATGCATGTACATGGTGCAGGGCAGCCCTCCTAATCAAATAGTAAGGGTGTGACCAATAGGCTGCATACTGATACTATGCGTTACACATGCTAGTGTGACTGATGCCCTATGGTAACCTTGTGTCTATAAATACCACCAATCACCTTCCCAACTGCATGGCTGGTATTAAGACACCTGAGTTGCCTCTCATTGGAGCTTACAGCCTCCTGCTAAGTGCAATGGATGTTTTTCATGGCTATCTTTTTGGTGAGCTTTTTCTGAATTTTTGTCCTCTAGTGTTTATTGTGTTACCATTTTAGCCATGCCTTCCCATGATTAAGTACTCTATGTGACTCCAAAACATGTCCCTTTTTGAAAAGGTTTTTAAAGTAACCAAATTTAAACGTCAATTTGAAACATTCAAAAGGAATCTGGATTATTAGCCAAGAAATCAGCATTGCTACAAAGATCTGTAGAGTGGTGACAAGTAGTGATGAGCGAGTAGCGAAATATTTGCACTCCCTATACTCTTAATGAGTACTTTTTAATAGTCACATATTCATCTGAATAGCAAGTCCATTGTTAGTCAATTAGTGATAGGCTCCACCAACAGACTTCCGGCTATAAAACAAGTCTTTCCGGGACAGGGCGGGAAAGGGGGTCTTCTCAATTATTTCAATGTCTAAAACACCTTGCTGTGCCCCCCAGAAAGATCCTAACATTCAATCTGCTCTCCTTGAGGTGCCAGCTCACGTTGTGCACTGAAGGGACTGGTCAATTTGTGTCAGATCGATCACTATTGACACATTACTCACAAACACCAGCATTACTTGCCAAGGAACAAATATGGCAAATACCGTACTATTTGTGCGAGTAGCGAATAGTAACTAATACACTCACACATTACTAGTGACAAGCCAATCTTAACTTTCCCCACATATATCAACAGTGTCCTCTACACTTATTTGGCAAGACACGTAAATGGTGAACTGACAAGTGCCCTTTATATTTTATTTTTATAATGGATTGTATACAGCTGCTTGACCATAGAAACCAATTTCATGACATTTCAAAAGCATTGTGCATTTATGCCACTTTTTGAGGTAATTTGGAACTCATTTGTGTGAGATGTAACATTACATTAGTGTTGATAGCCAATGTGTCATTTTACAGTTTACCAGTTGTCTAAGCTATTATTACTATAAGATTTCAAATGCTATTAAGCCAACAATAATAGCACTTATACTTGAACAGGGCAGATCAGGCAATTTTGAAATTTCACAAAATTACATGTGACAAATGTGGCAATTAGAGATGAGTGAACATATTCAAGTGGAATTGAATTCTCGTCAAATATTAGACAAAATGCTCATCTTTTGTAATTTTCTTCCACAAGAAATCTGCAAAATGGCGGTCAGCTAGCCCACATACAACTGAAATGAAAAGGGCGATCAAAAGGTTGAAAATTGAAAATTACTTATACTCACCTTATCACTCACTTCTCCAGCCACTTTGGTCTGCACTATCCTTCGTCCCATCCTGAATGCATCTATAACAAGGGTGCTGAATCCTTGGACTACTTCAAGCTCTGATGAGGCCCATGATATTTATGAAAGTGCAAGCTAATGGTGTGACATCATGATGTTGTAATTGTACTTGCCAAAACATCCTGGGATTCATCACAGCTGGAGGCCTTAGTTTAAACGAAAAAAAGTCGTAATGGGGCACCGGTGTGTGCAACAGTCTCCAGCGATCCCCGTAAATGCAGCTGGTCACATCGGATCGTGGTGCCAGTCCAAAGACGCAGACAGCACAAATCAAATAGAAAAGACGGCACTCACCGGTCAACTGTTTCATAGATAAAAATAAGCTACAGCCGTTTACTATTGGCTGCGTGTTTGTTGTGCGCTTGTTGCTTAGCAACTTGCATGCAAGCGCATTGGAATACATTGTGAATTCAGCCCTGAACTGCACCTTCCTTAATGTCTGTATGTTTACGATAATTTTGTATATTTAGATGTCATGATTCCTTGTCTTGAACAATCGGTGTTTTTGAATGGTTTTACTATTGTGGTTTTAATTGATAATTGCTACTAGGTGTGTGACTATATGCTTTCAGCTCCTCCTTTATAGGCAGTGAGCTGCTCTGCCAGTAGCTAGTGACCCGTTGAAGCGCAAGGAGCGTGAAACGGTGCCGTCGTCACCTCTGCCTCTCCCCCTCCCTGCAACATGTAACCAGCAAACTTGAATAAAAATGCAACACTGACCAGTGAGGGCCGTCTTTTCTATTTGATTTGGGAGGCCTTAGTTTAGCCTGATGAGGCCAGGGGATTCAGCACAAAATGGTAAGAAGATGTGCCAAGGACTGGATGAGTGATGGGTAAGAGAGTGAAGGAGTTGGAGAAGTGAGCAATTAGGTGAGTATAAGTATATTTTTATTTTTTACATCTTATGGTACCTTTACACGTCGCTACAGAAGGTTGGAAACAACCAGGTGTCTCACTTGCACGAGCACGTACCAACGGTTGCAAACGGTACCCGATACCGCCTTTACACGCCGCTACAAGGTGCCTCTATCCCTGGAGGCACCACCGGGTGCCACAAGTTACCTTCTGTAGAGCACCGTCCCTCATTTACACCCCGCTACAGAAGGTAATATGGGAGGACTTGGGGCAGCAGGGACAACCCATAGGCGTGCCAGAATTGTGGATTATGAGACGCTCGTACGATGATTGGACAATGCAATAGCATCATGATTGGCCAGCCAGCACAGGAAGGCTGGCTAATACATCACACTATTGCAATTGTGTAGTGTGACTGGTCAGCTCCTTAAATATGCCGCCCTATTCAGCGACAACCAATCGTAATGCAGGAGCTTCCACCAATGATCGCTGAAGGGGGAAGGTTTCCCAGAGGCTGTGTCACGCCCCAGGGAGTTATCTAGGTGGCGAAAAAACCTTACCGTACCTTATTTAGACGCCACTACCATCGGGTTGAAACCAACCTGTTTTTCAGCACTGCTCTGAAACAGGTGCCGAAAGTGACGGGTGGCAACAACCTAGTTTACACGCCGCTACCTCAGGTTGTTTTGACGGTGCAAGATACATTTGTCTCCGAAACCCGGTTGTTTCCAACCTTCTGTAGCGGCGTGTAAAGGTACCATTATTATCTCTTTTCTTGGGGTACTGTTACACGGCACGATGTAGAAACGATGTCTGCTAAGATCTCATTGGCGCGCAGTCTTTTTTTTACATCATTTCAACATCGCTGGTGAGATGTCACACGTCTAGATATCATGGACAACTCACCAATGATGTTGTGAGCAGGTATTGTTCGCGAACAATCCCTGCTCATTGCTGTGAATGGGCGAAGTCGTCCATGACATCGTTATCGCGGTGTCACACAGAACGATGCTAGCAGATCGCTTGAACGACATCGTCAGGTTTTTGAACATGTTCATAAACCTGTCAACTCCAATTTGACTAATTATCATAGTTGCATTATTCGGTTACATGCAACAATGCACTAATAATGTCATTTCAACGTCGTTGAACACATCACTTTTGAGCGATGTCGTGCCGTGTAACGGTAGCCTCAAGAAATCTTCATGGCTGCTCCTTCGATTCGAACCAGTGACCTTTCACTTAGAAATCAAAATAATAACACATTGAGCTATTAGGGAATATGAGAACTGGTTGTAATTTGTAGCCCATAGTAAGAAAAAGCTTTTTCAAGCATCAGGATCAAGACGGTAAAATGCAGAGCCATGACAAGAATCTGCATAACTAATAATATGCTAAGTAGATACAAGCCAAATTTACGTATGAGATAGCCAAGATGATTATAAAATGAAGGCAGTCTCACGCTAAAAGCTGCAGTGGATAGTGAGATATGGCACTTGAAAGTCAAAAGTTCAAAACATTGTTACCCTTTTGCTTGTTAGTGTATTTAAATCATTTATCTGCAAGTGTACATACTTTTTCACAGTATACAGCTGATCCATTAGTCATGACCATGTTAACTTGGTGCCTGCACCTCTGTGGTTCCCTGAGTCCCTGTTGTGCAGCCCTGATCATATATTAGGGGCATGTAATATGCTGTTGGCTAAGCACTGTTCTTTACATGTTTACATGTTTACATGGCTAAGCACTGTTCTTTACACCTTTGCAAGCTCCATCTGTGTGCAATTCTAATACTCGGCAATCAACCCCTCTCTATGAACTGGTAGGTTGAGAGTAGTTGTTTTGTTAGTATTTTGCAGCTGTGACACCTCCTTTATTAAGGAGGACTGCTAAATCCTGTATGTGCATAGTTTCTATGATTTTGGCTGGTAATTACCATTGCCTTTTTTTTTTTTTTTAAATAAATTATTTAAAGTTTTTTAAACAAACAAGGAAACAAAAGAATATAACATCTTTTTGTGACATGAAATAACGATTACTTGTTACATAACCAGTTGTTATTTTGAGAAAATCACAAACTATAATAAGAAGTGTGGGGGAGGGGGAGGTAAAGGGAGTGGAGGTGAAAACTTAGGGAGAATTGGGAGCAGGGAAGGAAGGGTAGATAAAGGGTTCTGATGCGTCCTGCTCAGAGTGATGATGTTGACTAAGTAGTTAGAAAGTTCAGTCCTTCAAATGAGAGTATAAACATTTAATTTTGAGATAGACATGAAAAAGTCATAAAAACTGTAAAGAAGTATGTTTTAAGGAGTATAGATTGTGCCTTGTTTTATATGTTCGCAGATGTATTAAAGCCAGCACAAGTCTAGGTAGCTCATCTCCGCACAAATGGACCCCTTCTCCAGAATTTAATTCATGTCTTGATGGGATAAAAAATTTCAAGATAAGATAAATTACTTCAAGTGGATGCAAAATTAAAACATAGCAGCATTCACTATGGAATAATAACTCTTTTGTTTAGTTTTACATAATTTTACTACTTTACTCTATTCTCATTTTGCAGTTACACCATGCCTAAGGTATACGTGCAAAGAAGCTAAAACCACACTAACATGATAAAAGCATTGTAATGCCTAATATTTGCAGGACTATGTAGCTAAATTGCAGTTTACTGCATGCTTTTGAGTGCACTTTACTTTGAATCCGAATGCACTACTAACAAAATATGCTTTTAGAAATTGGATGACCGTTTGCATGATTTAGTTTGCAATGAGGAAAGAAGAAACACAAGAGTTCAGAGAATCTGTCAAGATTTGTGTTCAGCAAGTCATACAGATCTTACAGAGAAATTCGATGCAGCGTGAAGTTATTCGATATGATTTCATGTTCATTATTATGCTCCGGAACTCTGGAACTGATAGTATGGCCTTCACTGATATATACATATTGAGTTTGTCTGGGATTGTATTAAACAGAATAATGGATTTCCACATATGTACATCCACAGAAGTGTATTAGTTTCCCAAGATGTTTGGAATAACCTTACTGGAAAAACTGTGCAAGTGTAGGTAAAAAAATTGATTCTTTTATGCTATTTTTAAGGCAATGCATGACCAGCCCAAATATTAATTCTTACCCCCAGACCCATGCTTCTATTATAATCAACTCTATGTCCAAGTGAATTGTAGAAGTACGGTAATGCTTATTTTTTTACTTCATGGAAAGTGAGGACATGCCCATCACATCAAGGAAGTGTGCTTGGTCACTCCCATTGTGACGCCCCCCACGGCGGCAATGAACTTCTGGATGCTCATTCTGCAACTGACAACGTTTGCACAGTATTATATAAATTCATTGGTTTTGAGATAAAAATGTAATAGTAACAATAAATACCGTATATACTCACGTATAAGCCGAGTTTTTCAGCCCAAAAATTGGGCTGAAAAGTACCCCCCTCAGCTTAAGCCGAGTTTTTCAGCCCAAAAATTGGGCTGAAAAGTACCCCCTCGGCTTATACGCGAGTCATACGCCCCAGTGGTACACAGGCGCCACCCCCCATAAGTATACAGGCCCCCCCATCAGTATCCAGGGCCCCCCCTTGCTCCGGAAACCTGTAAAATAAAATCATTATACTTATCACTGTCCTGTCACCGCCGTCCCGGCCGCTGCCATCGCGCTCACCCGGCTTCATCCGTCTTCTTCCGGCTTCCTCTGGTCGGTGCAGGCAATGACGTCATTGTCTGCGCCAGAGGAAGCCGGAAGAAGACGGATGAAGCCGGGTGAGCGCGATGGCAGCGGCAGGGACGGCGGCGACAGGACAGTGATAAGTATAATGATTTTACTTTACAGGTTTCCGGAGCAAGGAGGGGGGGCCCTGGATACTGATGGGGGGGGGGCCTGTATACCTATGGGGCTGCTGTATACTACCACTGAGGCTGCTGTTTATACCTCTGGGGCTGCTGTATACTACCACTGGGGCTGCTGTATACTACCACTGGGGCTGCTGTATATACCTATATACTACCACTGGGGCTGCTGTATACTACCACTAGGGCTGCTGTATACTACCACTGGGGCTGCTGTATATACCTGTATACAACCACTGGGGCTGCTGTATACTACCACTGGGGCTGCTGTATACTACCACTGGGGCTGCTGTATATACCTATATACTACCACTGGGGCTGCTGTATACTACCACTAGGGCTGCTGTATACTACCACTGGGGCTGCTGTATATACCTGTATACAACCACTGGGGCTGCTGTATACTACCACTGGGGCTGCTGTATACTACCACTGGGGCTGCTGTATATACCTGTATACTACCACTGGGGCTGCTGTATACTACCACTGGGGCTGCTGCTGTATACTACCACTGGGGCTGCTGTATATACCTCTGGGGCTGCTGTATACTACCTCTGGGGCTGCTGTATACTACCACTGGGGCTGCTGTATACTACCACTGGGGCTGCTGTATACTACCACTGGGGCTGCTGTATATACCTGTATACTACCACTGGGGCTGCTGTATACTACCACTGGGGCTGCTGTATACTACCACTGGGGCTGCTGCTGTATATACCACTGGGGAGTCTGCTGTAACACTGCTGGGGCCTGTATATATCACTGGGGAGGCTGCTGTATACCACACTGCTGGGGGCTGTATACCTGTGCTGGGGTCCACCCTCGGCTTATACACGAGTCAATAGGTTTTCCAGGATTTGGGGGCAAAAGTAGGGGGGTCGGCTTATACACGGGTCGGCTTATACACGAGTATATACGGTAATACAAGTTGCTTTGGTCAGAAAACCAGCAGATTTCTGGTTTAGATATACAGTGTTGGCCAAAAGTATTGACACCCCTGCCAGTCTGTCAGATAATACTCAGTTTCTTTCTGAAAATGATCACAATCAAAAATTCTTTGGTATTATTATCTTCATTTAATTTGTCTTCAATGAAAAAAACACAAAAAGAATTGTCCTAAAGCCAAATTGGATATAATTCCACACCAAACATAAAAAAGGGGGTGGACAAAAGTATTGGAACCCTTAGAAAAATCATGTGATGCTTCTCTAAATTGTGTAATTAACATCACCTGTAACTTACCTGTGGCACCTAACAGGTGTTGGCAATAACTAAATCACACTTGCAGCCAGTTGACATGGATTAAAGTTAACTCAACCTCTGTCCTGTGTCCTTGTGTGTACCACATTGAGCATGGAGAAAAGAAAGAAGACCAAAGAACTGTCTGAGGACTTGAAAAGCCAAATTGTGAAGAAGCATGAGCAATCTCAAGGCTACAAGTCCATCTCCAAAGACCTGAATGTTCCTGTGTCTACCGTGCACAGTGTCATCAAGAAGTTTAAAGCCCATGGCACTGTGGCTAACTTCCCTAGATGTGGACAGAAAAGAAAAATTGACAAGAGATTTCAACGCAAGATTGTGCGGATGGTGGATAAAGAACCTAGACTAACATCCAAACAAGTTCAAGCTGCCCTGCAGTCCGAGGGTACAACAGTGTCAACCCGTACTATCCGTTGGCATCTGAATGAAAAGGGACTGTATGGTATGAGACCCAGGAAGACCCCACTTCTTACCCCGAGACATAAAAAAGCTAGGCTGGAGTTTGCCAAAACTTACCTGAGAAAGCCTAAAACGTTTTGGAAGAATGTTCTCTCTTTTTGGGCAAATGCATCAACATAGAGTTTACAGGAGAAAAAAAGAGGCATTCAAAGAAAAGAACACGGTCCCTACAGTCAAACATGGTAGAGGTTCCCTGATGTTTTGGGGTTGCTTTGCTGCCTCTGGCACTGGACTGCTTGACCGTGTGCATGGCATTATGAAGTCTGAAGACTACCAACAAATTTTGCAGCATAATGTAGGGCCCAGTGTGAGGAAGCTGGGTCTCCCTCAGAGGTCATAGGTCTTCCAGCAGGACAATGACCCAAAACACACTTCAGAAAGCACTAGAAAATGGTTTCAGAGAAAGCACTGGAGACTTCTAAGGTGGCCAGCAATGAGTCCAGACCTGAATCCCATAGAACACCTGTGGAGAGATCTAAAAATGGCAGTTTGGAGAAGGCACCCTTAAAATATCAGGGACCTGGAGCAATTTGCCAAAGAAGAATGGTCTAAAATTCCAGCAGAGCATTGTAAGAAACACATTGATGATTACCGGAAGCGGTTGATCGCCGTTATTTTGGCTAAAGGTTGTGCAACCAAGTATTAGGCTGAGGGTGCCAATACTTTTGTCCGGCCTATTTTTGGAGTTTTGTGTGAAATGATCAATGTTTTGCTTTTTGCTTCATTCTCTTTTGTGTTTTTTCATTGAAGACAAATTAAATGAAGATAATAATCCCAAAGGATTTGTGATTGCAATCATTTTCAGGAAGAAACTGAGTATTATCTGACAGAATTGCAGGGGTGTCAATACTTTTGGCCAACACTGTAAAGTGAGAAGAAATATTGTTTTAAGCCTAAATCAATACTAGACATTTTTGATAAATATAACAAAATAAATATAAAACATTCCTCTCCCTTCTTAACTATGACTTCATGTCATTCATGTTTTGTGATGATGGATAATAGCAAAGATTACTTGTAAGTCACATAGTGATATCATTTTACTCAAGTAATATTGCATTATAATTTAACTTCTGTTATTTTTCTTTTGTATCTGCTTATAATATTCACCTCTTGAGACCCAACCTTATCTATCAGTAATTTAGGATATAGCAGATGCTAGCAAATGAAAGTCTACGGTTATTGTTATTAGTCTTTGTACATAAATCAGCACTGTATTACACAGGTCCCATGGAACATAATGTGTAGATTTAGAGAAATGGAGAAAGTGTTTTGTGTGCACCACTGTTCATAATTAGACACTGTTTCAGATCATTTCGTATGCTGATCTCCCTGCCCTAATTCTCCAGGTATTTTAAATTGTAGTCCTGCTTTGGTGCTCACCTATGGCGCAATAGTCAAAAACACAATATGTTTGTAGAAGAATAAATAGCTACTAAACAGATAAATCAACACCAGCGCTCACCGCCATGTGCTCAATAAGGATATTGACCAATTGGTTATAGCTGCAGGTAGAATAGAGACCCCATCTGATTGCCTCAAAGAAATAAATGACAAAAAAGAATAGGTACTACCGATGCGCTAATTCCACTAGAAATAATATAGACTCTACATACACAGAGCATATTAACGACCAACTCAATAGAAATCACCCCACATAGAATAGTATGACTATATATAGATATAGACTAAATACCTTGTTATATAGTGAGTATTTCGAAGGAAGCCAGTATGGGAAAATTTGATAGAAGATCCCAATATAAAATCAATGATTGTTGTCTACATAGGCTTGAAGAAATCTCAGTGAATTGCTATAAATTTCTGTATCAAATCAACAATTAGAACGTAATTTAAAATTAATAGCTACCTAACTGCGTGGTAGGTTAATCTGAGCAGGAGGATTGATGCACAACAGGGTGTTTCACTGTGAGTTGATTCACTAGGATATGATATAAACATGTAATCCGTAATGTGGATTTATAGAACATATGATCCTACCTGTCAATTATGCTGGTGAACTACAGGTGATTGCTGTTCATAAGAGTGGTGTAGCATATACTTGTCCCCCCAGTGTAGGATTATTAGAAGTAGGGGGTATTTAATCTTGTATCTGCTAAATCCTACACAGTTCTATCCTGATTATGAGGGAGAGAATGTGTAATCCACTTGTGTACAATAAATAATTTAAAGATTAACCAGAGCACTCTGGATGGGTCACACTGTATTACTCATGATCCGATGTTATGGTCTGTGTGTCTCATCAATGCAAACAGCGGGAGACCTGGTTAATACTCCAGGATAAATTGTCATGGTGGTATGCTGAAAAAGCTTGTGTTGGTATCCGGCTCCCCGGCCGGAAACATCTTTGTATACTTTCATGGGTGCGAGGAGGGCTTAGCGGGTGACATCCCACTGCTGTAAGTGTGGAGCTACAGAGGCTTAGACTTTACAAAAATACCATTATTCATTGTAACATTATTCATAATATTTTGTTAGCCATTAAAACTACACAACTACAAGATTATTGTGTTTCTTCCACTTTTAAGGCATGTTCACACATGTCGGATTTGCTTATTACAAATATGGCAATTATCTTACAATCAGATTTGCAGGTAGAATTCAAGACTTATCTCAGATCTCCAGTGTTGATGCACTAAGGCTAGGGTCACACTTGCGTTATGACGCTAGCCTAACAGAATGCGCTTAAAACTTAGAAATTTTCCCTGCAGTGCATAGCGTTAAACCCTAATTACCCGATGTTTACCTTTCCAACAAGCCACACACAAAGCTACAGGGAGTGCGCTTTACAACAGCACACTGGAAACACTGCAGACAGCATTTCCAGTGTGCTCAGCTAAAGTGCACTCGCTGCAGCTTTGTGTGTGGCTGGTTGGCAAGGTAAACATCGGGTAACTAGGGGTTGTGTTCTCTGGCATTGCATAGCATTAAAGCTATGCGCTGTGGGAAAAGGTTGTAAGTTTTATGCGCAGTCCGTTAGGCTAGGGTCACAACGCAAGTGTGACCCTAGCCTAAGGGTAAGCTAGAGATCTTCATAAAGAATAACCCCATTGTAATTCAATGGATGTAATCCTCAGCTTTTTGATATGAAATATGTAGCAAACCTATTAATTTTGTGTAAGATTTTTTCTGTTGCACAAAAGAAAAACTTCAAAATGTTACATTTTGGTATAAATTTAAGCCAATGTATGCGTACCATTTTCTGGTAAATTCTATTGTCCCTTTAGTTTGTACTTTGTAAAACTTTTGGAGTGTATACACTGACCATAAATCATAAATTGCTTAAAATTGAGCTAAAAGTTCATATGCTTTTTATTCTTAGTGTTTTTGAAAATACAAATTCAAGCAGATAGAGGACACTATATATATTTTATCTCCACAATCGCAGTATCTTCCCTTCATCACACCAAATATTTCACAATGTAATGTTTGGATGTGGAGATCAAATGCTTTTAGCAGTGATATGTCCTGAGGAATGTACAGTATATTCTGATATTCTACAAACATAAATCAATTCAATAATTTTGATTATCTTGGCTATAAAATAGACTAAGGACTTGCAAATTGTACTAATTAGTGTATCGCAATTGATTATTATTTGCCAGACATATCACAGCGACATATAATTTGGATTGAGTAAATCTTTATCAATTTAGAGACTAGAGATTACAGGTATATATCAATATTTCTTTTTTCAAAGTGAAGCTTATTGAAAATTTTAGCATCCACTTCACAGGAGAAAAAGGTTTAATGTATTTTTAATGCTGAAATAATCAGATAAAAACTGTTACTTGGCGACCTGTTGGGTAAAAAGCGTCACGGTAATCAAAAATTTATGCAATGGTATTGAGTTATTACAATCCAATTAAGCCAAATTGTAATAATTTGCCCATATTCATCACATAGTTCTAAGACAAAAGATAACTTTATTAAAACATATCTTTAGTTCTATTGTGGCATAATATACAAAGAGTGACTCACCAAGCATAATCATGTACAAAGCAGTGTATCAAATAAGGTAATAAAAAGTGCAGCAACTGACATAACTGCATCATTTCAATAACCCTATAATTAAATTTTGCGATGTATTACATCAGACAACCATGAATGACAACATGAATTTGAATAAGTTCTATTATATTAAATGTATTAAGATGTACCCAACTGTGATCAGTAAACAACTTCAGTAATTAGTACTAGCTGTTATCACGTTAGCGGCTCTCGTAAATAACTAAACCCAAAATCCTTCACTTAGTTTTCATAAGAGAATAAAGTGCTAAGTCTTCTTTAAAAGTTTGTCACAAAATATATACAGCCTACTGAAAAGAAAACAATCCATCAGAGCAATTTTATGCGTTACTGCTTTACTCTATTCCTGTCCTTTCAAAGTAACATTCATTTTATTTCTCAGGTTAAATCCCCAATAAAATGGAAGGAACCTTTAATAATGAAAGCACAACTTTTCACTGCTGAACAAAATGCTTTACATTTTATAGCTCACGATGATAAATTTGTGACGATACAACTGAAACAAAATCCATCACTTATGACATTCCCTAAAATGGTTCTAATTAGGATTTCTATACGGATGATCTCTTTGAGACCCCGCCAGAATCCACACCGTAATAATGCATTGTAGAACTCGTCCAATATTTGCTAACTATGTCAAATCTATATTTGTTCCAAGACAACCATTGTTGAAATGTGAGAAATTATAATTTCGGGTCATGATATTCTAAAAAAAATTTAAAGCCACCAAAAAATATTCCTAAAATTGTGAAATTGTATCCACAATAGCAGCTCATCCTGGCACAAATAAAGTGCAATAGAAGACATTTGTCAGTGTAATGCCAATACCTATCTGCTAATCACATACTTCACAAATTGGCAGACTCTGTGTCAATGTGTATGTTAAGTGTGCTTTCAAGTAACAATGACCCAAGAAAGATAACTACGGTAGTAAAAATATTGTAACTTGAAGGACTGCTTTACAGAAGACTGGTGAGCTAAACTACAATACTAAAAGCCCAGTATAAACCCCCTTTTGTTGCATTTAAACAAAACACGACAACTTTATATTTTGTTGGATGGGCTAAGCCACAGCTTTAATATCTCTATTTCTCTTCTTTAACCAACATTTTTTACTAATCTTTTGAACCATCAGCCAAGAAAACTTGTGGAATCTGAAACGATATTATGCATCAGCAGACTCCTGGTGGGCAAGTGCCTCTTCAGTTCCATTGAATTTCCAACTAGTTATTTCTTTTAGTGTTATGAAGGGGCTGGTATATCCCTATACCACACCCTGACCCCACTTAACAATGGCAAGGCTTGCTCGACCCTGGCTTGAAGGCAAGAGTGAAAAATATCTAGACCTATATACTTTAAATGAATGCAATCCTGGCCCATCAAATAGCAAATGTCCCCTTCTTATTGTCTTGATGGATTATGACCCACACCTAGACCTAAAAAAAGGGAAACCCCTCAATTAACTATTCTCTCTACCACTGAAGCATTTCTTGTGCCATGTGATCCTGGAGGTACCGTATTTTTCGCTTTATAAGACGCACCTGATTATAAGACGCACCCCCAAATTTGGCGAAGGAAAAGAGAAAAAAATATTTTTTAATGTTAAATGGGGTCCGTCTTATAATGTCAGTGTCCGTCTTACAAATCATATAGGGTATATGTCTCTCATAGTCGCCTCTTCCTGGCACATGGTCCTCATCTTGGGATATAGCTCCCCCATCCTAGATATGGCCCCCTTATTCTGGTTATGACTGGCACACGTCCCCCAGGGCTGGCATACGTCCCCCAGGGCTGGCACATGCCCCCAGGGCTGGCAAGCATCCCCCAGGGCTGGCACATGCCCCTCAGGGCTCTGACACATCCCCCAGGGCTGGCACATGCCCCCCAGGGCTCTCACACATCCCCCTGGGCAGGCACACATCCCCCTGGGCAGGAACACGCCCCCCCAGGGCTGGAACACACCTCCCAGGGCTATCACAAGTCCCACAAGGCTGGCACCTCTGCCTCAGGGCTGGCACATGCTCCCCAGGGCTGGCACATGCCCCCAAGGGCTAGCACACGTACCCCAGGGCAGGCACATGCCCCCCAGGGCTGCCACAAGTCCCCCAGGGCTGGCACATGCCCCCAAGGGCTAGCACACGTCCCCCAGGGCAGGCACATGCCCCCCAGGTCTGACACAAGTCCCCCAGGGCTGGCACATGCCCCCAAGGGCTGGCACACGTCCCCCAGGGCAGGCACATGCCCCCCAGGGCTGGCACAAGTCCCCCAGGGCTGCTATATGCCCCGCAAGGCTGGCACAAGTTCCCCAGGGCTGGCACAAGTTCCCCAGGGCTGACACAAGTTCCCCAGGGCTGACACATGCCCCCCAGGACTGCCACAAGTCCCCCAGGGCTGGCACCTCCGCCCCAGGGCTGGCACATGCCCCCCAGGGCAGGCACAAGTCACCCAGGGCTGGCACATGCCCCCAAGGGCTGGCACATGTATTCCAGGGAAGGCACATGCCCCCCAGGGCTGGCACCAGTCCCCCAGGGCTGCTATATGCCCCCCAAGGCTGGCACAAGTTCCCAGGGCTGGCACCTCCGCCCCAGGGCTGGCACATGCCCCCCCAGGGCTGGCACAAGTTCCCCGGGGCTGGCACCTCTGCCCCAGGGCTGGCACATGCCCCCCAGGGCTGGCACATGCCCCCCAGGGTGGCCACAAGTTCCCCAGGGCTGGCACCTCTGCCCCAGGGCTGGCACATGCCCCCCAGGGCAGCCACAAGTCCCCCAGGGCTGCCACAAGTCCCCCAGGGCTGGCACCTCCGCCCCAGGGCTGGCACATGCCCCCCAGGGCTGCCACAAGTCCCTCAGGGCTGGCACCTCCGCCCCAGGGCTTGCACATGCCCCCCAGGGCTGGTACATGGCCCCCCTTGCTGCTGGGCAGAAAATAACAAACATTTTATACTTACCTCTCCGGCGCTTGCCTTAGTCTTTCTGTGCCTCTCTCTCTGACTGCCGCAATCTCCCTCCAAGGTCCCAGTGAAGCCGGTCATGTGATCGGGCGCACACTGATGACATCACCCGCACTGCAGTCATCAGTGTGCGACCGATCACATGACCGGCTTCACTGGGACCTCGGAGGGAGATTGCGGCAGTTAGGGAGAGAGGCACTAAAAGACTAAGGCAAGCGCCGGATAGGTAAGTATAAAATGTTTGTTATTTTCTGCCCAGCAGCATGGGGGGACTGCAGGAACATTTAATATGCCCTGTCCCCTGTCCATACCTCGGCGCTAGCTTCAGCACCAAGGTGATGGACAGCGGCAGTGCAGTGCATATTAGATGAGTTAATGAGCGGGGGTCACGTGACCTCCCGCTGCCTCATTCAGCCTGCAGCCAGCCAGCCCCAGTCCCTGGAGACACTCCTGAGCTGCCCCCACTCTCCCCTACACCGTATGTTCGTTTTTTAAGATGCACCCCCACTTTCCCCAAAATTTGGGGGAACAAAAGGGCGTCTTAAAAAGCGAAAAATACGGTAATTTCTAACCATACTAAAATTTATTCCAGGAATAAACCTGTGATACATTCCAAATTAGCTCTCATTAGTGTGATTAGTTCAGCAATCTTCAAGTAGCAAAGATCATTATCCCTCACATAAAAAAAACAGAACCACCAGTGAAAGGGACAATGGGCTAATTCCAATTGCTTCAGAAAATACTTGTGACTATGTCAAACCTCAAATGCACAAACCTCCACATCACTTCTACATTGCGAAAGCCAAGGTTCTTGCTGCAAGGTCTAGATTCCGCTCTTCATGCTGCTCAAATTATGAAGGAGTGACCCATAAAACAAACTAAAAGTCTACATGAACCTAAGAATGAAGATAATTAGGATAATAATAATAATAATAATAATAATAATAATATTTGTATATATATATCGCCAACATATTTCACAGCAGTTTACAATTCAGAGTAGACATTTACAGACAATTTGAGACAATAAAGAGTAACAAAAAATTCAACACAAGGACACCGCTCTCTCCTGGTTCTCCTCCAACCTCTTTGACTGCTTCTTCACTGCTTCTTTTGCTGACTCCTCTTTCTCCCCTCTTCCCCTCATGGTTGGGGTTCCTCAGGGTTTAGTCCTAGGTCCCTTCTTTCCTCTATATACACTTCCCCTATTGGACAAACAATCAGAAGATTTGGCTTTCAGTACCATCATTATGCTGAGGACACCCAGTTATACACCTCTTCTTCTGACATCACCCCTGCATTATTCCAAAATACCAGTGATTGTCTGCTGTCTCCCTACCTTTTCTGCTAATCTGTCTCCCTCTTACTAAACTTTCTCCTCTCCAATTCATTTTGAATGCAGCAGTCAGGATCATATTGCTCTCCAACTGCTTTATCAATGCCTCTAGCCTGTGCTACTGGTTCTCCATCTGCTACAGAGTACAATATAAAATTATATCTCTCACCCACAAAGTCCTCCACGGTTCTGCACTGCCCTACATCTCCTCCCTCATCTATATGTGCCATCTATACCGTAATTGACCTGAGACTGACATCATCTACAACTTTCCACTCCTGTCTCCAAGACTTTTCATGAGCACTGCCAATTCTCTGGAACAGACTACCAAAAACAATTCAATTAATTCCCACTATTTATTAATTTAAGTGAGCATATCCTTAAACTAGCCTATCTCCTCACCTCATCTATCTAACTATTACCTTCGACCTTTTCCAAATCTGATCTCTTGGTTCATCTGTCTACACCCTCCATGAAATTAAAAGCACTTTATCTGTACTTGTACAGATCCTGGCTGATAACCGGTGCATGCAGCATTATATGAATCCCCTATTTTTTAAATTGATGGCTGGAACATATATGATGTTACTTTTTACTTTTTGTGGCTCTTCTGGTTCCTCATAGATTGTAAGCTTGTGAGCAGGGCCCTCACTCCTCCTGATATCTGTTACATTTTTCATTACTCTATATTGTCTTGATTTATCTATACATGTCGCCTTTAAATTGTAAAGTGCTGCGGAATATGTTGGTGCTATATAAATTATCATTATTATTATTATTATTATTATTAACAGTACGACAGCTGAGGGTGAATGTAGCTGGCAAAACAGCCCAATTCCCATTGCCCAATTCTCTGAACTTTACTATTAGGCAATCCTGCTCCAGATGCCTTGATGAAGTGAAAGCTTGTGCATGGAACATACCATTTTTTATTTTGATAGAGGAATCCTAAAGTGCTGCATCAGATGATGGAAAGAGTCTAAGATAAATTAGCACTAATTATTATTATCCGGAGATGAAACAAGTAAAAAATCATTAAGATACTGGATTATTGCCCTTGAAAAACTCCAAAAAACTACTAAGCATATGTAAACAGTGGCACCATATGTAGCTAATGGGCAAGCAAGCGTAATAGTAAAAAGAATCAACATAGTAACACCCCAAGAGGTGGTAACAATCAGGGTTGAAGGGGAGGAAGGCGAAAGGTTGACCCAGTGTTAGATTTTGCCATAAAAGCTACCTTGCCTGCTTCCCCAATAGCGCTACTGCTCTGCTGAAAGAAACATAAGCAACTGACACATCTTCATTTGAAATGCTATTGTTCATTTATGAATAACAGGTGATTTATTAAAGAGAATCTGTCACCCCTGGTGCTTTGCAAATTGAATGCACCACTGAATGCAGCGTGTATGCTGCATTCAGGGAACATGTCTCCCATATATCTACCCCCACTGTAACCCGAAAATATCACTTTAAAAGTTGTGAGTTAAGAGGTCTGGAGGGACTTATCTTATTTCACAGTCCTCGCTGCTCACGGGGTCATCCCTACCTCCTGCCTCTCTGTTCCGCCTTCTGCCTTTGTGGGTTCCCCTTCAACGCCTGCACCTCAGCATGTCAATTCATGCAGAAACACACAGAGGTATTGGTAGGAGCCACTCCCGTTTGCTGGAACGGTGCATGTCCGGCAAAATCAGTGCCAGATTGCCACCCTGCTGTATGCGTATAGCATAATCTTTAGCAGGGCGGGCTCTGGTGCTGACGCTCCCGCACATGTGCCGTTCCAGTAGCCAGGACCCGCTCCTACCAAGTCCTCGCTGTGCGCCAGCATGAATTGACATGCTGAGGCACAGACAAGGAGGAGAGACGCACATAGGCAGGAGGCGGACCAGAGAGGCAGAAGGCAGGGTGGACCCCGTGAGTAGTGAGGACTGTGAAATAAGATAAGTCCCTCTGGACCCCTTAACTCACTTCTTTCAAAAGTGATTCTTTTCGAGTTACCGGGGGGGTAGAGATATGGGAGACACCTTCCCTTAATGCTGCATACGCGCTGCATTCAGTGGTGCATTCACTTTGCAAAGCACCAGGGGTTGATAGGTTCTCTTTAAGGAAAACTTCTGTTCCTTCTTTGGGACAATACCCTGACGGAATCCAGTCATATTGGAAAAAGGGAGAGAGGGAAGGGGACCAATAATTCTACCCATGGCAACTTCTTTTAAGGTCATGATCTACAGTGTCTCAGCAGAGTATTTTAGATGTTCAGCCAGGCATGACATGCTAAAATAAAAGAACAGAATGAAAAAAACAAATGTATGTCTGACCCGATGTTGGGTGGCTGCATCTTCAATGGGATACAGGTCTAGCCATGGGGACATCTTGTCCATGCTCACAGGGGTCCTTAACTTCTGGTATACATGCTGCTATGATCACCTTCCTGGGTTTTTTACATTGCACTGCTTGGTGTATGAATTTGCACTAGCCATATAACCTGTGGTGCCCTTTTTTGAACAACCAGCAGACCCCTGGTCTGTGAACGGCCACTACCCCTTGAGATGTAGTGTCAGTGGGCACCAGCATAAAGGGAGAAGATTTCTGTGCCATGATCTACCTGAGCAATACCTCCACCTTTGCCTTTGCACCCCACCTGATTTCTGGTTGTAGCGCTAAGCGTCTAATAATTTCATCATCATATTTAAACCAAGTTCTTCTTCCATGAGGTTTTAAAGTGTTATACACAGAATCCATGTAAATCAACAATTCCACTCAACATTGGGGGGATAGTTTCCCACTATGCACTCTAGCGCTGTGAAAGTGAATTGCTCATAGTTTTTGCTAACTTAATCCTTCTGTCTAATGACTTTTCTACATTCTTTATCCACTGTGTGCTGGTCAGACAATATTAAAACCAGATGTCTATACTTTGGTTAGCTCAAATCTAATATTTTCTTTCCTCTTTCAAGTTATCACCTAGCAGACTAATGCCACAAAACAATGCTTCCTTTTGAATCCCAGCACCAGGTGTACATTTTTAAACCACCTGTTTCTAGGGTTTTAAGGAAATGGCATTCACCATCTCCCACTTTGAAATTAATGTCTGAAAGGTGTTTACTATGCTATCCATATTCTCCCAAGCCATGTAAAATTAAACTCATCACTCAAAGATGGGTCTTGTGCTGGTCCTGGTGCAGGGTCCAAAACTTTACAGGACTGGTTTTCTCCACGGCACGACCACTCGGGCGAATGCAAAAGCTCTCACTTCTGTAATGATGATCAAACATGCCTGAAGTGCACAAACCACAGGAACTAGCAAATGGTGAATTCCAAGGAGATGAATGGGAATGGTGAGACCTACCACTCAATCTTGATGATCTTGATGCGTGTCTGGAGCACCTTCATCTGTCCAGCAGCCCTGCTAGTACTGCATCTGTTCTAGCCCTGGAAACAAGACCGGGATCAGGATCTTGAGATGCTCCTATTAAAGCTGGCACTAGGCAACCAATCCACAATGATAGTTTGAAGCACTACATTTGATGGAAGTGGAGGTGGGGATATGGAAGCATTAAGTGAAACTGCTTCATTTAATGAGCCACCAGCAGCCAGAAGAGGCTCATTAAGCTGTCATGGTTGCTGCGTGGCTGGAAGGCTGCATGGCTGTTATTTTGCTCTCCGCAGAGAAACTGCTGCTTTAATTCCCATTGCAGGAGACACAGGAAAAAAATCAGCTATGCCACCAGCCAGAGCTGAAGCCCAAGAGGGTCCAATTGATAGGTAGGTGGAGCTAAGATGCACACTTTTTTACTCAGCAAGCGAGATGAAGAGGGGGCCTGTAATGACCTTCTCCTGATATCAGCATATGAGTGCATCCAAGTGAGACCGAGGGGACTTGGGATTAGGCTGAGATGTGGATTGCCGGACATGTTCACTAACCTGTGACACATGAGGCAGGACGTGTGAAAGTAGGGGGAGGATCACTGAGTCCAACACGTAGCCATTAGAAGAAGCACTCACTCTCAGCTTGCCTCCGCGTAGGTGGCGCATTAACTCTACATTGGCCATGACTGCTGATAAGACTCTTCAACTAAGCTCCTTTCACAGTTACCAGTGAAGTGGCTGAAAAATCTTTCATGCAAACATATCCTTATTAATGTCGGAGTGACAGCAACATATCTAGCCGGGGAAAAATGTATAATACCAGAGAAAACCAGCAGTCCATTTAAAGATACACTGAGTTACAGACTTTTCAGGTTACTTAAATTGAAACAATGGTCCAAAATTATCTTTATAGTTTAGAGAAAAGGGAAATGAAGAAAAAATACTGACAATTGTGATTTGCAATAAAGCACATGAAGTCATTAAAGGTACTGTCACACGCGGCAATTTTGCAAGCAATTTCACTGGCAATTTGCTGGTTGCAGTGAAATCATGGATACATGGTTCTGTTTTGTTGCCGTGTAGAAATGGAACCATGTATCCATGATTTCACTGCAACCAGCAAATTGCCAGTGAAATTGCTTGCAAAATTGCCGCGTGTGACGGTACCTTTACAGGAATGACAAACCAATTACAAATCCCCAAATGAATTAAATACTTGAAATTTAACAAGCATTTAAACACTGAGAAGATTATATTACGCACTGTATCAAATAATACTAATAATCCCAATGCTGGTCATATACAACTGTAATGATACTTTGTGCAATTGACACCTATCTCACTCCCCCATACAGCAGTTTCCACTAGTTCTGTTGCCAGTGAATGCCTTCCGGCAGCAAGTGCAAATAGAATAAAGTAAAAGTTAAATAAATAATGCTGTGTCATGTTAAAAATGTAATATTAAAAATAACGTGGAACAAAAAAAGAAACTGTTTGGCACCAATGATATAACTAACCAGCAAGTAGTGAATGGACCAGGGATTTATTGTCTGACAAAATACAAAACAGTGGTGCTCAACCCACTATAGAACATCCATGACCGTCCATAAAAGTAATGCAAGAACAGTGGCGCTCACTAATTTGTTAAAAAGTCCTTTTAGTTTTTAACAAACAATAACACTTGCAGGAAGATGAGTGGTTGCGAGCAATGTCTGGACAACAGCTGTTTCACACTGGAATGTGCTTATAAAGGTCCACACCAGGATCTGTAGAATAATATAGGTATTTAGTCCATCTAATGAGCACTGTGCTGTTCCCAGTTTATCTATTGACTTTCAGCCATACATGGACATTTGTAATGTTGTGCCTTTATTGTATAATCTATGCATCTGCTATCCTTGCTGCCATCTACTGGTCATTGTGCATTCACTGCATGTCTTACCTCCCATAATTCTTTTCTGTCTGTAACTCCTCCTTCGGAATGTTCTCTTCCTGCCTTTGTTCCTTCTCCACCATTCTGACCTCATGCTTCAGGACTGGAGGAAGGATTCTCTTGTTACCTGTAATCTGGTGCATCTATAACAGCTCTAATCTACAGTGCTAACTCCTGCCTCATCTTCATCCCTTCATCTTCCCTGGCATCTCATCTATTCAAGGTATTGTAAATAAAGACTGTTAACTTATCACTGCATCATCCCTCCGGACATCTATGTAGCTGATAAGATCTAGGAGCACCGATTAGTGAGTAACGCTATCCGCCATTGTTTATATAGAGATCGTGATCACATCCCTCAGACACATCTCACCCACATATATCGGTGGCAGAATAGTAACAAGAGACCTAAGCCTTCAGTGTCTGTATGCATATACATTGTCTGCTAGCAAGTCTTCACCGTCGCCATCCCAGCTAAAGCATGTCCACGAAAAGCACCGCGGACCCATTGGCAAGTGAAGCGCACCATGATGCTGCAGGAGCAGAGTCCACACATACTGCACAGCAGGATGCTGCAGGAACAGAGTCCACACATACTGCACAGCAGGACGCTGCAGGAGCAGAGTCCACACTTACTGCAGAGCAGGACGTACGATCCAAACGTGTAACCAAGCCGACACAAAAGGTCAGAGAGAACCTTGAAACCACTAGAGACGAGTTCCATGATGATCTAGAACATTTATGGGGCAAAGTCAATCACTATTTAGCAGCTCTTCCACGCTCTAACAGTGACGCCGCAAAGTTAACCGCCACATTGAATCGTTTATCTGCTGCCTATGATCGCTACCAGAGACTGTCTGCAAAGTACGTCACGTTCTTGAGTACCTATGACATGGAAAATGACCCAGCAGAACAAGATGAAAGGGAAGCTCTCCTCCAAGAAAGGGCCTCATTAGTGCGAGACGCTCAGGATAAGGCAGAGCTCCGCATCGCTTACCTCCAAGAGGCTAGATCATATCGTACAACGTCGACCAAAATCACGTCTCGGTCTTTCAGATCATCTCACTCCAGGAAGTCGATATTGTCCGACAAGTTACTGGAGATCCATGTGGCTGCAGAGGAAGCTAGAGTAAAAAGCTCCTTTGCTAAGAAGGAGGCTGAAGTGGAACTAGAAACTCAGAAAAATGAGATGGAAGCTCAAAGGAAATTAAAAATACTCCAAGCAGAAAAGGAAGAAGCAACAGCCCTTGCTAAATTGAAGGTTCTTGAACAAGCACTGGGACAAGATCATATTTCGGACTGTCTTATTCCAGGAGAAATGGAGGACTCAGTTGAACGCACTACTGACTACGTGTTAAGACACTTAACATCTGCACCAGCACCACCTCCATTTCCTAACACGGATGCACCGACAAGCCAAGAGATGTCGCCACCTACTGCTGACAAGGTAACTTCCGGCACTAATTCACGATTTAGGCCACAGCCAGCGGAACCAATAGAGACTAAACCGCAGCTTAACCCTTATGTCGCATCATTTTGTCCTGATTTGTCGCAGTCATATGAGCCAGAGAACTTACATCCCCCACGGATATCACAAGTTCATCCTGCAGCAATGGCCGGGAGATCGGACATGTCTGACTTCGCCAGATACATGATTCGCCGGGAATTAATAAACATCAGTCTCTCTAAGTTTGATGATCGTGCCGAGAATTATAGAGCCTGGAAATCGACCTTTCAAGCAGTGATCCAAGATCTTAACCTCACTGGGAAGGAACAACTGGATTTGCTTGTTAACTGGTTAGGCCCGGAATCAGCAGAGCGCATCAAAACAATAAGGGCAGTTCATGTGGACTATTCAGATGCAGGCCTTATTGCAGCCTGGGAGAGACTGGAAGAAACCTACGGCAGCTCAGAAGCCATAGAATGTGCCTTATTCAAGAGACTGCAAACCTTCCCAAGGATAACAAACAAGGACAATAGAAAACTTCAAGATCTGAGCGACCTGCTAAAGGAGATAGAATTGGCAAAATTAGACCCACGTCTTTCAGGACTGAGCTACCTACATACTGCTCATGGTGTTAATCCAATAGTGTCCAAGTTACCACACGGCATGCAAGATAAATGGGCAGACCATGGCTCACGGTATAAAAGGCAGCATAATGTGTCCTTTCCCCCCTTTTCACATTTCTCCAGGTTCATCAGTGACCAAGCTCGGAAGAAGAACGACCCTAGCTTCGACTTCACTGAACCTACTCCACCAGCATCATCATCTTCTACAAGGTATGACAACATCGCCAAACGAAGAGAGTCAAGGAACACAGTGTCTGTGAGAAAGACCGACGTTCCACCTATTCATCCAGCCTCCACTAAAACAAATTATGTTACACCTACAGTTATGGACAATAACCGTATGTGCCCTATCCACAAAAGACCTCACCCACTAAAGGAATGCCGTGGATTCAGGGCAAAGACTTTGCAGGAGCGTAAAGATACCCTCAAGGAGCTTGGGATTTGTTATAAGTGTTGCGCCTCTTCAGACCACCGCGCTAAGGACTGCAAGGCCGTCATTAAGTGCACTGAATGCAGTAGTGACAAACACGTTGCGTCTATGCATCCCATGCCAGCTCCACACAACCCACAACCTTCCACATCCGACCCTGCTCAAAAGCATGGCGGGGAGCCACAGGTTCCTAACCCAACTGCAACTGCCGTTACCTCCTCATGCATTCAGGTTTGTGGAAAAGGGACTGGACCTAAATGCTGTGCCAAGGTATGTCTGGTTAAGGTCTATCCAGAAGGACAACCTGACAAGGCCTCCAAAATGTATGCCATAATAGATGAACAAAGTAACCGGTCTCTAGCAAGGCCCAAACTCTTTGAGATCTTCAACATAAAGGGACAAACGACCCCATATACCCTCAATACCTGCTCTGGTCGGGTCGAGACTTCTGGTAGGAGAGCCTCTGGGTACATAATCTCTTCAGTCAAAGGAAATGTGCATTTACCCTTGCCTACCCTAATTGAATGTGACCAGATACCTGACAACAGGGAGGAGATTCCCACTCCGGAAGCCGCCCTTCATCATCGTCACTTAAGGCACCTAGCTAATGAAATTCCTCCTTTGGACACGAATGCTGAAATCCTAATCCTACTCGGAAGGGACATTCTGAAGGTCCACAAGGTGCACCAACAATGCAACGGCCCAGATGATGCTCCATATGCCCAAAGACTCGATCTAGGTTGGGTAATCGTGGGAGACGTATGTCTGGAAAGAAGTCACGAGGCATCTGAAGTAAACACCTGCAAAACGTATGTGCTCCAAAATGGTTGCGCAACTCACTTTAAGCCATGCCCTCATCACTACGAAATAAAAGAAAGGTTCTCAGATTGCATCCAGGAACCTGACATCATTCCCACCCCCTACGGCGACGGCTTAGGGAGGACAGTGTTTCACACATCAAAGGATGACAACAAGGTCGCCTTATCCATAGAAGACAAGGAGTTTCCTAAAATGATGGACATTGGATTCTTCAAAAATGAATCTGGCCGCTGGGTTGCTCCCTTACCCTTCAAGACTACAAGGACCAAGCTTCCTAACAATCGAGAACAAGCCTTCTCTAGGTTCATCTCATTGCAGAGAGCATTAAAGAACAAGCCCGAAATGAAGGAACATTTCATAGCCTTTATGGACAAAATATTTCGCAATGACCACGCAGAGCCAGCTCCACCATTGCAAGCTGATGAAGAATGCTGGTATCTACCTTCCTTTGGAGTATATCACCCAAGAAAGCCGAAACAAATCAGAGTAGTGTTTGATTCAAGCGCCAAACACGATGGTGTATCCTTGAATGACGTTCTCCTCACTGGTCCCAACCTGACTAATAACCTAGTGAGAGTGCTCATGAGATTCAGGAAGGAACCGGTCGCCATTACCGCTGACATCGAACAAATGTTCCATTGTTTCATCGTACGACAAGACCACAGAAATTATCTCCGTTTCCTATGGTACCGAGACAACGACACCAACAAGGAAATGGTCGAATACCGCATGAAGGTGCATGTGTTTGGAAACAGTCCTTCTCCCGCAGTCACTAGGTTCGGCCTACGTAGGACTGCTTCCGATGGCGAAGCAGAGTTCGGGAAGGATGCCCAGCAGTTCGTTGAAAAAGACTTCTATGTGGACGACGGACTTAAATCCCTGCCCACAACGGAAGAAGCCATAGATCTGCTTAAACGGACACAAGGTATGCTGTCTAAAGCTTATTTAAGGTTGCATAAAATTGCCTCCAATAGTGCTGTCGTCATGAAGGCCTTTCACCCTAATGATCATGCCACAGAATTCAGGGACTTGAACCTAGGCTCAGACAATCCACCAATACAAAGAAGTCTAGGCCTGAGGTGGAACTTATTAAAGGACTCCTTCAGCTTTCAGGTTAATGGTGCCGAAAAACCATTTACTAAGCTGTGGGGTTCTGTCGGTGGTGAACAGTCTATATGATCCACTTGGATTTGTCGCACCCCTGACTATACAAGGCAAGCTTCTGCTGAGACAACTCTCAGAATCCATCAAGGACTGGGATGTACCACTCCCTGCGGATAAACAGTTAAGGTGGAAGTCGTGGAGAGAATCTCTTTGTGCCTTGGATAAGGTCGACATACCACGTTGTTACATCCCGACATCCCTTTCTACGAGTCGTAGGAAAGAGATTCATGTATTTGCTGATGCCTCCACTGAAGCTATTGCAGCCGTTGCTTATTTGAAGGTTACGGACTCTAACGATGAAGCCCATGTGGGATTTCTGTTTGGGAAGGCCAAACTAGCACCTAAACCCGAGCACACCATACCCAGACTCGAGCTCTGTGGGGCTGTACTAGCCATAGAAATTGCAGACTTCATACAAAGCGAACTGGCTATTCACGTGGACGACACAAGATTCTACACAGACAGTAAGGTAGTTCTGGGCTACATATACAACCAGACGAAACGCTTTTATGTCTACGTCAGTAACCGCGTTGAAAGGATAAGGAGATCCTCTAAACCGCAGCAATGGCAGCACGTTCCATCCCATCTGAACCCTGCGGACCTTGCTACCAGACCAATGTCTGTTGGTGCTTTCGCAAACTCTTCTTGGTTAACTGGACCAAAGTTCCTTCACAACCAGTGCGAAGAGATCGCTGTTGAAGACAACTTCAGCATTCAGGATCCAGATGTCGACCCAGAGATTCGTCCTGATGTCAACACCTTCATCACCAAATCCAAGGAAAAGGTTGGCTTGGACTGTGGGCGATTTGAGCGGTTCTCAAGATGGACGAGGTTGGTTCGCGCCATTTCAAGGTTAGTCCACATCGTGCAATGCTATCGCAATAAGGACAGTAACACTGATTGCCGTGGTTGGCATATCTGCCATAAGCCTCTCTCTGCAGAAGACATCGCTTCGAGTGAACTGTTTGTGATACGCAATGTGCAGCAGAATGTTTTTCACAAGGAACTGGAATGTATACGCAACAAACAAGACATTCCTAAAAACAGCCCCATTGTCAACTTAAACCCAGTAACTGACGAGAAGGGTTTACTGAGAGTCGGTGGACGTTTAAACAAGGCTAAGTTATACGAGTCAGAAAGGAATCCTCTGATTATTCCTGGCCGTCACCATATCACCACTCTACTAATACGACATTATCATGAAAAAATCAAACATCAAGGCAGACACTTCACCGAAGGAGCCTTAAGAGCTGCAGGCCTCTGGATTGTAGGAACAAAGAGACAAGTTTCCCATTTAATTCATCATTGTGTTCAGTGTCATAAGACAAGAGGAAAACTGCAACAACAACAGATGTCTGATTTGCCTGCTGATAGGACAAGTACAGAGCCACCATTTACCTATGTTGGCTTGGACGTTTTTGGCCCATGGGCAGTCGCTGCACGTCGGACCAGAGGCGGACATGCGGAGAGTAAACGTTGGGCAGTGTTATTCACTTGCTTGAGTGTGCGAGCAATACACATAGAAGTGATAGAATCTATGGATTCCTCCAGTTTCATTAACGCCTTGAGACGATTCTTCGCCATCAGAGGACCGGTGAAACAATTAAGATCCGACTGTGGAACGAACTTCGTAGGTGCCTGTCGAGAACTACAACTGAATTCAACACCAGTGCAGGACTTCTTGACAACCAATGGCTGTTCCTGGGTTTTCAACCCTCCTCACGCCTCTCATATGGGCGGATCATGGGAAAGAATGATAGCCATTACTCGGCGGATACTGGAGTCTATGCTCAAGGACTCAAATCTTGCAAGATTGACTCATGAGACCTTGACCACCTTCTTAGCAGAGGTATCTGCTATTGTAAACTCAAGACCTCTTGTTCCCATATCTATGGACCCAGAATCTCCTGTCATTCTCACTCCAGCAACTCTCCTCACTCAGAAACTTGGTATCGTTCCTAACCCGCCTGAAGACTCTGTGTCCGGTAACAATTATCAAAGACGATGGAAACATGTGCAACATCTGGCGAACTGTTTCTGGAATAGATGGAAGAAGGAGTACCTAACACTCCTCCAAACACGAAGAAAGTGGCAACAAGTGAAACCAAATTTACAACTAGGAGATGTTGTCCTCATTAAAGACCAGAAGGAGGAAAGAAACGCATGGCCTATGGGACTTATATCAAAAACTTTTCCAAGTGACGATGGCAAAGTGCGCAAGGTCGAAGTGACAGTTGCCAAGCAAGGTGACCCTAAATCCTTCATTAGACCTATATCGGAGATTATCCTGCTCATACCGGTTGAGGATTAATTCCGTCCAACCCAAGGAACTCTTCCTAGTAACTTAGCCTTTGGATTACAATTGGGTTGGAGACAGTTTGGCCTAGCGCGGCTTCTCCAATCTGAAGATGGGTTATCCTTTGGACTACTTCAGGAACTTGTTACAGACATTCGTCTACCTTGTTCTATTTCTGGTTATTGTTGCATGCATACATTGTTTCTTTTATCTTACAGGTTGAGGTATTCCTTCGCGCATTCCGGTAATTACCCCAAATTCGGAACTGTTTATTTAGTGAAATCCAAGGATTTCAGACGGGGAGTGTGCTGTTCCCAGTTTATCTATTGACTTTCAGCCATACATGGACGTTTGTAATGTTGTGCCTTTATTGTATAATCTATGCATCTGCTATCCTTGCTGCCATCTACTGGTCATTGTGCATTCACTGCATGTCTTACCTCCCATAATTCTTTTCTGTCTGTAACTCCTCCTTCGGAATGTTCTCTTCCTGCCTTTGTTCCTTCTCCACCATTCTGACCTCATGCTTCAGGACTGGAGGAAGGATTCTCTTGTTACCTGTAATCTGGTGCATCTATAACAGCTCTAATCTACAGTGCTAACTCCTGCCTCATCTTCATTCCTTCATCTTCCCTGGCATCTCATCTATTCAAGGTATTGTAAATAAAGACTGTTAACTTATCACTGCATCATCCCTCCGGACATCTATGTAGCTGATAAGATCTAGGAGCACCGATTAGTGAGTAACGCTATCCGCCATTGTTTATATAGAGATCGTGATCACATCCCTCAGACACATCTCACCCACATATATCGGTGGCAGAATAAGCACACATCCTGCACATGGCCGGAAACCAGGGCACACTGGCTGACACTGTCCATGGTGATCAATAGAAAGCAAGTTTGAAAGCTGGCGTATTATGTTACAAAACATGTATGGAAACCTGACTGGCATGAAATACCGATACATATAAAAAATCCCTATTAACTTTATTGAGGAAAAGTGCAGAATGTTGTTCTGTGATGACACTATGCAGCAAATAATAGTTACAAATGACTATCAAATGTAATATATAAAGCTGAATGTGTGTATGTGTGTGTATGTATGTATGTATATCCGGGATTGGCATCTACACCGTCGCAACTACAGCCACAAAATTTTGCACACTCACATGTCTGGACCCCGAGAGCGTCATAGGCTATGTTGTGAGGTGAAATTTTAATCCCGCGTGTTCCAAGTCACCAAACAATTTTGGCCCCATCTACATAATGGAGAGAAAGTGACAGTTACCAGTTGACAGTTGTGAATGAGAGGGGTTTAATGATAGCGCCAAAGACTAACAGCATATAACCAGCATATAGTCACTAAGGTGGGGCCCCAACATGAGATATTCACCACGCACAGGGACATGTATACACACCACACGCACACAAAGAGTAACAGCAAGTGTATAGTCGCTAAGGTGCAGCCCCAGCATTGGATACTCATCACGCACCCGAACAAATACACACACACCACAAGGAGACACACACAACACAGACACACACACCACACAGACCCCCGCCACAGGGACACACACACATAGCCACCCTATAGGGACACATGAACTCACCCCACAGGTACACACACACACAAAGAGACACACACACACCACACAGACCACCCCCACAGGGACTTACACACATACACACCCTATAGGGACACATTCACTCACCCCGCAGGGACACACACACCACAAAGATTCAAGGAAGTCCGACCTCTGGGCACTGGGGTCTGGGTGGTGGGGGAGATAGAAAGAGAGGGCGCAAATCTAAGTGTAGATTATAAAATATGATGATAGATAATGGGTTTTATGCTCACCCTTTTGATGTCTTTACTTTCTCGTGTAACAATTCCTTATGTGGTCAATTCGTTTATCCACTCTTTAGTGTGCTTGCCTCCTGGTTTGCAGCTACATCCCAGAAATGACAGAGCTCCCAGCCCGGAGTCTGTCAGGTGTGTCCACAGAAAGAAATTATCTGGTATATAGACGAACGCTCCCAGTTCCAGAAAGACACCATCCAGATTCTTCTTATTTTCCAAAGAAGTAATTTATTCCATCAGTATATATTGGAGAACATACAATGCGTTTCGGCTTTAATGTTCTCCAATATATACTGATGGAATAAATTACTTCTTTGGAAAATAAGAAGAATCTGGATGGTGTCTTTCTGGAACTGGGAGCGCTCGTCTATATACCAGATAATTTCTTTCTGTGGACACACACCACAAAGAGACATACACAACACAGAAACACACACACACCACACAGACCCCCCCACAGGGACACACACATACACACCCTATAGGGACACATGCACTCACCCCACAGGGACACACACATACACACACCCCAGGGACACACACACCACACAGACAGACACAGATGTGCACAAATCACCTCACACAACTCGCCTCATACGTGTGCTATCTTTAATTTCCAAACATAAACATCTGATTAAAAACAGCCAATGTGCAACACATGTGCCATATAGGGAATTAAGGCAGATGTCAGTCACATGAGCTGTCTATTATGTGTATGCGTGAGGTAACATATACTGCCCGGCCAGGGGGAGGGATTACTGTTGGCTGGAGATTTATTAGGCTGCCTATTGCAATCAATCACAGCTCAGCTTCTATTTTCTTACAGGTCATTAATATGACATATTCAAATTCTATTTTGTTATAGCTAACATCAGTTATTTATTAACCCGGGCGTAGCCGGGTACTAAAGCTAGTTATAATATAAAATTAAAATCATTATAATTTTTGCTTATTAGTTTTATCCTTCACCAAATTTCATATTAATTAAATTTCTAAGGATTTGTGAATTGTAGAAAACTCAACTCTAAGATGTTTTATAGTAATTAATACGATAATCTCAAGCTAAAGGTGTGATATAAAAGGTAAATTCAGACTCTCCAATCCTTAACTCACTAGTACAAGTCATTTAACTAACTTTTATGCTACATATATATATAACTTTTATGTATGTTTATGGGGTCTTAAGACTCCCATAGTGTTCTGTTATGAATATGTAAACCAATAGGAAGCTTTAGGATGCAATGTGAAACGCTTTGAATCTTGTTTGATCTCATTTGCCAGTATATTCTTTAATGTTTACCACATTACCGGAGACTATAATGTCATATGGAAGTGTCATATCATGGCATACACTACCTACATAGAACCATAGAGAGTGCAGACAATCAAACTCCATGCACATCGCCTTGCAGAGCAAAAGAGGTCTTGATGGATGATTTTCTCTAATGACAGTGGTTTAAAGCTTTTTCTACACACTTTGAAATAGTGAAAGTGCCCTTAAGTACTTTGAGTAGGTGTCCAGTCAGTCATCAATTCAATGTACCTGGGCCTCAAAGCAAAACCTATAACTGACCTGGTCGTATCATGCTCTATATATAGTAATGGTGATTTTATAACTAATTGTGAATGGATAACCTATAACTGCAATATGTATTTGGCTGTATTAAGATTTTTTCCATTCTATTTTTCTGTCTACTAAATGATCTTTAGTTGTTCATAAGTAGTGTAATACAGAAAACTAAATTGTGGAACCTTTCTAGACGCTAAAATGAAGATAGATGTTGCCTTTGTTACTTATGGGGGTGGGAAAGAAATAATTACATATTTTACTTTGCGTGTTTAACAGTCAATTAGGCAACTTCAGTTATTGTGATGTATGTAAGACACTATTATGATTTTGTGAATGACAGGTCCACTTTATTTTTTCTTTACCTGTCACCCATATCTCCATTTCATGGAGTGTAAACACACCAAAAGACTGATCACGTTGCTTTCCTATTTATGTGTGCAGTGATGTGGGTCTGTACGTCTTTAAAACAAAGCAACCATTACATTCATTGTTTTTAACTGTGAATAATACAAAATATCAAATAGTAATTGCTCAATCTATTCTTTGATATGCATGCACAGGAGAATACAGACAAAGGGAATTAAATGTAAATTGTTCCACTATTCATGAGTGTCTGACAGATGCCAGGCTGCGACATATCTGTTTATATTTGCAGGGAACTGATAACCCTTATCATAGAGAGGCAATGCATATCTTGCTCCTGTGATAAACTCTGAGGCTTCAGGCCAGTGTGATGCAATAAAAGAACACATTTTTGTTCCAGAGATTTTGTAATTTTACTGTCAAAAATAATGAAATTTAAGTGCTTCAGCGAAAAGTACTAAGCTTCGGAAATGCAATTTTGGATTATTTTAAGACACAATAAAAATAGAATCCAGAATTTCAGCAAATGTATGAAGGGCAAGTTAAGGATACAAAGTAAGGATGGATGTTTTCAAAAGATTATACATTGTACACTCAGATTAATCAAGAGATTGATATGTATTGGTTTATCATGGAGACATGTTAGTAATAGTAGTCAATGACCATCTTTTTAGTATAGGCAGATATTTCAACCTATGATTCTCCCAATTACAGGGCATATGATGTAAAAATGTTATAGTACATATCAATATTTTCCATCAAATGACTATTTCAAATGTGCAAATTGCAAATGATTTATTATGCATATATAATAGCAACATGTATATCAATAAATAAAGTAAATAATCTAAAGATATATCTAGATTAAATCCATATTTACTGTGAAACAAAACAGTATCAATCCTTCTCAGTAACCGTGCAAACCATTTTTGAAGTAATTTTGTTCCAAACATCTTAGAGAACTAATGGCAAATCTACTGTGGATGTATGCTTGGGCATATCCATCTGTCTCTTCATACTCGATAATGTTGAGCTCAGAGCTCTGTTGGTGCCATATCATCACTTCTAGAACTAATTGTTCTTTTTTTCTGGCTGTAGATAGTTCTTAGAGACATTGGCTGTATTTTAAGGGTCCTTGTCCTGCTACATAACAAATTTGAAGACAATCGGACTACTGCTTAATTGTATTTCTTAATGGATAGGTATCAGCCTGCATTTCAATGCATTGATGACGCTGTTAATCTTAGACATATAGCCCAAAACTTGCAAGGAACCTCCACCATGCTTCTCTGTTGTCTGCATATAATTATTATTGTACTGATTTAGCTCTTTGGCAACAAACTGCCCTCTGGTACAGCCGCATTTTTCACATTTTCACTCTTCTACTATCATTTTTCTACACTCCATGTTTTTTGTACAGAGTTGTCTTCATATTGAATGTGGAAAAGTATTAAAATCTGAGAGTCCTCAGTGGTTGAAACCTTTAAATGCCTAACTGAAAATATGTTAACAAATGGCATGCCTTCAAGACTCTAAGGCCTTTTCATCAGGCTAATGAAGAGGCTTTAGAGTCTTGAAAGCTTGCTATTGATTACCATCTTTTCAGTTAGCCCTTAAAAGGTATCAACTACTGAGGACTCTCAGATTTTAATACTTTTCTGTCTACTGGTTAACACAGTACAAACATTTTTTACCATATCAAAGGTATAATTTCTAATTGTAATTCTTCCATTTAGGCCACTTTTGGCCAGACTTCTCCACATAGCAGAAGTGTTTAGCTTTTTCCCCCTGGCTGCTGCCAGTTCTGAGGTAATGGGGTGACAGGACATCTTCGGATTTCAAAGAGTAGAAAGCATGATATGTGTTTCTTCTACTTCACTAAATTTTCTTAGCTACCGTACTTTTTTATGGTCCTCAATAGTGATGGGCGAATCCTAAATTACTCGGAATCGCTTGACTCTAGCGAGTCCGAGCCCAGGACTCGCTACTCGTTGCGAGTCTAGCGAGTCCAATGTTAATGAATGGGGAAGCGAGTAATAGCGAGTAGTGTGAGATTTACAAATCGCAGATGTGTCTCGGAAGCTTCAGCCTGAAGCAATCCTAGTTGTGTCATTTATTTGCATTGCTAGTTTACTTTGTAAGTAATCGCTGACTCGCACAGATAAGATCCTGTCTTCTCTGTGTTCTGGCTGCCCCAGCTCCAGGGTCCTAGAGCCTGCCTGCTGCCTGATGTAGCAGAGCTGAGATTGTTCTCAGTCTGCTCATTCCCTGTGTACAGACATGAATGTCTGTGCACAGAGATGATGTAGCAGAGCTGAGATTGTTCTCAGTCTGCTCATTCCCTGTGTACAGACATGAATGTCTGTGCACAGAGATGATGTAGCAGAGCTGAGATTGTTCTCAGTCTGCTCATTCCCTGTGTACAGACATGAATGTCTGTGCACAGAGATGATGTAGCAGAGCTGAGATTGTTCTCAGTCTGCTTATTCCCTGTGCATAGACATCTATATTTATGCACAGGGGATGTAGCAGAGAGGACATCGCGTTTTGGACTGCGTCGGACGGAAGAGGATTTTTTTAATTAAAGATGGAGTCCCTAATGGCTTTTTTTTTTATTTCTAATAAAAAATTTTCCTTGTGTTGTGTTTTTTTTAAAACAATTTAATAGAAATTCATGGCGGTCATGTCTAATATAGGCGTGACCGCCATAAATTTCGGGCTTAGGGCCAGCTGATAATACAAAGCTGGCCCTAACCTCTTTATTACCCAGCGTGCCATCGCTACCAGGGCCGCTGGAAGAGCGGGGTTCAGCGCCAGAGGATGGCGCTTCAATGAACGCGCCATCTTCTGGGGCGGCTGCGGGCTGCAATTTGCAGCGGGGGGTGCCCAGAAAGCTTGGGCATCCCTGCGCTGCGGATTCCAGCCCCCAGCTGCTTAGCTGTACCTGGCTAGACATAGAAATTGCGCGGAGCCCGACGCATTTTTTTTTAATTATTTCATGAAATTCTGAGATTCTGACTCTGAGACTCTGAGACTCTGACTCTGAAATTCATGAAATAATTTAAAAAAAATGCGTGGGGCTCCGCGCAATTTCTATGTCTAGCCAGGTACAGCTAAGCAGCTGGGGCCTGGAATCCGCAGCGCAGGGATGCCCAAGCTTTCTGGGCACCCCCCGCTGCAAATTGCAGCCCGCAGCCGCCCCAGAAGATGGCGCGTTCATTGAAGCGCCATCCTCTGGCGCTGAACCCCGCTCTTCCAGCTGCCCTGGTAGCGGTGGCACGCTGGGTAATAAAGAGGTTAGGGCCAGCTTTGTATTATCAGCTGGCCCTAAGCCCGAAATTTATGGCGGTCACGCCAATATTAGACATGACCACCATGAATTTCTATTAAATTGTTTTAAAAAAAACACAACACAAGGAAAATTTTTTATTAGAAATAAAAAAAAAGCCATTAGGGACTCCATCTTTAATTAAAAAAATCCTCTTCCGTCCGACGCAGTCCAAAACGCGATGTCCTTTCTGCTACATCCCCTGTGCATAAATATAGATGTCTATGCACAGGGAATAAGCAGACTGAGAACAATCTCAGCTCTGCTACATCATCTCTGTGCACAGACATTCATATCTGTACACAGGGAATGAGCAGACTGAGAACAATCTCAGCACTGCTACATCATCTCTGTGCACAGACATTCATGTCTGTACACAGGGAATGAGCAGACTGAGAACAATCTCAGCACTGCTACATCATCTCTGTGCACAGACATTCATGTCTGTACACAGGGAATGAGCAGACTGAGAACAATCTCAGCACTGCTACATCAGGCAGCAGGCGGGCTCTAGGACCCTGGAGCTGCACAGAGAAGACAGCTGGACTCGGCTCGCAAAGAAACAGCAGTTATCTGCGAGTTTCCCTGCTATCACTGGCACAGTAGCCAGTGATTACTCGCGAGTCTAATGCAAACAATGGCAATTCTAGTTTTCTCAGCGTTTCTGACAAAACTAGGATTGATATTGATTTGCATTGGACTCGTGCGAGTAATCACTGGGAAACTCGCAGAGTACCGAGTCCTGCGAGTCCCTTACTACTCGCCGAGTAACAAGTCCTAGCGAGTAGATTCGCCCATCCCTAGTCCTCAACTTAGCACATTTTTTGTGTCTTCAATGGTTAGAGATTCAGGCAGATAGTGATTCATCATGCAATAACATTGAGGAGCCATCTGATTGGCTTCAAGCTAATTCTGCAAAAGGACAATGATCTTAATCATACAGCCAATATCATTAACAATTATCATCAGTGTATAGAAGATCAATGAGTCCAGGAAGTGATGATATGAGATCCTCAGAGCCCTGATCTCAACATTATCAAGTCTGTATCAGATGACATGAAAAGACCGAAGGAAGCCTACAGAAGTAAGCTTACGGCTACTTAAGATTTGTTGTACGTTTTCCAAGATATTTGTAATGATCTCCCTTGAAAAGCTTTTATACAGCACGGTACATTTACATGTGCATTAAAAGTATCTACCGTACTTTGCATGTATTGTGTTAATAAAACAAAACACAAGAGAATAGATTTTCTTGAGTCAGTTGAATAATCAGAAACATTTTACATAATTACAACTAGTCTGTAAATGTTATGTGTAACCTACAAAGTTAGTTTTAGTGAGATTAGTGCACCACCCTATATAAAAAATATTATACTCACCAAAATGCTTACCTTTCCGACACCTCCACTTCTCACACCTTACCATATTGTCCTCAGATCAACCTCTTTTTCCCTCATTGTGATCTGAATCTCCAGGCCAGTTTCCTCTAGGCCAGAAGGGCACTGCACAACTCACATTGTGATGTCGCGGACACACAACATGCAGTGACCACTGAGGCCTGTTCACGGATAGAAGCAGGATAGAAGTCAGATTTGTGTCTGCCCCTAGCCTGTAGGATCCATCAGAAACTTAGTTTCTGTATGAAACAGCGCATAGCGTTACCAGCAGGTAACACTACGCACTGCCAGGCTATGTATCTCTATGGCAACTGGACGCCTACCGCAGCCGCCGGCTCCACAGAGATCTCCAGGATATGCACGTTTGCAGAGCGCACAGGAAAACGCTGCAAACAGCATTTCCTGTGCACTCTCCAAATGCACATATCCTGGTGATCTCTGTGGAGTTGGCGGCTGCGGTAAGCGTTCGGTTGTCATATAGATACATAGCCTGGCGGTGCATATCGTTACCTGCTGGTAACGCTATGCGCTGTTCCATGCAGAAACTAAGTTTCTGATAGATTGGCCAGGCTCAGGGGCAGACGTAAGTCTGAACCTAGCTGTAAACAGACTGAGAGAGGTGGCTTTCAGTGGAAGAAATAACAGGTGGCTTCAAAGACCAGATAATGGTCTGTGATCAACGAAATGGCCAGACAGGTGAGTAAAAGGTTTTTTTGTTCAATATGTTTTATGCTTAAATAAAAGAAAAAACAAAAACATGAGCAGGAATATAAGTTGGTAATCATGCACTGCATATAAACTTGTTCACACTGTGGTTATTTAACAGATTTTTATTTAAGGCCCCTTTCACATCAGCGGTAATCGCTAATCGCGGCAGTTGTGGTGAAAAAAACGCAACTGCCGCGGTTATCGCATAACGGCCACACTTGCTGGTTCACTTGCGGCAAGCCCTATGCAATTTCTATGGGGCTTGCGGTAAGTGTGTGGCAGGTGTGGCAAGTGTGGTTTCGACACTTGCGGCAGATACGGCCACGAAAAACCGCGGCTGACCTCGCTTTTTTCGCGGCCGCATCTGCCGCAAGTGCCGAAACCGCAACCATACCGCACTTGCCGCACGTGCCGCAAGCCCCATAAACATTACATGGGCCTTGCCGCAGGTGAACCGCAAGTGCACCTGTTACGCAGTAACTGCGGCAATTGCGTTTTTTTCACCGCAACTGCCGCGATCAGCGATTACCGCTGATGTGAAAAGGCCCTAAGATAGAAACAAAATAAGCACATATTCTGCTGTAAAACTTAGTTTATAATGTTTTTGATCAAAAAAGCATAACGTCAAACCACCACAGCAAAGTGTACCCTAGTCAGGACTGTCCCTAATTTAAAATTAAAATCTCATTTTGTGTCAGATGTAGGTAGAGAAGGGCCCGGGCCTAAGTGTACTAACACCATGTCATGAGAAGCTACCTAAATTAAATATCCATCTAAAAAAGTGGGGACCACACCCCTCTTTGTACATGGCTCAAAAAAACAAGGAAAAAACAAAAACCTGATCCTGAATATATGTTGGTATAAATGCACTACAGAAGGCTGTTCTGTGCAGAACACTGTGTCCATTTAACAGATAAAACCTAAGATAGAAGGAAATAAGCATATTCACTGTTGTAAAAATTACCGTATATACTCGCGTATAAGCCGAGTTTTTCAGCCCAAAAATGGGCTGAAAAGTACCCCCCTCGGCTTATACGCGAGTCAGTGCTGTATACCGATGTACACATCGGTACATACCGATGTATACATCGGTATACAGCAGCCCCCGTAATGCAGGGCCCCCCCAGCCTCGCTCCGGTCACCTGTAAAGGAAACTATACTTATCACAGTGCCGCTGTCCGCACCCGCTCGCACCCGCTCGCAGCTGCCGTACGCGATCCTCCATCTTCATGCGTCTTCTTCCTGTTTCTGTGCTCGTCGCAGGCAATGACGTCATTCCTTGCGACGAGCACAGGAAACAGGAAGAAGAGGCATGAAGATGGAGGATCGCGTACGGCAGCTGCGAGCGGGCGCGGACAGCGGCACTGTGATAAGTATAGTTTCCTTTACAGGTGACCGGAGTCAGGCTGGGGGGGCCCTGGATTACGGGGGCTGCTGTACACTACCGCTGGGGCTGCAATATACTACCACTGGGGCTGTATACACCACTGGGGCTGCAATACCAATGGGGCTGCTGTATATAGGGGCTGCTGTATACACCACTGGGGCTGCAATACCACTGGGGCTGCTGTATATAGGGGCTGCAATACCACTGGGGCTGCTGTATATAGGGGCTGCTGTATACACCACTGGGGCTGCAATACCACTGGGGCTGCTGTATATAGGGGCTGCAATACCACTGGGGCTGCTGTATATACCACTGGGGGCTGCTGTATATCATACTGCTGGGGCCTGTATACCACTGCTGGGGGCTGTATACCTTTGCTGGGGTCCACCCTCGGCTTATACGCGAGTCAATAGATTTTCCCAGGTTTTGGGGGCAAAAGTAGGGGGGTCGGCTTATACACGGGTCGGCTTATACACGAGTATATACGGTATTAATAAATAACATAGGGTCTATAGTATACACTGTTTTGGATTAAAGAAGGCATAAAAACATCACACCATGACAAGGTATACCCCAATCAGAACGATCCCTTATCTAATATTACATCCTCATCTTGCGGTTACATTTTACGCTTATTATGCTCTGGGTTTCAATAGACTTTAGAGCATAATAATGAACATTCAAGAGAATAAATCAACTGCAAAGCAAATTTCCATGTAAAATCCACACAATTTGGAAAATTCAAATTTTGTCTCATCCACTCATCTCTAACCACTGCAATTACTGAAACAGAAGCAGAAAAGTATTAAACATGTTTTATTTTTCTCTAGGTGTTTTAGCAAGTGTATTCCGGAGTCATTCTACATGCAACACAAAATGTAGAAAATGGTGCATCTTCGATGGGCCTGTGGATGCAGTGTGGGTAGAGAACATGAACACTGTTTTAGATGATAATAAAAAGGTATTTTTTTTTTAAGTTGCACTGTTATTATTATTATTATCATTATTTATTTATATAGCGCCATTAGGTTCCATGGCGCTTTACATGAGGACAGTATCATTCTGATATCTGTCCTTATTTCCGTGTTTGAACCTAGTATTTTTTCTCTGAAATATATACATACATGTAAATATACATTTCATAAAAAGTAATGCAAAGCATTATTTCAGTCCAGTATTAGCATTTATCAATTTCTCCATTACCATTCAAGTATTTTGATTTATCAGCAGGGAAGTGAATGTGGTTCCCAGGGACCACTATATCTATTACATCACAAATTCTCATTTGAACAAGTGTACCTGATAAGTTATTATTTAAACTTGGTAAAATACTTATTTGCTTGCCTTCTTCGCTAAAGTTAGCTTCACACTAGCATGTTTTGTAATCCTGGGGATGCAGGTAAAACCGGATTCCCCCAGAATTGTAAAAATTTGATGCGCCTGCATGGGTATTATCACTGATCCATCTCACGGATCAGTGATAATTCTTGTGCAAGTACATACACTTTCTTCCAGCTGTGTACCTGTTTTTCCTGGATTCGAGGACAAATGACATGCCCCCTAGGAGGTATGTAATTTAGAGCTGTGTTCTGGGCATGTGTAGTTCTAAAACCCGGATACGGGGGTCCGGATCTGGGTTTCCTAGAACTCTATTGTAAAGCCATCTGCATTGTCCCGGAACTGTGTGCTCATACTTTTTTACATGGAGACCAAGAATGCTCCAAGTTGCATTTTTAGTCTCTTGAAAAAAAGACACGAAAACACGGATCAGGGAAAAAAAGTGGAAAATTTGATGCACCTGCAAGTTTATCTGGACCCATTGAAGGTTAATGGGGCCAAAAATGGATGTGAAAGTATCCAGTTCAAGCTGGATACAGACAGATGGCGAAAAACACCCAAGGATACATTCACATGCTGCATTTTTGCGGCTTTTTTTGTGCAGGTGTATTTTCCTGCATTTTGCAACTGCGCTTTATAGCACCGGTAAAAAGACACAGTGCGTTTATACACCCAGTTTTTTTACTGACCCATTTTTTCCCCAAAGTGCAGGAGGAAGTTATGTCACACGGGAGAGGAAGAATCCTGTGTTCCTTCCCCATGTGAAATGTAGTTTCGCTTTCACACTATACCTACATACACCGTGAAAACAAAATAAAAGTGAATAAATGGTATTAAAAATAAAAAAATAAAATAATCACCTCTCTGCTGGCTGTCCTGGGACCCGAGGGGAAGACATCCAGTCACTGCAAGGACCTGAATAATCTGATTGGTTGGGAGCAATCAGCTGATGGGTCATGTGATTAGACTTCTTCCCCTTGGGTCCCGGGACAGCCAGCGGTGAGGTGAGTATTTTATTTTTTTATTTTTAATACCTTTTGTTTTGTGAAAGCGAAACTACAGCCCCGGCATGTCACACAGGGGGAGGAACACAGGATTCTTACTCCCCCCGTTTGACCTCACATCCTGCTATTCCTCCTGCACCCATACTTTTAGGTGCTAGAATACAGCATCTTGTTAACGGTGATGCGTATTTCAGCGCTTTTCATTCTTTTTTACGCACGCGCTTTCCCTCCAAAAGTGCGGCCGAAAAAAGTGCAACGTCTGAACGGCAAAAGTGAAAGTCAATTCACTTTGCCTGGAAATGCAGACGCAGATGCAGTTTTGGGGAAAAGCGCAGTGTAAAAGGTCACGGTATTTACACTACATTGGAACGTAGCCTAACTTAGTACCTTACCTTTTATCTCTTGTAATCCATTGGTTTCGGTTTTATATTCAGTTATTCAATGGCTTTCATTGGTGATTAATAAAAATTCATCAGGATGTCATTGGTTAAGTATACCAAATTGGTGAAATATTGTTTTTGCACCTGTCTTGAGACTCCAACACTAAAAGAACTGTTCATTTACAAACATTTTCTTCATGATGTGACAGGAGCCTTCATATATTTCATCTGATTTTCCACCTAGTCTTCCAAAATGGTTCCTTTTATTAAAAAAAGGTTAATTGATCCTACAAACTTAGATACCCCACTGTCTTATATGTTAATTATTGTGTTGAATTTCACCTTTATTGTATTGAATTAATTTTATTTTCATTAATTTAGCTCTGTCTGATGAGTGGAGAAATCATTCAAATGAGTCCCCAACAGAACATGATTTTTGAGGTTCTAGATCTTGAACAAGCATCTCCAGCTACAGTGAGCAGGTAAGAAAAATCAAAATTGCTTTTACAATGAAACTATAATAATGTATTCAAAATCTGAACAAGAATCCATGACCATTTGTATATAATGAATACAGATAAGTGTTTATTAATTTGGTGGGGTTGGATCAATTTAAGTTGAAGCGACATTAATTTGTTCAGAGAAGTGACCTAATTTAGGAGAATGTTATCTTAACATGTATCATTTATTAATGCATTTATTTTTATTATCAGGGATTTTCCTAATATCCAAAGGTATAGCATAGGTTACAATGACAGAACCATCACAATACTTACATTGAAAAAGCTGCAATCATACCTAAAGGGAAACAATAAAGTTCACTCCCAAAACATTTTATATGTTTTTTATGTGCATGTAACTTTTCAAATACAAGACCATCTTTACATGTAGCTACCCAGTCAGTTCTTCCACTACCAACATATAAATATATTAATCAACTTGCAAATGAGGCTTAAGGGCTTTGGAGAAGGTTTTTCTAGGTGAAAAATAAAGCTGAAGAGACAGAGATTTGGGAAGTTCGTTGTCATGTCCAATGCATTTCACCCTATGTCACATGCACACTTCTCAGCACATAACATGGTCCACTCATTCAATCCATTGCTCAGCCTTGCTTCAGGCTATAAGACTGCATTCTTTGCTATTCCTGATGACTTCATTAATAAATTAAATGAATCATTGTTGAACCGCATGGATGAAGTCCTTCAAGCTCATGGAAGTCACACAAAATATTAAATATGACTCTAAAAGCACCACAACTTCATTCACCAATGTTATGCAGCAAATATTTGTATTTTATGCAAATTTTTTGTTTGACATTACTTTCTGTGGGCGACAAAACTTTTGTCTTGCCAAAATCTGACCATTCTGTGTTCATTAAATGATCAATATTTCAGCATTGATGCCAATTTATTTTATTAACCTAAACCACATTTGGGAGGGTTTCAGCTTTCAAAAGAGTAATTTATTCAATCAATAGATGAGTTTAACGTCAGGTTATAAGCTTTTATTTACACAACATGGATAAGGGACATAACTTCTGTCAGGGAGTGTAGACATTTTGGTGAAATAAAGCTGACGTATGCTCTTTTAGTGAAGTGGCTTCTAAACACTTTGTCCTACATTGTCTATCCATGTATCATCTTGAACAAAAACCTCATAACTATGTTGCAACACCTATCTTGCATAACTTTCTAAGGCAGGCTTCACACTGCAGTTTTTCACTGATCAGTGTCCATCAGTGTTTGGGTGCCAAAACCAGGAGTCTCCAAACCTCAGAACAGGTGTTAATCTTTCAATTATAGTTTTTCTTTGCAAGTTCCTTTTCTGGTTCCTCTCTGGGTTTTGGCACCCAAAAACTGATGGACACTGATCAGTGAAAAACTGCAGTGTGAAGCCAGCCTCACAGGATTCTGCCCCTTTGATTTGAAGATTGGCAATGTCATAGAGATTAACAATATGCAATTGATTTTTAACTATTGTCTAGGCACTATATAAATTTGCAGACAGCAGGAATTAACTTAATATAATGAAATAAGGCCCCTTTCACATCAGTGTTTTTTTTAAATCGCGGCAGATGCGGTGAAAAAAACGCATCTGCCGCGATTACCGCATACCGGCTGCACTTGCGGCACGGTTGCGGTACGGTTGCGGCACAGTTGCGGCAAGCTCCATACAGTGTATAGGTGGGCTTGCGGCAGGTGCAGCAAGTACAAGTGCGGTTTTGGCACTTGCGGCAGGTGCGGCTGCGAAAAAAACGCGGCTGAACGTGTTTTTTTTCGTGGCCGCACCTGCCGCAAATGCCAAAACCGCACTTGCTGCACCTGCCGCAAGCCTGCATATACATTGTATGGGGCTTGCCGCAACTGTGCCGCAACCGTGTCGCAAGTGCAGCCGGTATGCGCTAATCGCGGCAGATGCGGTTTTTTCACCGCATCTGCCGTGATTTCAAGAAAACGCTAGTGTGAAAGTACCCTAAGACATATTCACCCGCTCTAACCCCTATGGATCCAATGCTGAGCTGTTCAGAGCTCCGTGCTTGGGGACAAAAAAAATCCCATTCTTTGGACATCTGTTATTGATTACAGCAGCTTGATAACTGAAACAATGTATCAACAGGGGCAAATCTATGTTTTTTTAAATATAATTTTGGATTAATTATTCTAGCCAACATTTTTAATGCATTGAATGAAAAAACACGTTCTCCAGCAAAGACAGAAGAATTGGTACTATAAAAAAAAACTTTTTATTTTTCTTCTGTTAAAAAGATCAGCAAGACATGGGTAATGAGTACCTTATTGAGGAGAGGGTGGATATTCCATGCATTTCGACTTGCTAGTCAAAATGCATTGGGATTTCCACCCTCCCCTCACTGGGGAACCCATTACTCATGTCTTGCTGATCTATTTAACTGAAGAAAAATAAAAAGTTGTTTATTATAATACCAATTATTTTGTCTTTGCAGGAGAACTTCTCTTTTTTCCCAGTTTTACAATTATAATCCACATTATACCTGCAATTTTCCAATAACCAATAAATCATCTAATCTAAGCTCTGCTAAGTACATTGATGTTTCATATTAAAATTGTCTTCCTGTCTTACAATGTGATGAGATCAGTAATCCTATAATTAGCAAACCTTCATCATGTTGAATCAATTGATTTGCTCCAGTGGACATTTTAATGTGCTTCTGTTATTGTTTTCAGTTATGTATCTAGGAAAAGAGTACTTTAATATAAAGGTAGAAAACAAGAACATTATTTACTAATTCTAGTTTTGTTATACTACTTACTGAGCAGGGGTAATGTATACAGCATTTGTACATTACCATTTTGTACATAATATATTTAAATAAAATCTTTTTATCATTTAACCTCTAGACGACAGCCTAACGTCTACAGACGTCGGAAAAAAAGGGTACTAAAGCCTAGCCGACGTCTGTAGACATTGGCAGGAAAAAGCCCCGTAGCGCCGCCCCTGGAGCTAATACCTCTAGGGTGTCAGCGTACCGATTGTAGCTGACACCCTAGAGATCAGTAATTAGCTTCTTTTGTACCCGCACCTGTAATGTGATGACCGGTAAACACCGTTTACCGGTCATCACATTACAAAAGTGAAAGTGCTCTGTAAAAAATGCTTTCACTTTGATCCGACATGAAAACACATGTCGGATCAAAGTGATCCATTAACCCCTAAGGCCCCTAAGACCCCTCGAGCCCCCCCCGGGCCCCCCACACCTCCATCCACCCCCCACCCCCCCTACTAATCAAAAATGGCGGCGGTGCGCTGCCTTCCCTGTATCTCCATGCAGCCTGACATGTCACACATGTCAGGCTGCATGGGAATGTCCTCCCCCGGTGCTCCCTAGTCCCCTGCAGGGATCCCCCGGCCTCCGGGCACCGGGCATCCCCCGGCCTCCGGGCACCGGGCACCCCCCTCCCCCTCCCCTGTTGCCTTGTGCCCGGTGCCTTTTCCACAGAGGCCCCGCCGCCTCTAAACTCTTTGTAGGGCCCCCCCAGCCCCAGTAAATCCCCCCTCACCACTCTTACCTACCAACGATCCTGATTCCGGTCCCGCGGTCCTCCGGTCCTGGGGGCTTCTCCTGCCGGCGGCTCCTGCTTCTTTCTCCTGCGGCGCTCGCCTCCTCTGTGCGCGCACCCTGGTGTGCGCGCACGCGTCGCCGCTGTTAACCCCTGCTGTGCGGCCCAGGGAATGACAGGCCATGAACTCAGTGAGTTCATGACCTGTCAGAATCCTCGGGTCACAAGGGGTTAAGTGTGCTGTTCATGGTGGTCTCTACATCAGATCACCATCAGTGGTGATCTATCAGGATCCTGGGATCCCATAGGGATCCTGGGATCCTGGGATCACCACTGATGGTGATCTGATGTGGAGATCACCATGAAGAGCACAGTTAACAAGGGGTTAAGTGTGCTGTTCATGGTGGTCTCCACATCAGATCACCATCAGTGGTGATCTATCAGGATCCTGGGTCCCATAGGGATCCTGGGATCCTGGGATCACCACTGATGGTGATCTGATGTGGAGATCACCATGAAGAGCACAGTTAACAAGGGGTTAAGTGTGCTGTTCATGGTGGTCTCCACATCAGATCACCATCAGTGGTGATCTATCAGGATCCTGGGATCCCATAGGGATCCTGGGATCCTGGGATCACCACTGATGGTGATCTGATGTGGAGATCACCATGAAGAGCACAGTTAACAAGGGGTTAAGTGTGCTGTTCATGGTGGTCTCCACATCAGATCACCATCAGTGGTGATCTATCAGGATCCTGGGATCCCATAGGGATCCTGGGATCCTGGGATCACCACTGATGGTGATCTGATGTGGAGATCACCATGAAGAGCACAGTTAACAAGGGGTTAAGTGTGCTGTTCATGGTGGTCTCCACATCAGATCACCATCAGTGGTGATCTATCAGGATCCTGGGATCCCATAGGGATCCTGGGATCACCACTGATGGTGATCTGATGTGGAGACCACCATGAACAGCACACTTAACCCCTTGTTAACTGTGCTCTTCATGGTGATCTCCACATCAGATCACCATCAGTGGTGATCACAGGATCCCTATGGGATCCCAGGATCCTGATAGATCACCACTGATGGTGATCTGATGTGGAGACCACCATGAACAGCACAGTTAACCCCTTGTTAACTGTGCTCTTTATGGTGATCTCCACATCAGATCACCATCAGCGGTGATCCCAGGATCCCTATGGGATCCCAGGATCCTGATAGATCACCACTGATGGTGATCTGATGTGGAGACCACCATGAACAGCACAGTTAACCCCTTGTTAACTGTGCTCTTCATGGTGATCTCCACATCAGATCACCATCAGTGGTGATCCCAGGATCCCTATGGGATCCCATGATCCTGATAGATCACCACTGATGTTGACCTGATGTGGAGACCGCCATGAAGAGCACAGTTAACCCCTTGTGACCCGAGGATTCTGATAGGTCATGAACTCACTGAGTTCATGACCTGTCATCCTCCTGGCAATAAACCTGCTTTTATAGCATATGGGGGATGCCCCATATGCTATAAAACTGAGAATCGTCGCAGGACCTCCCACTGGACTACGTCGGACCTTCCCACTGGACTACGTCGGACGTCAAAGAATAATAAAGATGGAGTCCAAATAGTGTTTGTGTTTCTTTTGTAATAAAAATATTTTTCTCTGTCTTGTGTTTTCTTTACAAATTACTAGAGATTCCTAATGGTCTGGTCTAATATTGGCCAGACGTTATGAATCTCGGGCTTAGTGCCAGCTGCGAAAAAGCTGGCATTAACCCCTTATTACCCAGTCTGCCACCGCTACACGGCAGCTGGAAGAGCTGGATACAGCACCAGAAAATGGCGCTTCTATGAATGCGCCATTTTCTGGGGCGGCTGCGAGCTGCAATTCGCAGCGGGGGGGGCCCAGAAAGCTTGGGCCTCCCTACGCTGAGGATTCCAGCCCCCAGCTGCCTAGTTGTACCTGGCTGGCCCAAAAATATGGCGAAGCCCACGCCATTTTTTTTTTAAAATTATTTCATGAAATAATTTTAAAAAAAAGGGACTTCCCTATATTTTTGGTTTCCAGCCAGGTAAAACTAGGCAGAAGGGGTTGGTGGCAGCCCGTAGCTGCCTGCTGTACCTGGCTGGACCAAAAATATGGCGAAGCCCCACGTCATTTTTTTTTAAAATTTAATAAAGAAATACAAAAAAAAAATGCAGGGGAGGAGACGACCAGGACACGGTGTCTCCGTGTCTTGTGCACATGCTCTAAAAGTGAGAAATTGAGTGAAAAAAAGAAAATGTTCAATATGACATTATCAAATTCTGTGAAGTAGCTGTAGGTTCCAAATGCTCACTATACCCCTAGATATAATCCTTGAGGTGTCTAGTTTCCAAAATGGGGTGACTTGTGCGGGAACTCCAATGTGTAGGCACATAGGGGCTCCCCATATGCTGCGACATGGTGTCCGCTAACTATTGGAGCTAATTTTCCATTCAAATTGTTAGCGGACACCATGTCACATATGGAGAGCCCCTGTGTGACTAAACATTGGAGCTCCCCCACAAGTGACCACATTTTGGAAACTAGACCCCCAAGGAACTTATCTAGATGCATAGTGAGCACTTTCAACCTCCAGGTGCTTCACAAATTAGTCTGTAAAAAGGAAAAAAAGAAAATTTTTGTGAAAAAAAGTACTTTTTCATTTTTACGGATCAGTTTGTGAAGCACCTGGGGGTTCAAAGTGCTCACTATGCATCTAGATATGTTCCTTGGGGTGTCTAGTTTCCAAAATGAGGTCACTTGTGGGGGAGCTCCAATGTTTAGGCACATATGGGCTCTCCATACATGACATGGTGTCCACTATGAATTGGATTTGTAAGTGGATACCATGTCGTGTATGGCGAGCCCCTGTGTGTCTAAACATTAGCGCTCCCCCACAAGTGACCCCATTTTGGAAACTAGACCCCCAAAGGAACTTATCTAGATGCATAAAGAGCACTTTAAACCCCCAGGTGCTTCACAAATTGATCCGTAAAAATGAAAAAGTACTTTCTTTTCCACAAAAATTTTCTTTTTTAATTTTTACGGATTCATTTGTGAAGCACCTGGGGGTTCAAAGTGCTCACCACCAATCTAGATAAGTTCCTTGGGGGTCTAGTTTCCAAAATGGGGTCACTTGTGGGGAAGCTGCAATGTTTAGGCACACAGGGGCTCTCCATACGTGACATGGTGTCCGCTAACAATTGGAGCTAATTTTCCATTCAAATTGTTAGCGGACACCATGTCACATATGGAGAGCCCCTGTGTGTCTAAACATTGGAGCTCCCCCACAAGTGACCCCATTTTGGAAACCAGACCCCCCAAGGAACTTATCTAGATGCATAGAGAGCACTTTGAACCCCCATGTGCTTCACAAATTGATCCGTAAAAATGAAAAAGTACTTTCTTTTCCACAAAAATTTTCTTTTTTCATTTTTACGGATTCATTTGTGAAGCACCTGGGGGTTCAAAGTGTCTCACCACCAATCTAGATAAGTTCCTTGGGGGGTCTAGTTTCCAAAATGGGGTCACTTGTGGGGGAGCTGCAATGTTTAGGCACACAGGGGCTCTCCATACGTGACATGGTGTCCGCTAACAATTGGAGCTAATTTTACATTCAAATTGTTAGCGGACACCATGTCGCGTATGGAGAGCCCCTGTGTGTCTAAACATTAAAGCTCCCCCACAAGTGACCTCATTTTGGAAACCAGACCCCCCAAGGAACTTATCTAGATGCATAGAGAGCACTTTGAACCCCCATGTGCTTCACAAATTGATCCGTAAAAATGAAAAAGTACTTTCTTTTCCACAAAAATTTTCTTTTTTCATTTTTACGGATTCATTTGTGAAGCACCTGGGGGTTCAAAGTGCTCACCACCAATCTAGATAAGTTCCTTGGGAGGTCTCGTTTCCAAAATGGGGTCACTTGTGGGGGAGCTACAATGTTTAGGCACACAGGGGCTCTCCATACGTGACATGGTGTCCGCTAACAATTGGAGCTAATTTTCCATTCAAATTGTTAGCGGACACCATGTCGCATATGGAGAGCCCCTGTGTGTCTAAACATTGGAGCTCCCCACAAGTGACCCCATTTTGGAAACCAGACCCCCCAAGGAACTTATCTAGATGCATAGAGAGCACTTTGAACCCCCATGTGCTTCACAAATTGATCCGTAAAAATGAAAAAGTACTTTCTTTTCCACAAAAATTTTCTTTTTTCATTTTTACGGATTCATTTGTGAAGCACCTGGGGGTTCAAAGTGCTCACCACCAATCTAGATAAGTTCCTTGGGAGGTCTCGTTTCCAAAATGGGGTCACTTGTGGGGGAGCTACAATGTTTAGGCACACAGGGGCTCTCCATACGTGACATGGTGTCCGCTAACAATTAGAGCTAATTTTCCATTCAAATTGTTAGCGGACACCATGTCGCGTATGGAGAGCCCCTGTGTGCCTAAACATTGGGGCTCCCCCACAAATGACCCCATTTTGGAAACTAGACCTCCCAAGGAACTTATCTAGATGCATAGAGAGCACTTTGAACCCTCTGGGGCTTTACAAATTGATCTGTAAAAATGAAAAAGTACTTTTTTTTTTGCAAAAATTTTCTTTTGTCCTCAATTTTTTGATTTTCACATAAGCAACAGGATAAAACGCATCCTAAAATTTGTTTGCCAATTTCTCCTGAGTACACCGATACCTCATATGTGGTCATAAACCACTGTTTGGGCGCACGGTAGGGCTCAGAAGAGAAGGAGTGCCATTTCACTTTTTGAATGGTAAATTAGCTCCAAAAGTCAAATTGCGCTCCTTCCCTTCTGAGCCCTGCCGTGCGCCCAAACAGTGGTTTATGACCACATATGAGGTATCAGTGTACTCAGGAGAAATTGGCCAACAAATTTTAGAATGCATTCTATCCTGTTGCCCATGTGAAAATCAAAAAATTGAGGCTAAAAGAACATTTTTGTTGGAAAAATTAAAATGGCCATTTTTTGTTTCCACATTGCTTTAGTTCCTGTGAAGCACCTGAAGGGTTAATAATCTTCTTGAATGTAGTTTTGAGTAGCTTGAAGGGTGTAGTTTTTGGAATGGTGTCACTTTTGGGTGTTTTCTGTCATGTACACCCCTCAAAGAGACTTCAAATGTGATGTGGTCACTAAAAAAAAGGTTATGTAAATTTTGCTGGAAAAATGAAAAATTACTGATGAACTTTGAACCCTTATAACGTCCTAACCAAAAAATTTTTTTTTTCCAAAATTGTTGCTGATGTAAAGTAGACATGTGGGAAATGTTATTTATTAACTCTGTTGTGTCACATAAAGCTCTGGTTCAACAGAATAAAAATTACAAATTTGAAAATTGTCAAATTTTCAAAATTTTTGCCAATTATTTTATATTTTCACAAATAAACACAAAAATTATCGACCAAAATTTAATACTAACATGAAGCCCAATATGTCACGAAAAAACAATCTCAGAATCGCTAGGATCCGTTGAAGCGTTCCGGAGATATAACCTCATAAAGGGACACTGGTCAGAATTGCAAAAACCAGTCTGGTTATTAAGGTGGAAATTGGCTCCGTCACTAAGGGATTAAATATTATGATGTTAAGCTATTAGCTTGTGTAAAAGCAAATTCAGCATATTTAGGGCAGTGTCATATATGATACAGTCTATATAGAGTCTAATGCATGGGTATAATGAGACACATGAGACATACGCTTCTTAAGCAGCTCTTGTATTGCTTCATACAAGTTAGTGCATCAACAGGATAACATAAATGTAAGTTGCAGAGTGCAAGGCAAAACAACCCAGGACATCAGAGTATTAAAGCATAGTACAAGTCTCAGGGAAAGCTTTCAGAGTTCATTACTTCCCTGTCAGATATTGCTGGCACCCAGGATTCTGTGTTCATAAATGATTCCAGGCAGAATGAATCCAGGCTTCAGAGAGCAAGTCACAGACAGATTGCAGGCCTGATTCTGGAGCACAGGTTAACCAGCTGAAGTAGTTTAAAAGGGCAATTGGCAAGAAACAGGGCAGGGACATCAAAGCTGAGGACTCCATATTGTTTGAGGGCAAGAGTCAATGCACAGGACAGGAAACAAGATGGCCGACAAAATACACTAAATGCAAACATAACAACAGATATAGCAAAAAAGACTGAAAACCTTACAGGCAGTTTCAAAAATAGAGTAAAATTTAAGTTTAGAAATTGTTGCAATTTATGATAATTACTCTTCTACAGTAGATTTCAACATTTGAGAGCTAGAAAAGAAAAAATGAAGTTATGCAATGCATTATGAGCTTTCTGATTTCAGAAAACTCTTCAACCAGGAGCAGTTTGCTTAAAAAAAACTCAATGTGCTTTAGTCTTCATTCCCTAGTCCTTTGCTAAGTGTCCGCTGCTTCCAGTATCTGTTTTTGTCTGTAGTGCTGATGACACGATTGCAGCTCAAAACAAGGCAACCTTGCTCTGGTAGGACCTTAGGACCTTAAACTTAATCTAATATATAAAGCTGAATGTGTGTATGTGTGTGTGTGTGTGTGTGTGTGTGTGTATGTGTGTATATCCGGGATTGGCATCTACACCGTCGCAACTACAGCCACAAAATTTTACACAGTCACACGTCTGGACCCCGAGAGCGTCATAGGCTATATTGTGAGGCGAAATTTTATCCCTGCGCGTTCCAGTTCACCAAACAATTTTGCCCCTATCTACATCATGGGGAAAAAGTGAATGAAAAAGTGTTGGAGGAAAATCGACAGCTGTCAGCTATAGCCACAAAATGTTGCACAGTCACACGTCTGGACCCCGGGAGCGTCATAGGTTATATTGTGAGGCGAAATTTTAACCCCAAGCATTCCAATTCACCAAACAATTTTGCCCCTATCTACATAATGGGGAAAAAGTGACAGTTACCAATTGACAGTTGTGAATGAGAGGGGCTTAATGATAGCGCCAAAGACTAACAGCACATATCAGCATATCGTCACTAAGGTGGGGCCCCAACATGAGATATTCACCACGCACGGGGACATGAATACACACCACACACACACAAAGAGTAACAGCACGTGTATAGTTGCTAAGGTGCAGCCCCAACATTGGATACTCACCACGCACCTGAACAAACACACACACACACACCCCAAAGAGACACACACAAGACAGACGCACACACCCCCAAGGGGACACACACACACTCTATAGCGACACATGCACTCACCCCACAGGAACACACACACACACCACAAAGAGACACACAAAACACAGACACACACACCACACAGACCCCCCCACAAGGACACACACACATAGCCACCCTATAGAGACACATGCACTCACCCCACAGGGACACACACACCACAAAGAGACACACACACACCACACAGACCCCCCCCACAGGGACACACACACATACACACCCTATAGGGACACATGCACTCACCCCACAGGGACACACACACACCACCAAGAGACATACACAACACAGATACACACACCACACAGACCCCCCCCAACAGGGACACACACACATACACACCCTATAGGGACACATGCACTCACCCCACAGGGACACACACATACACACACCCCAGGGACACACACACCACACAGACACAGATGTGCACAAATCACCTCACACAACTCGCCTCATACGTGTGCTATCTTTATTTTCCAAACATAAACATCTGATTAAAAACAGCCAATGTGCAACACATGTGCCAAATAGGGAATTAAGGCAGATGTCAGTCACATGAGCTGTCTATTATGTGTATGTGTTAGGTAACATACACTGCCCGGCCAGGGGGAGGGTTTACTATTGGCTGGAGATTTATTAGGCTGTGTGAGGCACCGCCGGCATGATCCTCATGGCCGGGGCGCATCACATGCAGGATCAGGAGGATCCTGTGCACACTGGCCGGGTTGACTGTGATAATGCTGTGTGAACCAACTTTGAACACAAGGTTTCATGTTACTAATGAGTGGCTCATAAGATCGAGGAAGCCCTAAGGAAAAGGGATGTAAGGGCTTAGTGCTGACAACCCGGAACACAGGGAGTTAACCTGAGCTGTGTGAAAGGCTGATTACCGGCAGCTAAGGGGGTGTGTCCATGTGGGAGTGGCTGGCACGATAAGAGGCAGCCAGCTGAGTGATTGAGAGATTCAGATTCAGATGGAAGCTGAGACTCATGCTGAGAGATTCATTCAGAGACTGGAGATTGTGCTGAGACCAGCCAAGTGCAGAGCAGTCCGGAGGCTCTGTGTGAATGAAGGGAGCATGCTAGCTCCAGGCCGGTGCCAAGGTCCGCGGTTGTGATAGCAACTGGTGGGGAAGCCGTGGCTGAACCCGGTGGATACTGGTCCGGGCGTGGGGTGAACCACGTCCGGGAAAGGAGCCCTTGGGGGACGCTTGGTGGACCCGGTACACAGGTAGCGAGACCTGGATCCGTGCCCGGTAAGACAGCGGTTCCCGTGTAACGGAGTGAGCTGTGTGTGAGTAATGCCAGGCGGGCATAACCGCTATTGGGTCCGACTAGGCAGTCGGTAAAGGACCCGTTGATGTATGTAGGGGCTTAGGCAATTGCCCTGAATGTAAGATGATGACCTATGTAAGAACATTGTATAATAATGTGGGGAGAAAGTGACCCAGCCAGTATGGATGATGTTGGAGGCGTTCCGTCCCTGTGGGACGAGAGGGAGGCTTGCCCTGCTGCTTGCAGAGGGTACCCGTCCCTCAACCACGGCCTCTAATGGTGTGGGTGTGCCTGTGGTGCCAGACACAGGGGTAATAGGGCTCCTAGTAGGTAACGGATGAGGTTCCCGTGTACTATGGTTTGCCAGTCCCTGTAATGGGCCATGGAGGAGCCACAGTCCATGAATGATGGGCTGTGAGCGTGTGGAAGAAATGTATGTGATCCATGGACGTTTGAATGATGGATCACACATGGTATGTAAGGCCCGGTCAGGCAGGAATCCTGACTACGGAGTAAGGTTATGTCATCAAGCTGGGTGACTAAAGCCAGGCGGCAGGAACCGCCATTGGGACCCACAGGGCCCGTTGAGGCGTATGTAACGAAGGTCAGAAGCAGGGGTTAAAAGGGCTCCTAGAGTGGGGACACCATGGTTGAACCAGGTGGACTCTGACCAGGATGTAGGCGGAGATGCGTCCAGGAAGGAGCCCCTTGGGGATACATGACATACCCGGTACTCAGGTTGCTCAATCGCTGTTATGAACCCGGAGGGGTCATCGTCGAAATATAACACATGTATTTATTATAAATGTACTGTAAGATGTGTAAGTAGGCCGGAGGCCGTAGCTACCCCGGGAGCAGGTGTTGAGCTCCAATGGGGAGAGAGTCGTGGTTACAGGTCCCGGGTTATTGTGATTGTATATGTGCAATGTTCTATGTAATGTATGATGTATTTATGTAAAGTGTTTATAAGCAATGTGATATGTGTTCAACATGCTACCCGGGTTATTTTATTATATGTGAAAAATAAACGGGTAGACATTGGTTAAACTTATAAACACGTGTTTTGTCGTTATGCAAGCGGGTTCCCCGGTTGCTACCTCACAGCTGCCAATAGCAATGAATCACAGCTCAGCTTCTATTTTCTTACAGGTCATTAATATGACATATTCAAATTCTATTTTGTTATAGCTAATGTCGGTTATTTATTAACCTGGGCGTAGCCGGGTACTACAGCTAGTACTTATTAAACACTGATAAATATTAGGTTTAGGGTCCTAAAAGAGAAAGTTTGCCTTGTTTGGCCAATAATGTCTACCCACAAGGCACAACATTTGTTTAATATATATTAGATTTAGAATCCTAGCAGGGAAAGGTGGCCTCTTTGGCGTGTGTACATGAATTCACCCTTTTGTGTGCTAAGTGCCTTCATTTTATAGGTACAGTTACATCCAGAAATATTTGAACAGTGACACACATTTTGGCATTTTGGCTGTTTACCAAAACATATTCAAAATACAGTTATATAATCAACATGGGCTTAAAGTGCATACACTAAGCTTTCATTTGAGGTATTCACACCCTAATATATTTAATATTTAGCTGACTCTTTCCTAAAGGACCACAGGTCCTGCATGAGCCATTTCTTTGTTAATCCATCACTATTTAGGAAGTTTCAGGTCTGGAGCTTATTCCAGGTGTAGCATTTGAATTTGGAAGCTGTCGCTTGAACCCACAGCTTACGGTCAAAGGAGCTCTCAATGGAAGAGAAAAAGACCATTATTAGGCTGCAAAAAAAGAAGTAATTCTTCAGAGTAATAGCTGAAATATTAGGAGTGGCCAAATCATGAGTTTGGACCATTCTACAAAAAAAAGAGCAAACTGGTAAGCTTGGGAACTCAAAAATGCCTGGACATCCAAGAAAGTCAACAATGGTGGATGATCAGAGAATTCTTTCCATGGTGAAGTAGGTGTTACAGAATCTGTCTACCATAAACAGAAGACTTCTGGAGAGCAAATACAGAGGGCTTATCACAAGGTTCTAAACATTAATGGCTTAGGATCCTAGATAATAATATTAATAATGATATTTATTGATTTATATAGCACTATTAATTCCATAGCAGTTTACATACATCAGTAATGCTGTCCCTATTGAGGCTCACAATCGAAACATCCTATCAGTATGTCTTTGCAATGAGAAAGTTTGTGATGTTGTGTCTGCTGGACACACATTAACCCCTTCGTGACGGAGCCAATTTCCACCTTAATGACCTTTTTGCAATTCTGACCAGTGTCCCTTTATGAGGTAATATCTCTGAAACGCTTCAACGGATCCTAGTGATTCTGAGATTGTTTTTTCGTGACACATTGGGCTTCATGTTAGTGGTAAATTTAAGTCAATCATTTTTGTATTTATTTGTGAATAAATTAAAAAATTGGCAAAAAATTTGAAAATTTCACAATTTTCTAATTTTTTATTTTTATTCTGTTAAACCATAGAGTTATGTGACACAAAATAGTTAACACATAACATTTCCCGCACGTCTACTTCACATTACCCCAATTTTGGAAAAACAAATTTTGGTTAGGAAGTTATAAAGGTTCAAAGTTCATCAGCAATTTCTAATTTTTCCAGCAAAATTTACAAAGCCATTTGTTTAGTGACCACATCACATTTGACTTCTCTTCGAGGGGTGTACATAACAGAAAACACACAAAAGTGACACCATTCCAAGAACTGCACCCCTCAATCTACTCAAAACTACATTCAAGAAGATTATTAACCCTTCAGGTGCTTCACAGAAATAAAAGAAAATGGGAAACAAAAAATGGACATTTTAATTTTTCCAACAAAACTGTTCTTTTAGCCTCAATTTTTTCATTTTCACATGGGTAACTGGATAAAATGGATCTTAAGTTTGTTGGCCAATTTCTCCTGAGTACACCGATACCTCATATGTGGTCATAAACCACTGTTTGGGCGCACGGCAGGGCTCAGAAGGGAAGTAGCGCAATTTGACTTTTGGAGTTAATTTTCCACTCAAAAAGTCAAATTGCGCTCCTTCCCTTCTGAGCCCTGCCGTGCGCCCAAACAGTGGTTTATTATCACATATGAGGTATCAGTGTACTCAGGAGAAATTGCCCAACACATTTTAGGATGCATTTTATCCTGTTGCTCATGTGAAAATGAAAAAATTGAGGCCAAAACAAATTATTTGTTAAAAAAAAGTACTTTTTCATTTTTACAGATAAATTTGTGAAGGACCTGGGGGTTCAAAGTGCTCAATATGCATCCAGATAAGTTCCTTGGGGTCTAGTTTCCTAAATGCGGTCACTTGTGGGGGAGCCCCAATATTTAGGCACACAGGAGCTCTCCATATGCGACATGGTGTCCGCCAACAATTTGAATGGAGAAATAGCTCCAATTGTTAGCAGACACCATGTTGTGTATGGAGAGCCCCTGTGTATCCAAACATTGGAGCTCCCCCCTAAGTGACAACATTTTGGACACTAGACCCCCCCAAGGAACTTATCGAAATGGGTGGTGAGCACTTTGAACCCCCATGTGCTTCACAAATGAATCCGTAAAAATGAAAAAAGAATTTTTTTTTTTTTTTTTTGCACAAAAAAGTACATTTTTATGGATCAATTTGTAAACACCTGGGGGTTCAAAGTGCTCACTATGTATCTAGCTAAGTTCCTTTGGGGGTCTAGTTTCCAAAATGGGGTCACTTGTGAGGGAGCTCCAATGTTTAGGCACACAGAGGCTCTCCATATCCGACCTGGTGTTAGCTAACTATTTGTGTCCGCTAACAATTTGAATGGAAAATTAGCTCAATGTCACATTTGCAGAGCCCCTGTGTGCCTAAACATTGGAGCTTCCCCACAAGTGACCCCATTTTGGAAACTAGACCCCCAGGGAACTTAGCTAGATGCTTAATGACCACTTTAAACCCTGAGGTGTTTCACAAATTTATCCATGAAAATGAAAAAGTACTTTTTTTTTTTTTTCACAAACATTTTCTTTTTTTAATTTTAAAAGATTAATTTTTGAAGCACCTGGGGGTTCAAAGTCCTCAGTATACATCTACATAAGTTTCTTGGGGGTCTAGTTTCCAAAATGGGATCACTTGTGGAGGAGCTCCAATATTTAGGCACACAGGGGCTCTCCATATGCCACATGGTGTCCGCTAACAATTTGAATGGAAAATTAGCTCCAATTGTTAGCGGACACCACGTCGCATATGGAGAGATCTTGTGTGCCTAAACATTGCAGCTCCCCCACAAGTGAGATTTTGCACTGAAGATATAGGGCTGTGTTTTTGGTCACCAGCACAGGTACAACAGGCAGGTACAGGTTGCTACCCACCCCTAGCTGCTAAGTTTTACCTGGCTGGTAATCAAAATACAGTGGAGCCCTTTTTTTTAAAATTATTTCTTGAAATAATTAAAAAATATGACGTGGGTTTCGCCGTAGTTTTAGTTTCCAGCCAGGTACAACTAGGCAGCTACAGGCTACCACCCACCCCCAGCTGCTCAGATGTACCTGGCTGGTAACCAAAATACAGCGGAGCCCTTTTTTTTAAAATTATTTCTTGAAATCATTTTTAAAACAAAATAGCATGGGCTTCGCCATATTTTTGGGCCAGCCAGGTACAAGTAGGCAGCTGGGGCTGGAATCCTCAGCATAGGGAGGCCCAAGATTTCTGGGCCCCCCCAGCTGCAAATTACAGCCCGCAGCCACCCCAGAAAATGGTGCATTCATAGAAGCGCCATTTTCTGGCGCTGTATCCAGCTCTTCCAGCTGCCGTGTAGCGGTGGCAGACTGAGTAATAAAGGGTTAATGCCAGATTTTTGGCAGCTGGCACTAAGCCCGAGATTCATAACGTCTGGCCAATATTAGACCGGGCCATTAGGAATCTATAGTAAATTGTAAAGAAAACACACAGAGAAAAATATTTTTATTGGAAAAAAAACACAAACACATATTTAGACCCCATCTTTATTACTGTGACGTCCGACGTAGTCAAGTGGGAAGGTCCGACGTAGTCCATTGGGAAGGTCCAACGTAGTCCAGTGGGAGGTCCCGCGAGTATTCTCATTCAGATGATGATCTGATGTTAGCCCCCTGTGTGGTCACAAAGAGGTTAACTGCAGATCACCCCTGTGGTGTCACAGAGGGGTTAACTGCAGATCAGGTAACCCCTTGTGACCACACAGGGATGATGCTCTTCTGTTAACCCCTTGTGACCACACAGGGGTTAACTGCAGATCATCATCCCTGTGTGGTCACAAGGGGTTAACTGCAGATCATCATCCCTGTGTGGTCACAAGGGTTAACTGCAGATCAGGTAACCCCTTGTGACCACACAGGAATGATGATCTGCAGTTAACCCCTGGTGACCACAGAAGGGGTTAACTGCAGATTATCACCCTGTGTGGTTCCAAGGGGTTAACTGCAGATCGGTAACCCCTTGTGACCACACAGGGATGATGATCTGCAGTTAACCCCTTATGTGGTTACAAGGGGTTAACTTCAGATCATCCCTGTGTGGTCACAAGGGGTTAACTGAAGATCATCATCCCTGTGTGGTCACAAGGGGTTAACTGCAGATCAGGTAACCCCTTGTGACCACACAGGTGATGATCTGCAGTTAACCCCTTGTGATCACACAGGGGGTTAACTGCAGATCACCCATGTGTGGTCATTCAGGGGTTAAATCTGCCTCTGTCCCGGTGCACTCAGAGCAGCAGCGCTGGGACAGAGGCAGAGAGAAGATGGCGGGCGATGCTGCAGGACGTGACGGCTGGCACCGGAGGTTGTAAGTATGAGATGCAGGGAAGAGTGGTCAGGGGGCTGGAGGGGTGCATATCGGAGGTGGGGGATGATTGGAGGGTTGATGCCCTGGGGGGGAGGGGATGACCGGAGGGGTGCGAACCGGTGGGGTGGGGAGTTACAGGAGGGGTGATGACCTGGGGGGGGATGACCGGAGAACTCGGGGGGAATGACAGGGAAAACTCCATCCGCTCTGATGTTTGATCAGATCAGATGGAGTTATGAGGAGGCAGCAGGAGGTGGGGAGCGGAGCAGGGAGGAGGGAGGAACGGAGATCACGGGTGGGGGGAACGACATTGGGGGGCCTCTGAGGGGACCCCCAGGAATGGCGGCATCTCTATGCGATCTGACCTGTCAGATCGCAAAGAGATGCAGTGGAAGCGGCGGGTTTTACCGCCGGCCGCCATTTTTAGATGGTCAGGGGGAGAGATGGGGGTGGGGGTATGGCACTGTGAGTCTTGGGGCAGTTAGGGGTTAATGCTTGCACTTTGATCCGACATGTGTTTTCATGTCATGTTTTTCAAAGTGAAAGCATTTTTACCAACAATGTCACTTTTTGTAAAGTGATGATCGGTAAATGGTGTTTACCGGTCATCACATTACTGATGCTGGTATAACAGCAGCTCATTCCTAATCTCTATGGTCTCAGCTATGCCCAGTAGCTGAAACCCTGGAGATTTTAGCTCCAGGGGCAGAGCACCAGGGCCTTTTCTGTTTTGACATATTTTCACGCCGTATACATACAATGGGCCGTCACTAAGGTGTTAATTTGCCAAGATTTATTTGACAAAGACTAAATTTAGGTTTCTACCAAAGAATTGTGGCGCAGTAATGGTTGGTGAGCACATAATAATTCACCATTTTGTGTGCTATGTATAATCATTTTGTAGGTACTATATATTCTATATAGCAGTAATGTAGTTTATATTTCATATATCCTATGTTTACATTTTAAAGATGAGTGGAACTTAACCATTATTTATAAATCTGCATTCACCAAAATATAATTTGCTTTCTCCCTGATTCAGCAAAATTATAGTGGCTGGCTACAATTTTGGTGAAATGTAAGGAGACATCAAAATGTAAAAAAAATTTGACATGTACCTGAGGAAGGCTTAGTCTGCAATATAAAGCCAAAATGCATCGTAGTTGGGGATGAGGGAGTATACTCGTTACTATTCGCTACTCGCAGAATTGTACAGTATTCGGCTACTCGTTACTCGGTGAGTTTACTTGTTATTAGTCGTTAAGACTAGTGAGTACAATTAGTGATGGGCGAGTCCTAAATTACTCGGAATCGCTTGACTCTAGCGAGTCCGAGCCCCGGACTCGCTACTCGTTGCGAGTCTAGCGAGTCCAATGTTAATGAATGGGGAAGCGAGTAATAGCGAGTAATGTGCGATTTACAAATCGCAGATGTGTCTCGGAAGCTTCAGGCTCTATCTGCTACAATAGCTAAATCATGTTTAATAGGCTCCCGCTGTCACAGCACAGTTAACTCTCTGCTTACCGGCACTGCAACAAGAAGAAGAAGGAAGACAGAAGACAGAAGAGAGAAGACCTGGGTCTTTGGAGGGATATGTGGTGGTAATAAAGTTGGAGTCCCTAATGGTGTCTGTGTATTTATTTTTAATAAATAATTTTTCTCTGTGTGGTGTTTTTTTTTTACCCTTTATTGGAGATTCTTAGTGGCCGGGTCAAACCTGGCCTGACATTAAGAATCTCGGGCTTAATACCAGCTTGTATAACAAAGCTGGTATTAACCCCTTTATTACCCAGCGTGCCACCGCCACCAGGGCCGCTGGAAGAGCGGGGTTCAGCGCCAGAGGTGGGCCTTCAATGAACGCGCCATCTTCTGGGGTGGCTGCAGGCTGCAATTTGCAGCGGGGGGTGCCCAGAAAGCTTGGGCCTCCCTGCGCTGCGGATTCCAACCCCCAGCTGCTTAGCTGTACCTGGCTAGACATAGAAATTGCGCGGAGCCCCATGCATTTTTTTTTTATTATTTCATGAAATTCATGAAATAATAAAAAAAAGGGCTCCCCTATATTCTTGTGTCCGGCCAGGTACAAATAGGCACCTGGGGGATGGGGGCAGCCCGTCGCTGCCTGCTGGATCCGGCTGGTTCCAGGAATACGGCGAAGCCCACGTCATTTTTTTTCTGAAAAATCAATAAAACAATCCTAAAAAAGGGACTGCATCTTTATTAACCCCTCGCCCATGGTCCAGGGGTTAATAAAGATGCAGTCCCTTTTATTTACATTGTTTTATGGATTTGTCAGAAAAAAATTTGACGTGGGCTTCGCCGTATTTCTAGAACCAGCCAGATTCAGGAGGCAGCGACGGGCTGCCCCCAACCCCCAGGTGCCTGTTTGTACCTGGCCGGACACAAGAATATAGGGGAGCCCTTTTTTTAATTATTTCATGAATTTCATGAAATAATAAAAAAAAAAAATGCGTGGGGCTCCGCGCAATTTCTATGTCTAGCCAGATACAGCTTAGCAGCTGGGGGCTGGAATCTGCAGTGCAGGGAGGCCCAAGCTTTCTGGGCACCCCCTGCTGCAAATTGCAGCCTGCAGCCGCCCCAGAAGATGGCGCGTTCATTGAAGCGCCATCCTCTGGCGCTGAACCCCGCTCTTCCAGCGGCCCTGGTGGCGGTGGCACGCTGGGTAATAAAGGGGTTAATACCAGCTTTGTTATACAAGCTGGTATTAATCCTGAGATTCTTAATGTCAGGCCACGTTTGACCCGGCCACTAAGAATCTCCAATAAAGGCTTAAAAAAAACACCACACAGAGAAAATTTTTTATTAGAAATAAAAAAAAAAGCCATTAGGAACTCCATCTTTAATTTAAAAAATCCTCTTCCGTCCGACGTAGTCCAAAACGCGATGTCCTCTCTGCTACATCCCTGTGCATAGATATAGATGTCTATGCACAGGGAATGAGCAGACTGAGAATAATCTCAGCTCTGCTACATCATCTCTGTGCACAGACATTCATGTCTGTACACAGGGAGAGCAGGCGGGCTCTAGGACCCTGGAGCTGCGGCAGCCTGCAGGACCCGAGCCCGGCACAGAGCAGACAGCCGGACTCGTTACTCTGCGAGTTTCCCTGCGATTACTTACACAGTAACGAGTCCAATGCAAGTCAATGGCAATCCTAGTTTTGTCAGAGTCTCTGACAAAACTAGGATTGCCATTGATTTGCATTGGACTCGTTAATGTGCGAGTAATCACTGGGAAACTCGCAGAGTACCGAGTCCGGCGAGTCCCTTACTACTCGCCGAGTAACGAGTCCTAGCGAGTAGACTCGCCCATCCCTAAGTATAATGCAAGTCAATAGGAAATGCGAGAAATATGCTACTGGACCCTACAAAGTTGTCTGGGGGCCTGAGGAAAAGGCTGAAATGTATACATGATTGTTTAAAAGCTAGTAGTAAAAAGACACCAGATTTTTCAAGCAATCAGCTGATGCATTCTCCACGCCTGGTGTTTATCTCCCCACCCGGTGCTTCACACCCTGACTGATCCCTTGTTCCCCATCCGATACTCCATTCCCCACCTGGTCCTCTGCCCCCAACCGATTTTCTACTCCCTGCCCAGTCCTCCACTTCCCGCCCTGTTCTCCACCTCCCCTCCGCCTGCTAGAAGTGAGCCCGCCAGCTTTTTCAAATTTACTGCTGGCTATTTCAATCAATCAGCTGATGCATCAGCTAATCATTTGAAAAAGCCAGCGGCAAAGCTGGCAGTAAAAGGAGTGTTTTTACCACCGTTTTTTTTCAAACAATCTGCTGATGCATCAGCTGATTGTTTGAAATAGCCGGCGGTTAAAATCCGGGAAGTAAAAAGACCTCCAGCTATTTCACTAAAAGAAATGGCATCAGCCTGACATCATGCAGTATACATCTGTCTTATTTGTTGATATGTAGATAAATGGCTGATTTAATTGAAAATGGCACATCTATCTGTTAATGCATACAGAATTCTGCATCATAGTAAAAATAAAGTGTCCCTCAATATGTAATTGTGCTATTTATGATTAAAAGGTATAACATTTTTCACTCTTTCCTCATCATTGTTGTCACAGGCCACGTGTCTGTACATGCCTGTATGATGATAGTATGTTGTCCTTTGAAAGCGACATGTCACATGCATAGTCCACACAATTGTGAGCTCCATAGTGAAGTGCCTTCAATATTGATATCAGTATATTGTGACATGAATGGTCGGTTTGCTTATGTAACATATCTCCCCTGTAGGCAAAAAATGATCACATAATAGAAAAAAAAATAACAGAATTCCAATTGCAGTTCTAAACAGTATTTTCTGCCACTTTTCTGACATGACTTGGGCCTTATTCTCATGCCTACTTTTTGTGTACGAGTGCTATCCATAGTTTGTACAGATAACAATCATACCTTTGACCGTCTATGATGTCATACACATGTCCGTGATTTCTGGTTGGATCGAGAAGTCCTCAGAGAATCGTAGTGACATGTTAGATTTTGATCTGAGGATCGGACAAAATTTGCAATGCAAGTCTTTAGGTCCATGAACAAATCAGACTGCACTTGGATAACATTTGAGTGGGGTCTGATTTCCACAGAAGGTCAAAATATAAAACGTGGAGAACTTCTTTTTTAAATTTCCCCAAGTACAAGAAAATCGGATGACACTGTGATCAAACTCTGATCAGACTTGACAGAATAATTGGTCCACTTTTCTTGTTAGGCTGGAAACACACTATCCTACTTACTTACTTACTTACACTGGAGTGTCAGCTGCTTGTGTTTTATGCAGCATCACACTCCTGTCCAGAGAGGGAGAGACCGTTCAGGGTCACTGATCCGAGTCTCGTCTGAGAGACTCGCATGTAAGTAGGATAGTGTGTTTCCACCTATGTGAATGAGACCAAATGAGAAACATTATAGACCACCAAAAGAGCTTCTACACTCAACAGTAGGACATATTAGAAGGTCTAGTGGTTCAAGGCCCTTTAAACATTGTCTTTTTCTTAATATTTTATTTTTTAGGTGTGGCATGATTTACATGGAAGCAAAAGATTTAGGATGGGAGCCACTAACTGAGTCATGGATAACTGCAAATCTTCCAGCACTGCTTACTGTAGAAGAGATCCGTAATGTTCAGGTATTACCATAGTTTACCATATTAATGCTTGAAGAAAAAATATTTTGTCATAGACTCTAAACAATTTTTTGCTTCTTAACCAGGTCGGCATTTCAACCTATAATAAATAACCCAGGCTGCAGACAGGACATTTTTTCTTTATTTTGATACCCTTACAGAAGTAATCATGCCTCCTGTCAGGTGTTCTACAGATAAAGACAAATGCTCTGCATTGCAAGACTGTCTACGCATTTAACTGAAAACAATGAAATGTGTGATAGCTGGATATCTGGAGAATACCATTTGTCTTGTCATGTGTATTAGACCAAACCACATAAGTAAAAAAAATGTTAAAATTTGCATCGTCTTATATTTGTCATTTCAAATAGGCCATTATATAACATCATTTTGACCATCATTTTAAAATTAACTTAAAAAATATAACATTTAATATGCTAAGGAGGCCAATTAAAACCTTTAAAAACAGATTTGAAAATCTTGGTTTAATATGTTGGGGATAAGTCTGTACAGACCTTTATTTTAATCTTATTGACTCCTCCTAATAGAGGGGTCTGTGATGTTTATTTTTTATGAGGGTTTGTAATTAGTGATGAATGAGTACCATAATACGATAACTTTCTAATAATCGCGTAATCGTTCCTAATAGCGAGTACAAATAGTCAATGGGAAATGCGAGTAATTTTCTGCAGGACCCTACAAAGAGATCTGGGGGCCTGAGGAAAAGGCTGAAATGGATGGAAAAGTGATGAAACAGAATGAGAAGAGCCTGGAGAATATGCCTTCATGCACTTCTGGCTCACATATGCTTTGTGTGAATAACTTTGTCACAAGATTACACCACTGATAGGCTGCCTTCACACTTGCATTTGTGTCTGCATGCGGAGGGAATGCAGACGCAAACGCAGTGCAACGCAGCACATACTTATGTGAACGCAGTGGAGAATCTCCACATGCGTTCACATAAGTATGGTGCCCAGTATGGTGTCTCTGGGGGTGGCTGGCATGAGGAGATAAGCGGCAGAGATCTCCTCCTCCCAGCACAGCTGATCTCCCACCGGTGTCAGCGGGGAGATACAGCTGATCTGACAGCTGTTTAAATCTCCCTCGCTGACACCGAATAGGGTGATATCAATGCAGGAGATAAGAAACAGCTGATCGCTGAATCAAATCTCCCGTGCCAACATCACCTATACGGTGTCAGCGCGGGAGATTTAAACAGCCGTCAGATCAGCTGTTTCTGCTCGCTGACACCAGCGGGAGATCAGCTGTGGCTCTGCATGATCTCCCAGTGGCTGCCGGTAATCACCGGCGGCCACCGGGAGAGATTTCAATGAGATCCACAGCGTTCTCCTGCGCTGTCATGCGGAGGACACTGTGGATCCATTGAGATCCATGCATTTTTGTGCACTTGCGGGCACTTGCAGAAAAACAAGCGCACAAAAAATACTGCATGCTGCGTTTGGAGTGCGGTCGGAGGGCGCATAAGTTATGCACATCCGTACGCAAATGTGGCCAAACGCAGCCATACGCAGGCACATGCGTTCCCATGTTAAACATAGGAACGCATGTCCACAAGCGTTTAGCTGCGTTTGGTGCTCTGCGCTCCAAACGCAAGTGTGAAGGCAGCCTTACAGATACACAAGAACAACTACCAAACCTAATCTAAATTGCATTTAACATGCCAAAAAAGGTTCAGAAACAGTTTTCCTGCATAATCACTTGTATAAAAGACTAAATAAAGCAGAAAAAAACAAAAAAATATATAATTTTTAGCATTTGTTCACATTTGCTGTTGTGACTTTTTTGCTTTTTAGAATTGGGAGGGCCCTGACTTTTGTAGGTCCATTATTTTTAGTTAGCTATTCCCCAGTACTTTACAAGTCCAGCTACAACATACAAGTAGGTATGTTGATATTTGCCCTCAGAGGCCTCAGGTGGCCTTGTAACATGCATTTCAGAGGGGCTGCTCTTGCTTAAGGTACCGTTACACAGGGAAACATCTCCGGCAACATCGCCAGCAGCTCAGGGGTGTGGCGAAGTTGCAGCAACATCCCCAGTGCATTGCCCTGTGTAACAGGGTCATATCAACGGCGATAGTTGCTTGAGCAACATCGCCTGGTTTCAGGACAATGTCCTGAAACCAGGCGATGTTGCTCAGGCGATCTGGCAAAATCGCCCAGTGTGACACCGCAACTGCAATGTTGAAAGCAACTTCCCCCATTGAGTCCAATGTTAACAATCGCTGCCAGGGTTGAATTTAACATTGTCAGTGATAGTTGCTTTCAACATCGCTGCTGCGTTGCCGGCAATGTCTCCTGGTGTAACCGCAGCACAGCGATCTTGGCTAGCAGCCAAGAACGTGCACGCTCTAGTGAGTTGCCGGCGATGTTCCCCGTGTAACGGTACCTTTAGACATTTGGGCAGTCTCTCCCCCTTACCACTCAGAGAGTGGAATACATATTACATAGCAGTTTACAATGTGCCCATTATAGCATTGGGCTTCACCCTCCTCCTTCTCCACCTCCTCCACCACTATGTGATTCTGTGGCTCTACATTCAAAGGTTTATAGGGCCTGCCGTAGGCAGGAAAGCTGAGTTTCATGAGGGTCCAGAGGGGGCCCTGTAACGTACGTTTTAGAGGGACCACTGTTACTTAAATATTTGGGCAGTTCCTCCATCATTGACACTGTGATAGTGGAATACATATTCCATAGTAGTTTACATTGTGCCTATTGTAGCTTTGGGCTTCAGCCTCCTCCTCCTCCATGACATTTTGCGGCCATAAATTCAAATGTTCAGAGGGCCTGCAGTAGGCAGGAGACCTGATTTTGGTGAGGGCCCAAAGATGGCCCTGTAATATTATTTTGGGCAATTCCTAGAACTTCTTTTGTCATCCAGCTTGTCCTATTGCAAGAGGAGTGTGAAGACCACAGCAGTGTTTTTTACACTTTCCCTTGTTAAATAAGATTTGGTTCAGGTGATCACCTAATCAGAAGCACATTAAGTAGAATGAGGTGTATTTTGACACTGGAACGGAATGGCTGTCAAACATGCAGAGATGTTGATTTTTAGAAAACTGCAGTGGTCTCTTAATTTTTACCAGATACATATACATATACTGTATATGTGTATGTGTGTGTGTATGTATATATATATATATATATATTTATATATATATATATATATATACAAAATATACAAAATAAAGGACTGCAGCACTCTTCTTTGTGAAACAACCGCCTTTATTCGGCCATCAGGTGGGTGGTGACAACGTTTCGGGATCCTGTCCCTTTCTCTAGCCCTTTTTTTTTTTTGTTTTTCTTTTTTTTTCCTCCTTGCTTTCCTGCCGCCATTGCACGTGTCCAGCGTCTCTATGAGATCGCCCGCACATGCGCGGTGCAATTTGGGTAGTTTCCCTAGAGAAAGGGACAGGATCCCGAAACGTTGTCACCACCCACCTGATGGCCGAATAAAGGCGGTTGTTTCACAAAGAAGAGTGCTGCAGTCCTTTATTTTGTATACTTATACAGCAAGGAGGAGAGGAGCTGTGACTGCTGAGCACCAAGGGGAGCTGTGCTGCACCAATATACTAATCTTATATATATATATACATACATACATAATAATATAATAACAAACGACTGCAGCACTCCTCTTGTTTTAGTAACCTCTTGCCTTTATTCGGCCTTCAGGTGTACAGGGCAATGTTTCGGGACAAATCTCCCTTCTTCCAGCCTGGCTGGAAGAAGGGAGATTTGTCCCGAAACGTTGCCCTGTACACCTGAAGGCCCAATAAAGGCAAGAGGTTACTAAAACAAGAGGAGTGCTGCAGTCGTTTGTTATTATACTGGAGGCAGTAAGTGGATGAGGCTGGACTGAATTGCACCCTAAAGAAACTGTGCTGCTTTCTTTCATTTCATACATACATACATATACATATACAAAGTGGGTGAAACAAGTGTTGTACATGTCACCCTATTTCTTCTGAAGGTTATATTGCCATGAATTTATCACTTATGTTGGTAACGCCCATTCCAGTCCACAAGGGCGAAGAAATAAAGCCATAGATGTCCAAAAATTAAGTAATGTCTGATAATTAGAAGTGATAAATATAACAAGTGTTGAACACTTTTAGAAAGAGAATTACAAAAGGCCTTGGAAAGTCATAACATCAGCTGAAATATATCAGTAATTAGGAAGCATTCCTGCCCCTTAATGAAAAATAATTTCAGCTGATGGCATATAAAAAGTCTCATTACCAAGATTCCAGTCAAGAAACATCTCTTGATGGCTAAAACCAGTGAGCTTTAGAGTTGCAAAACATACTTATGGTGCTGGTTACAAAATAATTTTTTCAACTACTGAAAGTTCCAGTGAGCACTATTGAGGCCATAATTGGAAGTGGAAAAAACATCATATCTCCATAAACTGGGCATGACCAGGTGTTTCTCATACGATTTCAGACAGAGTAGTAAAATGAAATGTCAGAAGAGTTGTCCAAGAGCTAAAAACTACCTGTGGACAGCTATAGAAAGACCTGGCATCAGCAGGTACCATTGTTTCTTTTCAATGGTCTTTTTTATTAATGATGTTTGTATAACATAACAATATACATTTTTTAAGTGTGTAAGAACATCAAAAAATATCAGAAAATGTCAATGGTGTTACAAAGTTATTGCATGGTATGAACGTAATATGACGTGCGCATGTGGTATTCAACTGTACATGGCACATAACTGGAGTTCTCCAAGTTGTTCATCAGTGTTGGTAGACTGGTTGAAAGTAGGAGGGTTAGTATGTGCCCTCTCGCAATCTCTTATCGCATTATGACTTACAGAGTCTCAGACGTGTGCCTTCCTCACGTCTGTGATTGTCTTGGTTTCTGTTATCCATGCAATACCGTATTAATAGGTGAACAACAGTAAAGAAGAGGTTAAGGAGAGTGAGTAAAAGATTGTGTTGATGAGAATGGTAGATAGTGGGGAAAAACTGGAGAGGAGGAGAAAAGGAAAAAAAAGGGGAAGAGATAAAGAAGAACGGGGGGCGAGGGGGTTGTGGGGGGGGGGGGGTAGGGAGTCCAGTTACCAGGAAGTCAATATCAGATGCCAGTCAAGTTGTTATTTGGACAGGCAAGGTCTTATTCATGCAAATAATTGTACGTTTTCCGGAAGGTAGTCCATGGGGACCATGTGTTTCTGAGTTTCGTTTGTCTATTTTCAACTGACGCCACAGTCACTGCTACTCGGTACAGAGCATTTATTTTGTCATACAGTTGTGCGGTGGTCGGTAGATCTGGGGTCTTCCAGTAAAGTGGTATCAATAATTTTGCTGCAGTAATGCATTGTCGTGCTATATCAGACGCGTATTTGTCATCCGTCCAAAGTGGGAAGTTTAATAATGTGGTCTCTGGTGAAAGCGTAAGCGTTTTGCTCGTCACCATCTGTATAAGCATGCCCACTTTATTCCAGAAATCTCTGATTTTGGGACATGTCCACCAGATGTGTATATAGTCGAAAACAATAGATTATGCATTAATCCTCCGTGACCTGAATGCACGTTCACCATTGCTGAACAAAAAGCATGTTCAAGTACGTTTATAGTTTGCTCAACAACATTTAGACAAGTCTGTGAAATGTTTGAGGTATTAAGTCTTGTCAGATAAGACAAAAATTGAACTCTTTGGAGGCCATATTATACGCTATGTTTTGAGGTCAAAAAGCACTGCATCTAACCTCATAAAACACCATGCCTAGAGTGAAGTTTGTAGCTGCAAACACTATGGGACTGTTGGAACTATGGGACTGTAGGGACTGTTTTTCAGCATACAACACTGACAAGCTTAATATAATTGAAAAAAAGGATGACTGGTCAAATCTACTGGGACATTGTTGACCAAAATCTGCTGCCATCTACCAGGATGATAAAGATGAAATGAGGGTGGACATCCCCACAAGACAATAATCTCAAATACAAAGCTAAGGAATCTCTCAGTTGGTTTTAGAGAAAGAAAATAAAGCTGCTAGAATGACTCATCCAATCACTTGCTCTGAATCTAATAGAAAATGTATAGAAGCAGCTAAAGTTTAAAGTTCATTGAAGTAGCTCATGGAACCTTCATCATTTGAAGCGTGTGTGTGTAAAAATGGGCCAAATTCACAGCTGAGCAACACATGCAACTAGTTTGTCCTTACATGAAACATCTTAAAGCTGTCACTAACAAAGGCTTTTGTATGAATTATTAAAAATGTATAGTAAGCGTCTTCAATACTTATTTGTTTTGCCATTTTTATCTTTACAAATCACTAAATTTATAATGATAATAATAATAATAAAACTTTATTTGTATAGCGCCAATATATTCCGCAGCGCTTTACAGTACAATGGTACTTATAAGAAAAATATACAGTACAGAAAGGTAATGCAGAACAGTAGTTACATACAATAAACATAGAAACAACTTAGGAAATGTTCTGGCATCCTCTGCTCTGTACTCCTGAAGAATGAGTTGACAGACAGGTAAACTCTTTCCCATCAATGCATTGACATGGACGCTGGGGGTCCTTTTCAACTTTTATTAATGGGTTATCGTATATACTCGCGTATAAGCCGAGTTTTTCAGCCCAAAATTTGGGCTGAAAAGTCCCCCCTCGGCTTATACGCGAGTATATAAAAAAAAATAAAAAAATACCGCAGCAGCCCCGGAGGTATACAGGCCCCCCATCAAGTTCCAGGGCCCCCCCCACCTTGCGCGCAGCCTGTAAAGGAAAATCATACTTACCAGTGTCCAGTCGCGCCGTCCGCAGCTGCCGACATGACGATCCCGGGCTCCATTCAGCGTCTTCCGCATTTCCTGTAGTCGCGGGCAATGACGTCATTGCCCGCGCGCACAGGAAGTCGGAAGCCGGAAGACGCTGAATGGAGCCCGGGATCGTCATGTCGGCAGCTGCGGACGGTGAGACTGGACACTGGTAAGTATGATTTTCCTTTACAGGCTGCGCGCAAGGTGGGGGGGGCTATGGAACTTGATGGGGGGCCTGTATACCTCTGGGGCTGCGGCTGTATACAGCCCTGGGGCTGCGGCTGTATACAGCCCTGGGGCTGCGGCTGTATACAGCCCTGGGGCTGCGGCTGTATACAGCCCTGGGGCTGCGGATGTATACAGCCCTGGGGCTGCTGCTGTATACAGCCCTGGGGCTGCGGCTGTATACAGCCCTGGGGCTGCTGCTGCTGTATATACCTCTGGGGCTGCATATGGGGCTGCATATGGGGCTGCATATACCTCTGGGGCTGCATATACCTCTGGGGCTGTATATACCTCTGGGGCTGCATATACCTCTGGGGCTGCTGTATACTACCACTGGGGCTGCTGATGTATATACCACTGGGGCTGCTGCTGCTGTATATACCTCTGGGGCTGCATATACCTCTGGGGCTGTATATACCTCTGGGGCTGCATATACCTCTGGGGCTGCTGTATACTACCACTGGGGCTGCTGATGTATATACCACTGGGGCTGATGCTGCTGTATATACCTCTGGGGCTGCATCTGGGGCTGCATCTGGGGCTGCATATGGGGCTGTATATGGGGCTGCATATACCTCTGGGGCTGCATATACCTCTGGGGCTGCATATACCTATGGGGCTGCATATACCTATGGGGCTGCATATACCTATGGGGCTGCATATACCTCTGGGGCTGCATATACCTCTGGGGCTGCTGTATACTACCACTGGGGCTGCTGATGTATATACCACTGGGGCTGCTGCTGCTGTATATACCTCTGGGGCTGCATCTGGGGCTGCATATGGGGCTGCATATGGGGCTGCATATACCTCTGGGGCTGCATATACCTATGGGGCTGCATATACCTCTGGGGCTGCATATACCTCTGGGGCTGCATATACCTCTGGGGCTGCATATGGGGCTGCATATACCTCTGGGGCTGCATATGGGGCTGCATATACCTCTGGGGCTGCATATACCTCTGGGGCTGCATATGGGGCTGCATATACCTCTGGGGCTGCATATACCTCTGGGGCTGCATATGGGGCTGCATATACCTCTGGAGCTGCATATACCTCTGGGGCTGTATATACCTCTGGGGCTGCTGTATACTACCACTGGGGCTGCTGCTGTATACTACCACTGGGGAGGCTGCTGTATACCTCACTGCTGGGGGTTGTATACCTGTGCTGGAGTCCACCCTCGGCTTATACGCGAGTCAATACGTTTTCCCAGTTTTTGGGGGCAAAAGTAGGGGGGTCGGCTTATACACGGGTCGGCTTATACACGAGTATATACGGTAAGTGTAAAACTAGAAAAAACAAATAGAAATTCTCAGTACAACATAAGCATATACGAAGTGCAAAACATTACATTGTTACAGGTCACACAATGTGATTGCACGATACGGCGAATACACAATATGTACAATGGCAGAAGAACGATAAGATGATAAACAACAGTAGCTACATTGTACATTTAGGTGGGCAGTAGCATATTAAACTCACCGACTGTGCTATGTTGAGGGAAACATGCAGATAAGCTGAAATCTAGGGAGAGAAGGGTCAGCACACCAGGATGTCAGCTTGTATGAGGCTGTAATGGCTTCTGGAGGAGAAGGGGCAGAGTCTAGAGCACGGCCTCATGGGAATACATAGGCATGGAGGGACCAAAATTAGACTATGCAGTAAACATAATGTAATGTGGGAACATTGTCAACAGATGGCGCTATGGGATAAGTCATCGCTGAACAAGCAAACAATATATTGTCTCAAGCAAACTAAATGCACGTATTTCTAAGAAAGGCATGACAGGAAATACAATAAAAAGGCAAAAAATGAAGGTGAAATTTATGAACAACTGTGATTTGATTTCATTGCCTGTGTGAATTTGATGGGTTATTACCAACACCTGGTGACAAATTCATGAAAATAGCACCTTTAGAAATATATCCAATATATAATAACGCTGAGTGTATATGTGTATGTATGCATTTATGTCCACTAAAGGAATTTGCACCGTCGCATCTACAATCACAAAATTTTGCATAGACATCTCATTTGACTCAGGGAACATCACAGACTATATTTTGAGGTGAAATTTTAACCCTGCACTTTACATTCACCAAAACAAAGGCTTATACTGTTTATATGTACAAACCAGTATATACTTCCTTGGCTATTTTGACAGTTGGCCTGGATATTCATCAGGTGTTCTATAGCAACCAATCACAGCTCAGCTTCTGATTTCATGATAAACATACCCAAGCTGATGCTTGTCCATAGCCAATTTGCACATAAGTTACAGAACGTGAACCATAGAACTACGGGAGATGGTGTCTTGGCCTGATTAATCACATTTCTTTCACATGTTAATGGTTAGGTGCATTTGTACCATTTACCTGGAATAGTCATAGCACCTGGGTGTCTGAAGTAACTAATTTACTAAGAGGCACATGTATCTTAATGAATCAGGCATATTTCAAAAGTGATATGTACCTCTGTATGCCTTACCAAAAATCTTACACCATTCAAGGATTGAGGTAAGAATTGTAGTGTAAGTCACATTGCAGCTCTTCACTAGATGGATGTGTGGGTGTGGCCTTGCCACATCATGCCCCAGTCCCACCTCATTTTCATGGAGGTGGCTGAAACTGCCATGAAAATGCCAAAGTTGCAACATTTTGTCCACAACTTTGCATAAAACTTTCTGACTTTTCAAATAGTTTTACGCTGGCATAGTTGCTTTAATGAACCAGGGTAAATATGTACCAAAGGTATTTCCTAACAAGCAGTGGCCCCTTTCAACTGGATGTGTCTGCCATACTGCAAATATTGTCTGACCTGATATTTTAAATTACCTAAAACTAGATCAAATTTATACGAGTGAATTGCATTTCACTCGAATTTTACAAAAATGCACATTCCGAAGAATATGGATTTTTTTTGTAATTTGCTATGCGCAAATTCAGCAAATGATGGCCATCTGTCATCTTGCTGAACAGTAGAGGATAGGGATGGGCGAATCCTGAAATACTCGCTGGACTCTAACGAGTCCGGGTCCGAGACTCGGTACTCGTTGCGAGTCCAGCGAGTCCGAGTAGTAACCTGTACTTTTGCAGTGTATCTATACAGATACACTACAAAAGTACCCTAAAAGTTAATGTAAGGGGTTAAAAACAATAAACATTAATACTCGCCTCCTGTACTCCTGGACCGGGACCGGTACCAAAGACCTCTGGCTGTTACAGGACCTCCGAGACCACCGGGAGAAGATGGGGATAAAGACCTTGCAGTTCAGCCAATCAACATTCGGCTAGCGGTCACATGGGTTGTGACGCGGCTGCACTGCGGTCACATAACAAGCCCATGTGACCGCTAGCCGAAAGCTGATTGACTGAACTGCAAGGTCCTTTTCCCCATCTTCTCCCGGTGGTCTCGGAGGTCCTGTAACAGCCGGAGGTCTTCGGTCCCGGTCCAGGAGTACAGGAGGTGAGTATTAATGTTTATTGTTTTTAACCCCTTACATTAACTTTTAGGGTTCTTTTGTAGTGTATCTGTATAGATACACTGCAAAAGTACAGGGACTCGCTACCCCCGAGTAATTCCTAAGGAAACTCGGCGAGTAGCGAGTCCCCTGAGTCCGCTACTATTCGGGCGAGTCCCGAATAGTAGCGAGGAATTCGCCCATCCCTAGTAGAGGACTGTAAAGTGTAAGAAAAAGTACATATTTTCTTCACTCGTCAACCCTCCAGCTGCTTCAGCCATTACCTTCACTCTAGGCCAGGACTTCAATCTGCAAGCAATCCCTGTAGGGCCACGTGCACACGCTGAGTATTTGATGAGTTTTTCACCTCAGGATTTGTAGCCAAAACCAGGAGTGGATAATTAAATACAGAAGTGGTGCAGGTGTTTCTATTAGACTTTTCCTCTGATTGCTCCACTCCTGGTTTTGGCTACAAATCCTGAGGTAAAAAACTCATCAAATTCTGAATGTGTGCACGTGGCCTTACTCAATGACCATGCTCCATGACCTAGTCACAGCTGAAAGTTAGATGGGCGAACACTGGTTTTCAATGTAGTTAACTTCAGACCTTCTAATGGTCAAACGTTCTGGCCTAGAGTGAAGAACAGGCCAGAGATGCAATGCGACGAGACACAGAGAGCCAACCGTGGGCAATGAGTAGCCAAATTGTCAGGAGAGGTGAGCAGTGGTGGGTCTGGAGAAACTGTAATAAGGAACATTAAATTCAATGAAAATAATGTCATTGTGAATTGTATTTCACAGTAAAATTTGCAAAATTGGGTTAATTTGAATTTTGCTTAATTTGTTTATCTGTACACAGAATATATGTTAAAATATGTCAAGGTGGTTTATCATGCCCAGATGTATATAATTGTATAATATTAAAGAAAAAAATCACATTTCTTAAATATTTTCTATATGCAGCGGCTTTTAACAAAAGGGTACTGTAAGAAATGTGTTAGCTAATGGAATAACCTTCTTTATTTGATTTGGAGCCAGTGTTAGCAGAAGCTGATGAAGTGTGCTCTAGAAGTCATGCTATCAATAACTTTGAAGGAAATAACCTCACTAGGTACATAGTCTCATATAAGAAAAATGCCGTTTCAATGGCCTGACAAATAATAATATAGAATATTCCTTTTTCCTTAGCTGTCATTTATCTCACTTATCACAACCACAGGATTATTATAATATAATAGATGCACAATGATCCCATTACAAACAGAGACCATCACAGCATGAGGATTAATCTTACCGGGAAAGATATAACTTATTAGAAAGGACCTCAGAGGTGTCTTCATAAAGCTGGTAGCTAAAGTATAGAAAAGCTCCATCGTCGTGGGAATTGACCTGCTGACTCAATAGGGATGGGTTTCATAGCCTTCGTTTGTTTTATTATGTAAAACTCAACTTTTTCTTTTTTCTGCTAGAAGGTATTGACTTTTCTTGTACGACTTTAAAGTAAAAATAATACCAAATAAGTCTGTAAAATGTGCTTGAGACTTCAATAATAATGTATTGAAAAAATCCTGGGAGCTACAGAAAGTTTAAAATATTGCAATTTTATTCCAGTTCTGTGGAAAATGTTTCTCACATGTTCATAAGTAAAATACATTGATAAAAAGATTATATATCTCAGTTTAACCCCTTCACCACCCGGCGATTTTTCATACTCCATTTTTGTTTTTTCCTCCTCTTCTTCCAAAAGCCATAATGTTTTATTTCTCCATCAATACAAACATATGCGAGTTGTACTTTCAGATTAAATCATTTTTTTTACCATATAGTCTACAGGAAAATGGGAAAAAATTCCAAGTGCAAATACACATTTGATATTTGGGTTTTTTACTCACCATGTTCAATATGTTAGAATCAAAGTCCAATATAGCTTAAAGAAATTAGGGCTATCCCCCCACACAGTGATGTGCATGAGAGGAACCCTATCCACAAGAACATACTCCTATCATCAAATTAATACAGGAGAAAACTGGAGTATCATGCAAAAAAGTGTACAGAATTTATTAGGATCTACGTTACAAATGGACAGTACAAAAAATGACAAAAATGGTGGTCAGATACAAATTTTCACAAAATACATAGTTTGGGGTTACATGTGTGAAAAAATGTTTATAAGGTATACAAGGCATACAAAACAGACCAGAGTCCAGTTTACATAGAAATATATATCTCACTCAGGCTAATGCCCCCAGACTCAGTAGTTAATGTGAACTAACCAACATATAAAATGCGAGTGAATTTAGTATATAGTCTACTGGGAATGCCAATAGGACAGAAATAACCATAGTTAGTTTCAAAGGTGCACAGACCCATGTATGCCAGAAACCTCTCAATCATCATAACATAACCATGAGACCTAGTATGGGGTTCTCTGGTACCATTAACCACCAAAGACAGGAAAGAGGGCCAATACGATGCGTTTTACTGGTTAGGCATGGTGGCACCAGCCTTCTTATCGGGAAGTTCCTACAATCCCCCCATTGATCGTGTACCTTATAAATGCCCGCTCATCTGTTTCTACTTATCTTCCACCACTTGTCAGCGACGCGCATCGGTCGGCGTGCTGCCGACCGGAAGTGATGCACTGGCCATCAAGTGGCAGTCCGCATGCACAGGAACGGGCACGCGTGACCATAGCTTCCATGCATGCATAAACCACACTAATGACACTGGTCATGCCATGACTGGTACTGGCAGGACCGGGAGAGCGCACATAGCGGCAGGAGTGGGTCACAATAGGGGTGTAAATTATTGCCATAGTAGTTAATCCTGGGCACCACGGACAAAAGAGAGAATTTGTAGAAAAAGCAAAATGTGCACAAGTGAAGTTAAAACAACAAGATTCACCATAGGTAAAAAGCGGAACAACTATAAAATATGGTCAGTTCCACAACGCATAAATATTGTCAATCCTATGATTCATCTCGGCCTCTATGGATTGTATGCTGAGTCCAATGAAAACCAAAGGTTAAATCTCTTTTCTCACATTTCCTTGAGTCAATATGGACAGTGACCATAGATGAAAATAGAAAAACTGTGGGGATCTGCAGATACAGAGAAATAGAAAATTTGAATAAAAACATTTCTTCCACAAAAGGAAAAATTTGGTTAAAGGCAAGTGACATGTGAATGCAAAAGAATATAACAGGCGATCAGCACTTGTAAAAAGGCCCCAAAGGTCAAGGACTCATTGAGGCCCTCTGGAGTCATGGTGTCAAGGGTGACAATCCACTTGACCTCAATCTGTGCCAGAATTTTCTTTAGGTTGCCACCCCTGACTATGTCTATCCCCATCACTCTCAGACCTGCTGGGTCACAATTATGAAATTGCCTAAAATGGCATGAAATAGTTTTTAGGAGTGAGATGTCCTCCACAGTTGAGGCTTCCCCAATGTCTCTTACATGTTCTCGTACCCTTCTACGTAGCTCCCTAGATGTCAGTCCAATATATATCAGTGGACAATTGCACGTTGCATAATACACAACGTTCGTTGAACCGCATGATATGCGTTGTCTGATGTCAAATTGGCAACTGCATTCTGAGGAGCTGAACGACCTACATCGGAGAACATTGCGGCAAGACACACAGTGGCTGTAAGGGAAACAGCCATGGTTGGGGCCTCTAGACACAAAGGGACTCTTAATTGGGGGCACATAGTAGCTATGAACAAGCCAATCCTTCAGACTCTTTGCTCTTTTAGAGCCCATCAGTTATTGTTCTGGGATGCACTGTGACAGAATGGGATCAGTCTTCAAAAATGGCCAATGCTGTGTTAGGATCGATTACATTGCTCCCCATTCATGATTGAATGTACCAATGAATTGGTTATCCAGATTTTCCATATTTTTCTTTGGAATATACCATAACAGTTTATCCCTGGAAGTGTTTTTCGCCCTCTGGTACCCAGCTTTTATTGCTGTATTGCTATAACCCCTGTTGATGAACCGCTGTTTAAAATCAACCGCTTTTTGCTCAAAGCCAGAATTGGACGAGCAAATCTGCCGCATTCTCAGAAAATGGCCCGTCGGGATGGCTTGTATTTTAGAGGGGTGGTGACCAGATGTTGCATGTAGTAATGCATTGACAGATGTCTCTTTACAATATACATTGGTTTGTAAACCACCCATCTCATCAATGGAGATCTCAATATCCAAAAAATCTATATATAAAAATATATATGTTCAAAAAAACTATATATATAAAATAGGTACATCTACCTATCCATCCATGGACATGAACAGCTAAAAAGTTGAGTAATCTTTAAAATCTTAAAAGAAAGAAAGAAAATTAGCAGGCCACAGCCACAAGAGGACTTGCACCCCCATTAGATACACCACTCCTGGCTCTTTGCCTCGGCTCTCTCACTGCCCAGGTGCTTTGACAAATTGGGTAAGGGTATTTGGAGTTGATAACAGCTGGGAAATGTCAGCTTGCAGCAAGACCAGAGGTTAGCAATGTTGAGGTGTTAATAAAATATCTGATATTGCTAACATTAATGACCCTAATAAACACACCAATAAATATATTATTTGAAAAACAACCCCAATACATTCATTTTTCACTTTTTTTTTTAATAAAATCCATTTGCTTGAAGTCTCCCATTCCACCTAATTATCCATAAAAGGGTGCAAAAATAAAACAAAACCCCCTCTCCTGGACAAATGTCACCACCATGCTTTGGTTTCCAAAGTCATTGGTCTTAGGACCATGCAACCACTTTTGGGTGATTGCATTTATGAGCCTAATCTATTCAAGAAACTAGACAGGTTGGGGTGGATCATGCCTAACAGGATAGTTGCTTGGAGGGGGTAGAGGTCCTCACATGGCATTCTCCCAGCCAACAGCCTCTGGTGAGAGTGCTACACAAGGCTGCCTCTACTACCCCCTGTTTCTCCTTATCCCCCTCCTGAATTTGCCTATCCATCGATGCGGCACTGACTGCATGTGTGATAATGCCAGGCATGCTGCGTGATCCTTCTGACTGTGACATCTGCATCGCCCAGCTGGCATGAGGAATGGCTTACCTCCTGACCGTGAGCTCCTCAGGATCTTCTCAGGTAGGCAAGACATGTGCAAGATTTTGACCTCACTGCTTATCAGGCCCAATGCAGGTAGTTCGGTGGAGCTCCAGGTCACATATATGTCCATGTCATATGCAAGCTGCTCCGGTTCTGGTGCAATAGCACCCTCTGCCCTTGGGGTGGTTAGGAAGATCATATCCTCCAGAGTTGGCATGTCTTGCAGTTAATCCATCACATATCCAAACAGCATACTGCAGGCACGGTGGCACAGTTTTGTTGCATTCTACTGCACAGCCAAGATGGGTCCAGGCTCAATGGTGATGGCTCAGGCTCAACGGTGATGGCTCTTTGCTTTTCCTAGGAACCCACCTCTTTTAGTGCCAGAAGACAATCACAGGATATATTGTTTGCACAATCTTGTTTACTAGTTGTTCATTACCCCCTCCATGAGGTGGGCTGCAGAAGGCACCTGACTTACAAATCCCATTCTCCATGCCACAGATAACACCTCAGCTTGTGGTTGAAGCCTAACATATTTGAAGTAGAAATAAGAAAAATAAAATAGTTTATTCAGCTCACCACCAATTAATCTCAAATGTTGAATAAGGCTAGCGGGCAGCAATGCATGGGCAGGTCCAATATTAATGATACATATACCACACTTGTCAACATGCCAAAAATCTGTATTCTAAACATATGGAATAAAATAAAGTAAATTTGTTGTAGTTTGAAGGCTCTAACTTATTGGCATCTTATCAAACCAGCTAAATCTGCAGGGGGTTGAATACTACTTGTAGGCACTGTACAATGCAATATACAATACAAAGCACCTGCAAACTCCAGGAAGCTTAAAAAATTATTTTGATGTTCCAAACACATTTATAGGTTTAATATAAATCTAACCATATGGTTAGTTATAGTTTCCAGGCAGTTGGTCTTTTGCGAGTGTTTTGGCCCCAAACAATTAGGGAAAATTTTGAGCCATTTTAAATGTCAAACTTTTTTCCCGAACAAAGCTGTATTTGCCGATTTTTTTGTTACATTTCTCAGGTTTGCAATCGAGAACCAAACTGTCAATGTTCGTGCTGAATTTGAAATTGGCTAACATGTTCGGGGAAAGTTCACTCATCCCTCACGTCGATACCCAATGTGTGGTGGAAAACTGTTTTTGCCGCATAGCAGGGTTTGGAAGGGAATGATCATCCTTGGCCTGTTCAAATGCAAAAGTACCTGGAATTGTTAGCAGATGCCACCTCTGTTTAACAAGCCCCTAATGAGCCTAAACAGTGAAAAACTCCCACAAGTGACCCTATTTTGGAAACTAGACCCCTCACGGAATTTATCTAGCTAAGTGGTGGGTACTTTGAACCCCCAGGTACTTCACAGAATTTTAAAAATTACATTATTCCCCCAAAAGTGTTGATTTAGGCTTAAATTTTGTATTTTCGCAAGGGTAACAAAAGAAAATGCGTCATACAAATTGTGGTGCAATTTCTCTTGAGTACACCAATATATGGTTGAAAACTATCATTAAGGCACAGTGAAAAGCTTAGAATGAAATGAGTTTCTTATTAGAGTTCTGAATTAGTTGGAATGGTTTGGAGGTGCTGTCGCATTGGCAGAGCCCCTGATCTATCAAATTATAAAATCAGTTTATTAACATCGGTAAACTGCATAGCAAAAAAACCCTAAAAAGGCCAAAACTATGCTTTTTTTTTGGTTGCCGCAACATTGCAATAAAATGCAATAACAGACACTTAAAACATTGCTTCTATCCGACAATGGTACAAGTAACAAAAATTCAGCTCAAGTCACAAAAAAAATCCATCACACATCCCCGGATCCCAAAAATTAGGAACGCGACGGATTGTGGAAAATAGAGGAAGAAGTGCAATTCAGTTTCTTCAAAGTCTTCTGAATTTTTTTTTACCACTTAGTTAAAAGTAAAAGTATACATGTTTGGAACTGTCGTACCGACCTTCATACTGACATGTTCATATTACCAAATAGTGAACATGATGAATAAAAAACCCAAAAACAAACATATATTTGAACTTTTTTGCAATTTTGCCACATTTAGATTTTTTACTGTTTTCCACTACACTATATGTAAAGGAAATCATCATTCCAAAGTACTACTTGTACCACAAAAAACAAGCCCTCATATGTCTATGTGGATGGAAAAATAAAAAAAGTTATGGCTCTTGAAGAAATTAGGAAAAAATGAAAGTGCTAAAAAGTGAAAAGGCTAGATCGTGAAGGGGTTAAAAGCCACACCCCTCAATAAACTCATCAAGGGGTGCAGTGCGCATATTGACACCACAGGTGTTTCACTAAATTTTATACTATTGGGTAGTAGAGAGAGAATTATTACATGTTTTTTGCCAAAAATTTTCTCCCCAATTACTAAATTTTTTTAAGGGCTTATAAAAAAATGAAACATATTTTTCGTTTCATTTTCCCAGAGTGCAGCATGAAATCATGAAGTACTTTCGTGGTACAACAATACAAAGTTCAGAAGGGAAACAGCACCATATTAGACTGTTTGCGGGTGCAATGTCACATTGGCAAAACCCTTGAGGTGACAGAATAGCAGAAATTTGCACAAGTGACTCCATTTTACAAACTGCACTCCTCTAGGGGGGCACTGACCATTATTGAAACCACAAGTATGTCACAAATGTTTATACTATTGGGCGATGAATAATAAAATAATTTTATATTTTACCACTAAAATGTTGTTTTACGTGCAGATTTCCAATTTTACAAGAAGTATTGGTAAAAAAGGGCACCATAATATGTTGCACAATTTCTCTTGAACAAGGCAATACCTCACAGCTGACTGTACAGTACTGTTTGGCCACATGCCCGGGTTCGGGAGGGAAGGAGTGATATTTTATTTTTGGAATTAATATTTTTCAAAAATAGTTTGCAGACTCCATTTGCAGAACCCCAAGTGCCAAAACAATAGAAACCCCCTTAAGTTACCACATTTTTGAAACAACCACCCTCTGGAAATTTATCTTTGTGTAAAGTGATGATATTGATTGTGGAATATATCTATGGAGTCAAATGCAGTGAATGTGGCAGATTTAAAAATTGTAAATAGGCCCTTGAAGTGGCCAGACCATTGTAGTGCCCATACATTGTGTGTGTTTCTCTAGAAGCACAAGCTGGGCACAGTCATTAAGTGAGTTCCTCACTACAAGAATGCCAAACATGTGGCTGTTTACCGTGGTTAAGACTTAAGACACATTGTGGGGCTTAGATTGAAAGGGGGAGTTTGGTTTTGCTGGTTTTATTTGTGGGTAGCGAGGAGTCAGAGCTTTTCCAGAACCTTTGTGTTACCAGTAATGTGGAAGCCCCATATATTTCTGCTAACAATGACAGATCTGGGTGAGAACTTTTTTTATGGTTTGAGTTGAATGCTATTGGTGGCAATTAGGACAACAGAACATTTTCAAATAGTTCACATTTACCCTTTGCTCTAGGTTGAGCACATTTATCTGGGTTTCCAGCTAAAACTCTGAGATATGTGATTGAAGTGAAATCCCTGATAAATCCATTCACAAGTAGGGCAGCATAGTTAATTCAAACTATATTTTCCCTCTGTTGAGTGGTGTTCTGATTTAAAATTCTCTATGCTCCATGGTTCGGCAGTGTCCATCTTTTTAGATGTGCACAAAAGTAAAGTCAACCATAGTTGACGTCTACATTTCTGCCATTTTTTCCCACTCCCGGTTTTGGCTTTCAAATACTGAGTTAGAAAACTAACCAAATACATAACGTGCAAACATGGCCTTACACTATAAAAAAAGACATGTCATCAGGTCAATGCGCCTAGAAATTCACTGTGTTGAGTGCTTTAGCCAGCTGCTCGCAGTGTTTTCTTGGACTGGTCTCCCTGAGATAAGTGATTTCTTCGTGATGTTGGTCTACTTGGCATTGCTCCCACCTAGCCAGAATCCTACACCACACTGATGAGGGGCTATATAAAAGAAGGAAAAAGAGCCTCTGTATAAGGATGCGCACAACCAATATGCTGATGAAAAGTATACAATTTTATTTGTGCATAAGGGACAGGAACCCTTGATAGTTTAAAAACAATTAACATACAACACCGTTTGCCACACACAAAATGATCACAGTTTCCAGAACCTCAATAGTGGGGGGTATTGTACAGAGTATAAGGGTCAATAATGTAATGTCAACAGGAGCAATAATACAAAAACATAGTCACCATGTTCTTTTTTAAGGAGTGTAGCCCATATAATACCGTGTTTCCTCGAAAGAAAGACCCTGTCTTACATTTTCTTGGGGGCCAAAAGTGGCACCCTGTCTTATTTTCGGGGGGGGGGGGTCTTACATTGGCCGCCCCAGCCACTGCAGCCTCCCATCCACACACACCCACCCATACACATAAAAACACATATATACACATGCACACACACACACAAACAAACACACACACACATACGCAAACCGCTTCTTACCGGCTCCCCCGGCCTTCAGTGTGGCTCCCCGTGTTTGTATGAGATTCATCATATTAGTGTTATTTAACATTATGGAAGCTTCCTTATCTGATCTTTTGGAACATTCTGCCTTGTTATGAAAACTATTCTTTGCCCTCACTCCCCGACATAGATGACCTCCACTATAATTCACAGTAAGCAATACTTAATATAAAGACTCTATTTTCTTAAAGGTGAGTTGAATTTAAAGGGGTGCATCTATACTAAATATGCAGTACAATACAGAATACAAGCAAACTGATAAATCTTTTGATATTTTCATATATTGGTTTATATTGATTTCTGTAACACTATTGAGTCGGTCGACAAGGTAGGGGGCATATAGAGCATGAGCTGTCCATTATAGACGTATGGGTTGAAGGAGTCTCAGCCCTACAGAGTGTTTTAGGGTGTGTTGGTTAAACATTAGGAGCCTTATTTGACCTTGACATATTGATCCATGCAACGGACACTTGACTGACTATATTCGATCCAATTCAACAGTTAATAACAGAATTGATCTAATAACCTATATCAAACAGCATCCAGGGATGTTATTGGTGGCATGTCCCCATCACCTGTAGGATATATATACTATATCCAACCCTATCAAGTGTCTTTCTACTATATGTATGTTATATATAGAATAGATTTGCATAATCCAATCATTTTACAGCTATTAGTGACCAATGATCAGTTATGTTTAATATTTATTAACCAATCAATGAATGATCTTCTTCCGGGGTAACCACTCCCAGAATTCCATTTGTTTTCTCAAGTAAATTCAGAATCTCTTAGCATCTTGAACTTGTGTCAGGTGTCTGTTATTCTCACTGCACACATGCATTATCTAATTTGGCTGCAGACAGACTAAGGCTGGAATCACACTGTCCGTGTTATAAGCGACTAAGGGCCACTTTACACACACAGATATCTGTGACCAACTTCTGAACAGATCTCTGGTTGCAGTGAAATCATGGACACATTGTTCCATTGTACACAGCCACAAAATGGAGCAATGTGTCCATGATTTCACTGCAACCAGAGATCTGTTCAGAAGTTGGTCACAGATATCTGTGTGTGTAAAGCGGCCCTAAGTCGGATGTGTCACGGATGATAAACTTGGAACGTCCTCCCCCCTGTCAGGACAGGAGTGTGGAGCTGCTTAGAAGCACAAGCAGTTGACGCTCCCGTCCAGGGGGGAAAGGCCGTTCCAAGTTTATCATCCGTGACACGTCCGATTTAATTGCATATCACACTGACAGTGTTATTCCAGCCTAAGGTTAATACTCCTGTTTGAGGAGTCCAATAGATGTGAAAGACACATTTGCAACTCTAGTCTGTCATCAGGAGAACAAGGGTCTCTTAAAACCCTACTTCCTGATTATATGCCATTCATTTCCTCATTGTACTTCGTAGAGAGATGGCTCAGCTCTCTCTTTTGACATATCGGATAGCGGTTTTCAAATGTGAGACTTTCACCTATCATACACTTATTGTATAGTCATTATTTTATGGCATCCACTTTGGATGTCTATTATTATATATTGAAATAATCCATTATATTGGCAAAATATGCAATATTAGTGGAGGATTATGAGAATGAAATACTTTCTTATAGTAGTGTAGGCTATAACACAGTAATGTTGCTACCGTACTACATTGTACTTTCAAGTTAAATTGGTAGTTAACCGCCTATTCATTCACCTTCACTTTCCACCAGCTGGGAGCAATCTGAAAAGCCGCCTGCCTCCATGTACTTTAGACTACGCAGATGGATCGTAATATAATTGTTTTAAAATAAGTTGCCATATGGTAAATAGAAAAGAAAATTATAACATTAAAGCTGAATCTAATAGCTTTTATCATGCTCCTTTTATATCTAAATTTACCTTGATGCATTATTTCATAGAAAAAAATATTGCTGGGACCCCATTTCATATACTTTGGCATATGGTTCTGCAGAATTTTCATTTGACATTCACTTTATAATCAACTGGCTTTTTTGAAGGCTTAACATGTTAATGACAATGCTGAGATGCTTTCCATGCAATTAGTCGGACTAATACTTGCCTTAGGTGGGATTTATAGTACTTTGTTTTCTATAATAGGCTTATTCGGATGATTTTGGAAAAGCTCATTTCCAGCATATTATTGTTATTACTTTTATTAGTAATATATACCTTCCAATTTAAATGAAGATGGGAACATTGTTCCTATGGGAAAACTTGAATGTTAAGCTGTACGTATTTTATTTATTTATATTGGAATTTGTTATTGTTCATTTTATTTCAGAATGGAAACAATGCAAAACATTATACCACATATAAATATCATTGATTTTATAATATTAAGATATGCGGCAGTACACAGACTGGCATTCAGTTTTTTCTGAAATTCGAGAAAATTCAATCTATTCAAGCTGTGCAAATTGCCTGTAATATAAAGAATATAAAGAAATAAGACAAATAAAGAACGTCATCTTTGCATGGATATCAATGCAGTTTTTATCACATTGACATTCTGTATAGTGACGTTTAAGGGAGCAGTTTAAATAATTAATATTTATCACCCATTGTATAGCTTTGGTTAATTCTCTTAAGGTAGTACATAAAAAAGCAATTTAAGTGGAATGAACTTTGACACTGACGACCTCATTACCATTGGTCATAATTTATCGAAACATTGAATAACTACCATATTCAAAAATACCATTACTGCCCATGCACTTCCTTTAAGCTTATGTTATGTTATGTGAGTATATTAATATACTCACCTACCGCCACTTTGTTCAGGATCCAGTGCCATTCTGTTCCCCTTTTGAGTGACGTCATCACTCTTTAGACTATCCAGCTCATTCTATGAACTATACATGAGTCAGAAGTCTCTATTACAATGTAAGCCTATGAAGCCTCATTCTGACACTCATAGACTTACCATATATTGTAAATGCCATTTCTGGATCATGCAGAGTGCAGATTGTCCCGGATTCTGACGAGCGACTGGTAAAGCACTGGATATCAGGGAAGAGTATATTAACATACAAACACTTGCTGCATACACATATGCACAGATATAATGAAAACTCTTTGTGGGAGGGCTTCATTGATTTAGAAAGTAAAGTCCACAGAAGGTAGTAGTAGATATAGTGGTCCATGTTGATTGTACTTTTAACTAGTGATGAGCGAGTGCAATCGCTACTATTCGCTGCTCGCACGAATAGTACAGTATTCGCGACAGTAGTTACTCAGCGAGTATCGCTAGTGCTCTTGAGTGATGTGTCGATCGTAAATAATCTGACACATATTCACAGCTCCCTTCAGTACACAAAGTGAGGGCAGATTGAACGTTAGGGTCACTCTAGGGGGCACGGTAAGGTGTTTTATGCAGTGAAAATGCAAAAAAGCCCACCCTCCCGTCCTGTCCCGGAAAGACTCGTTTTATGGCCGGATGTGTGTGGATGGAACCTATCACTAATTGACTAACATGAGACTTGTTATTCGGTCGAATACGCAAGTATTTCAAAGTACTCATTACAAGTATAACGATTATGAATATTATGCCACTTGCTCATCACTACTCTTAACATATTTGTTTTTCTCTTTTTTTTTCATTACTGCCACTCAGGCTGGTGACTTCAGAACTTGGAGGTTTAGAAACTTTCTTTATTTAAAAAAAAAATCAGGGCATTTGGAATCTTTGTTGTCTCCACCTCATCCTTTTTGACAATATTGTAGAGCCAAGGGTGGCAGAGACTTCTGTAAATTCACAATTTCCATTGAAATGGAGGAAGATGTCAAGGAAAGTGCTCAAAATGCTACAACTGGCTTATCATCTGCTTAATGTCTCAATGGCAGCTACTGAAGATTATTGTAAAGGCCTCATTGTATGCACTAACTTTGAGATGCATGATATTGTGTTCTAAACACAACATGTAAAAGCCACATTTATACATCATTGGCATCTGTATCTCACCATAATCTTCAAGTGCTGCATTAATCCTACTTGGACTTTCTAGAGCTATGGAAGACCAACTGTAGACTTCTAACTAATTGTAAAGTTGTGCCATATAAAGGGGCAACTTTATGGCAACCATGCATAAGGCTAATGTTTTTATGTAGTGGTCTTTTGTAGATTTTTAGATTAATTAGTGTAATATAATAAATATTGCACTACAGCAGGAATACCTCGTACCTAAGGACATCTGTGGCTCATCTGTTAGATAGCTGGCCTGGCATGGCTTTGTATGCTCTGGCAACTCAAAAGAAAGAGACAGGCACGACTGCAGGTAAGGTAACTCTTGTTCCAGTGCAATGTCCATAGGCCAATGTTGCGACCACTAGAAAGGGATGTGAATATCGATTTGCACAAACTCTCTTCTAAGATGATAATGATGATAAAGTTTTATTCAATTAACTTCCATTTCATGAATGTTTATAAAGTATGATTGTCTCTTGTCTCTTTAGATAATGTGCAGGTGGCTGCTTCCTATTTGCTTAAATTTCGTGGAGAAAAATTGTATATTTGTGATTCCGACCTCTCCAATGCATCTTACCATGTCAATGCTCAAGATCTATGAATGCTTGCTCACAAACATTAGGTAATTGTCCATTTCTATTAAAATAACATTAATATTATTTTTGCATTGTAAAATACTGCAGTGAGACATTCAATGTAGTGTATTGTCTGCGATACTATATAAGCAGGCTGATATCTGCTACGGAATCTTAATGCTAATAGTACTACAGTAGGATTAATATTTGTGCCCAAATCATCATGATCTTTACACCAGTATTTGGGCATAAAAAGTTTTTAAAAGTTGCATAATTTTAGAGCAACTTGAGCCTGAGGGTACGTTTACACATCGCGATATCGCAATGCAACATCGACAAAAAGTCACATGGTACGGCCGTTGCAGTTGATATTGTTCGTGCATTGTAGAGTAAATGGGCAATGCGGCTCGAAAAAATTGTAGGCCTTCAACCGCACGATATTGCATATGCGATGTGGCATGATCGTGCTGTGTGACGGCGCAACTACGATCTTGTTTGCAACTTCCCCTATTCACTACAATGTTAATGCTCAGTTCCTGGCTTGTTCATACCCAGTGCAGAAAAGTTGAGGACTACAGCCCAGTTGCGTTGCCTGCCGATATCTCCCTGTGTGACATCTACTATGCGCTCTTGGACAAGTGCCAAAAACGTGCGCGCTTCCATGAAATTGCATGCGATATCGGAACGATATTGCGACGTATAACGGTACCCTGAACAAAATTATCTGCTTTTTTGTGTTTCCACGCCTTTTTTGCCCAGCTCTGACAAAGTGGGTAGCGCTGGAGCAGAACGGGGTTGTACAAAACACCACCATTGCTGAATCAGCACCTAGGTTTCTTTTATAATGAAGTATTGGGAAATTTAAAGTATGCAATGATGTGTTATTATGCAGCTTTGAAAAAGGTATATATTGACTGATAAATTTACAAGCCTTAATGGTTAACAAAAATTAGGCCATCAAAAGTATTACCAGAAAAAAAAACTTGATTTCACTCTGCTTTATATTATAACTACCTGTAGTACCTGGAGTTGCCTAGAATGGTAAGTAACTGTTCTTGGCTATAACAAAATAGAAAGGTTTTACAAAAATTATTTTGCACATAAAGGTCACAAAGTAACTAGGCCTCCTGCTGTGGACTGAGGGCTGTGTGCGTCACCCTGATGTATACTGGGGTCTGTGCGCAGCCTCCTGCTGTATACGGGGGGGCTGTGTGAGGCCTTATGCTGTATACTCAGGGCTGCGTAGCCTCTTGTAGTATACTGAGGTCTGTGTGCAGCCTTCTGCTGTATACTAAGGGCAGTTTGTGGCCTCTTACTGTATACTGGGACTGTGTGCTGCCTCCTGCTGTATACTGGTGACTGTGTGTGGCCTCCTGCGGTATACTGAGGTCTTTGTGTGGCCTCATACGGTATACTGGGGGCTGTGTGTGTATACTGGGAGCTGTGTATGTTTTATTGCAGCCATTTGGTAAATTAAAAAAAGTTCATTTTTTTCTCATTAATGTACACTCTGCACCACATCTTGACTTAAAAAAAACTGAAATGTATACATTTTTGTAAATTTATTATGACGAAAAACTTAAATATCACATGGTCACAAGTATTCAGACCCTTTGCTCAGTATTGAGTAGAAGCACTTTTTGAGCTAGTACAGCCATGAGTCTTCTTGGGAATGATGCAACAAGTTTATCACACCTGGAATTGGGAAGTCTCTGCCATTCTTCCTTGCAGATCCTCTCTAGTTCTGTCAGGTTGGATGGTGAATGTGCGTGGCGAGCCATTTTCAGGTCTCTCCAGAGATACTTAATTGGGTTTAGGTTAGGGCTCTGACTGGGCCAATTAAGAATGGTAGCAAAGATGTTCTGAAGCCACTCCTTTGTTATTTTAGATGTGTGCTCAGGGTCATTTTCTTGTTGAAAGGTGAATCTTCGGCCACGTCTGATGTCCAGAGCACTCTGGAAGAGGTTTTTATCTATATACTTGGTCGCATTCATGTTTCCTTCAATTACAACCAGTTATCCTATCCATGCAGCTGAGAAACACCCACATGTTTCACTGTCGGGATTATATTGGGCAGGTGATGAGCAATGCCTGGTTTTCTCCACACATACTGCTTAGAATTGTCACCAAAAAGTTCTATCTTCATCTCATCAGGCCAGAGAATCTTATTTCTCATAGTTTGGAAGTCCTACATGTGTTTTTTTGCAAACTCTATGTGGGCTTTCATATGTCTTGCACTAAGGAGAGGATTCTGTTGGGCCATTCTGCCATAAAGACCTAACTGATGGGGAGGCTACAGTGATAGTTGACTTTGTGGAATTTTCTCCCATCTTTCTACTGCATCTCTGGAGCTCAGCCACAGTTATCTTGGGGTTCTTCTTTACCTCACTCACCAAGGTTCTTCTCCCACGATCACTCAGTTTAGCTGGATGGCCAGGTTTAAGAAGACTTCTGGTGGTCCCAAATTTCTTCCATTTCAGGTTTATGGAGGCTACTTTGCTGTTAGGAACCTTGATATTGCAGAAATTTATTTGTAACCTTAGCCATATCTGTGCCTTGCCACAATGTCTTAGCTCCTTGGACAGTTCCTTTGACCTCAGGATTCTCATTTGGTCCGACATGCACTGTGAGCTGTGAGGTCTTATATAAACAGGTGTATGCCTTTCCAAATCAAGTCATTTCAGTTTAATTATTCAAAGCTGGGCTCTAATGAAGGAGTAGAACCATCTCAAAGAGGATCAGAAGGAAATGGACAGCATGTGACTTAAATATGAGTGTCTGAGAAAAGGGTCTGAATACTATGACCATGTGATATTTCAGTTTCTCTTTTTTAATAAATTCAATACATTTTCAAAAACCTCTACATTTCTGTTTTTTTAAGACAGGGTGGGGTGCAGGGTGGACATTAATGAGAAAAAAAAATCAGCTTTTTTGAATTCACCAAATGGCTGCAATGAAACAAAGAGTGAAAAACTTAAAGGGTTCCGAATTCTTCCCGTACCCATTGTGTATACATTACATATATATATATATATATATATAATATATATATACATACTAGATGGTGGCCCGATTCTAATGCATCGGGTATTCTAGAATATGTATGTAGTTGACATACTGTGACTGACAGAACTTGCTCAGTCAACGTGAGTACATTACAGCACATGTATAACAGCACTATAGTATATGGTGGTACATTATAGTACATGTATAGCAGCACTATGAGATATGGTGGTACTTTATAGCACATGTATAGCATTGCTATAGTATATGGCGGTACTTTATAGAACATGTATAGCAGCGCTATGGTATATGGTGGTACATTACAGCACATGTACAACAGCACTATAGTATATTGTGGTACATTATAGTACATGTATAGCAGCACTATGGTATATGGTGGTACATTACATTACATGTATAACAGCGCTATAGTATATGGCGGTACATTACAGCAATGTATAGCAGCACTATGGTATATGGTGGTACATTACAGTACATGTATAGCAGCACTATGGTATATGGCGATACATTACAGCACATGTATAGCAGCACTATGGTATATGGCGGTACATTACAGTACATGTATAGCAGCACTATAGTATATGGCAGTACAGTATAGCACATGTATGGCAGCACTCTAGTATATGGCAGTACATTACAGTACATGTATAGCAGCGCTATGGTCAGGGGCGTAACTACAATAGGTGCAGGGGTTGCGATCGCACCCGGGCCCTGCAGCCTAGGGGGGCCCCAAAAGTTCCTCTGGCCTATAGAAAAAGACTAATACTATTAAAGATTTGCAATAATTGGGGGCCCCGTTAGAGCTTTTGCATCGGGGCCCCGGGGCCTGAAGTTACGCCACTGGCTATGGTATATGGTGGTACATTACAGCACATGTATAGCAGCACTATAGTATATGGCGGTACATTACAGTACACGTATAGGAGCACTACAGGATATGGCAGTACATTACAGTACATGTATAGCAGCGCTATGGTATATGGCGATACATTACAGCACATGTATAGCAGCACTATGGTATATGGTGGTACATTACAGTACATGTATAGCAGCACTATGGTATGTGGCGGTAAATTATAGCACATGTATAGCAGCACTATGGTATATGGTGGTACATTACAGCACATGTATAGCAGCACTATAGTATGTACACGCATTCACTGGGAAAGGGAAAAGGGAAAAGGCCGCTCCACCGCCCATTAACCTCCTGGATTCCTGCACCTGGTGTGGCAGCTTTGGCAACTGCCCAGAAAACAATGTAAAGTGGAAACCACCGGTGCTTGTCTTCATAACATTTTTTCCTTTATTATTATGTGAAATTTATAAAATCATTCAGCGTGCTAGCTGGGCGCTAGACGCGTTTCGGAAGACACAATTTCCTTAATCATTAGCAATACCAAATACAAAAGTTTATACATTTATAAAAAAGAAACCTCCACCCACAGCTGAACCTAATTAACAATGGTGATAATAAAGAAACTAAAATTTAACTCTTTCACATGTTATGGAGTTGAAATTTGCACAAGAGGGAGCATTGCACTATTTTCTGACACACCAAATTATTACAGTACATATATATTTAATAACTTCATGGATCTCCACCTTTAATGTTTTTATTTTATTTCCTTTTCCTTATCCTTATATGATGGAAAACCAATACATTGTAATACAAAGAAAATTTCAGTGCGTTCTAATATACCGTATTTATGATGATTATCACATATTAATAGATTTCATTATTACACTCCTAATGTGCAATTGTTTTATTGTTCAAGCATATTCTAAATTTAATCATCCCGGTAACTTTATAGCTAGACCTGTTTCTTATTTTTTATTTTCATATATAAATACATTACTTCCTTACCTCAATTTAATTATATTCTGGGGGGATAGAAAAAAAAAAAAAAAACTGTTTTAAATTTCCAAACTTTTTTTGGGGCATTAATTTCACTGATTTATTTTTTAAAGATTCAATATTGCAATCTTTACTAAAATAAATGTCAAAGTAAAAGGATATGTATTAGAAATTCTATTTTGAACTATTTCTATATGTCTATGAAATAGTTCACAATAGAATTTCAAATACATATTCTTTTACTTTGACATTTGTTTTAGTAAAGATTGCAATATTGAATCTTTAAAAAATAAATCAGTGAAATTAATGCCCAAAAAAAAGTTTGGAAATTTAAAACTTTTTTTTTTTTTTTTTTTCTTTCCCCCCCAGAATATAATTAAATTGAGGTAAGGAAGTAATGTATTTATATATGAAAATAAAAAATAAGAAACAGGTCTAGCTATAAAGTTACCGGGATGATTACATTTAGAATATGCTTGAACAATAAAACAATTGCACCTTAGGAGTGTAATAATGAAATCTATTAATATGTGATAATCATCATAAATATATTAGAACGCACTGAAATTTTCTTTGTATTAGTTGTATTGGTTTTCCATCATATAAGGATAAGGAAAAGGAAATAAAATAAAAACATTAAAGGTGGAGATCCATGAAGTTATTAAATATATATGTACTGTAATATTTTGGTGTGTCAGAAAATAGTGCAATACTCCCTCTTGTGCAAATTTCAACTCCATAACATGTGAAAGAGTTAAATTTTAGTTTCTTTATTATCACCATTGTAAATTAGGTTCAGCTGTGGGTGGAGGTTTCTTTTTTATAAATGTATAAACTTTTGTATTTTGTATTGCTAATGATTAAGGAAGTTGTCTTCCGAAACGCGTCTAGCGCCCAGCTAGCACGCTAAATGATTTTATACATTTCACATAATAATAAAGGAAAAAATTTTATGAAGACAAGCACCGGTGGTTTCCACTTTACTATAGTATGTAGCAGTACGTTACAGTACATGTATAGCAGCGCTATGGTATATGGCGGTACATTACAGTACATGTATAACAGCACTATAGTATATGGCGGTGCATTACAGTACATGTATAGCAGCGCTATAGTATAAGGCGGTACATTACAGCACATGTATAGCAGCGCTATAGTATATGGCGGTACATTACAACACGTATAACAGCACTATAGTATATGGCGGTACATTACAGTACATGTAAAGCAGCGCTATGGTATATGGTGGTACATTACAGTACATGTATAGCAGCACTATAGTATACGGCGGTACATTATAGTTCATGTATTACAACGCTATGGTATATCGCGGTACATTACAGTACATGTATAGCAGCATTATAGTATATGGCAATACATTACAGTACATGTATAGCAGCGCTATGGTATATGGTGGTACATTACAGCACATGTATAGCAGCACTATGGTATATGGCAGTACATTACAGCACATGCATAGCAGCACTATAGTATATGGCAGTACATTACAGTACATGTATAGCAGCACTATAGTATATGGTGGTACATTACAGTACATGTATAGAAGCGCTATGGTATATGGTGGTCCTTTATAGCACATATATAGCAGCACTATAGTATATGGCGGTACATTGCAGTACATGTATAGCAGCACTATAGTATATGGCAGTACATTACAGTACATGTATAGCAGTATCATAGTATATGGCGGAACATTGCAGCAAATGTATTGCAGCGCTACAGTATATGGCGGTACAGTACACGTATAGCAGCGCTATAGTATATGGCGGTACATTACAGCACTATGGTTTATGGGGATACTCCGCTCCCCGCGGCCCCCTCACTCCTCCTGGCCCCCGCTCCTCCACAGTAAAAGTAAAAATAAAAAAATCCTCAGTGAGAATACTCACCTGTCCGCCGGCTCACTCCACCTCCGTCTTCTGGGTTCTACAGGCCTTTAGGACCTGTCGTTGCCTCTGAAACCAATCAGCTGATGGGTCACATGACCGCTAACTGCCAGGGTGGCAGGATGGAGCAGTGGGGCAGGATTGAGCAGGGGGGCCGGATGGTGACGAGGGGAGGCAGGATAGTGGTGGGGGGCAGGATTGAGGCAGGGGGGCAGGATGGAGCAAAGGGGCAGGATGGAGCGAGTGGAGCAGGATGGAGCGAGCAGGGCAGGATGGATGCAGGGGGGGCAGGATGGACGCAGGGGGGCAGGATGGATACGGGGGGGCAGGAAGGAGGCAGGGGGCAGGATGGAGGCGGGGGCAGGATGGAGCCGGCAGGGCATGGAGCCAGGGGGGCAGGATGGAGCCAGTGGGCCGGATGGTGGATGGGGGGCAGGATGGAGTGATCGGGGCAGGATGGAGCCAGCGGGGCAGGATGGTGGTGAGGGGGGGCAGGATTGCAAGATGGAGGCGGGGGGGCAGGATGGAGTGTGTAGGGCAGGATGGAGCAGGTGGGGCAGGATGGAGAGAGCGGGGCAGGATGGAGCGAGCGAAGCAGGATGGAGCGAGCGGAGAAGGATGGATGTGGGGGAAGCAGGATGGATGCGAGGGGGCAGGATGGATGCCGGTGGAGCAGGATGGACCTGGCGGAGCAGGATGGAGGCAGGGGGTCAGGATGGACGCGAGGGGGCAGGATGGAGCTGGCAGGGCATGGAGCCAGGGGGCAGGATGGAGCCAGCAGGGCATGGAGCCAGGAGGGCAGGATGCAGGCGGGGGGGCAGGATGGAGCCCAGTGGGGCAGGATGGCAGGATGGAGGCGGGGGGCCAGGATGGAGCGAGTGGGGCAAGATGGAGGTGGGGGGAAAGATGGAACGAGCGGGGCAGGATGGATGCCGAGAGGCAGTATGTATACGGGGGGGCAGGATGGATTCGGGGGGCAGTATGGATTCGGGGGGGCAGGATGGATGCTGGGGGGCAGGATGCATGTGGGGGGGCAGGATGGATGTGGGGGAGCAGGATGGATGTGGGGGCGCAGGATGGATGTAGGGGAGCAGGATGGAGGCAAGGGCAGGATGGAGCCGGCAGAGCATGGATTCAGGGGGAAGGATGGAGGCGGGGGGCGTGATGGAGCCAGCAGGGTATGGAGCTAGGGCGGCAGGATGGAGGCAGAGGGGCAGGATGGAGCCGGTAGGGCATGAAGTCAGGGGGGCAGGATGGATGCATGGGGCCAGATGTTGGCGGGGGGGCAGGATGGAGTGATCGGAGCAGGATGGAGCCAGTGGGGCAGGATGGTGGTGAAGGGATGGCAGGATAGAGGTGGGGGGGCAGGATGGAGCGAGTAGAGCAGGATGGAGCAGGCAGGGCAGGATGGAGCGACCGGGCAGGATGGTGCAGGGCAGGATGGAGTCGAGGAAGCAGGATGGATGCGGGGGGAGCAGGATGTATGCAGGGAGGGGCAGGATGGATGCGGGGGGGCAGGATGGAGGTGGGGGGGCAGGATGGACGCGAGGAGGCAGGATGGAGCCAGCAGGGCATGGAGCCAGGGGAGCAGTATGGAGCCAGCAGGGCAGGATGGTGGTGAGGGGGGGCAGGATGGCAGGGTGGAGGCAGGGGGGCAGGATGGAGCGAGCGGGGCAGGATGGAGGTGGGGGCAGGATGGAGCAAGCGGGGCAGGATGGAGGTGGGGGGCAGGATGGAGTGAGCGGGGCAGGATGGAGCCAGGGGGGGCAGGATGGATGCAGGGGGCAGGATGGAGCTGGGGGGGTAGGATGGATGTGGGGGGCAGGATGGAGCTGGGGGGGTAGGATGGAGATGGGGGGCAGGATGGAGCTGGGGGAGGCATGATGGAGCCTGGGGGGCAGGATGGAGCGGGGGAGCAGGATGGATGCAGGAGGCAGGATGGATGCGGGGGGGCAGGATCCCCCTCAGTTCTCACCCATCTTTTGCAGCGGTCATGTGACAGGGCGGGCTGTGTGATGTCACATCAGCCTGTCCTGTCACATGACTGCTGTGTGTACAGAGGGAGAATACGGGTGAGAACAGCGGGAGGCAAGGAGAGGCAAGGGAGAGGCGAGGAGAGGCAAGGGGGAGGCAAGGTGGGGGCGGCGGGTACCGATGCCAGGGGTCGCCGTGGCCATGTATGTAGCCTGGCGACAGCGATGCTATGTGTCACTGTCACCAGGTTACAGCTACTATATAATCACCTAATTTTGAATGCGCGCAGCTTTTTGCATAAGCGGCGCTCATTGGTTGCCGCGGCTAGCGCGTGATTTTGGCATCAGACAGACACGATTAGGAGATTATATAGTAGATATATTGTGAGATAGCGCCCCCTGGGGAACCTGCTTGGCATCAGAATAACATTCAAGGGTTAAGAGTACATAAATTTTCTAATGGTTTATCAATAACAGCATAAAGTGATAACAAAAGACACTCACATTACATAACAGCCACATCATTACATTATAGGACATTCCATCATATTATTTACACTATATTTACAATCACATTACACATTATACACCATACCATAAACACTTATCAATGGACCATATTTGACCTAACAGTCAGTCCCAATGGCGGTTTCGGCCGCCTAGCCATCTGACAGGGGTCATTCTTCATCCTATTATAGGGATTATCAAACTACCCCAGGGAGTCTCTACCTATTACCGCGTGGACCCCTCTTCCATGACCTTTTTACATCTACCATCATGGGTCCCACGCTACATCACACTTCCATCACAAATGCCTCCCATAGGGCTATTCACATGAACACATCACAAATGCCTCCCATAGGGCTATTCATATAACACAGAACATGGTGGCTATGCCCGCCTGGCACAAATATACGTAGCACACTTAGTCCACCATACATCCGTGGACTAAGTCCTTACTGGGCACCAAACTGGGTTTAGCAACCTGAGTTACCAGGTACCAGGCGTCCCCCAAGATCTCCTCCAGCACGTGTTTCGCCTCATGCCTGAACAAATGCCCTCCAGGGTCAGCCACGGTTCCCCAACTCCAGGAGCCATCACAACCCATTTCTGGACACCGGCTTGCGCACAAGAAACAGAGGGCTAGGAGCCTCCCCCATGGAGAAGGGCAGGCTCCCCTCACATCCCAAAAGGATGGATCGCCTCTGACACGTCCTCACATCTTAGTGGTCTGGACTGCACTGGTTCCCATCTTCCTCTCACACACAGACACTTGGCAGGTTAAATCCTGTTTGCCACACCCACCTGGCAAACCCACACCTGGGGCTGTTGGCAATCTGCTCTCTCGGCCTCTCATTAGTGTCATGAACATCTTAGATTTTCAACCCACTGTGTACCAGTTCAGTCTTACAGCAGTCACACAAAATAAAACATGCTTATGTGAACAAGCACCTGTGCTGCAAGCCCATGTGATGCACCCCGGCCATGGGACCACACCGGCGGTGCCTCACAATATATATACAGTATATATACTTGTTTATGTTCTCCAATAATTATATTCCACATTGAATGCGGTATTTTATTATTTTAGTTCTGCAAAACTAAGCATGGAAAATGGAGATGAAATCCTTGAAGATTCAGAAGACTCAGTATCTGCAAGCTTTTATTCAATTAGTAAGAAAACAAATGAAGAGATCAATCATATGATCATGGCTTATGGTTTATTTTCAGTTATCTGGTCTGTTGGTGGAATCCTTCACATAGATTCTAAACAAAGGTAAGTAATATTATTATTTATATTGTTCTATATTGTTATAGAGCTGGAAATAGAGTTGAGTTAGGAAAAGGAGAGACAGTAGAGTAGTGTGGAATTGAGAAGCAGGTGACTTGAGCGGAAAGAAGCTCGTCCCGGAGCGGAAAGAAAGGAACCCTAGGGGCATTGGTGGAGCTGACGCGACCCGTCCGCCCAAATCTGGAATTTGTGATACCAGACAGAGGGGATTGGTCTAGCAACAGGGACCGAACCTGAACGTGGTGCCGGGAGTCCAGCAACTGAACCGCTGAACAAAGGCCATGACCTTCATAGGAGCTGTGGCTCACACCTGGCGCATTCCCCGAGAAGACAGCCTGACAAGGGTCAGGGGACGGGTACCGGCCGCCCCCCAAGACCCGTGGCTGCTGGATCGGGACTCTGCGCGTAGAGGTGCTGAAAGAAGATGAAGACAGGCAGAAGCGCTGAGGAACAGAACCAGAGGAAGGCAGAGAGAGGCACATCACCGAGGATCTCATACTTCTGCCCCAGTTCCCTAAGGGACAATCAAGCTTGAGCTTATCTGAGAGACAGTGTAACATCGTATCACTAATGATGGGCGAGTCCTAAATTACTTGGAATCGCTTGACTCTAGCGAGTCCGAGCCCGGGACTCGCTACTCGTTGTGAGTCTAGCGAGTCCAATGTTAATGAATGGGGAAGCGAGTAATAGCGAGTAATGTGCGATTTACAAATCGCAGATGTGTCTCGGAAGCTTCAGGCTCTATCTGCTACAATAGCTAAATCTTGTTTAATAGGCTCCCGCTGTCACAGCACAGTTAACTCTCTGCTTACCGCCGCTGCAACACGAAGAAGAAGGAAGACAGAAGACAGAAGAGAGAAGAAAGAAGAGAGAAGACCTGGGTCTTTGAAGGGATATGTGGTGGTAATAAAGTTGGAGTCCCTAATGGTGTCTGTGTCTTTATATTTAATAAATAATTTTTCTCTGTGTGGTGTTTTTTTTAACCCTTTATTGGAGATTCTTAGTGGCCGGGTCAAACCTGGCCTGACATTAAGAACCTCGGGCTTAATACCAGCTTGTATAACAAAGCTGGTATTAACCCCTTTATTACCCAGCGTGCCACCGCCACCAGGGCCGCTGGAAGAGCGGGGTTCAGCGCCAGAGGATGGCATTTCAATGAACGCGCCATCTTCTGGGGCGGCTGTGGGCTGCAATTTGCATCGGGGGGTGCCCAGAAAGCTTGGGCCTCCCTGCGCTGCGGATTCCAGCTCCCAGCTGCTTAGCTGTACCTGGCTAGACATAGAAATTGCGTGGAGCCCCACGCATTTTTTTTTAATTATTTCATGAAATTCATGAAATAATAAAAAAAAAGGGCTCCCCTATATTCTTGTGTCCGGCCAGGTACAAATAGGCACCTGGGGGTTGGGGGCAGCCCGTTGCTGCCTGCTGGATCCTGCTGGTTCCAGAAATACGGCAAAGCCCATGTCATTTTTTTTCTGAAAAATCAATAAAACAATCCTAAAAAAGGGACTGCATTTTTATTAACCCCTCGCCCATGGTCCAGGGGTTAATAAAGATGCAGTCCCTTTTATTTACATTGTTTTATGGATTTGTCAGAAAAAAATTTGATGTGGGCTTCGCCGTATTTCTGGAACCAGCCGGATTCAGCAGGCAGCGACAGGCTGCCCCCAACCCCCAGGTGCCTATTTGAAACGAAACAAGCTTATGTTATGCTATTGTTTATGCATACATGCAATATAAAAAAAGTTAATTCTGTTGCACGGTCAGGTCACATAAGGACAAGCTAAATTTAACCAAGGGTGAATGTGGCGCCCCAATGTTCTGGACACAACGAGGGGTACTGCACCCAAGCCAGGGTGTGATATTTCTGTGGTTGGGAGACGGGGATGGTAGGTGTGGCATCCTCAGCTCAAACATCCAAACACATAGACCCTAGTCAGGGACTGTGGGTGAACCTGCTGTAGGGAGGACCTAGTCCAAGGGAGGAGAACACGGTAGAAAAGTGTGGAAGGTAGAAGGAGTGGAGTTTCCAGTTTGGAGTGGAGCAGAGAACAGCTAGAATGTAAAGCACAGAGGAGGAGAGAGCTGGAAGTCGAGTCGAGTGAGCAGGAGAAGGAGACACTCTATAGTGGTGTGGAATTGAGAAGCAGAGGACTTGAGCGGAAAGAGGCTCGTCCTGGGAGTGTGAAGGAAGGAACCCTAGGGGCACCGGCAGAGCTGAAGCAGCCCGTGCACCCGAATCTGGGACTGGTGATACCAGACAGAAGGGTTTGGTCTAGCAACAGGGACCGAACCTGAATGCGACACGAGAGTTCAGCACCCAAACCGCTGATTCAGAGGCCATGAGCTTTATAGGAGCTGTGGCTCATACCTGGTGCATTCCCCGAGAAGACAACTGGACGAGGGTCAGGGGACAGGTACTAGTCGCCCGCCAAGACCCATGGCTGCTGGATCGGCGTGCAAAGGCACTGAAAGGAGATACAGGAGATACAGGCAGGCAGAAGTGCTGAGGAACAGGATCAGAGAAAGGCAATGAGAGGCACACCACCGATGATGTCAAACTTGCCACCCCGGTTCCCTAAGGGCCACACAAGTTGGAGCTTATCTGAGAGACAGTGTAACATCGTATGACCTGTTGAGAAGTACTGTGAGTAAACCCGGGTATAGAATTGCAGAACTCTGTGAGACTGTTTTATTCCAATGGTACAATGTCCAGAAAGACAGTGAATTCCCACCTGATTAAGTAAAGTCCTATCATACAACCACTGCCCTGGGGACCTGCTCCACCCATGGGAAGCCACTCCATCCCAGATGCCTGTTCATTGTCCCCAGAGGTTCTGCAGCAGTGGCGGCTACCCATAGCCGCAAACCACGGGTGGCATCACAAACAATTAATCCCCTAAACCACCCTATCCCTACATTTTCTCCCAAGAACTATTTGGTGCTGAACCCTGGGTCATGGAGCTGGGTCTCGACCCCTATGCCTCCCCAGAAGCATTAAAGCCTGGATCCGAGTACACCACGGCCCCGGGAGTGCATCAAAAGCATTCTATAACCTTATTGCAGGATGACAACACATTTGACAAGCTGAAAGCTGAGATTATGGCACATTTGACCATAAACCTGGCAGGGCACAATGGATGCATAACCGTTGCTATCAAAATGACAAACCTCAGTCCCAGATGCTCAACCTGTTGTACCAGGTGCAAAGATGACTGCATCATGAGGCCTTCTCTCCAAGACAGATAGTAGAGATAGGGTTAGTAGATCAATTTTCCATGCACTTCCAATAATTGTGCAAAGCTGGGTTGCCCATGGAGATCCCAGAATGCAGATAACCTTGTTAACATCATGGAAAGATAATTGGCTTTGGAAAAACTGCTTGAGCAATCAAGGGAGCCTGAAGTCCACTTTTTGGAATATGCAAAATAAGCTGTTTTAAGTCCTTGCGTGGGGGGCGCATACAGACCAAGCAGTGGTCAAAGCTGGGTTCAAATGTTACATCTCATACCATTGTCTGTTTGATATATTGTGTCCTGGGTCATATATGAACAGATTTTCTGTTAAACTCTAAAGGCCACTTTACACACACAGATATCTGTGTCAAACTTCTGAACAGATCTCTGGTTGCAGTGAAATCATGGACACATTGTTACATTTGTACACAGCCACAAAATGGAACACTGTGTCCATGATTTCACTGCAACCAGAGATCTGTTCAGAAGTTGGTCACAGATATCTGTGTGTGTAAAGTGGCCTTAAGACAATGGACTGCTCTGTAGGTAGATTTTTAGTAAAAGGTTATCCAACACCCTTGTGAGAGAAAGGCCAAAAGAAAACCAATACATTGACATGTTGTGGAATCAGGAGTATCAGCCTTAGTCCGTCGGCAGTGAAATCTCACATGTTTTTGATGCACACGTTCAGTGAAAATAAAGGATGCCGGACACTAGTTCAAGATGCTAAGAAATTCTGAGTTAATCTGTGGAAGCATATACCGTACATTTATACTGGGAGTAGGCCCTGGAATAGGTTCTTTCAATTAATTGGTTATAGAATATTAAACATAGCAAATCATTGGTTAGTAATAGCTGAGAGCTGATTGGATTATGCAAATCTATCCCAAATAAATTCTGATATATGTTACATATGTATCCTTGTATTTTTTCATTATTTGTGGTTATTGACATTACTGACATATTGCATTACTCCTTTAACTGGTATTTTCAGAACATTTTCCATTGTTACTAAAACATGCTATACATTGGCAACACTCCCAGGCGAGGTGGTGGTCTTCATCATTTTCTCTATACACAGTTTGACTTACTGTATGAAAAAAGTACTTATTTCTCTTAAAGGCAAGTACTTAAAGGGATACATATGCTAGATATGCAGTACATAACAGGATGCAAGCACATTGGTAAATCTTTGAATATTTTCATATATTGATATATATTGATTTTCATAACGGTTCCTCCTGTACATATACAAAGATCTTTCCCTACATTCTTGGCACTAGGTTGACTAGCCTGCCAGGAAAGGGAATGGATTTTTTGAACAGTTTGAGATTAATTCTCCTTGTGAGAAAACCCCTATGTAGCTAGACTTGTGTGCAGTCAACCCTAATGTTTCTCTACTCTGCCTGATTGTTATTACCCATAGTATGTATTAGAGGTGACTCTTAATTCGTGGTGCATTGATGACTGAGCAGAAAGAGTCAGACTCTGTCTGGATGTTCCAATGCGTCATACAGATCGACGAGGTCCATTGATGCAGTCCTTATAGCCATTTATGCTTCTTCTCCTGGGTCATACATTCCTGCCTGCATCACCATTATCGATTCACCTAGGTTCTTTGATACCATTTTCTCCTCACATGGAACTACACAAAATATGATTAAGATAAATACAACCAAGACGCAGATGACAACCATCCCTATTTTAGCCGGTGTAATTTCCTACCCACTCAGCCAACCAAACCAAGTGTCCCATGGTTCCTGTACCCCAGAATTGTGTGCTAACCCAAGGGACAGGTCAGTGAGCCCTTTCAATGCTTCCATCTGGGGATGTGTTGTTAGGTATGAAAGTGTAGAAGATAGGTCCAATTAGTTTGCACACCCCCACCCCATTCTGCTAGGATCATGTCTAATGCAACTCTATTCTGGTAGGCCATTATGGATGTGGGTCCTAATTGATCTTTTAACCCTAATGCCGTCTCTAGTGTAATTTAAGAATCATTGTTGATTATAAAACAGGCAGTTGATCCAGTCCACATTTTTGTTAATTCTTTCATAGGGGATTATTGATTCAAATCCAGCAGTTACATGATTTCTAGCTTTAAATTAATCAGGTACACTGCGTGGGACACCTTTTGAGAGGCCCCTTAATTCCCTTTTTGCTCTTTCCTCTGATTGCCCCTCTTTAAGTTTTTCATTCCAGGCAGGTAGTTCAAATATGTGGAATGGCATAAGTGATTTTATCAGTGTACATTGTCCTACCCAGGGCATGGACACATTGTTACATTTGTACATTTGTTCTGAAGTCTAAATCGAATCTTCATGTCCCCACATAGCCAATATACATTGGGTAATTGATGAGTTTCATGAATTAATAAGGAGCCAAGCTGCTGCATAGGTGTGCTTTGAGAGTGTAGCTACAATAGGAGGCTGGCAGGTTCCCCACCCTTAATCAAATGCCCTCCCTTTGCAGGCATGTGCATTCTCCTGGTTAAGGTGTGATCCCATGTCTTACTGATTCTTTCTTCTCATAGGGAAGGTACATATAGGCTAAGGTCTGACACCACTCAAAAATAATATAATAATATTCTGGCCTCTTTCCACTTGTACAAATTCAGTATGCACTTGAAACCCTTTAAATCTTTCTCTGAATGGATGTGGAATGTAACTGTTCCCAGATGGGGTCTGGCTGAGGAGCATACTATACGGGGGGGATTGATTTCTACTAGTGGCAGTGTGCCTCATCCATTCAAGTCAAAGATTTGTGTCAGAGAATCATGATTTCAAAGCCAATTTGTCCTCATAAGTTAAGTTTGTTAAAATCTTTGCTTCCACCAATTCAAAACTTAACCACAGCATGTACAGTTTAGAGAGGGTCTCACACCCTTTAAACTCCCCCTTCTTAGTGGCAGCACAAGGGAATGTAAGCTGGGCTATAGTGATGTTCTTTAATCTTTCAACCAGGCTCCCACTACAGGTTCTACAGTGATTGTGGCGTGGATATTCTGCCTGAACACTTTAAACTCAGGGAACAAAGGTGACAGACTCATGTAGCCATTTCTCTCAATTGGGAAAGGACATGACACTCTAGAGATACGCCAGCCATTTGCTGTAATGGCTAGCATCAAGCCATGAGTACACAGAGGACACGTTACAGGGAGCGAGGGAGATAAATCAGACCTTTTCTGCCAACATGATCCTGTTCCTCAATTTGTACCACAAACACCCCTATTCTGTGGGCCTCCCCTGCTGCTTCTCATCATAATTTAGAATTTTACTGCCAGGGCACACCTCAGAGGCCTCCGCTTCACTTCTACATTGGTCGAAGAAAATACAGTAAACAAAAACAGAACTCCACCCTACTACATGTGTAAGAGTTCAAAAAACAAAAAGAAACTGTACTCTGAGGGTGCCCCAGACTACCGGAGTATTCCACGTGACATGTCTGTACAATGTCCTAAAAAGGTAAGCAAAGCTACTCACTTAATTTACCACATTAGAGGTTGTAACTAAACATAGAGAAAAAGCTGTAGTTGTCCTCTGGGTTTACTTACTTTATTTAATAAAACAGACATCAGGTTTTTACAGTGGGGGTTGAGGGTGTGAATATGGGGCATTCCAAGTACAACAGCCGTTTTGCGCTGCCTAGTAGCACTTCAATGAGTAACAGGTTGTGAATTGACCGTCGTACTTGAAATCCTCCCACCCGCAACCCCCGCTGTAAAAACCTGATGTCCATTTGATTAAATAAAGTAAGTAAACCTGGAGAATGAGTGCGGCTTCTTCTCTGTTTTGTTAAACCGGATATGACGTTCTTCATACCGGAAGTGTGCCCCCGGTAACCGGGCTTTGGAGATGTGCGAACGCTGGGGACAAGTCCCAGGTGTCCGACAGGTCAGAGGAATGCTAGCAGCCCCCAAAGCTTTAGCAAAGGGAATATATGCAATGTGGTAGTGCTGGACAACTTCATAACCATGAGAGATTGTAACTAGCCTAACCCTGACACCATGCCTTTAGCAGGTCTTGAAAGCATTAATTTCCCTAAGAAAGGTGGTGACCACCATAACTTTCTGTTAAGAAGAGGATGTCGGTGAATCATACTCCTGTAAGCATTAGTTCCATTAGGTCAAAACGAACAATAAATTACTTAGTTATATTTTTTATATGTTCTCTATTGATCTTAATTTTGCCTCTGCTCTTTTGATTCTAATGGTTTTAATTATTTGGTTATTGTAATACATGTATTTTTGTATTTGTGATTATCAGATGTAATTCATTGTGATTATTAGAATAGGAAGTAGTTTTATGTAATTACGATAGGAGGGACCTGTTGAAGTGTGCCTGTAGCATGAAATAGCTGTCATCTATACTGCTCCATGATGCTCCCATGAATATGTTTACCGTATATACTCGTGTATAAGCCGACCCGTGTATAAGCCGAACCCCCTACTTTTGCCCCCAAAACCTGGGAAAACCGATTGACTTGTGTATAAGCCGAGGGTGGACCCCAGCACTGGTATACAGCCCCCAGCAGTGTGGTATACATGCCCCTCCAGTGGTATACAGGCCTCCCGAGTGGTAGTATACAGCAGCCTCCCCAGTGGTAGTATACAGCAGCCTCCCCAGTGGTAGTATACAGCAGCCTCCCCAGAGGTATATACAGTGTAGGCCAAAAGTATTGACACCCCAGCAATTCTATCAGATAATACTCAGTTTCTTCCTGAAAATGATTGCAATCACAAATTCTTTGGTATTATTATCTTCATTTAATTTGTCTTCAATGAAAAAAAACACAAAAAGAATTGGCCTAAAGCCAAATTGGATATAATTCCACACCAAACATAAAAAAGGGGGTGGACAAAAGTATTGGCACTGTTAGAAAAATCATGTGATGCTTCTCTAATTTGTGTAATTATCAGCACCTGTAACTTACCTGTGGCACCTAACAGGTGTTGGCAATAACTAAATCACACTTGCAGTCAGTTGACATGGATTAAAGTTAACTCAACCTCTGTCCTGTGCCCTTGTGTGCACCACATTGAGCATGGAGAAAAGAAAGAAGACCAAACAACTGTCTGAGGACTTGAGAAACCAAATTGTGAGGAAGCATGAGCAATCTCAAGGCTATAAGTCCATCTCCAAAGACCTGAATGTTCCTGTGTCTACCGTGCGCAGAGTCATCAAGAAGTTTAAAGCCCATGGCACTGTGGCTAACCTCCCTAGATGTGGACGGAAAAAAAAAATTGACAAGAGATTTCAACGCAAGATTGTGCGGATGGTGGATAAAGAACCTCGACTAACATCCAAACAAGTTCAAGCTGCCCTGCAGTCCGAGGGTACAACAGAGACAACCCGTACTATCCGTCGGCATCTGAATGAAAAGGGACCGTATGGTAGGAGACCCAGGAAGACCCCACTTCTTACCCCGAGACATAAAAAAGCCAGGCTGAAGTTTGCCAAAACTTACCTGAGAAAGCCTAAAACGTTTTGGAAGAATGTGCTCTCTTTTTGGGCAAAGGCATCAACATAGAGTTTACAGGAGAAAAAAAAGAGGTATTTAAAGAAAAGAACACGGTCCCTACAGTCAAACATGGCAGAGGTTCCCTGATGTTTTGGGGTTGCTTAGCTGCCTCTGGCACTGGACTGCTTGACCGTGTGCATGGCATTATGAAGTCTGAATACTACCAACAAATTTTGCAGCATAATGTAGGGCCAGTGTGAGAAAGCTGGGTCTCCCTCAGAGGTCATGGGTCTTCCAGCAGGACAATGACCAAAAACACACTTCAAAAAGCACTAGAAAATGGTTAGAGAGAAAGGACTGGAGACTTCTAAGGTGGCCAGCAATGAGTCCAGACCTGAATCCCATAGAACACCTGTGGAGAGATCTAAAAATGGCAGTTTGGAGAAGGCACCCTTCAAATATCAGGGACCTGGAGCAGTCTGCTAAAGAAGAATGGTCTAAAATTCCAGCAGAGCATTGTAAGAAACTCATTGATGGTTACCGGAAGCGGTTGATCGCAGATATTTTGGCTAAAGGTTGTGCAACCAAGTATTAGGCTGAGGGTGCGAATACTTTTGTCCGACCCATTTTTGGAGTTTTGTGTGAAATGATCAATGTTTTCCTTTTTGCTTCATTCTCTTTTGTTTTTTTTCATTGAAGACAAATTAAATGAAGATAATAATACCAAAGAATTTGTGATTGCAATCATTTTCAGGAAGAAACTGAGTATTATCTGACAGAATTGCAGGGGTGTCAACACTTTTGGCCAACACTGTAGCAGCCACAGTGGTGTGGTATACAGCAGCCCCAGTGGTATATAGCAGCCCCAGTGGTATACAGCAACCCCAGTGGTATATAGCAGCCCCAGTGGTATATAGCAGCCACAGTGGTGTGGTATATAGCAGCCCCAGTGGTATATAGCAGCCCCAGTGGTATATAGCAGCCCTAGTGGTGTGGTATACAGCAGCCCCAGTGGTATATAGCAGCCCCAGTGGCATATAGCAGCCCCAGTGGTATATAGCAGCCCCAGTGGTATATAGCAGCCCCAGTGGTGTGGTATATAGCAGCCCCAGTGGTATATAGCTGCCTCAGTGGCATATAGCAGCCCCAGTGGTATATAGCAGCCCCAGTGGTATATAGCAGCCCCAGTGGTGTGGTATACAGCAGTCCCAGGGGTATATAGCAGCCCCAGTGGTATACAGGCCCCCAAATGCTGGCACTCGCCCCCCTCCTTGTAAGGCCCCCCTGCTGCTTAGCTTACCATCCCTGGCCTTCTGCACAGCGCCGTTCTTCTGTGCTCCATCCTCCATGCTCCCGTCCTCGCTGACGTCATCGTTACTGCGACAGCCGGGGACCCCGGATGCAGCCGAGGACGGGAGCATGGAGGACGGAGCACCGAGGACCGGCGCTGTGCAGAAGACCAGGGATGGTAAGTTAATCAGCAGGGGGGGGCCTTACAAGGAGGGGGGCGAGTGCCAGCATTTGGGGGCCATATATTTAGATATGCACTGATTCCCCCTGCCGCTGATTGACAGGGGGAAGCAGTGCATATATAATGAGCGGCCCCACGTGACGGGGTGCTCATACAGCAGCCTCCCCCCGCCTCCTTCAGCCTCCCCAGCCCCGGACACAGCCCCTGCCACCGTATTGACCCATGTATAAGCCAAGGGGGAGGCTTTTCAGTCCAATTTTTGGGCTGAAAAACTGGGCTTATACACGAGTATATACGGTAATACTATTCAATAAAGGTTCTTTGTTTTTAAGAATGGTGAGTGACACTTCTATTTTTATTCTGGACTTTTTTTTGCTAGTATTAAACCAATTGCCACCACACCAGGGCAATAAAGAAGAGCCATGTAAAGCACCAGACCTGGTGCATGTAATGGATGCACCATTTCTGAGCAGCTGGAAGCTAGTTGTTTTATGCCAGGAAGGACCCTTTTCCACCTGATAATACCAGCCCCCAGCATTTTTATGTAGTTAAATGAGAGGACCAGAAAAGAGTCTGAGTGCTGTCTTATCTTCAGGGAAACATATAATTGGCCTGCTTTTACCCCATTTTGCTTCCTTTTATATTCCCCTGCCCTTACTATGACCATTTTACAGTCATTTAGACAAAGACATTCAGGTCCCCATTGACTTGTATGGGGTTTGTTATCCTGGATCAAGTTCAGGTCAAGTCTGGTTCCTAAACCAAACTCTTTCTTTGTAAGTCTGACTGAACCAGGCAAACCCTAACATCCTCCACTCATCTCTAGTGCCACATTTTCTCAGTGGGTGAGAGATGAAGACACTAGGGAGGACAAAGTAAAACTGACCATTTGAAGACAGGAAGATGTAGTCACAAGGAAAATTGCAAGCATTCATTGCTTAAAGATACTGATCCAAGAGTGACTGTACTGTGATTGAAGATTAAGTCCAGTTAACTTTAATTGGAAAGAAGAGGTCTTTGCAGAAGATAGACAGATGAAGCAAATGGTCCCCCCCGGGCAAAGGAATGGGTAAGAGACTACGATAACCAAACTCTTAACCCCCAGTCCTAAGGATTGTAATGCTGACGTGTCTGTACTATACTGCCTCCTGCAGCAGGGATGCCGGCTTACTCAATACCGTGGCCGTGCTGCCGCCCCCACTTCTCCCAACTGCTGTCCAGGTGTGGTGCTGTCTCTTTCTGCTCAAGGACTCCAGGGAATGAGCCTAAGGTGCACATGTTCCTCCAGCCCTGCATTTAAAAAAGCCAGTGCAATATTTCCAGGAAGTGCCCTACTGATTATGGCTGAGTGGCACAGGTTATATAAGGTATCTTTCCCCGAAAAGAGGTGCTTAATGAACGGCAATATTGCCAATTTCTCATTTTTTCATATGTCCAAGCACTCCATTTAGTGTATGTATACTTTGATTTTCAAGGTATCTGCAAATTTTCTTTTGTCAAAGAAGAATTAATTTAATAATTTTCTGTTTTTTAATATGTCTGTTCATTATATCAGTTGTATTGATCTTGCTTTGTATATTTCTTGTAGATAAACCTTTTCTTTGATAAAGGCTCGCAATACAAAAGAGCTGAAACATCAGAATTTACTTGATTTCTATGTGGAATTTTTGAGCTATAAAAAGACTGAACATCGTTGCAATTTTTTTTCACAATTGTTTGCCAAAGTTATCCTATTTAGTCAGTTATGTTTTTTACTTTTGAGCACCGACCAGTGGTGAGCCCAACCTCTCTAAGTATTGCCTATCCATGTGTCCTTATGTGCCCTCTACCCGCCTGTTCCTGCTTTCCTTTCTGCTCAAGCCCACCTGCCTTCTCCTATGTTTGTACTCGTGTCTGTCCCTGGACTACCTGCCTGCCATACTAGAGACTGTGACTGCTGCACCAAAGACTGTGCCAAAATCTGTCCCTGTCCCTGCTCTATTGGTCAGCTGCCACATCTTACCCTGTGGTCCAGTAGGTCCAATCCTGGATGCTCACCCTCCTGATCAGCATTACATGGATTATGTAACAAGCTCTAACAACGACCACTTACACAAGTATTGTTACCTTTATCAATTGAAAAATTAGATATTAAATCATTCATTGATTGTGAACCATTTAAACAATCCGAGGGACAAATAGCAATATTCATTGCTGACATCCTATATTGTAAATGTGAGACCCAGGGTAGTCATGGTAACTAATATACTGTAGCTTAAATATAATGGAGTAATTTTGGTTTCAATTAAGGTGCCCAGCATTTGGCAGGTGCTCTAAAGGAAACTAAAAAGACCCAATTGTAGACAAAGGGATATGTATAATAATTTTCATGTGTGTCATGTGACAAATACAGCTGCAAAAAACTGATGGTGTTTTTGGTGCACTCTTGGTGGCTATGGTTATGTATTCATGGAGTGATGATGGTTCTAATAATGTATTCATCACGAGAACTATCATCAGTATATAAATTAAACAGTAAAGCCACCAGACTGGGAAGAAAGATCTAAGAGACTGTCACGATTCTTCTGTTCAGAGCATCTAGGAAGCATTGAGTTAGCTGTGTGCTTTAACTATGGAATCAGGGTGTGCTGAGCAGTCAGTTTGGTGAGTGACAGCTCAATCCTTCAGTCTGGTAGTGGGGAGTGCTGAGCTGTCAGTAGGTTGAATGACAGCTCAGTTGTCCAATCTTATTCTGTGAGATCTTGGTTATTCAGGTGTTCCCTGTCCCCAGTGATTGCCAGCCACTTAATTGAGTAGTTTCTCCCAGATCTCCTCCAGTCATCACAGTCTGTTTATTGGTGTTTGGTGACTTTTATACTTATGCTCTGTTTGTTTGAAATATAGCTGCTCACCTTGGACCTCATTCTAATCATCCTTTTGTTTAGTCCCTTTGCTCTTATCCTCTTCCCCCCAGGTATTCTAAGTCCAGATCGTGACTGACTACGCCTCTATATTTTCCCTTAATACAAGATGTGCTCTCCGGGTACCTGGCCCCGAAATGCCTGACTACCCTATCTCACAACTTGTCATTAGTGTCCTTATACTTTTTCCCACCTAAAGATTTAGAGCATACACTCTGTGATTAGATGGCAAGTCTGACCCAGATGGTTCAGAATATGGCCATGGAATACCAGAAGATGCACTCCTTAGAATGCCAGTTAAAGGGTTAATTTTCTGTTTGTGGACCCCACGGGGCTGTATGGTCTCTAAAAATAGGGTTAGTTTTCTAGTACTATGGGTGTCTCCCAAAGTTCTTCACTACTGGCTGTAGTTATGACTTTTGGACCATCTGATTTGATATTGATCCCTCCCAAGCCTGTGGTGGCCGTTCCTGATAGGTTTTCAGGAGAGAAAGACAAGTTTAGAGTTTTCAGCAAGAGATGTAAACTGTGTTTTTCACCCTGCACCCTGGTACACAGGGAATTGGTGTAAGTGGTTGGGAATAATCTTGTCCCTATTGCAAGAGGGCTCTCAGAGTTGGTAATTTTCTTTGTCTCCACAAGTCTGTAATTTCAGCATTTGCTTTCCGGTGTGACTGCAGCTACAGTAATTTCATTGATTTAGGACTGGTGTTGAGACTAGGATTAGGGACAGTTAGGTTGGAAGGACCCATTAAAATTGTTGTCATTGACAGGATACTACTAGTGATGAACAAGTGTAATTGTTACTATTCGCTTTTCACACAAATAGTGCGGTATTCGCGATACTCGTTACTCAGCGAGCATCACTGGTGCTCATGGGTGATGTGTCAATTGTTATCGATCTGACACAAATTGACAGCTCCCTTCAGTAAACAATGGGAGCTCGCACCTCAGTGAGAGCAGATTGGATATTAGGGTCTCTCTGGGGGGCACAGCAAGGTGGTTTATGCAGTAGAAATGTAAAATGGGTAGATGTGTGTGGGCGGAGCCTATCACTAATTGACTAACATTAGACTCGCTACTCGGACCAATATGCGAGCATTAAAAAGTACTCATTACGAGTATAGCTAGTGCGAATATTAGGCCACTCGCTCATCACTAGATACCACTACTCCAGAACCTTATCAATTGGATCACTGTGAAATTTACACTCAAAGTAAGAACACTTCATGCTGAATACATCTCCTGTTATGTATTTGGTAACTTATCTGTATAAATGGTACTGGGACTTTAATGGCTTCATATTCAAAATCATGTCATTGATTGGTGTTAGGCCCACGTCACACACACAGATATCTGTGCAGATATTGTTCGTAGATCTCTGGTTGCAGTGAAATCATGGACACATTGCACCATTTGTCCACAGCCACAAAATAGAACTATGTGTCCATGATTTCACTGCAACCAGAGATCCGTGAACAATATCTGCACAGATATCTGTGTGTGTGACATGGCCCTTAGAGGGATATTGTCAAGTGGAGCCCCTTTTTATCTTAAGAAATGACTTAACTCTGTTCAGGTTTTCTCTGCTAGTCTAAATGGTCTGCTGGGGTACTTGAAGGACTATGGAGATGTGTTCTTGGAAAAAGAGGCAGAGATATTAACTCCCCATCGTTTCTATGACTGTGCTATAAATCTTACCCGTAATTACTAAAAGCTCGCCTGTACAATTAGTCAGGCCCTGAGTGACTTACTTTGAAGAATATTAAAACAAATGTATAAAGAAAGGTCATATTCGTCCTTCCTCCATGCTTGTAACTGATGGATTTTTCTTTGTTAAAAAGAAAAACTGAGGTCTCCGTCTTTGCCTTGATTTTAATGAATTAAACAACATTATGGTTAATTACACTTACACACTTCCAATTATTCTGACCTATATTGTCATCTTATGGGGCTAAATGGTTTTACAAACTTGATCTTTGAAGGGTTTATAATTTCATATGCATCTGTGAGGTTGTTGAGTGGAAAACTGCATTTTTAATGTCTCATGTCCTATTTGAAAATCTTGTCATGCTTTTTGGCTTATCCAGTGCACCAGTAGTTTTGCAAAACTTTATGAATGATATTTTTTCTGACTGTATTGGAAGGTTTACTATAGTTTATCTGTATGATTTTTACATTTTTGCCTAGCTTGAATTAACACTGTGACCATGTCATTTTGCTTTACCAAGGTTTACAGAAAATTCTTTGTTCACTAAGTTGCAGGAATATTCTTTTTCTCTGCAAGAAATATCTTTCTTGGGGTTCATTTCTTCAGCTGAAGGGTTTAATATGGATTCTGGAATGGTGCAGGTCATAAGTGATTGGATTCAACCTTCAGGAGTTCTGGGATCAACAGGTGTGCTACAGTCCGCGCTGCCCGGTCATCCAAGGAAACACAAGGGAAGCAATGTTCCAAGTAAAAAAGTTTCTTTATTCTTCAAACCAACGCGTTTCGGCACCCAATCCTGGCGCCGTCCTCATGGTAACACCCTGAGGAAGGCGCCAGGATTGGGCGCCGAAACGCGTTGGTTTGAAGAATAAAGAAACTTTTTTACTTGGAACATTGCTTCCCTTGTGTTTCCTTGGATGACCGGGCAGCGCGGACTGTAGCACACCTGTTGATCCCAGAACTCCTGAAGTACCCACTATCTGGTGGAGGTGGAAGTCCAGCAGCAGCCTACAATACTAAACCAACGCCTTTACTCCAGTTGTGGGAATCACAACTGGACCAGGTTAGTGTAAACCTGATTATACCTATAAGACCCTGCTCTATACTCAGTGATAGGGCACTGTTGCGCCTCTGTTGTCTCCCCTTATATTTTTATATGGGTTCAACCTTGGGATCCTAAAGAATTGCAATGTTTTCTAGGGTTCATCAATTACTATAGAAAATGTTATATGGGCTTTTTTCAGCTGGCCAAACTTTCTTACTGATTTCACATGTAAGGAGGTGGATCTTAGAGTATGGTCGCTGGATGCTGTTGGAACCTTTTAATAAATTTAAAAAATGTTCTATGTCTACTCCTGTTCTATCTGACCCGATCTCCAAAGGATGTTCATTGTAGAGGTGATTGCTCAAGAAATCGGGGTAGGGACTGTAGTGTCTCAAGGTTTCAAAATCCTGACCAATTTGTGGCCATGTGCCTTTTTCTCTAAGAAATTCTTGTTGAATGAAATTATGATGTTGGGAATCGTGAATTGCTTGCTGTTAAATTAGCTTTTAATTAGCTTTTTAATTCTGCAAATTGGTTACCCAATAAAGGCCAAGTGATACTTATTTTTATCTAGATTCAATTTTTTTTTATCACGTTTAGGCTGGGGTCAAATAATGGCTTTGATTCATTTTTTTCTCCATAACATCAATCTTCCATGGTTCCTCTGGTTTCTATTGTATCTTTGGAGTTGGAAGCAGAGACCTGTGAAGCCCAGTGATGGCTCCTTCCACTTCACCCAGGTCCATATTATTTGTTCCTGTATATTTGAGATTACGTATGTTGCAAAAATGTCATGATTCCATGTTGATCCATGCATAATGATATTAAATACATAATGATATTAAAGATTTTGTATTTGTTTGTGAAACTTGCGCATGGTCAGCCAGCCAGGGAATTTGCTTAATTGCCAATCCTATAAAGAGAGTAGAATAATTTGTCAATGAATTTCATTACTGATTTGCCTTTGTCTGGTGGAAAACCTGTGATTTGTGTAGTAGTAAACGGATTCAGTAAACATGCTCACTTTGTTACATTATCAGGGCTACCTAATGCCAAAATGATTTTTAATTTGTTTGTCACTCATGAGGTAAGACTACAAGACTACGTGAAATTCCTCTAAACCTAGTATCTGATAAGGCATCTATAAATTTTGGAGAGCATTTTGAAAAAAATCGGGAATGATTAGTCAGTTTCCTCTGCTTACCACCCTGAAACCAACCAAACAGATGACAAATCCGTCATTGGGGCAAATTTGAAGATGTTTCATTGCAACTCAGTAGAAATGATCCTGACTTTTACCTCTTACGGAGTTCACCTTTTAGCACTTGGGTCAATCAGTCCAATGGAAACTTGCCTCTCTTTTAGTGGGGGATAAAAGTATTTAGTCAGCCGCCAATTGTACAAGTTCTCCCACTTAAAAAGATGAGAGAGGGCTGTAATTAACATCGTAGGTAGACCTCAACTATGAGAGGCAAAATGAGAAAACAAATCCTGAAAATCACATTGTCTGATATGGAAAGAAATGTTTTTCAAATTTTGATGGAAAATAAGTATTTGGTCAATACACAAAAGTTCATCTCAATACTTTGACTTCTGCCATTGCCAACAAAGGATATATAACAAACGTTTTCTGTAAGTCTTCACAAGGTTGGCACACACTGCTGCTGGTATGTTGGACTATTAGTCCATGTAGATTTCCTCTAGTACAGTGATGTTTTGGGGCTGTCACTAGGCAACACGGACTTTCAACTCCCTCCAAATGTTTTCTATAGCATTTAGATCAGTAGACTGGCTAGGCCACTCCAGGACATTGAAGTGCTTCTACGTAGCTACTGCTTTGTAGCCCTGGCGATGTGCTTGGGATTATTGTCATGCTGAAAGACCCAGCCACATTTCATCTTCAATGCCCTTTATGATGAAAGGAGGTTTCCACTCAAAATTTCACGATACATGGCCCCATTCATTCTTTCATGTACATAGAACAGTTGTCCTGGTCCCTTGGAAGAGAAACAGCCCAAATCATGATTTTTCCACCCCCATGCTTCACAGAAGGTATGGTGTTCTTTGGATGCAACTCAGTATTCTTTCTCCTCCAAACATGACGAGTTGTGTTTTTACCTAACAGTTATACTTTGGTTTCATCTGACCATATGACATTCTCCCAATACTCTTCTGGATCATCCAAATGATCTCTAGTAAACTTCAGGTGGGCCTGGATATGTAATGGCTTAAGCAGGGGGACAAGTCTGGCACTGCAGGACCTGGGTCTCTTTCTGCATAGTGTGTTACTGATGGTAGTCTGTGAAACATTGGTCCTAGCTCTCTGCAGGTCATTCACTAGGTTCCCTATGTAGTTCTGGGATTTTTGCTCAACATTTTTTAGATAAATTTGACCCTACAGGGTGAGATCTTGTTTGGAGCCCCAGATCAAGAGAGATAATCAGTGGTCTTGTATGTCTTCCAATTTCTAATTATTGCTCCCACACTTGATTTCTTCATACCAAGCTGCTTGCCTATTGCAGATTTAGTCTTCCCAGCCTGATGCAGGGCTACAATTTTGTTTCTAATGTCCTTCGACAGCTCTTTGGTCTTCACCATAGTGGAGTTAGGAGTGTGACTGTTTGAGGTTGCGGACAGGCGTCTATTATGCTGAGAACATGTTTAAACAGGTGTCAGTACTACAGGTAAATGAGCGGAGGACAAAGGAGCCTCTTATAGAAGAAGTTACAGGTCTATGAGAGCTAGAAATCTTGCTTGTTTGTAGGTGACCAAATACTTATTTTCCACCCCAAAATTTGAAAAGAATTTCTTTCCAAATGAGACAATGTGATTTTCAGGATTTGTTTTCTCATTTTGTCTCTCATAGTTGAGGTATACCTATGTCAATTACAGGCCTCAACTTTTTAAGTGGGAGAGCTTGCACAATTGGTGGCTGACTACTTTTTTTTCCACTGTAATTAGGGTCTTCACCCCTTTTTTTTGGAATGAGTATTGGTTCTCCTGGAGTAGAGATACCTATACAAAAAAAAAGGTTGTCTGGAAGGAGTTTCAAAAGAATATTGGGTTGCCCAACTTCATAAAAAATGGAAGTCTGTTAGAAAACATTCCGCAGGCCCCATCTTCAAAGTGAAAGGTAAGGTTTGGTTATCTTCCAAAAACACTAAGCTGAGGGTGATATTGCCAAAGCTGGGTCCTAAATTCATTGACCCATACAAAATTCTGGGGTTGGTCTGTCTGGTTTCCTTTAGATTGAAAATCCCCCAGTCTTTGTATACATAACGTTTTTCACAGATCTGTGTTAAAATATCGGTGTGGCTTCCTCCATTCCTGCCTAAACCTATTTCTATTAATGAAGCTTTAGAATATGAGGCGCAGAGGATCATGGATTCTCGGAAAGTCCAGAATTCCATCCATTATCTGGTTGATTTGAGGTGATACAGACACAAGCAGAGATTCTGGGTTCCCATGTATTCTGTGAATACCAATCATTTGATCGGTGCTTTCCATTGCAGAGTTCCTGGTAAACCTGGGAGTCTAATGGCACACCCCCAAGAAGAGGGTATTCTATCATGATTCCTCCACTCAGTGCTTCTACGATGCACAGAGTGGCTATTTGCTGTAACTATGGGATCAGGGAGTGCTAAGCTGTCAATTTGTTGCGTGACAGCTCAATCATCCAATCTGGTACTGGGTCATGCTGAGCAGTTGGTGGTTGAATGACAGCTCAGTTGTTCAAGCTGATTCTGGGAGGTCTAGATTATTCAGGTGTTCCCTGTATCTGATAATTTCCCACTTGATGTCATGTACATTTGCAGTATTGCAGATGTTGCCTGTGGCGGGAAGTTGAACTCAGTAAGAGTCTCAACCAGGAAGGTCCAGTCTACTCTGTTGAAGGCTTTTTCAGCATCCGTTCTGAGTAAGACCAGTAGTAGCTTTCAGCTTTTGCCGTATTGCAGCAGGTGCAGGACTGTAAGTGTATTGTCCTTCCCCTCCCTCCCTCTCAAAAAACACATTTGATTCAAGGATATTACAGATGGTTGCAGCTCGACAATTCTATCCACTAGCATGCCTTTATATAGCTTTAGGTCTACATTGAGTAATGATATTGGCCCATAGCTACTGTACTGCTCCGGGTCTTTGCCCTCTTTGTATATCAGTGATATCCTTGCTTCCAGCATTTGGAGAGGTATTGTGTCTTCTCTCATCACTGCATTGCACATGTCAAGAAGGCGAGGGAGTAGAACAGAGGGGAAGGCTTTATAATAAGAAGCTAAAAGGTCATCTGGTCCAGGCGCCTTTCCATTCGGGCATCTCAACAGGTCAGACTAGAATTCGCATAGGGTAAAGTGTTTAGTTAGTTGGTGTTGTTGTACACTGGTTAATTCCGGGACATGCAGGCTCTCTAGGAAGGTTTTAATGTCTCACCTCCTTTGATCTCTCGCCTGATCTGAATCAACCGGGCGCAAATGGTGAAGCTCCTTATAGAAGTCCAGGAACTAAAACTTAATCTGGGCATAGTTTTGGGTATTAACCCTAAGTTTTGTCTTTACTGAGTGTATGAATGTGCAGGCCTGGCGTTTTCAGATCATCGAGAGCATATATTTGGAAGCTTTGTCCCCTTGACTAAGATTTGGTTCTTCCAAGTGGCGTATTGTTTTGCAGGTGTAAGTTAAGAATGTCTTTCCACTGCTGTTGTTTGTTTGTTAATGTTTGAAATGTTTGAGTTTTAGCGTCTTCTTGTGTTGGGACTCCAGGGCTATTATTTTTGCATGTAACTGTTGAAATGTTTGTTTTTTTTGTTTTGTTTAGATGAGAGGTAATACATATTATTTTGCCTCGGGTGATCGCTTTGTCTGCTTCTCAAAGGATCGGTGCTGAAGTTTCCTCTGATTTGATCACCTCAAAATACTGGATTAAGGTCTTGTGAATTGACCTTGAAGTTGAGTGGAGTTCAACACCGACTCGTTAAGCTGCCAAGATCTGCAGATATGATATGTTTTGGATAGGGCAAGCTCAGCAGTCACTATGGAGTGATCAGAGAATGAATGATGGGAACATTTATGACTTATCACTTTGGGTAGTGATTACCTAGGAACAAATATATAGTCTATACGGTGATACAACTTGTGCAGGTGTGAGAATTATGTGTAGCCACGGTCTCTCAGATGTAAGTAGTGCCATATGTTTATCATGTTTAAGAGTGGAACATGGTTTTTATTGTAGTAAGGTCTCATAGGGATATTGCGCTCCTTTTCTTGATGGTGTTTAGGGCTGGCTTTAAAGCTACACTGAGGTCACCTCTGATTATTATTCAAAACATGGGATAGGGAAAAGGAAAAAGCTCACCCCTACTTCTTAGGAGATCCGGACAGGTGCACAGTGGCAGCCGGCCAAAAAGTTATATCAATTGTGCCAGTACTTTTGTGGTCTACTTGGCAACATGTTCTGAATGTGATTTAGATTATATAGGTTGCACAAGCCGGCCCCTTAAGAGACGCATATCTGAACATATCAAGGGGGGCTGATCCCACTTCAGCTAGCGGCAGACGTTCACTCTCGGGATTGTCCAGGCACTTCTTGGAGATGCACGATGGCGACAGAAGTAGTCTCTCAGTAAGGGACCTGGAGATTGTGAGGGCTTCTGCATGCGGGGGAGATTGAGTCCTGGACTTGCTAAATCGTGAAAGTTTTTGGATTCTCTGCCTGAATAGCAAATTTCCAAGAGGGCTCCATTACAGAAGCGATTTAATGAACTTTTATTGAAACATCTACATATATATATACTCTTGTCCACTCTTAGGGGTCTAAACACTTTCCAGCCACTCTATGGATAAATGAATGTGTCTACTTTTCTTATCTGTATAAGTATTCAATACATGGTAATGAGCCGTACGAACATTTGGATATATGTCCATTGAATGATTTAATGTTTGACTTACATTGTTTTTCATTTTGTACCAGGTTCAGCATGTTTGTTTTATGTATGCCTCATACATTTATTTATTGACATCATTCCTTTGTCATGCGCTACCTGCCATAGTTCACTATGTACATTACCCTTGTGTTCACTTTTATTTTATTCTGCTTTCCTTTCTCTATGTATATTAAACATGTTGTATCCTTATTCAGAGATCACTTTGCTACCTACTTACTTGATTGTATTCATCTGTTACTAATTTGTGACTCTCACAGGTGTATTGTCATCCATGTGTATAACCATGTGTATAAATTGTGCGTCAGTCTTTTACCTCCTTGTCATTTATAAAGGTTTTACCGAAATGCGTCTGATGAGGCATGCTGCCCACTAAGATGCCTTTAATTTTATTGTTGTGATTTTCACGAAATAAAGTAAAGTCATTCATTGGAGCAGCTGCCAGCATTTCTTCTTTTATGCTTCTTCCACTTATTAGTGCTCCTTCCCTAAAATCTCTAATTATTTTCATGATTGGTAGCAGCCACTTCAAGTGTTTCTTGTTAGGTGTATACAGACTGCAAAAAGTAATCACGTTCCCCGCTAGCTCTCCCTTTAGTAGAAGATAGTGTTCCTCAGGGTCAACCAGCATTTTCCCAATAAAAAGGGGATCCCCTTTGCTATAGCCACTGATACCCCTTTCGACTTTGAGTGAGATGAGCTAACATAGAGTGCCATTTCAAAGGATGGAATTTTGCCAGCTTTAAAATGCATTTTTTTGTAGGAGCAACATGTCTGCTGCCTGCTTCTTGAAGTGATTTAACACCTGTCTCATGGGGGCTGGAAGATTTAAACCATTTATGTGAAGTGTCGCTATCGTGAATACCTTTTACTTGCTAGCCATGGAGGATGAGTGGATCTTGAAGAGTCAATATTTGGATGTGAGTGCCCCAGGCAGTTGAGGGCTGGGGTTGGGGTGAAGTGTAGATTGTAGGAAAGAGAGTTAGGGAGACAGCATGGGATCTGTAAAAATAGAAGAAAAAGAGTTTAGTCAAGAACATTAATAAACAGATAAAGTAAACGATTATCACAAGATGGGTTGTAGGTATGAAGCCATATGCCAGCTCAGGGAGGGCGGGAAGTTTTGGCTAGGCATATACCGTATATGATAAATACGTTAATTTGAATAACTAACAGTTAACAAAATATACTGAACAGGAAGAAAACTCATGAGAGTCACATTCATGGAAATGGTTGTTTTGGTCCCGGTTTTGAGCTGTGTAAGCCCACTGCCCTGTATTGCGTGTTCCAGATGGGCGGGTGAGCGACTAGCTCACGTGAATGGTGTCCCTCCAGCAGAGGGGGGTGAAATTTTTGCCTTTGAGGAGTCAGAGCCCGGGGATGTCCCATACAAGAAAAGTAATGGATATAGCCTTGAGTTGAAACAGCTTGGTTGGTTGGAGCAGGGAACTCCTCCAGGTCTTGTGTGATGACTATGTTTTTAAGTGACCAAGAGGGAGTATTGTTTTTTATCTTAGGGGGACAGGGACATCAGGGGGCAACACTGGGGGCTCCGTCAGCATTGGAGGTGTATCAGCGCAAATCTCCAATTTCTTTAGATGATGTAGACTTTGCTGCCCTCCTTTTCATTCTTTGGGATTTCGGGATTAGTGACATATGCCACAGTGTAAATTGAGGGAGAGGTTGCAAAAGGTAAGTCGCATGAAATGGCTGTAGATCAGGATATTGCTCGAGCATTATATTGAGGGCTTAGCATGCTTCTCGAATCTCAGCTGAGGTTCTGACCTGTATTCTGCCCTCGCCTGGTGTGATGTGTATCCCGAAGGGATGCAGCCATTGATACACGTGGCCTCTTTGGGTGAGGGCCTCAGTGAATGGTTTGAGGAGTCTGTGCTTCCTTATGGTGATCGCCAAAATATCTTGGAAGAGTTTCAGCTGAGACCCTTCATAGAAAATATCCTGTGCCTCATGGGCATGCCGCAGGAGGAGGTCTTTGGTTTGAAAGCCCAGGAAGCAGCACAGGACATCTTGGACTGGGTCTCCCTGCTTAGATCTTGGGCGCAGAGATCTGTGCACTCTGACCATTTTCTTGGAGTCATGATCTAGAAGCAATTTGTGGAATATTTCACTCATTGCTTTACCTAGTGCTTCAGAGGCTACTGTTTCTAGCAAACTTTTAACTCTAATGTTGTTTCTGCGCTGTCGACTCTCATGGTCCTCGAGGGTGGTCTGAATCTTATGTAGTTTCTCTTCTAGCCCTTTCATGGAGGATAGGAGAATGTTACATTGTTGGAATATGGTGTTTTGGGTTTTCTCCAAAGCTTCGACTCTGTTGCAAGAGGTCTTGTTTGATGTTGATCAAATCTCTGTCGATAGACTCTAAGGCATCAGCAAGGATTCTCTTTATGAACGAGCATGTTACAGGATTTTCTTTGGAGAATCCCTCCATGTCTGAGACACTATCAATATCAGAATCTGAATTCTCTTCTAGAGACAAAATTTCTGTACGTGAGGATTTTGTAGGTTCAAGCAGAATTGCTTGCTTTTTTAAAAATTTGTCCACATCAGCTTGCGTAATTGAGGGATTTACTCTTGCGGAACATCTTGGCACTTTGATTCCTGTTTTGACCATCATGGAAATGGGACTTGTTATGAATGCCCTCTCTAGCTGGCAGATTGGAGAGGTTAACTGAGCATTATTTGATTGGGGAGCAGTTACAGGTATATTTGGGCTCCTTACTCTTGTTTAAAGCTTCTACCATCTGTAATATCCTTAATAGAGGTCTGAAAGTTAGTATGACTTTGTATGGAGATGTAGATGAATCCCTGTTGTTGGAACAGAGGTTGTGCCCGACTCAGTTAGTTGAAGGGGTAGCCTGGTCAGGGGTTTTGACCAGCTTGAGATGTTATTGTTATGCCCAGGGTCTCTGCTGGCCTGTATTGGGGTTAACAATTCTCTCAGGCCTATGTTGTAGGGATGTGATGTGGAAAGGCTGTGTCTCACTCCTGGGTTTCCTTTTGTTATTAGACTGCTCGTTATGGGAAATGTCCATGTCTACTCCCCCTGCAGGATAACACTGTAATATCGAGTGCCTGCTTAGCGGCATTGATGGTGTGTAGCCTTATGGAAGCTGGTGGGTGGAGATGCGTGCCGGGGGCTCAAATCTATGCCATGGTCAGACCGGATTCACAGGCCCTGGAGCCACCTCGGATGTTTCCCAGTCCCAGTTCCAGACACTACTTTATTGGAGTTCGGGGAGGCTGGAGGGCTGATGGGGGTCTCTATTTCCCTGGGTCTGCAGGGAGGATAGTTGAGGCCACAGCTTCGCGGGCCTGTGAGGCAGGCAGCAGTGCAGAGGGGGGAGAAAATCTGCAGCTCTAATGGTGGGTCTAGAGGGTGAAACAGCTAGCGATTCCATCCCTTGACGGTCTGGGGTGAAGCAGGCCAGATGGAGGATGAGTTGTCTGGGCGATGTGTGGTCCCTCTGGGTCAGGATGCTGCAGATTGATCCGCCATGTGGGGAGAGCATTCACAAACATCCGGTCTAGTCAGCGGCCATCTTGGATCTCCTTTTGCTCATATCCTATACCCTCCGGGTATTCTAACCCCAGACCATGACCTGACTATGCCTCTGTTTATCTTCTCAATCCTTGTCCATGTACTAGACCTGGTAACACTTTCCCATCCTACCCCATAACTTGATTTTATTGACTAGGGTCACAGACATTCCATTTTGAAACAGCCATCAAAGCTTCCTTCTAATTAAACTCAATATTCAATGCTTTCCCTGGACTGACCACATAGGTGTGCTCTTAACTCCTTCTCCACCACAATCAAATACATCACATTTATCCAATTTTTGCATTAAATAATACAATTTAAGATCATATCCTTACTATTCCAGAAGCTGCACTGCATGTGCAGAAAAATAGGTTGACATGATGTCTATCATTTCTAAGCTTTTCCATTACAGTATGCATTAATTTTCAATACAAATGTTCTTTGTCAGACATATAAGTTAAATTATATGAGTCAAAGTAATTTAAAATGATTGCCACACCAGACTATGGATAGAAAATGTCTGTGGAAAAAACTTTATAAACACATTCATGGAAACTAGGACAAATCCTTTAAAACAGGCATTAATATTTATAACGTCAAATACAAAGTATGGAATTAAGGTCCCTCTGGAAGAGTACTGTAACAAACATCTCAAATTTTATTTAGAGTATTATAATTCTCTAAAAAGTTATTTAGACATGCCTTGAATAAAAATAAATGTCCCTTATGACAATTGCAAATATTTATTAATAAAAAAAATGAACATCAACTTTCTGGGTTACATGTTCTATAAAAATTGTGTGAAAAAAGACACAACTTGAATAAAAATAATAAATATAAAAGCAATATTAAAATTACAAACTATTAAAATATTGCAGCTCTAAAAAATGAGCAGAGAATAGAGATTGTGTCACTTACCGATATCTATGAACAGTATAAAAAATAAAATAAATACAATCTTTTTGTTGCTAATGTACTTCATTGTGGGGACTGTTCTTAAAAAGGCACTGCTCTAGACAATATACCGTAAATTAATTTTCCCTATACTAGTAACATCATTTTCAGCCATATACATCTAGTTTAAGCTTGCAGTAAGATGTTATCTACTGCAATGACTTGCGAAAGTATTCACCCCTTGACATTTTTTGAGTTTTTAAATCTCACATCCTGGGAAGTCCCTGTTTTTTTCTAGTTAAAGAACATGCCTACAACTGTGAAAGTTGCATTTGATAATTCTCTATGTGCTTTCTACCTCTTTCAAGTGGGAGTTTGCCCATTCCTCAAGGCAAAACTGCTCCAGTTCCTTCAAGTTAGATGGTTTCCTCTGCTGAACAGCATCTTCAAGTTTGACCACAGGTTCTCAATTGGATTAAAGTATGGCCTTGACTAGGCCACTCCAATACATTTCCACATTTCCCCTTAAACCACTTGAGTTTGCTTTAGCAGTAAGAGTCATTGTCTTGTTGGAAAGTGAACCTTATCCCAGTCTCAAATCACTGACATATTGAAACACGTTTTGCTTAAGAATATCCCTGTATTTCATACCATCCATCTTTCCTAAAAAGATCCCCACAGCATGATGCTTCAACCACCATGTTTCACTGTGGGGATGGCGTTCTTGGGGTGATGAGCTACGTTGGTTAGGCACCAGATTTATTGTTTACCTTGGTGGCAAAAAAGGTCAATTTTGGTCTCATCTTACTACAGCATCTTCCCCTGTACATTTGAAGAGTCTCCCAAATGTCTTTTGGCAAACTCAAAACAAGCCTTCCAATTTGTAGCTGCAAGTAAAGGCTTTTTTTCTGGCTTCTCTTCCATAAAGGACAGTTCTGAAAAGTATAAAGCTTATTATGGTCATATGGACAGATACTCCATTCTCTGCTTGGGCACTCTGCAGCTCCATCAGGGTTACCTTTTGTCTCTAAGCTGTCTCTCTGATCAATGCCCTCCTTGTCCTGGCTGAGAATTTTGGTGAGTGGCACTCTCTTGGCAAGTTTATTGTGGTACCATATTCTTTCCATTAGATGATATTAGATTTGATGTTGCTCAGGGGATCATCAAAGATTGGGATTTTTTTTACAACCCAACCCTGACTTGTACTTCTCAACAATTTTGTTTCTGACTTGTTTGGAGGTCTCCTTAGTCTTCATAGTGTTTATTACTGTCACTTCTTGCTTAATGGTGTTGCAGCCTCTCTGGCCTGTTCAAAAAAGTGTATATAAACCAAAAGACTATGTGACACTTAGATTGCACACAGGTGGACTTCCATTCACTAAGCATGTGACTGGTGAAGGTAATTGTTTGCACCATATATTTTTATTGGCTTCATAGCAAAAGTGGAATTTTTATGCACCAGACAATTATTATTTTATCCTATACTTTTAATTGTTGCCTATATTTTTCCTACTTTACTTCCCCAACTTAAAATATTTAGTGCTAATGCATCACACACAAATCAGGCTGCAATAATATTTAAACACAGGTTGTAATGTAACAAAATAGATTAAAAGCCAAGGGGGTGAACACTTTTGCAAGGCAATGTATAGCTCTATGTCTTGCTGTAAGCCTCCACTATATTGGCCAACAATTATTTATGACAGAATACACTGTTACTCCGTCTGCATCATTATAGTCAATGTCCCTGCACACACCTGAATTCCACTTTGCAGAAGTTTGGACGTAAAGCCCAGATGGAGCCACTGAACATAGGGTCAAACGGTATGTGAAATTAACCTCATGGAGGCAGAATGCAGGGGACATCTTGATGATGGCCGTTTTGCATGCCTTAAAGTTTCCATGGGCAGGGGCTGGTTGGCAAATTTCGGCCTGTGGGGCAAGCACACAGCAGTGGCTCATGAGCAGTAGCCCAGACCAACATGACAGCTAGCGGGGCGGCCCCAAAACTGCTGCTTGACCACAGGCTGGGGGGCATGTGCTCCCCTGCCCCCTGGGCCAGCCAGCCCCTGTCCATGGGTCAGGACCCAAGAAGCGTGATTACGCCTGAAATGGCTGTGAGTATACTCCCACATTCTCCCTCCTATACATTTTAAAGTGTTGGATTGAATAAAGGAATTTTAACATTTAACGGGTTCCACCTTTTCATTCTCTATTTTTGGATTTGCTTATATGACTTCTTTGGTTGAAGACCACCTGGCTTAGGCTGGGGTCTCATTTGGAAAATGTAATTGCAGATGCCGCATCCAGATCCGGATGCGGTAACCGCAATTGCCTTCAGACACATTTTTTGACAAAATGTGTCCTGGAAACCGGAATGTGGTAACCAGATTGCTCTGGATGAACGATGAACAAAGGGTTAAATGTTAATAATAGCTGTGGGCAACTTGTCTCTAGGGGGTGCCCACCCCCACTAGAGACATGCTGTCCACTCAGGTGGGCAATAAAGTATTGCCGGCTATTGTCGGCTTTGTGAATTATATGAATGACTGCGGCGGCTCCTCACAGTAGAGGAGATACTGTATGTAATGTACGTACTGTATGAGCCCCTGTCCTTGGTCCTGAAAATTGTAACAGTTCTATGGCGATGCCCTGCCCATGGAACTAATGTTACAACTTTCAGGATCAAGGACAGGGGCTCATACAGTACGTACATTATGTACAGTATCTCCTCTACTGTGAGGAGCCGCGCAGTCATTCATAAATTCACAAAGCGACAATAGCCGGCAATACTATAATGACGAGATTAACCACTCTCATGCCCACCTGAGTGGACAGCATGTCTCTGGGAGTGTGGGCACCCCCTAGAGACATGTTGCACACAGTATTATTAACATTCAACCCTTTGTTCATCCCTGCTGCAGGCATCTACATGTGCCTTGCGGCAGCCGCATGGGCTCCCATAGGAGAACATTATAGCAATCCCCGTTGCGGTTTCCTAACAGCTGCGAAAACTGCAGCCTACATGATTTCTAGCGCGGCTGCAGAACTGCAGGTGGTAACCGGATTGCATGTAGTGCAATCCAGTTACTATAATGGGTTACTATGGGGAGCAGTTCCTGATCGGGTTTTGAGCTTTTTGACAGCTCAAAACCGGATCAGGATTTCAAAATTGTGCCGCAAGTGTGACCCCAGCCTTAGTGTTGTCAGTTCAGATTTCTAAGCCCATTATTCAGGTGACACATTTTGTCATATCAATGCTGCCAAACTTTAATTTATAAGTAGTATTTTTTTGACAGAGTGCCATTTAATTTGACCTTTTTCACCTTTAGTCACAGTATGAACATGTGATATTGTTTTACAAAGGCTTAGTGAAAAACCTTAAATTGGTGAAGTGTATTTTTTTCTATTCAAGAAATATAGTTCCTGTGGTACATTGTTTCAGCTAAAGTGTTTATGATGGATCCTGGAATGGTGCAAGCCATAATTTAATGGGTTCAATCATGGGATCTTCAAGAAGTGCAACACTTTCTAGAGTTTTTCAATTACTATGGGAAATTTATTAATATTGTCAAATCTGTCACTGATCACAAACATAAGGATGTGGACCTTAGGGTTTGGTCATTGATGCTATAGGGGTCTTTAATAAATTAAAAAAAAGATTCATGTGAGCTCCTGTTCTTATCCAACCCAATCTTCAGAAGTCATTCATTGTAGAGGTGGATACTTCTCGAGGCAGGAGCTTTATTGTCTCAAGATCCGAATACATTGACCAACTTGCAGCTATGAGCCTTTTTCTCTTAGAAATTCTTGTCTGCTGAGAGAAATTATAATGTTTGGAATTGTGAGTTTCTTGCTGTTTAATTAGGTTTTAAAGAATGAAGACATTTTTTGGACGAGGTATTCATCGATTCATGGTTGTGATGGATCATAAAAATGTAGCTTATATTGAATTATCAAATTGGTTGACCCCAAGACAGATTAGATGGTCCTTATTTTTCTGTACTAGATTACATTTTTCTAGTACGTTCAGGCCAGGAACTAGGAATGTGAGGGCTGGCGCTTTGTCACAACGCCTTCATTGAATTCTCCTTCATAATGTCCATCTTCCATTCTGCATCAGGATATTGTGGTTTTTATGGTGTCCTCACAGTTGGAAGCAAAGGAAGCCAAGTTGTGGGCTCTTACTACTAGCCTAGGTTCATATTATTTGTTCCAGTGTACCTGTAATTACATTTGGTGCAGAAATTTAATTTCCATCTAAATTGTCGCCCTGAGGTCACATCTAGCTAGAATGCTGTTAATAAACTGTTTTGGTAGACATCTATCAATGCATAATGATGTTGAAGATTTTGGATCCACTTGTGAAACTTGCACACGCACTAAAGTAACTCGTGGTCAGCTCGCCAAGGAATTGCTCCATTGACAATTTCAAAGAGACTGTGGACTATTTTGTCCATGAATTTAATTACTAATTTCCCTTTGTCTGGTGGAAAAGCTGAGACTTAGTTGGTAGTCAACTGATTCAGTAAACAAGGCCTCTTCATTCAATTATCAGGGTTACATAATGCTGAATCACTTTGAGTTGTTTATCAATCAGGTGGAAAGACTTCATTGAATTCCTCTAAGCATTGTATCTCGTAGGGAGTTGTTGCCAAATCTTTGGAGAACGTTTTGTACATAATTGAGGATTGATTTTCCATATTCCTTGGCTTTTCACCCTGAAACCAATGGTCAGACAGAAGAGATGACACATCAGTCATTGGACCAAATTTTAAGATGTTTTCTAATGGTTCAGCAGGAGGACTGGACCTCATGTTTACTTCTTACACAGTTTTAAAGTCTTTGCTTATACAGGCACTGCCCTAGATAATAGATAGTGAATTAGTTTTCCCTGTAATATTAGTATAATTTTCAACCATATATGCCTTGTTGAAACTGGCAGTAAGATGTGATCTACTATGATTCTATGGCTAGGGTCACACATAAGCACTTGGTCCATTTTTGGCATCAGATTTTGCTTTTTTTTTTTTTTAAGTCCAAAAACTGATGGAAAAACGGAGTATATGTAATAAACACCCTATGGCCTTGTTCACACATACCATCCGTTTTTGCCTTAAATCCATTTTTGGGAACATTTTGGACTGTGTTTTTTCAAAGTCCAAAAACGCAGATACGTTAACGCATGGTGCACTTAAGTGTACATGCGTATTTTAACAACAGATGCGTTTTTGTTCAGCATTCCAAAAAACACTGCATGCAGCGGTTTTTGGGGTGCTGTAAAAAATGCATGTGTTTTTTTAACATGGGGGCCAATGGGAAACGCATGCTTTAACGCATGACACATATAGGCACCTGCGTTAACACATGTGTTTTTAATGAAAAAATGACTAAGTCCAAAAACTTGCCAAAAACGTCCAGGACCTCAGGGGACACTATTGGCACCCTTAAAAAAACAGATCAATTTTTCTAAGGGCTTAAAAAACGGATTGGTATATGAGAACAAGGCCTATCCGTTTTTTTCTGCACCTAAAAACATTGCTTGGAACGTTTTCTACCCAAAATCATTGCTCCCAACATTTTTGGGTGCCGTTTAAAAAACGGATCCATTTTTTTAACATGAGGCCCATGGAAAAACAGATCCGTTTTTTTGGTGCTTTAAAAAAAACTGATCCGTTTTTTCTAGCATTTTTTGCCAAAAAATGACTAAGTCCAAAAACGTTCAAGGGCACAGGAGGCTCAAAAAGCACCCAAAAAAAAACGGATTGGTCATGGAAAACACTTCCAAAAACTAATTGCTCTGTGTGACCCTAGCCTATGTCTTGTTGTAAGTCTCCAACACCTCCAATAGGTATATACAGCCAAAATTTATGTATCACAGATCACTCAATGACTGCACCATTATTATCAATGTAGACTCCCCAATCACTTGCTAAATTAAAGTGTTTGAAAGTAAGCAGCTAAGGTGATGGAAGCACACAGTCGAGAGGAGTGAAGTACAAACCTATGCTTTTTATTGATTCCATATTCTGCTATTGGGCTCCTGTTGTTGTTTGAGCTGCACACCTCTTTTTTTTTTAACCTGGATCCCAATTGATCTTCTTGAAATTAAATGGGCTTTGAAATATAAATAAACATTATAAAGGTTTAGCTTAGCTACAATTTGAGCAAATTATGTAACATTACGTATAAATTGTACATCTATATAAATATATATTATATAGATCTCACAATTTCATCTAGAAATTATATAGAATAAAAAAATAACCAAATCATTGAATTTTTTAACTAAAACTTTCAATGCTTAGCTTCAGAATATGATACAGTGGTCATGAGTATATGATGGTAGTGTTACGCATAAGGGGCATGGAGATGTTAAGTGAACTCACTGGACCACTGGTGTAGGAGTGGTTGCTGAATACCCAATACAGAAGGAGACTGGAGAGTAACTTCAAGAAACCAAGGATATTTATTTAAGGAAATAGTTAACACCGAACTTCCCTGGAGGAGCAAGTAAAGAGGAAACCCCTATACAGGGATAATCATAGTACAGCCCCAGGAGGAGTAAATGCTGTGACTCCAAGAGACGAGGGGTGATTCGTAAAGACCTAAGTAGTAGAAATGGAAGGACTTAGAAATTCTGGATTTGTCAGTGAGAGGAATCATGGAAGCTCCGTACAAGCCTGGAAAAGCTGATCAAGCTGGTAGAGGAATCCAGAAACTCCCATGCGGTCCTGGAAAGGCTTGAACAGCCCACATTTAGATCTGGAATATCCAGAGCGGTCCAGGGATAATAGGCAGTCAGCAGAGGATTCTGTGGAGATTGAGACATAAGTATACCTCAGAACAAGATAAACAACAGTCTTCTTAGCGCAGGTAACTGCAGGTGTGGGACACAGACACTGGCAGTATTCCTTAGAAATGAACATACTGCCCAGATACCTCCAATAGGGGGAAGGTGCCCTATTTACTCTGGGCAACTAAGCAATCAGGCTGAGAGACCTCATAGAGAACAGGTGTACTGTACCTTTAAATATTTGCAGGGCGTGGTGCACACTGCCTAAGCACACTCCCAAGAGACCTGCCAAGACGATGCAGGCTCCTTGAGGAGAAGGAGACAGACGAACGGACAGGATCACAGGCAGGAGAAACAGAGGAAGGCATGGCAAGGGGGTAAGCATCATGATGGGTACCAGTCTCCCTGTCCAAAACAGACTGACCTCGCGGCTGAGGCATGACAGGTAGTTCTGTGATTTATCACTAGCTATAATGATCTTTTATTAAACTGGCCAAATATCACATCTATTTTTTGAATGATTTCCTCACACTTGTATGTTATGGTCTGGGCACTTTGGCTTTTTTCAACTATCAAAATATTCCAGGGGAGTGTCCTGACAAGGAAGATGCAGGACGCTTAAATCAGGAGATCTACCTTCAGAGTCCTATTAACGGCATAAAACGCTTCCCTGAGCATCCCAACGGAGCTAATTTGTTGGCATACTCTCCCTCACCAACCTGAGATGCCGAGAACTTCTTTGCAGAACCGGGACATGCCACAGAAGGTAACAGACTTTTTTCCTCCGGGGTCTGTAGCTTCCCGGACTAAGATGGTGCCCGCTGAGTTTCGTGCACCCTATTCACCCCGCGCCTCCAGCAGCCCGAAAGACAGGGATGGTGGGGAGGAGGACTCGGCTCCGATCACGCAGCAGTGTCTGCAGGGCCAGCTGGACTCTCTCCACAGGTCCTTGCAGGCTGACATGAAAGGGCTCATTTGAGAATTGAGAGAAGATATGGCAGCGTTGGGAGAAAGCACCCGCCACTTGGAACACAAGATGGCTGAATACGCAACAGCGCATAATGAGCTGGCCGCCAGCTACCAGACAGTGGACACTGATATCAGGAGCTTGCGTGCTACTACATGGGATCTAGAAAACAAACTGAGAAGGGGCAACTTTAAACTAAGAGGCATGGCTGAATCGGAGGGGGAGGAAGATATTAAAGGTACGGTCACTACATTCCTATGTTCAACTGGACTGGAACCCGCAGAAGTATCACTACACGATACGAAACGGTACCGTCGTTCCGACGGCCTCTCACTCCCTCTCCCCACCGCACCAACAATGTTTTAATAGATTGAGTTACCTGGATTAAAACACTCTTCCACCAGCCTACATGGTGAGTGCCGCCTTTCTTTATTCACTTCTTTATGATTCCTATGTTCAATCCTACCAGATGTTCCATCTGCTGACCTCACTATTGATATAGCCTTCCATTTACCTAAACCCCCACACATCCGTCGAGACCTACCTAGGGATGCCCAAGTATGTCTAACGCTCACCAGAATGAGAGATGTGATCTTGCAATCCCTGAGATGGAATCCAATAACCACTGGGATCTACAAAGATTGAAAAGTTTTCTCAGATCTCTCCCCAGGGACGCTAGCACGATGCTGGGACTTTGCCCCATATTGCCAAGTGCTGCGTGACAGGGGACTACAATATTCCTGGGGATCTCCTGTAAATGTCTCCTTCCGTTACAAAAGAACAAGGCACGCTTTCTCCTCACCATCTAAGCTCAAAGCGGCTCTTAAATCCTGGAACTTAATGACGACGCCCAACTCCTCAGCTTCGAGTCCTGGGTCACACGAGGATTCCAGAAAATACCCAGGAGGCCGGGAGAATCATGGGTAATGTTAATGACTGGACATTAGGGGCTCTGTTGAATCTGATTTCCTGAGCACTCAGACTAATTTTGCGGTTATTTGGTCCGTGTTCCCGTGAGCTGTGGGCTAACTGTGTCATCTGTTGTTAGCCTCCTTCGCCTTGTTGGGAGTCGGAGGTAATCCTGAGCTCACGATACCCCCATTCTCGAACGGCAGTCTGAGAAACCTCAATTTACATTTTTGTTCTTGTTCTGGTTGCTTTCTTCTGGTTTTCTCATTTTGTTGTCTGTCCTTCCCATTTCTCCTCTACCAGTGTTTTGTCCAACCTCCTTTCCCTTCTCTTCCTTTTCCATTTCTAGTGCTGTACCTTTTTCCTCGATCCCTCTAATCCGTTTTCCCCTACCCTTTCATTCTCAGCAGGACCACGCTTCAGAGTGTAAGTATGGGTCTGAAGATTGTCTCCCTAAATGTGAAAGGGCTCAATTCGCCAGCCAAGAGGTCCTTTTTATGGAGGGAGGTTAAAAAGCTACGAACTGATATCATTTATATACAGGAATTGCATGTTTTGATGGAAAATAACTTTAGACTCCACCACCCGAGGTTCCCACATATTTATCATGCCAATGGTCCCGAGAAGAAAGCTGGGGTGTGTGTTGCAGTAGGGGCTTCCATACAATTCCAACTAAAGAGAGTAGTGACTGACCCAGCGGGAGATTTATCATGCTTATTTGTAGTATCTCGGGTATACCTTTCATCATAACTAATATATATGCCCCAAATATTGGTCAATTTAAATTTCTTCGTTCGGTGTTTGAAAGGTTGAGAGCGGAGGCGGAGATACGCATGGTTGTCTGTAGGGACTTTAACTCGGTGATGGAAAATCTCCTGGACTCCTCTTCTCCGGCTCAGTGCAGGAAGGTGAGACTTGGCTCCCCTGTGCAAGGAGTTTCATTTCCATGATGTCTGGCGCTATTTACATGCAGAGGAACGGGATTATTCCTATTTCTCTAGCTCCCACGGAACATACTCCAGGATAGATTTCTTCCTGGTGGATGATGTATCCCTGGCAAATTGTACCAAGGCTGGCATTGGTTTAATAACCTGGTCAGACCATGCGCCGACATCACTGGAGATTGACCTGGGGGTCGGGGGAAGGGGGTACAGGCGATGGAGATTAAGCCCGATCCTCCTTTTAGACCAGCAACTTGTTGCCGATATGGCAAGTGAGGTGCAGGCGTTCTTTGATATTAATGACAATGGGCAAGTCTCAGAAGACACATTATGGGCCACGCACAAGGCAGTTCTCCGGGGTCTACTCCTCCAGAGAGCTTCCCTGCAAAAATAATCTAGAGATGCTCAGAGGCTAGAGCTGATGTCCCGTATTCAACAGTTGGAGTCTGCTAATAAAGCTAATCCGTCCCCGGGGATTGTTTCCCAGATACTGACCCTTCGTAATGAGCTTAGATCCTTGTTACTGCTCCAGCACTAAATAGGCTTACGCAAACTCAAGACACATTTATATGCAGCTGGGGATAGAGCGGGCAGACTACTCGCTAATCGACTGGATAAGCGGTTGTTTCAATCTATGATCTCCTCAATGAGGAACGCAGAGGGGGATATAGTAAGAGATCCGAGGGAAATAGTAGAGGTGCTCGCTAATTATTATGCTAAACTATATAACCTCAAAAATAACGGGGATACTCCCCAACCAACTGATGACTTGATCCACCAATATCTGGCGCCCTTGAACCTCCCCTTGGTTTCACCAGAAGCTTTAGACTCCCTGAACCAACTGCTCTCTCTCTCTCTCGCAGACTCACCACTCCCTAAGGGGCCTTTCACACTTGCGTTTTTTTCCTGATTTGGAAAATCAGGAAAAACCTGATTCTTACAGGATTCCTTTTTTTTGCCCATTCTCTTTAATGATTTCAGGAGAAAACATGAAGCAACAAGATTCTACCTGACAAAATTAAAGTGAATGGGCAAAATACTGTAAGAATCGGTTTTTCCTGATCTTCCATATCAGGAAAAAAACGCAAGTGTGAAAGGCCCCTAACTTGGATGGCAAGAATACAGGCCTTTAGAATGCTCTGGTTACCTAGAATCCTGTACTTCTTTAGATGCGTGCCTCTCTCATATCCCACTAAATTACTCTCCCAACTTCAGTCCCTCACCAACAAATACATTTGGGTTCCAGAAGATCTAGGGTGCATAGGTTTGTCATGTACCTGAGCCTTAGGAGGGGGGTATGGGGGTCCCGGATGTGGTGTCCTATTATAGGGCCTCCTTACTGGAAGTGGCTAAGATCTGGTCGTATAATCACGACAATCAAGGTTGGACAAAGACAGAATCCCATACGATTCCGGGAGGGTCCCATCGACGTTTGTTGGCCGCGGAATCTTTGGCCCATGTTGGGGATAATCAAAAATTGGACACGATTGAGGCACTTTTGCAGGCTTGGAGAAAAGTGCCGAGGGATTGGTCCAGGTTACTTGCTGCTGTAATCCCACTCGCTGCAATCCAGCTTCACATACCCTCAATTAATCTGTCCTCTTGGCGACACCATGGGATAGAGACACTGGGAAATCTGATATTAGATAATCGTTAGATGTCCTTTAATACATTTTTTACCAAGTACCCATCCCTTAAATACACATTTTTACAATTTAGTCAGATCTCTCACTTTCTACGCTCCCGGACGTGTCATCATGATTTAGGCTCCCCCATGCCATCACCTATGCGGAGGTTCCTCTTCTCAGGTACTGAGGTAACCAAGGGTCTGTCCACAATATATAATGGTCTCCTTGATAGCTACACACCTTTAAAGTTACCATATATGGAAAAAAAGGAAAAGGACCTAGGTTTCACAGCAGGCCCAGATGATTGGGAAGGGGCGATTCGGTGTACCCTTCGGGCTACAAAATGCATAAACCATGTAGAATCACTGAATAAGATACACCTTAGGTGGTACACTCTCCCATCTAAAATAGCTAATTTTAAACCAGGGACCTCACCATCGTGTTGAAGGCTCTGTGGTCGGAAAGAGGATTTGGCTCATGTTTGGTGGCATTGCCCCAAGATTGCTCAGTTCTGGCATCTGGTCTTGGGTTTGCTGGAGACCCTGACTGAAACTAAAATCATGCTCACCCCTCAGCTTGCAATTCTCCATATTGGCATAGAGACTTTTCCCCCGGTTCATAGACACGTAATGACGTACATATTAATAGCAGCTAGGCTATGTGTAGCGGCTAGATGGAGGGCGGCGGCACTGCCCTCAATGGCAGACCTCACAGACAAATTGAACTCTATCTTTTGTCATGAATTTTATCTGGCACTAGCGTCTGTTAAGAGACGTTACGTCAAGGAAGCGTGGTCCTGCTGGGCCTCCCACCTGCTAGCGATGCAGGTGGGAGGCCTGGGGGAGGTCCCTTCATGCGGCTTGTGTGGTCTCTTCCCCCTCCTTCCCTTCTCCTTGTTTGTGTCATCTCCCCTCAGTCCACTCCCCTTTTCCTTCTCCCCCTCCATTAATCTTAACCCCCTCCTTTCCCTCTCTTATTTAGTAGTTCTGTAGTTTTCATTTCTTTACTTCCAACGTCGGTCTCTCCTTGGGGTCACTTAGCCCCTTGTTGACCCTCCCCCCCCTTTGCTCCTGATTGGAATGACCGGATGAGATCCCCCCTCCCTCCTTTTTGCTTTTATCATTCCTCCCCCCATGTCTCTTCTTTTCTCTTTCACTCTTACGTTGGATAACAGTGGATTTGACTACTGTATGGTTACAGTTATGTACACTTGCTTTCATGTTGTTATAATTTTAATAAAAATTATTGAAGACAAAAAATATTCCAATTAGATATGAAGTTGACTCAAGTGGGACTCAAGCTTACTTAGCCAAAGAAATTATGGTATAAGTCCCAGACCAGACAGAGACTAACATGAATGTTAACAATAATGTGCAGTTGAATTAGCACAAAATGGAAAATAAATATTTAGTTGTTCCAAAAACCTATATATTATAGTATTTAGTATTTAGATGTTACATTCAAATGCATATCATATTTATAACTCTGCTTTTATAATAAAAGTAATTGCTTCTAATGTCATTTCAATATCAAACATTTGCCTCACTCCAGAGACTACATATTCTTGCTACAATGCTAGGATCCAAAGATTCTGTCCTTAGAACAATTTCCGCCATATTATACAATTGATAACCTTAGATATTGATCTTACATGGTTAAATTTAGATGCGAGAAATATAAGCAGTCAACAGCTTTTATTTCTTTAACACAAAAATATAGAGTGAAGACTCCAAGTCCAACAAAAAGATTTAAGAACCAAACATAAGATTTTTCTTCTGCCCTAAAAATGCATTTATATTATAACTGCTAGTGGCTAAGATGTCTAGAGACTGGCAAAATGGCTTTAAAAAATAAATCACACATTGGAGTCTTTTAGCTGGTCTCCATTGAGGCCAAACTTTGTGGCATGTCTTTCATCAAAAAAATTTACAAGTAATGGCTTATTTCAGTGTTCAAAGTAGAAAGTTATGACATCTGAAAGATTGAGCCCATCAGCAATCCCACAAAACATCAACCTGCTTCTCAATTTATCACTTTAAAACATTGAGGTGTTGTAGGTCATAAAGTGCATAGGCACAGTGTTATACTGTCTCCATAATGTGCACGACAAGAAATTATTGTATATCCTTTAGTGCTTTTACTGGGAAATATCAAGATCAGTGTACAAACTTTACAAATGTGTCAAAGTAATTTCAGTAAACTGATAAAAATGAAACATGGTAAAATGAATCATAGCTATCAGGTTGTGACTATACACACTATTACTTGGGGTGTTGTGTGATACGGTGACAGTGTCGATGCATTTTGTACTATTCTAAATTGTGGGTTTGTTTGAATAGTATCTCCTTAATGAAACTCAGTGTTTCAATTAACTTAATTCGAGAAGCGAATGAAGCTATGTCACATTCAATGTTTACCAAGTCTAGAAGAAAAGCTGTTAATTAACTGAAATGGGAAAGTGCACTTTCTATCAAGGGTATTATGTAACCTTGAAGAGACAGTTTAGTCTATAAATATATTTATATGTATCTGTTGTTTCAAGTTTTTGTTAATACAGGTTTTTGATTATTTTCTTTTATCCTACACTGCAAATTTTGTTGGGTTTATGTTTAAAATAAATTACACTAGTTTTATATTTTACATGATAAATTAATAAAATATAACTTAAATAAAATATATAAATTATATTATAAAAAATAATATCATTAATATAATGTAAAAACAAATATAATTTAGCATAACTAAATAGGTTTTGCTTTTAAATTTACTAGACTTTCTGTGGTTAACTATGTGAGGCATTACTTTTTAGATTTTTGCCTTATTTTTCTCAAATTCCATTAACGTTTCCTAATTTCTAGATTTTAAGTCTCTCAATTAATATTACAGTTTCAAAACATGAAGCTTTTTTTTATCGTGTTATTGAATGTCATCAGGAAAATGTTACCGTTACTTTCTTTTGCTTTTCCAGATATTATTTTGCAGTCACAGAGTAGGGACGTTTAGGTATATATGTCCAAGGTAGCATAATCATGGTCATAAGATGATGTCAAAGTTGCACAGTATGGTTATAATGAACCAGGCATGTGTGTCACAAGACCCAAAAACACATTTCAATCCCTTAGAAATGAAAACAGATCTGGTGAAAAGCTGTGAAAAATGAATAGTAATATACATAAAATGACTAGTATATTATAAATATGCTTTATTTGCTCAACCAATAACAGCTCATTAACTGCTGGCTGATACATTTACATTTTGTCCCCTTTTAATTCAACCTTCCCCATAGGTTCAGTAATGGAAAAAAATAAAGTGAGCTTTTACTTATCCCTCCCTGGGTTGACCATTGCCTTTCGACTGCTTTCCCAGTTTACATCTAATTGCTATAACAAATTAGAGGCAATATGTGGAATCCAACTGCGCTGCTGTACAATCGACCATATACAAAGGAAATAGGTGAATGCAAGTGGCTTTATTCAATACGATTCAAGGTGTATTCCTCAGTCCTTCATCAGGACAACCACAATACCTTTAATTCCCCACCACTGCAGCTGATCAGCAAAGCCCTGTGCAGCTCCAGAAAGGCAGCATTATACCTGAGGAGGTTAAGCAAATATCAATTTATTTTTTACATCACTGAACAGTGGGCCAAAAGTAGTTGATTGAAAGTGGACAACCCCTTTAAAATTATTTTCTGATTTTTTTTTTTTATTTAAAGTTTTTTTGAAAAGGAGTAAATGCAAAATGAAAATTGCTCTATTGTAAGAACTACTGATGTGTTTTTTTTACTTTGGTGAAAATTGACATTTTTAATTTGTTTTCTTCATATCTAGGTTTAGTGAGTTTTTGAAAGATCTTTGTGATCAAGCCTTTTACAACCGAAATTTAAGTGGTCTACAAATTCCAAAGTCTGTTCAGTTACCAAAAAGCGAAAGTGTCTATGATATTGTCTATATGAAAAAGAAATTTTCATCTTGGTGTATGTGGAAAGATCTGGTTACACCTACTAAAATTGAGGATCTAGTCAAGGTAAGATAATTTCATTATGACATTGTACTTTGTAAAATATGAATAATTCTAAATAATTTTAAATAAAGCTCACAAAGTTAGGTAACATTTATCTACGTTGTATATTGGGAAAATTGGTCCAGTCGCTTGGTTGCAAGTTATTACATAATTTGGTAAATATATCAAAGATAGCTGAAGCCTGGTGTAAAATCTTTTGAAGTTTCTAATTTAATGTGGTCCAGGCATTTTGTTGTTAATTATTATTAAGTATTTTTTATAAAAAGCTCAACGATCGTTAGAACCTAGGTAGCTGGAAGTCTAAAGTACTACAAGTACCTAAGTTGCCAATATGCCAAATGTATTGCATTTTGGAAAAGCCATTTGGTCAGAGTTATTTTTTGATAAATATCTCAAATCCATTAATATTATGTTCATTGACGAGTAGGCTTAGGCATGTCTATACTCGCGTAGTATTTAGGTTCTCGTAAATTCCTTTGGTTAGTTCCGCGTAGCGACGCACAGGAAACGCGCTAGCACGTTCTGTCACTCTGGAGTGACATAGCAGCCCTTGAAATGGTTACCACGTACACATCGGTACCATGCTGCATTACAGAAGCGCGGCACACACACTCTGCTCTCTGAAAAAAACCTGTATTTAGGGAGACCGCTAATACTTTCAGCGGAGTTGTTGACTGGCCTTAGACAACTAACTGTGTAAACTTGTGTTCTTGTTTACGTAGGCAATGTGGGCTGATTTGTGCAGTCGTTTTTTAATGATTTTTTTTTTTTTATTTTTTATACATATCTCAAGAACTGTAAAAGTTAGAGAGCTTAATCTTGACATAAAACCTTCAGAAAGGCCTGATTTACATTATGGCAAATTTGGGGGAAATTGTCCCATAGTTTAGCTGTAATTTGTGTTTGTATTCCATTTTTGTTGTAAATATCTCAATAACGTTAGGTCCAAGAGAGTTGGAACCTATTCCAAAACCTCAAAAGTTTCTAACTTTCCTACATCCCACATTTAGAGCAGATTAGTCAAATCACTTTGCTGTAAATTAACATTTGTATTACATTTAAGTGGCAAATAGATTTATGAGAACTGAAACCTGATGTAAAACTTTCTGAAGTTCCTAATATACCTATGCTGTAAATTTGGGGTAGATTGGTGTATTCATTTGGATGTAAATTCTATCCTGTATTTGCATTCCATTTTTTGGGTCAATATATCAGAAACGGTAGGCTTAAATACCTGAAACACAATGGAAAATCTTTAAATGTGCCTAATTTACCTATGTGGCAAATTTGGGGAAGATGGGTCCAGTAACTTGTCTTTAAATTCATATTTGCGATATTTGTGTTTGTGTTACATTATTTTGTTGAAATTCTTGAACAGTAAGGCTACGTTCACACACAGCATTATTGCTGCATTTTGCAAGGATCTGTTTTTCATGCAAAAACAGCACCAAGAACAGATCCTCACAAAGTGCAGCGTTTAAACAGTAGCAGAACTCAGGACTGCAGTCAGGATGTGACAGTACCCCCGTTTATGAGAGGCCTCTGGACTCTAAACTGGACATGTCCGGCAATGGTCTAAACTTCCTGAGTGATGACCAAAGCAGCCTTGGAAGTTCTAGCTGGAACAACATGGGGTTGCAAATGGCCGAAATTATAAATGGACCAATAACTCCAGTAGTAGGAGCTCCAGCCACACACTTCCACCTTACGTGTTTTGACAGCACCAACACATAATCATTCACATTCAGGTCTGAACCAGAACATTTACTGCCATTCAAGCACTCACTGATAGAGGATCCATTCTTAAGGGGAAAACAGCAGAGAGGTCTCTCTGTCTCTTCAAAAGAGACTTTCTCACACACAGCTTATTGGGAGTCAACACTCTTCCCCTATAGCATTCTCATGATAACACCGGAGCCCAACATTAATCTAAGGTGTAGGCTGGGTTTTACCCTATTCTTCATTAGGTGTATAACCACCTCTGCTGGAGACATAGGATCAGGCCTGACCAACATGGCAGGCACAGTAGTACTCAGGCGCTTATCCTCATGGGACATTAGCGGCTGAGAAACAGGTTTAGCGTGATATGGACAGACCCTAATAAAGTGGTCAACTTGATAACAAAAGAAATAAGACCTCTCAACCTGACAATCTGCAGATTGGCTAGTATGAGAAATCACATTCCCAACTGCTTAATTACATCTGGATCCACACGTGTAACCTCCATAGCAGGGATGGCCACCTGGGCAGGTTTGGTTTAGGTCTCTCTCTCAGGCGTCTGTCCAACCTAATAGCAAGCGCCATAGCAGTCTCCAGTGACTCTAAAGCAGTGTGCCGAGTCATGGAGTCTTGTAGCCGATCTGACAAACCCAGATAGAACTGACTCCTCAGGGCGGGGTCATTCCACTGAGTGTAAATAGCCCATCTCTTGATCTCAGAGCTCTTCTCTGGCTAGTTGTGCTCCCTGCCCGAGCTTACGTAGTTTTTACTCAGCCAAGAAGATGGCATCAGGGTCACAATACACCAGAGTCAGAGCCGCAAAAAACTCATCCACCGATCGTATAGAAGGAGAATCGGATAGCACAGAGAAGGCCGACACCTGGGGATCCCCTTATGGTAGAGTATAATCCCTGCGCGCTGTTCCTCTCTCCTCAAAGAATGAGGACAAAGTCTGCAGTACAATTTACAGGCCTCTCTAAAAACAAAAAAAAAATCTCTCCCTCCTGAAAATCAGTCAGGGAAGGGTAATATATTGGGTTTTAGTACAGCCAGGGCATGAGTTGCAGCCATATACTCAATCACTTCTTGAAGCTGATGTACCACCTGATTACGCAAGGTAGAAACCTCCACAGAGAATTCCTCCACCAGGTGCGCAAATGTTGGAGCTGAAGCCATAACACCTTCGGACAATATAGTGAGTCACAGAAAATGGCACGGGGTGGTATAGCGGAAAGAGAATCAGGAGGTAAGATGGTAAGATGGGCTAGGCAAACTGGGAAACTAGTCTTACTCTTAATCTGGGTGTCCCTGGCTCACCCTGATTCTAAAAATACCTCTGAAGTTGAGGATGTTCAGGCTTCTACCCTAGCCCTTTGCTCCTGATTAGCCTTAGGCTAAAAGCCTCTACCTCCATCCACGACCAGGAAAAGACTACCACTTCAGTAGAAGGGAACAGCTGCAGCTTCAGCTAACACAACTGCACCACACAAGTCCTAGAAGCAGAACTACTACTTATGGCTGACGGGGTGGAGAGCAGAAAGCTCACACCACTCACCTCCACCTGAGCTATGATTCACTCCCCACCCGCAGAGCCGCACAACACATTCAGCAACTGCAGCTTCAATCTCACCCTGACTGAGTGAAAGGGAAAAAACTCTGATTTAAACAGCAGCAGAACTCTAGTACTGCAGTCAGTACGTGATAGCTTGATTTATCAATGTGCCAAAGTTTGAGCAGATTGGTCACGTCGTTTGGCAAAAAATTATTATATTTGCTTTAATTTTTTGTTTCTATTTGTTTTTTTCTATGTTTTAATTTATGGCAAATACCTCAAGAACCATAGGCCTAGAAAGCGTAAACCAAATGTAAAACCTTTTGATGTGCCTGATTTACGTATGTGACAAATTTGGGTCAAATTTGTTCAGTAATTTTGTTGCAAAGTAATATTTGCATTTGTGTTCTCCCCTATTGTGTTAGGAAACATTGTTGAGAAAAGTAGGTACAAAACAAGGAGTTTGAGCCTTAAGTATGCAATTCAATAAGGTACATAGAAGTTAAGGAAACAGTCAATTTAACAGTCTGCATATATTCCTTATCCTTTAAAAGTTGTGTAGAGAAAAGAGAAAATAATTTCTGACTTAGTTGCCTTTGGATATTTACTTGACAGAGAAGTCTTGTCAGTTATGTTCTCTTTAGAAGGTGGAACCACATTTATCAGGATATCCTAAAAATACACCATGCTTGGAAGTAGAGATGAGTAAATTAAATTAAAGCAAACCAAATTTGCTAAAAAAGAAAATGTGATTTGGCTCTCTTCACTCTAGCAAAGTGACAGCCAGCGATTCCCTCTTTGCTGGGGGGGAGGGGAGGCACTGGGAAATGGTTAAATTATTTGAAAAAATATTATACTTACTTTGCTTCTCACGTGTACCACCACCACTGTTCCTGTCCCGGATGCTGCTCTGAATCCTTCCCCTCCAGCTCTGATCTTCTTTTCAGTCTCGCTCCTCCAGTATCGAGTTGGCCTCAATCAATGTTATAAAATTGTGGCCGAAGCACATCATGGTGTTGCATGAGGCCTAGCCAACGAGAAGATAAGACCAAAACCAGAGGATGGTGGTCATGGTAAAATAGGCAGGAAGCTAGAGTGACAAATAGTTCAGAACCACAACATGCCACAACCAATTATATACTTTAATGGTCACAAGTTGTCTACCATATGAGCATGCTTGCTGGCACTAAATAAGAAACACTCCATTAACTATTCAATAAGTGCAAGCACTAAAGAGTTTAAGTTTCATAAAAAATTCAACTTTATGAACATATAAAGCAGCAGACAATAAACCATTCAAATAATAAAGGTTTGTAGGAGATTCCAAACAATGAACCAGATTAGGTAGTAACACTTTCAAAGACAGCAGGATACAACACCGGGGTAATGCTTTAATTAGTTAGTACTATTCCCTACCATGGATGACAATCTGCAGTGGAGCACAATCACTCATTCACCACTCACCCATAATGGTCCCAGGAGCACTTCCGCTGTCCAAAGTCAGTGCCCTATATTGTGGTCCCCCCAAGGAAGCTACAGTGGCAGGACGGAAGGTAAGGGGCGTTTAAGTATTCTACAAACAATCAGGGTACGTTTGATTAATGTCAAATAAATTTGAGGCAAGTTGAAATCTCTTAACTGAATTCTAGTGAACTTTCTTAATTCAAATTTGGCGGAGTCAATCTTCTTTATTTAGAAAACTACTTTAAAAAATGTAGAAAAACAGTTTTAAAATACTCTATAATTAGATATTTGCTAAATCTTTTGAAGTTTGAGTTCACTGCCGTCACAGCAATTAGCAGCAGTTTTCGAAGATTTGCCATAAATTAAAAGCACTCCAAATCTTCAATTGTGTTGGAAAAATGTTTGATTAAGTTGCAGCAAGACTATCACCGCATTGATCATGTAAGAAGCAAGTGCCAGCTATGTGCCCCACATTGGTTCTGCTTTACCGACATATTGACTCTCCCATCACTCACACACTATAAATTAAACTTGCAATTTCTCCTTTCCTCACACAATTTTCTTCTTTATTGTATTCAAACACACTATTTGTACGGTTTCTAAAGTGTTCTATGGTCCTTGCTATCTCATGGTCTTTCTATCTTATGGTCCTCAATGATGTGACAGCTGCAAAGTATTATAGGGAAGTCATTCTGTGCCTAAGATCATGTAATTCTTTCTATGGTTATTACAATCTTGGGCAATATGTAAACCAAAGTCTCCCATTTTGAGAGACTTGCATAAACCAAACCAAATACTGTTTGAATTCAATGGATTCATCTAATTCCTAGAAATCTGACAAAAATTTGATGAGCCTCAAGTCAAAGAATTTATTTTTCCTATCAATTATTGCTGCTTTTGTCATGTAACTACCTGGCAAGTTGGACTCTTTAAGTAGCATGTCATGGTAGACAACATGAACCAATGGCAAAACGGACAGGACTTGCTGGATAGAACGATGAAATAAAAGGCAGATTAGCAGAGCAGAAAGGCAGAATTTTTAAGCGGAGTTGCATTTTACTTATGGAATGCAACAATCCACATTCACCAAAAAAAATAATTTGTTATGATTTGCTCCTGTGTGGATTCCGCCAAATGGCGACCCTTGCCCACCACTATTCTGAACTGTAAATGTCAATTTAAAAGCTAAATAAATACATGGGGTTATATTCCCAAATGGGGTCATATTCCAGCATAGAGGCCATATAAACCCATATGGAAGCAATATTCCAGGATGGGAGATCATATATACCAGAATGGGGGTTATATACCAGGAAGGGGGATCATGTATACCAAGATTGATGCCATATACCAGGATGCGAGCTATATACCAGAAAGGGGGATCCTATATAGCAGGATAGGGTCATATATACCTGGATAAGGGTCATATTTCAGGATAGAAACCATATATACCAGGATGAGTTACATATTACAGGATGGGGGTCATATATACCAGGATAGGTGCAATATTCCAGGATGAGGTATCATATATACCAGGATGGGGGCCATATGCCAAAACAGGATTCATATATATCAGGATTTATGCAGTATACAAGGATGGGGCCCCTATACCAGAATGGCAGATCTTATATACCAGGACGGGGCTATATATACCAGGATAGAGGTAATTTTCAAGGATGAGGGCCATATATACCAGGATAGGAGTCATATTCAAGAATATGGGATCATATATGCCTAGATGAGGGATCATATATACCAGGATGGAGGATCATTACCAGTATGAGGAACATATTTCAGAAGGAAAGACATATATATTAGGATGGGTAATATATACCAGAATGGGGGATATATTTACCTGGAAGGGGCCCAGGATAGGGGACATTAGTACACAATTTGTGGATGTTGCCCCCATATCAGTGTCAGCAGCAGATCCTCTCCCCCATAACAGTGTGTCATGACTACATTTTTTGATTAATTTTTCCTATTTTCCCTCTTAAACCTGGGTGCATGTCATAGTCCAGTCGGTCTTATATTTAAAAAAATATATATATGGTAATCACATACATTTGGGCGGGGATCCTTTGTAACATTTTTTTTTTGCATCTTCTATTTTTATGTTAATTATAAATTATGGAAAAATAGAAATATGTAACTCAGCATTACCAATAAAAATCTGTACATTTTCTTCTCTTGCATGAAATGGTGCTTCTTTTTTACAAATTGAAGGCTGGAGAGAAAAATGTTCATGTAATAGTAAGTATGAATATATTTTACATCTGTTCTAGTAGCTTCATTCCTCAATAATAAGTAATAGAACTTAATGTGTTTTTTTATAGATGTATCATATATCAGTTTATTTAATGGAAATGATGAACTCTTTGAAATTTGAATTTGCCAGCTTTGACAATTTTTTTTAAATACTAAATTTGCAGAGACTCCAATTTCCCTGAAAAGATGTGTGTGTGAACACTCTGAGGTCTTCTAAGGCTATATACAACCTTTTTCAAATGTTTGTTTAAATTATTTTTTATTATTATTTGTTATACATTGCTTATATTCCTCAGCGCTTTACAGGTGTCGACATCACTGTCCCAATTGTGCCTCAAAAACTGAATTCACACTAAGTATGTCTTTGAAGTGTGGGAGAAAACCAGAGATCCCAGAAGAAACCTAGGCAAACTCCTTGCATATATTGCTGTTGGTGGGATTTGGACCCCAATGCAGCAAAGCAAAAGTGCTAAACATAAACAAACCCTCCTCTAATTGCATGGCTGGGTACAATCAGGTGATAATCATTCATTTCTGCTACTTTCTATTCCATACTACACTACATTTAGAGCATTTTTTTGTTTTCTTTTTCTCCTTATTGCTATTGCTAAGCTGTGACATCTTCTCACTTAAAGCGTAACCGCCATTTAAATTTTAATTTAATAATAATGGACAGCAAGTGATTTTAATAAACTTTAAAATATACTTTATTCGAGAGTTCTGGTTGAAAACCATTCACAAACCTTCCAAAGGTGTCCTTACTACACAGAGTGTGATCAGACATATGTTCATTATCAGTCAGATCCATCTTCACAGCGAATACGGGGCATGTAACCATATAAGGGAGGAGTGTGGCCTACACTCCTGACTGCAGCTGGTGAGGAAACAATGTGTCAGGTTATCTTAGCATACAGCACAGTTGCTAAGCAATGTCAGAGTGTCACGATCACTGCAAACTCCTCTTTCCTTGTCAGAAGCTTCTGATCTGTTATCTGTCTCCGCACAGATCAGTCACAATTATGTAACCCCTTCTCTGCTGGCACATCATACTGCTCCCTATGAGTCAGCTCTCAGTAGCTGTGGAAATACACACACAGTGCTGGCAGTCTCTGGCCACACCTACTCAGCCATAAAATGCAGTTTTTAAAAGAGCACAGAAAAACATGAGAAAATAAGTCATTTAGCACAAAAAAAATTATCTTAGCTGCTGTGTGACCCATCATTAACTACCAGTGCAGTATTGTGTTTTTTTTTCCAATGAAATTACATTTACACCTTATAAGATTCATCTCAAAGTGGTTGCTGCCTCTCCATGCCTCTACTTTTTTATATATTTAGATAGCCTATGCTAGTTCCACTGAAGACCAAGTGAGTGTTTGTGGCTGTTACGTTATGTAACAAAGTGGTGGTTATGATGCACCCCAGGGCTGTGGGGTACTTAGAACTGGGCTATCAAACTGTTATGGGGAGTCACAGGGGTCGAAATCCGGCTTCCATGTTCAAGTGTAAAAGGGAGTTCTTGGCTTGTTAAGGAAGGGGATGATGAAAGGGAAGGTTTGTCGTGACGCAACCCGGGGTATGCAGCTATGGGTAGCCGCCGCTGCTGCTCAACCTCTGGGGATGATGGACAGGCAGCTGGGATGGAGCAGCTCCCCACAGGTGGAGCAAATCCCCAGGGCAGTTGATGTGGTAAGGGTGTAGGGTGCAGGATTGTGGGCGCAGAGTAACAGACAGACTCATGGTTTGTTGGTTCCTCACTCCTTTTACTGGTGCAACGGGATCACCAACAGGGGTCCCTCATGCTAGGTTTTGCTATCCTGGAATGAGCTTAGCACTGCTCCTAGTCCACAGGATGTCTTCTCTCAGTCATCCTAGGAACTGAACTGACTAACTCTGCCCCAGACCAGAATTTATGGGGGAGCTCACCCTGAACCCGGGTTTAGGTCTCCCCTTCAGGCCTGGAGGCAGAAAGGTGTTGTGTGCGGTTTCTGTCTGGTGTGGATACCCTCTGTTGCTCCCAAGTGTGACACTACCCCCTGAGGGGAATAATGACACTTTGGCTCTTGGACCCTGGGGTGCCACAGATATAATGCCAATTGGTACAAATGAAACTGCAGCTTCAGTTTGCTGAGCCCAGTGATTTTAATAAAATTCTACACTCATTCAATTATAGTTTCAAACAGATTGAAAAAAGACTTAGGTCCATCATGTTCACCCTTTCTATACCAATTCTACATTCTTTACCATTATTTTATCAATGACTCAAAATGCCATTTTTGCTGAGGAAAACATCCATGCCATTTTTAAAAGCTTACATATCTGCCCCTGCTACCTCTTGCAATAAAGCATTCCACAGTCTTACCACTCTAACTGTAAAGAACCCTCTCGTATTAGCTGCTGAAATCACCTTTCTTCCAACCACAGTGAGTGCCCCTTGGTCCTTAGTATTGTCGTGTGACAGGCCTTTGTTTGTAAATGAGATCTCTGAGATGTCTTTTTTCTAAGCTAAACAAGCCCAACATTTACAACTGCTCACCATATGAGAAGCCTTACTTCCCTTGAAATAATCTAGTTGCCCGCCTTTGAACTGACTCTAACTTCTGAATATCCTTTTTAAAATGTGCAGCCCAAAATTGGATCCAATATTCTAGATGTGGCCTTACAAGTGATTTACAGAGATGTAAAAAATACATTGGGATCACAGGATTTTATCTCTTTTTTTTTTATACATCCTAAAATCTTGTTTGCTTTTTCAGCAGCTACTTGGCATTGAGTCCTGCTGCTCAGCTCACTCTTAAGCAGAATACCCAAATCCTATTCTTCAGTCCCGAATTTACATCAATTTACTGTATATGTAACAACAGGATTACTCCATCCTAGATTGATTGCTCTAAATTTATCTACATTATACCTCATGTGCCAAGTGTTTGCCCATTCAGACATGTTATTCAGATCATTATGTAATATTGCACTTTCAAGGTCAGTTTTAAATATCCAGTTTTGTGTCATCAACAAAGACTGGCACTTTTCTCTCAATCCCTTCCCCAAAGTAATTAATGAAGAGAAGTAAAAGAATCAGTCCTCACACAAATGCCTGTGGTACACTACTGATGACTACATAACATTTGCAACAACTCTTTGTGTTCTGTCATTTAGCCAAATCCTTACCCACATGTGCAAATAAATTATAATAGTCTCTGCTTTTGGAGCTTCAGTATGAGGTTGTTGAGTGGTACAGTATCAAATACCATTGCAAAGTCTAGATAAATTACATCAACTGCATTACTAACTTCCAAATTTGCAGTTACCTCCTCATAGAAAACCAACATGTTATTTAGACATGATTAATTTTTGATGAATCCATGCTGGCTGTCAGTTATTATATTACTCTCTGCTATATATTTTTTTAGGTTATGTCTTCAAAAACTTTGCATATCACTTATGTCAGACTTACCAGACGATAGTTACATGGATCCACTTTTCTTAAATATCAGTACCACGTAAGCCATCCTCCAATCCTTTGGTACCAACCATGTTACATGATAAGAACATAAGATACAGGGGTATGTCAATTTCTGAGCTTAATTTCCTCAATATGCATTTATCAATGCCATCAGGCATGGGAGATTTATTTGCTCAGACACAGCCATACTTTTCTTTTGTTAAATTAGTTATATCAAATGGTGAGCTTGGATTTTTGCCTTGTTAAATGAAGCATGGAACAGTCTGTTCATTGGTGAATATAGTTGGAAAGTGCATTTTTAATATCTCAGCCTTTGTTTTGACCTCCATAAATATTTTGTTATATCTTATTTTATAGAGCCAATGCTGTCTGATTTTTTCTTTCTAGCATAAATACCACAGTTTTTGGAGATTTATTTTAATGATCATGATTTGTTTTTCTGTAGCTAGCTTTGCTAGCTTAATTTCTTTTTTTTTTTTTTTTTTTCTTTATTTTATTGAGATCTTTCTACTCCTGAACTGCTATTTCTGATGTTTTGGCATTTATGGTTTCATTTTTGCATTATTATATTTTGTACTGTCTTATTTATCAATGATTTCTCTTTATTCCTTGACATTTTATTACGGGGGTATAAGATTTCTACAGGGTTCTAGTACTACTTCCAGGTTTTTCCATTTCCTCTTTAAAAGGTTGTATTAAATATAATATTGAAATTTACTATAATATAGTCACTGTTGCCCAAGTGCCCCCGGACCTGTAGATCTGAAATTGTATCTGGTCTATTTGACAGGACCAGATCTAGCAAATTGTCTCTTCTGCTTTGTTCATCTAAGGCTGCTTTCACATTGCGATTTTGTCCTGTCCGTGGAGATCCTACTTTTTGCAGAACCCCCACGGACAGGAAAAGAATCGCATCGGAGGTGACCTCTGGATGCCATTTCTGTGTCCTGGTCTGTGATTTTTACGGACCCGGACACAGAAAGCCCGAGCCTGCAAAGTGCAGGCTAGCTGGGCACTTTCATTCCCGCAATGTATATATACATATACATTGCGGGAGTGAACTTAAGTAAAAGCAAGTGTTAAAAATAAAAAATATATATGCTCACCTCTCCAGCGAGTCCCCTGATGCACTCCATCTAGCTCCCGAGGGTTGAAGGACCTATGGAGGCGGGGCTACCTCATGAGCTGATCGGTCACATGACCGCAGTAACCGGTCATTTGACCGATCAGCTGATTGGTTAGCCCCGGCCAGCTAGGTCCTTTAGCCGTGGAAGATAAATGCCAACTTCGAGGGACACGCCGGAGAGGTGAGCATATATATTTTTTATTTTTAACACTTGCTTTTACTTAATTTCACTTCAACAATGTATGTATATACATCGGAGGTGACCCCGGAGGTGACCTCCGGATGCCAACAGACGCACTCTCACCATTGAGGAGCAGCCCATCCCTATTGTAGAGCTAGTAGCCAGCAAGGAAGTTTGCCCAGTTTTCCGTGAACCCAAACCTTTTTTTTCCTGTACCGATTCATAAGCCATTTAGTCATTTTGGTAAGTTCCCTCTGTTTTCTGAGTGATGCTCATGGCACAGATTGTATTCCTGAAAACACAACGTTGGAGTTCAAGGATTTCTGCTTCACTCCAAGTTCCCTATAATAGTTTAAAAGTACCTTCCAGCTGCCTTTTACTTTGTCATTGTTACGAATGTGCACCATGGATTCCCCTCCCCATCCCCAGGATCATTGTGATTGGCTGTTGAAACAGTCCCTTCTATAGGCTGGAGCGCTGGAGGGGGGGGAATCTGATCACTCCCCATCATCTTCATTTTGCCGGCAACTGACGCCTGCTTCCCGCCATGCAGGGAAATCGGGCTGCAGAATAGTGATCTGGCAGCCCAGGCACTGTAATCCCCTTAGTGGATCACTGTGCCTGGGCTATCAGATTTCTTTCTGCAGCTCGATCCCCCATGTAGGGGGATCAGGCTGCAGAAGTGATCTGGCAGCCCAGGCACTGTGATCCACTTAGTGGATCACTGTGCCTGGGCTGTCAGATCACTTTCTGCAGCTCAATCCCCCATGCAGGGTGATAGGGCTGCAGAATAGTGATCTGGCAGTATAGGCACTGTGATTCATTTAGTGGATCACTGGCCTGGGCTGTCAGATCACTTTCTGCAGCTCGATCCCCCATGCAGGGTGATCGGGCTGCAGAATAGCAATTTGGCAGCCCAGGCACTGTCATCCACTTAGTGGATCACTGTGCCTGGTGTCTTGCTAAATTTACCTGGATCGGGGCAGAGCCCGTACTTACATAGCGATCACTGACTTACAAATCAGGCATGAATAATAATATTCTTTATAGCAAGATTAAATTTATTTGTTTACAATGTAGCACATGAATTGTCATCAATTTAATACAGGCTTAACACAAAGTATACCAATTATACCTAGACTTAATTATAGTGAATAAGCGTCAATACTTTTACCGTGTATTGTAGCTGCTTCACCTTCGTCATCAGGGAGGTCATGATCAGGGAGAAGGGATCAACACCACGGCTTGCTTCAAAGAGACGTCCATCCATGTTGGCCTCTGGAAAGGTTTTCCTCCCCCTCACTGACTGTGACTTCCTCAATTTATATTTTTAAAATATCCCTGATCATGCGCTGATGGCATGATCCAGCCGTGACCATCAGCCACAAGATATTCACTTCTTCCTGTGACTGGCTGTGCAATACACCATCTGTTTTCCTGTTACATGATGTGGTTTCCTGTCCCAGGATGTGTATGTCTCAATAATTTCAGCTCAGCTCAGGCTTTCATCATAACAGCATAATGTGAAGAAGAATTCACCCTTTCATATTTCAACAGAGTACTGATCATTTATTGAGTGAATGATAAGGCCTGTGGTCACTATATTCTATTTATGATTACCTGTTCTATACCTATTCTATCCACATCCACACGCCATTCTTATCACATTGGTATCACACCTGGGCTGTCAGATCGCTTTCTGCAGCTTGATCCTCATGCAGGGGGATCGGTCTGCAGAGTAGCGATTTGACAGACCGGGCGCAGTGTTCCACTATGTGGATCACTGCGCCCAGGCTGTCAGATCGCTTTCTGCAGCTCGATCTCCATGCAGTGGGATCGGACTGCAGAGTAGCAATCTGACAGCCCGGGCACAGTGATCCACTATGGAAGGTGCATGTAGCAGAGGCGATCAAGCGTCGTGGGACCTTCATTGTGGACTACGTCGGAGGCGAAACTAGACCCCCCCAAGGAACGTATCTAGATGCATAGTGAGCACTTTGAACACCCAGGTGCTTCACAAATCGATCTGTAAAAAATTAAAAAGTCCTTTTTTTTCAACAAAAATGTTCTTTTTTTTATTTTTACAGAATAATTTGTGAAGCACCTGAGGGTTCAAAGTGCATACTATGCATCTAGATGAGTTCCCTGGGGTGTCTAGTTTCCAAAATGGGGTCACTTGTGGGGAAGCTCCAATGTTTAGACACACAGGGGCTCTTCAAATGCGACATGGTGTCCGCTAACAATTTGAGCTGATTTTCCATTCAAATTGTTAGCGGACACCATGTCGCGTTTGGAGAGCCCCTGTGTGCCTAAACATTGAAGCTTCCCCACAAGTGACCACATTTTGGAAACTAGACTCCCTAAGGAATGTATCTAGATACATAGTGAGCACTTTGAACCCCTAGGTGCTTAACAAATTGATCTGTAAAAATGAAAAAGTATTTTTTTTCCACAAACATTTTCTTTTTTCATTTTTACAGATCAATTTGTGAAGCACCTGGGGGTTCAAAGTGCTTACTATGCATCTAGATATGTTCCTTCGGGGGGTCTAGTTTCCAAAATGGGGTCTCTTTTTTGGGGGAGCTCTAATGTTTAAGCACACAGGGGCTCTCCAAACGCGACATGGTGTCCGCTAACAATTTGAATGGAAAATCAGCTCAAATTGTTAGCGGACACCATGTCACATTTGAAGAGCCCCTGTGTGCCTAAACATTGGAGCTCCCCCACAAATGACCCCATTTTGGAAACTAGACCCCCTCAGGGAACTTATCTAGATGCATAGTGAACACTTTGAACCCCGAGGTGCTTCACAAATTAATCCGTAAAAATGAAAAAAGAAAAGTGTTGTTAAAAAAAAAAGTACTTTTTCATTTTTACGGATCAATTTGTGAAGCACCTGGGTGTTCAAAGTGCTCACTATGCATCTAGGTAAGTTTCTTGGGGGGTCTAGTTTCCAAAATGTGGTCCCTTGTGGGGGAGGTCCAATGTTTAGGCACACAGGGGCTCTCCAAACTCGAGATGGTGTCCGCTTACAATCTGAATGGAAAATCAGCTCAAATTGTTAGCGGACACCATGTCGCGTTTGGAGAGCCCCTGTGTGCCTAAACATTGGAGCTCCCCCACAAGTGACCCTATTTTGGAAACTAGACCCCCCAGGGAACTTATCTAGATGCATAGTGAACACTTTGAACCCCCAGGTGCTTCACAAATTAATCCGTAAAAATTAAAAAAGAATACTTTTTTTTCCACAAATATTATTTTTCATTTTTATGGATCAATATGTGAAGCACCCAGGGCTTCAAAGTGCTCAATATGCATCTAGATAGGTTCCTTGGGGTCTAGTTTCCAAAATGTGGTCCCTTGTGGGGGAGGTCCAATGTTTAGGCACACAGGGGCTCTCCAAACGCGACATGGTGTCCGCTAACAATTTGGAAAATTTGCTCAAATTGTTAGCCGACACCTTGTCACATTTGGAGAGCCCCTGTGTGCCTTAACATTGGAGCTCCCCCACAAGTGACCCCATTTTGGAAACTAGACCCCCCCCCCAGGGAACTTATCTAGATGGGTGGTGAGCACTTTGAACCCCCAGATGTTTCGCAAATTCATCCGTAAAAATTAAAATGTACTTTTTTCACAAAAATGTTCTTTTAGCCTAAATTTTTTCATTTTCACAATGGCAAGAGGATAATATGGATCCTAAAATTTGTTGGGCAAATTCTTCTGAGTTGACCGATACCTCATATGTGGCCATAAACCACTGTTTGGTTGCACAGCAGGGCTCAGAAGGGAAGGAGCGCCACTTCACTTTTTGAATGGAAAATTAGCTCCAAAAGCCAAATGGCACTCCTTCCCTTCTGAGCTCTGTCGTGCGCCTAAACAGTGGTTTATAACCACATATGAGGTATCGATGTACTCAGGAGAAATTGCCCAACAAATTTTAGGATCCATTTCATCCTGTTGCCCATGTGAAAATGAAAGAATTGAGGCTAAAAGAAGATTTTAGTTAAAATTAAAATGTCCATTTTTTCCTTCCACCTTGCTTTAGCTCCTGTGAAGCACCTGAAGGGTTAATGATCTTCTTGAATGTAGTTTTGAGTAGCTTGAGGGGTGCAGTTTTTGCAATGGTGTCACTTTTGGGTGTTTTCTGTCATGTACACCCCTCAAAGGGACTTCAAATGTGATGTGGTCACTAAAAAAGTGGTTTTGGAAATTTTGCTGGAAAAATGAGAAATTGCTGATGAACTTTGAACCCTTATAACTTCCTACCTCAAAAAAAGTTTTTTCCAAAATTGTGCTGAGGTAAAGTAGACATGTGGGAAATGTTATTTATTAACTATTTTGTGTCACATAACTCTCTGGTTTAGCAGAGTAAAAATTAAAAATTTGAAAATTGCGACATTTTCAAAATTCATACCAAAAATTATCGATCTAAATTTAATACTAACATGAAGCCCAATATGTCATGAAAAAAACTATCTCAGAATCGCTAGGATCTGTTGAAGCGTTCCAGAGATATTACCTCATAAAGGGACACTGGTCAGAATTGACAAAAATGCCAAGGTCTTTAGGGTCAAAATAGGCTGGGTCCTGAAGGGGTTAATTGATGTAGAAAGACACAAATCCATGTTGCACATTAATTTCTGCTCTAAATGTGCCAAATTTCTCTGAGATTTGACGTTTCCTTTCAATACCAGCATTTGCATTTTCATATCCATGATGAAATGATCAGGGCTACAAAAATGTTTGGCCACAGGTAGATCCAGTCTTTTCCTTTCATTTTGAGACAATGAGAATTCATCCTTGTTTTAAGCTTTTCCCTTGTCTCCTTTATGTACAGACCTAAATTGGAGAGAGGATAAATTAACTTTGACCCTCCTTATCTAGGAACTACTCCAATATTTATTGCCACAACTGCTTCTCTATTTCTCATCTTGATTATTATGCTTTATGTGACTTGTGTTATTTACTTATTTATCTGTTTTGTTTTGTATAAATATGTGACTCTTCTGATTTTGTGCTATACTGGGCCTAATGAAGATACCTGAGTAGCCTCGAAAGTTTGCTCTTTTTTACCATCTTTTTAATTAGCCATTAAAATGTATCAACTATTGAGGAATTTCACTTTTTTAAATATTTTTTTTATCTACTGGCTAACAGGGTACAAAGGTATATTATACTGTATAAGTGAGCTTTAAACTCCTCTCCAAGTTTGCAATGCTCCTAAGAGTTGCAAGCTGCATATTTAGAGCCATTATCTGGGCTTTCAAATATGTAACATACCAACATCGAGCATAGAGGTATTCATCCTTAAATGGCTTTTCAAAGCATGCATACATCTCACATGATGCCGACCTATTGTCATTGTTCATAGAGCACATATTAAATAGGGATAGACAGTACAGGTAATAGCAGCAAAACAATGCAAAAATAGGTAAGTAAAACACTGCTCTATGCTCCTGTGTTAAACTATCATTTTTTTAACTATGCAATAGTGATGAACAAGTAGCAAAATATTGGCACTCACTATACTCATAACGAGTAGTTTTTAATGCTCGCATATTCGTCCAATTATCTAGTCTAATCTTAGTTAATTCATGATAGGCTCCGCCCACACACCCCACCATAAAATAAGCATTTCTGGGACAGGGAAAGAGGGTGGGCCTTTTTGCATTTCTACTGAATAAAACCCCTTGGGGTGCCCCCCAGAGAGACCATAACATTCAATCTGCTCTCACTGAGGTTCCTGCTCAAATTGCTTATTGAAGGGAGCTGTCAACTTGTGTCAGATCGATAACAATCAACACATCACTCACGGGCACCAGCATTACTCGCCGAGTAACGAGTATCATGAATACTGTACTGTTCGTGTGTGTAGTGAATAATAATGATTACACTCGCTCAACCCTACTATGCAATTATCTTCATTGCTCGCACTTTAATGCAGCCCTCGCTCTGTTCAGCAAACCTCCCTTGCAGTATCTGGGACTTGTTGTGCATCAAATTAATGTGATCATTTCTAGTAGTTAGCTCTAATTTAATCAGGATAAAAGGTAACATGAATGATGACAGCTGGAATCTAAGGCAGCAACTTCCTAAAAAGTATCACATATATCTTAGAAAAACTTTGGTATAATTATAAGAAAGTTATTGCAAATAAAAATAATAAAATAAAATACAGTAATCAAAATTAATTTGTTAAAATATGGTATAAACATGTTTGGCTACACTAGTTCTGAGATATGCTAATATGAGTCAGATCCATGTCTTGCACACCATCTGCGCATGGTAAACGCAGGACGGAATCCTGATTTATTATGGTGGAACATTTTTCTTTCTTTTAAAATTTGTACAAACACATCTGTGAATAAAGTATCTCATTTATTTACCACTAAGTTAGATGTCAGCACAAAAAGAGTATTATAATATGTATGCCTTTTCATGTTATTAAACAGGAAGGATTTGTGTTATGATGTTCAAGGGTAATTTAAGGGAATACAGCAGTTTATATTGATAAAATTAAGACACATTATTTATATAATATATAGATTATTTAAAAGCCAAACTATATTATTAAGGATGAAGTAAACCTTAACAATTATACTTCACATGAAAATTTCAGTTACAACTGTTTTATAGTCCACATAGTAAATGGGGCTGTGTGATACTTAAAATTTCAGCAGAAATAATACATACTATGAAGTTAAATCACCATTCCAGCATTTTTATTTTTAGCTTTGGAAGGGTACTTTTAATCTTAAGTCCCTGCCTCTACTCCTATACTCACCCTCTGCTACTTCCACCTTTAATCAGCACCACTCAGGCCTTGCAGCGCCAACTTTTGACTGCAATTTCTGACTGGTCAGAATTCAGAAGTTATGTCACAAGTTCTCAGTACAAGTTTATGAAAGCCAGAATAAGTTCCTCAAATATTTGTATTGAAAAGTGACCACCGGCTCACTACATGAAATAATGCCTGAACGTACTTCTACACGCTGCCACTGTTCAAGATAATCAAGGGAAAAGGGGAAAAGGGTAGGTGCTACTACTGGTATTTACCTTGGAGGCTGGTTTGTGCTGAGGAGTGAGGCGTCTGCAATCCACTGATTAGATTAGTATGAGGAAACTCCAGCACAGGACTTCAGTCTTCATTTAATTTATTTCTTTATTAGTGCAGGTTCACATGCAATGGCAAAATTGCTAGTCCCGGCAGTATTATTCTCTGTCATTATTATTATATCCAAAACCTGCACTAATAAAGAAATAAATTAAATGAAGACTGAAGTCCTGTGCTGGAGTTTCCTGATACTACGCTGCCACTGTGCCTAGCAACAGGTATCCACCGCACGGGCACGTTTTTAATGGTGGATACCGATCGCTGATGCCGCATATAGACGCTGCCATTGCGTTGTCAACTGAAGGTATCTGCGTTCCCTGGAAGTGCCGACAGCTCCTGCGCCTTACTTCCTGTTGAATACCTTCCCTGCTTTACACGCCGCTACCACAAAGGAATATGGGTGTACATATTTCTCCCGCAAGTACATAGGCGTGACCGAGTTGTGTATTCCGTGACGCTAATACGCTGATTGGACAACGCAATAGCATCATGATTGGCCAGCCTGTGCAGGAAGGCTGGCTAATACATGACGCCATTGCAATTGTGTAGTGTGAATGGTAGCTCTTTAAATATGGCGCCCTGAGAAGGGACAGCCAATCGTAACACAGTAGCCCCCACCAATGATCACTGATGAGGTGTGGTATCCATGACGCTGTGGCACGCCCCTGAGAGTTCACTAGGCGACACAAAATCCATGCCTGTTCCCCCGTTTAGACGCCACTACCATGGCAAATGTGCCTTTGTGTTGCCTTGGGTTTTTGAGCACGGCTCAGCAACAGGTATCTGAGTCAACTGCAGGACACCGGGAGGAATTGCCCTATTTACACACCGCCATTTCGTAGCAATTTCATTGCAACAGGCACAATTATCCCCAGTGCCCGGCAGTTGTTACCTTCCAGTGGTGGCGTGTAAAGGGACCCTAAGACTGATAGGACTGGCTTCTACAAAAGGTGAAAACACTAGAGTGAGAGTACAAAACCAGGGACAGGGACCTTAGAATAAAAAGACTACTTCAGGAGTAAGAAAAAAAAGCTGGAGTGGTAATTTAACTTCACAGTATGTATTATTTGGGCTGAAATTTCAAGTATCTTACAACCCCATTAACTTTGAACTGTTAAACAATTGTAATGGAAACTTTTGTGTAAAGTATAATTAAATTAGTTTAACCCCTTTCCCGACCTATGACTTAGGAGGATGGCATGGGACGGTTACCAGGTTTGATTTGAGCTCTGGCGTGGAGCTCACATCATTTACCCGACATCTCAGCTGATCTCATCAGATGAGATATCGGGATTTCAGCACCGATGGGATCCGGGATTCGATCAGTGCTGTTAACCCCTTGGACCCCGCCATTAATCACTGACTGCGTTCAGAAATGCCCGATCTATCAAGATATATTAAATCAATTAATGAGAGCCGTAAACTGCGTAACGGAAAAAAAGGTCAAAGCACAAAAAGTTTTTTTTGGTCACTGCAACATTGCTATAAAATGCAATAACAGGTGATCAAATCAGCGAATCCACCCAAAATTGGTATTATTAGAAATGTAAGCCATCACACAGCCCCAGATCCCTAAAAATGAGAACGGTATGGGTCGCAGAACATGGCGCAAAAAGTGTGATTCCTTTTTTTTTTCAAACTTCTGAATTTTTGTTCACCACTTAGATACCAGTAAAAGAATAAATGTTTGGTATCTATGAATTCGTACGACCTAAGCCATCAGACCATAATGTCAGTTTTACCATACAGTGATCATGGCGAATAAAAACCCCAAAATACAAACATGTAATTACATTTTTCTTGCAATTTCACCGAATTTGGAATTTTTTCATATTTTAATGTTCACTATATGGTAAAAAAAATTTAATCTGAATGTACAACTCATCCTGCAAAAAATAAGCCCTCATTTGTCTATATTGATGGAAAAATAAAAAAAAATTATGGCTCTTGGAAGCAGGGGATCAAAAAACAAAAAACTCCCAGGTGATGAAGGGGTTATGCTGAAGGGGTTCATTACTTTTTTCATTATTAAAAATATTGTTGGAATGGTGCTTTAAGCAATTTTTTAATTTATGTATTTCTTTCTGTTCAGTTTAATTAATCAATGTTCACTGTTTAGAGCTCATCTGGTGGATTGAACTATTTAAACCTTGGGTATTGGTGAGCATCACAGACTACATACGAATGTTGCCCCAGAGTGGATATTTACAGACAACTCTTGAATCAGTGAGGACCAGAACTGCAGGGTATGCAAAAAGTAATTGAACTCAGTAAGGCTAGGGTCAAACTAGCGTTTACCCTAGCGTTCAGGAAGTTCTGTCTAAAACGTAGAATTTTTCAGCATTAGCGCAGTGTTACCGGAAAAGTAACACTGCGTTAATGCTGTCAATTCATCCATATGGCAGACAGAACCCGCGCGCGCCGCAAATTCCTGCATGTAAGTGCTGGAGTTTGAAATCTCGCGCTTTTTCTAAGCATATCACAAGACGTATGCTCTCATGTCAGTTGATGCGCTTGCAAAAAGTGCGAGGTTTTAAACTCTCACAGTGAGTTCCTTCTGCCATAGAGATGAATTGGCAGCGTTAAGGCAGTGTTACTTTTCCGTTAACTGCGCTAATGCTGAAAAATTCTAAGTGTTAGACGAAACCCCCTGAATGCAATTGACCCACCCCACGACTGTGGGGTACCCAGTTCCAGGCATTGATTTACTGGGGATGTCACTGGGGCCTGTGCCCCACTTGAGAAATCACTTGAGAAATACAATGTGAACTACTGCAAAGGGAGGGAGCAATAGGAGAAATGTCTATGACTTGTGCAAGGACAGGTGAGTAACACCCATATGCCACTTCTGAGTGATGTCTCGTACTAAGTAGTGCTCAAAATGCCTGGCTTCCAACTCACTGGCCTTTAGCCTTATCCCACACACAAGCACCAATAATGTGAGGCATACAATGTAAGAAAAGAACGTTAGTGGGAAAGGAAAAGACTCCGCATTAGAGATGAGCCACCACCCTAGTGTTCAAATTCGATTCAATTCGTCGAATTGGGGGTATGTTCGTCGAATGTTCATCAAATGTTCGTCGAACTCCGTCGAACATCATTGAAAACAATGGCAGGCAACCACAAACACATACAAATGCATAGAAAACACCTTCTAAGGTGTCCAAAATCTGACAAACTACTCAAAACACACAACAAACACATGGAAAACTGACAAGTACATATAAAAATGTGAAAATAAAAGAGCTGGACGAGTAAAAGGAGGAGGAGACACAGATATAGGCATGTCATGCCTTTCTGAAATCATCTAAAACACAGCAAGAGGACTCCAACAAGAATCTCCATTTTTTCCAAAAATTAGGGCACAGACACCACTTAAGTGTCATCAATTGCGCCAGAGTTGCAAGTGTCATGCAGCACCTTCAAAAATCCACAAGCCTTTAGTCTCCCCAGGCTGACACTGGGTAGAAAAGTCCTTGTGGATCCATGACTTGTTCATCTTGATGAACGTTAGTCTGTCTACATTCTCACTGGACAGCCGCGTACGCTTATCTGTCAGCACACCACCAGCAGCGCTGAAGACACGTTCAGAGAGAATGCTGGCTGCAGGGCACGACAAGATCTCCAAGGCGTGAGTGGTGGGCTCAGGCCATTTTTCCAGATTGGAAGTCCAAAATGAGCAAGAGTCCAGTTCCACAGTCATGGCATCGATGTTCACTTGGAGACACTCCTGTACCATCCTATCTAGGCGTTGACTATGTGTCAGACTTCTTGCCTCCTCTGGCCTTGCAAAGGATGGCCTAAAAAATTTGTGAAACGATTCCACAAAATTGCTGTTACCACCAGATATGGTGTTACTGGTACGGTTTGAGTGATGACTCAACAGTTCCACGGTTGGCAAGTTAGAACTGTGAGATTCACTCTGTGCACCACTGGTGTTTTGTGGAAAAGCAGATCTAAGATTCTGTAACAACCTCTGCTGATACCCCTGCATGCGTGAATGCTCTTCTATGGCAGGAAGTATTTCGCCAAATTTACTCTTGTACCGGAGATCTAAGAGTGTGGCATCCCAGTAGTCGGAATTTCTTCAAATTCTGACAATCTGAGGGTCATGTTGCAGGTAGTGCAGCAAGAAGGGACTCATGTGTCTTGCGAATCCAGGAGGACCAAGTTCTTGTTGTGTTGGTGGCGGCGAGGTAAGTATCATACTTCCTTCCTCTGCCCTCTCCACCCAATCTAGCACAACAGAAATGTGATCAAGGTCTCCCTCATCTGATGAGACTTCCATGCCCATCGCCAGTTCGTCCTCCTCTTCTTCCTCGGCTCCTGCATCTTCCTCAACTGTTTGGCTGCTACCATGCGCCCTCGTTAATCTCTCTCCCCCACCCTCCCATGCCTTCTGCCTTGGTGCTGCCGACCGTCTGTAACTTGGAGATCTTGTTATCCCTTTGGCATACGACTACTCCTGTAATTCCTCCCCCACCTCTTTTCCCACCACCTGACTCTGAATACTGTTTAGAGTGTGCTCCAGCATGTAGATGATCGGAATAGTCATGCTGATAATGGTATCTTCAGCGCTAAACATCTTTGTGGCCATTTCAAAACTGTGCAGAAGGGTGCATAGGTCCTTGATCTGAGACCAGTCTTGCAGCGTGATCTGCCCCACCTTGGATCTTGTTGACCCATGCTATACATCATAACATATTGCACCAGGGCTCAGCGGTGCTACCACAGTCGCTGCAACATGTGCAGAGTCGAATTCCAGCGTGTTGGCACATCGCATTTCAGACAGTGAACGCATGCATTTTTTTAACATGGACTCCTATGGGAAACGCATGCGTTTTTGAATGGCACTAAAAGGTACTAATTGTACATGCGTTTTTGCATGCGTTTTCCATAGGGGCCCATGTTATAAAAACGCATGCGTTTTTTTAAAAAACGCATGCATTTTTCAAAATGCACCAAAAAATAGTACATGCACTATTTTTGGGTGCAGATTTCAAAACGCAGCCAAAAACGCAGGGAGCCATCACACACCTTAAAAAACTCATGATGACATGAAAAACGCATGTAAAAAAGCATGCGTTTTTAAAAGGCACTAAAAAAACGCATGTCAACTGTGACCACAGCCTTATTCATATATATATATTTTTGATCACACATTCAATCACTCACAATTGCACATCATCGGAACCTTTATGTTCTATCTTTGTCTACCTAAATTCGCAAACATATCTTTTATACAAAGCGGTGGCTTGCAAACTGTTACACTTTTTTGGTTGCCACAGAAGTAAAATTCACTTTACACCCTTCGATACAGGAACAGTTTCAATTTTTCCTGGTAAAAATATCATATTTATTAGAAATGGACTACATAAGGAACAGAGGGTTAGACATTTTCTTGACACCTAGTAATCTTTCATCATCAAATTAGAAACCAATTTGAAAACTTGTATAAAAATGTATTAGTTTAACCCCTTTATGATCAAGAGTTTATGCTCAAAAGTTTACATATCCGGCAGATGTGTTGCTTTCTTGGCCTTTTTTCAGAGAATGTGAATGATAACACAAAAACCTTTTTTCCACTCATGGTTAGTGGATGAGTGAAGCCATTTATTGTCAAAGTACTGTGTTTTCTCTGTTTAAATCATAATGACAACCCAAAACATTCAAGTGACCCTGATCAAAAGTTCACATAACCCAGTTCTTAATAAAGTATATTTCGCCCTCCAACATCCATGACAGCTTGAAGTCTTTTGTGGTAGTTGTGGATGAGGCTCTTTATTTTCTCAGATGGTAAAGCTGCCCATTCTTCTTGGCAAAAAACCTCCAGTTCCTGTAAATTCCTGGGCTTTCTTGCATGAACTGTGTGCTTGAGTTCTCCCCAGAGTATCTCAATGATATTAAGGTCAGGAGACTTAGATGGCACTCCAGAACCTTCACTTTGTTCTGCTGTAGCCAATGACACATCAACTTGACCTTGTGTTTTTGAATGTCCAAGGATGTCCCATGTGCAGCTTCTGGGTTGATGAGTGCAAATTTGCCTCCAGTATTTGCTGATAACATGCTGCATTCATCTTTCCTTCAACTTTGACCAAGTTTCCTGTGCCTTTGTAGCTCACATATCCCCACATCATCAGGGATCCATCGCCATACTTTACAGTAGAAATGGTGTCCTGTAAAGACCCTGGTTGCTGTCTGTAACCACTTCCTGTGGATGCCTGGCGAGTGTTGGCATCCATTGAAATTGATTATTTCTGCTGTGCCGAGCCATATTGAAGCATCTCTTTGTATAGAAGCGATCAGAATGTGCACGATTGAGGCTCCCTAGGGGGCAGTGTAAAATAAAGAAAACATTGTAAAAACGTTTTTAAAAAATATGAAAAAAAAAGAAAAAGCATAAAAGTTCAATTCATCCCCCTTTTGCCCCACTGAAAATAAAACTATTAAACAAATTTTAAAAAATTACACATATTTGGTATCGATGTGTTCAGAAATCCCCAATCTATCAAAATATAAAATCAATCAATAAGATTAGAAGAAAAAATTCCAGCAGGATGGTTCCAGTATTTTTCTTCTTTTATTAAACGATAAATAACATCCATATAATAGGCAGTACAAGTGTACAAACAGGCCAACGCGTTTCGACGCACTCAGGTCTTAATCATGGCTCATTTTTGATGATACGGAAGTATACTTATATACACTCCCCCATGTTCATCACAGGTGTAAAAAATCTGCCCATAATATACAATTGGTTCAAGGTAAATTGAACAATGAAAAACTTAATACAATCATAATAAAAAATAAAAATATATATTTTCTATTAATCTGCTCAAATCATATTACAAGATTTATATATTAGTATTGAAGAATAACGTCATGTCTAATATTTACTATTACTAATCTTACTATTAGAATGTCAGACAAAGGAGGTGCAATTGTGCTTCTGAATTCAGGTTTATACAATGACATAGTGATGAATGACCTGTCAGATAACAATGTATATGTACGGTTGCCGGGCAATCCTACCAGAAAATATAAAGAGGAACTCGCTAAACTCCTTGAGGACGGGTAAAGCTTAAATGTGCTAGATAAGAAAACTGCAGAATTTCTTCTCGTAGATTGTCCGGTGATACCTATATACCATTCTCCTCCCAAAGTACATAAAGACAGTTTTCCTCCCCCATGCCGTCCCATCATTGTAAGCATTGGGTCTTTGGGAGAGAGGCTATGTGCATGGGTCGACCAGCAACTACAACCTCTGGTAAGACGCTTGCCAGGATTCATCAGAGATACAACATCTGTTATAGCCAGCTGCTCAGATTTCAAATGGAAATCTGGCTATACTTGGTTATCCTGTGATGTAATTGGACTTTACCCCTCTATTCCACATGAAGTAGCACTAAAATGCTTATCATCGAGTTTGGAGAAACACAGCAATTACACCCAAAATACTCAAGATTTTATTGTTATGGCGGTGGATTACTGAAACACAATTTTTTCTCTTTTGATGAAAAATTTTACTTGCAGAAACGTGGTGTGAGTATGGGAGCAAAATTCTCCCCCACTCTAGCAAATTTAGTCATGGGTATTTGGGAGGAGGAATTCATGTTCAACTCAAATAACCCCTTCCGTGCCAGCATTGTGTGGTACGGTAGATATATTGATGATACCCTGCTGGTATAGGGGGGTCCCCTCTTGAAATACAAGATTTCATTAACTATCTGAATCTGAATGACTATAACCTCCGATTTACTCACACAAGCAGCTCTGCAAGTATTAACTTTTTAGATATTACTCTGACAGGAGATCAAGAAAGAGAAAGGGTTAACTTCAAACCCTATAGAAAACCCACTGCCTGCAATTCCATCCTGAGAGCAACTTCATGTCACTCCAAACATGTAACAAGAAATATTCCAGTAGGTGAACTAATAAGAACCAAACAAAACTGCTCCTCTGTGGAAAATTATGAGAGGGAATCTAAAGTAATAAACCGTTTGAGACATCGTGGATATACACAAGGTACATTGAAAAGAGCAGATAACATTAATAGAAATATGGATAGGCATTCCTTAGTCTTCCAAAGTAAATCTAAATAAACATATAATGTTTCTGCCCCAATCACATTCAGTACCATGTATAGTCCTTCTTACTATAAAGTGACTGAAATCATCAAGAAGTATCTGCCCATTTCGGAATAAGGATCCAAAACTAGCCAAAATTCTGGCTGATTTTCCTGTCAGATTTAGTGCCAGAAAAGCGCCAACTTTAGGTAGTATTTTATCTCCTAGCTTCTTTACCTCTACAACTAAGAAAGAATCTAATACATGGCTGTCATTGCGGGGTTTCTATAAGTGCGGACACACAAGATGCACAGCACGCAATTACGCAACAAAAAGCCGCACTTTTAGATCCTACAGCAATGGAAAGTCGTACAAAACATCAACACTTATTTAAACTGTTGTAGCACAGATGTCATTTATTTGATTGAGTGCACGGATTGCAGGCTACAATACATGGGATGCACATCCGGCGAATTAAAGCGCCGAATTTGCAGACACTTATCAGATGCTGCAAATTCCAATGCAGTGAATATATCTTCTGCATCCAGACACTTTGCCTCAGTGCATGGAGGCGATACAAAAACATTTTCTTTCAGTGGTATTGATAAAATAGTTAACTCTTTCAGGGAGGAGACCTGAGAAGTAAATTATTACAAAAAGAAAGTTTTTGGATCTTCAGCTTTGGCACTAGAATCCCACTAGGTTTAAATATTAAATATTAGACATGACGTTATTCTTCAATACTAATATATAAATCTTGTAATATGATTTGAGCAGATTAATAGAAAATATATATTTTTATTTTTTATTATGATTGTATTAAGCTTTTCATTGTTCAATTTACCTTGAACCAATTGTATATTATGGGGCAGATTTTTTACACCTGTGATGAACATGGGGGAGTGTATATAAGTATACTTCCGTATCATCAAAAATGAGCCATGATTAAGACCTGAGTGCGTCGAAACGCGTTGGCCTGTTTGTACACTTGTACTGCCTATTATATGGATGTTATTTATTATTTAATAAAAGAAGAAAAATACTGGAACCGTCCTGCTGGAATTTCTTCTTCTAATTGCACCAGCCCACAACCAGGGCGTTGTCCTTGCAGGCCTGGAACCAGTGGAAGCTGATCCTTACTGACGGTGAGCTGTTCCCCTTCCCATTCCCATTTTCATCAATCAATAAGATTGGTAATAAAGCCGAGATGCTCAAGCTAACCAGAGTAGACTGAGTTACTTCAAAGAAAAATAAAGTAGGTCGGCACTGATCTACCGTGTATGGAGACCCTCAATAAAAGACACAGCAGTCAGGTCTTTGAGAGAGAGAATCACATCCTTTATTAGAAGGGCAAGGTTATATACCATAATCAGGGTTCCTAACAATAGAGTAACACGTAATAGGGTAATACGTGGCAAGATGGCAGGGCCATATTCTCATACAAAAATGTAAGTAATGTGTTATGAACAGTTCTAAACCTGTCAACACCTTCATCAAGAAATGTCTTACAAACAGTTCTGAATCTATTGACACATTCATTTAGACATCTGGTTGCTGCTCTTATGCTCATATGTCACAGACTGCTGACCCCATGACTATTATTTTCATACGGGAAGACAAGGAGTCAAGGTAGGAAATGTTTTCCTATGCTCCCATACCTATGTCTGCATATTTGTCCATGTTCCCAGCCTTCAACTATTGCCACGTTGCATTTCTGCTAAGGGTATATGAAGTACAGAATGAATAGACATGATAAACTGAATGGCTCCTAGAGAGAAAAGATGGCTGCCATTGTACAGTACATACAAAGCATCTGACAACCTCTTTAACAACTCCCCTCTTTTTATCATTTCTATTCCTCATCTGTCCCTGTCTGCCCCCTGGTCCGCAGAGCTGTCTTACTTTACAATACACTAGGCTTCCTCTATGTATATTATGGGGTGTTACCATTCAGACAGACCCTGTTTGCCGGCCCTGACTTTCCCTATACCTCCCTCCCTGTAACCTCTAGACACTAATATAATGGCTATACTGAGGAGAGTTATAGGCTTTATAAGTGTATAAAGATATATATATATATATATATATATATATATATATATATATATATATATATATACATATATATATATATATAAGTAAAAAATGGAGGCAGCACTTCCTTCAGTTCAGTTATATGGGCTTTATTCCCAGGACTGCAACGTTTCGACTCTGTGGTCTTTCTCAAGCAGTGTCACACAAACAACTGAGGTGCACATATTTATAGCACCCATGCAAGGGGCTCATTAAGTGTACAATTAGTGTTTTACAATAAATATATCTCATATATAAAAAATACAGTGTATACATATTCCATCTTATTATATATAAAGTGCATTAAACATGAGGTAGTTAATATCATTGTGCTTAAAACATGTTAAAACGTCCTTATGGACTTAATTAATATACTGTGCACATGTGTATATAAGTAGAAATCATCTTACTCCGGTGATATAGATTGCTGCACCTCCATCTCTATTCTCAACAGGAAACCGCTGGACTCCCAGCGTGTAGTTTCCTTCACTGCCCATGCTCCGTAACTCTACTTCCTCCTTCCGGCCTATTGCGAGCCCTCGCGCATGCGCATTAGCGCACCGGGACTCTCAATGTGTAGTTTTTTACTATTCCATGTCCGAATTCTCGCACATGCGCGCTACCAATGCGAGAATCTCGGACGCCATCTTAGAATTCCTGTTTAGAGATAGAAATGAAGCTTTTCTGAAGGAATATCACTCTATTTCATGTCCATACGTCTCGATATTTGATCACTTAGTGCCCAGCTTTCTTATATTCAACAATTATAGGCTGCTATTCCTTCATCACCATATTTTGATGACAATTCATTACCAGTTTAACTGGATTAATTTCTAGCTGCCTATAGTAATATATATATTAAATTAGCTATGGGCATTATTGTATGACATATAATCACCGTCCAGAGGACTATATACAGTTAAGTACCTATAATCATACAGGCACAAATGATATAGACATTCATAGGCAGGTCCCCACCTTATTATGTCAATCATTCTGTTTAGGTGATTGACATAATAAGGTGGGGACCTGCCTATGAATGTCTATATCATTTGTGCCTGTATGATTATAGGTACTTAACTGTATATAGTCCTCTGGACGGTGATTATATGTCATACAATAATGCCCATAGCTAATTTAATATATATATTATTATAGGCAGCTAGAAATTAATCCAGTTAAACTGGTAATGAATTGTCATCAAAATATGGTGATGAAGGAATAGCAGCCTATAATTGTTGAATATAAGAAAGCTGGGCACTAAGTGATCAAATATCGAGACGTATGGACATGAAATAGAGTGATATTCCTTCAGAAAAGCTTCATTTCTATCTCTAAACAGGAATTCTAAGATGGCGTCCGAGATTCTCGCATTGGTAGCGCGCATGTGCGAGAATTCGGACATGGAATAGTAAAAAACTACACATTGAGAGTCCCGGTGCGCTAATGCGCATGAGCGAGGGCTCGCAATAGGCCGGAAGGAGGAAGTAGAGTTACGGAGCATGGGCAGTGAAGGAAACTACACGCTGGGAGTCCAGCGGTTTCCTGTTGAGAATAGAGATGGAGGTGCAGCAATCTATATCACCGGAGTAAGATGATTTCTACTTATATACACATGTGCACAGTATATTAATTAAGTCCATAAGGACGTTTTAACATGTTTTAAGCACTATGATATTAACTACCTCATGTTTAATGCACTTTATCTATTATATAATCGCGAATCGGAAAAGCGCCCCTCCGCGCGCACTTTCCGATGTCGTCATGTGGATACGAATTTAACATTGGGCGCGAAGCGCCCAATGCTGCGCGAGCCATGGCCGCGAGGCCATTGCGAGTCGCTGGCCCAGGGCGAGCAATGGCCGCGAAGCGGCCATTGCGAGCCGCTGGCCCAAAATCCATCCACAGCCTCGGCTACAACCTTAGCGATTTACCGCTCAGGTAGCGCGAGCAATGGCCGCGAGGCCATTGCGAGTCGCTGCCTGAGCCGCAAATCGCTACCCGCCTCCGCACAGCCTGACCCCTATGTCCGCACAGCCCGGCCCCTATGTCTGCACAGCCCGGCCCCTATGTCCGCACAGCCCGCCCCCTATGTCCGCACAGCCCGCCCCCTATGTCCGCACAGCCTGCCCCCTATGTCCGCACAGCCCGCCCCCTATGTCCGCACAGCCCGCCCCCTATGTCCGCACAGCCCGCCCCCTATGTCCGCACAGCCCGCCCCCTATGTCCGCACAGCCCGTCCCCTATGTCCGCACAGCCCGCCCCCTATGTCCGCACAGCCCGACCCCATGTCCGCACAGCCCGACCCCATGTCCGCACAGCCCGACCCCATGTCCGCACAGCCCGACCCCATGTCCGCACAGCCCGACCCCATGTCCGCACAGCCCGACCCCCATGTCCGCACAGCCCGCCCCCTATGTCCGCACAGCCCGCGCCCCCTATGTCCGCACAGCCCGCCCCCTATGTCCGCACAGCCCGCCCCCTATGTCCGCACAGCCCGACCCCTATGTCCGCACAGCCCGACCCCATGTCCGCACAGCCCGACCCCATGTCCGCACAGCCCTACCCCATGTCCGCACAGCCCCCCCATGTCCGCACATACTTACATGTCTTCTTTGTCATCTGATCCTCCGTCCGGCCAGGCGTCCTCTTCCTCCGGCCCCGGGGGTCTTCTCTCTTCTTTTCGCTAACTTCCATCTTCGACGTCCTCTTCCTTCTCATTAAGATACAATGGACGAAAAATCCGCCATTGTACCTTAATGAGATCTGAGGCCCTCTTCTGATTGGTCGCTGTATACTGCCCTCAGCCAATCAGAAGAGCCCCTCAAAACTGAGACGCAGTTCTCATTCAGGTCCGCCTTTTTTTCCCCATTGACATACATTACCGGTGTGTCGGCGATTTTATGGCCGCCCACCTGGTTCTATTTGTCGGCCCTAAAATCGCGGACACACCGCTAATGCATCTCTATGGGCAGTCAGCCCGATTTCGGATTGAACGCCGACCAATCAGAATTCGAGCTGACTGCCCATAGACATGCATTAGCGGTGTGTCCGCGATTTTAAGGCCGACAAATAGAACCAGGTGGCCGGCCATAAAATCGCCGACACACCGGTAATGTATGTCAATGGGAAAAAAAAAGGCGGACCGCAATGAGAACTGTGTCTCACTCTCGCAAGTAAAAAAATAAATAAATTTAATAATAAAAAAAATAATTTTAAAATAATTTAAAAATAATAAAAAAATAATTAAAAAATAATAAATAATTAAATAAAAATAATAATTAAAAAAAAAAAAAAAAGGCGGACCTGAATGAGAACTGTGTCTCAGTCTGACTTAAAAAAAATAAATAAATTAAATAATAAAAAAAATGATTTAAAAATAATTAAAAAATAATAAAAAAATAAATAAAAAATATTAAATAATTAAATAAAAATAATAATAAAAAAAATAAATAAATGCAGACCTGAATGAGAACTGTGTCTCACTCTCACTTAAAAAAATAAATAAATTAAATAATAAAAAAAATAATTTAAAAATAATTAAAAAATAATAAAAAAAATAAATAAAAAATATTAAATAATTTAATAAAAATAATAATAAAAAAAAAAAAAAATGCGGACCTGAATGAGAACTGTGTCTCACTCTCACTTAAAAAAATAAATAAATTAAATAATAAAAAAAATAATTAAAAAATAATTACAAAATAATAAAAAAATAAATTAAAAATAATAAATAATTCAATAAAAATAATAATAAAAAAATTAAATATATGCTAATTATATCAGCCCTTTAGCGGACCTGAAAGAGAACTGGGTCTCAGCCTAAATAATAAATGTAATAATAATAAAAATAATTAAAATATAATAAAAAAATTAATAAAAAATAATAAATAATTAAATAAAAAATAATAATTCAAAAAAAAAAATGCTAATAATAATGATATTACTGCTAATAATAATGCTATTAATGCTAATAATTATGCTATTAATGCTAATAATAATGTTATTAATGCTATTATTAATGCTAATAATGCTAATATTAATGCTATTAATGCTAATAATAATGTTATTAATGCTATTAATAATGCTATTAATGCTATTAATTATGCTATTAATGCTAATATTTCTCATTAATGCTTTAATGCTAATTAATAATGCTATTAATGCTAATTAATGTATTAATTAATGCTATTAATGCTAATATAATCCTATTATATTATTAATGCTATTAATGCTAATATAATGTTTATTAATGCTATTAATGCTAATAATAATGCTATTAATGCTATTAATAATGCTATTAATGCTATTTAATGCATAATGTATTATTAATGCTATTAATGCTAATAATGCTTAATGCTATTAATAATGCTATAATGCTATTAATTATGCTATTAATGCTATAATATATAATATTATCTATTAATGCTATTAATGCTAATAATAATGCTATTAATAATGCTATTAATGCTATTAATTATGCTATTAATGCTATTAATACTAATATTTATCCTATTAATGCATTATTAATCTATTAATGCTAATAAGAATGCTATTAATGCATTAATAATGTTATTAATGCTATATTAATGCTAATAATGCTATTATTAATGCTATTAATGCTAATAATAATGCTATTAATGCTATTAATAATGCTATTAATGCTATTAATTATGCTATTAATGCTAATATTTATCTATAATGCTATTAATACTATTAATAATGCTATTAATGCTAATATTATCCTATTAATGCTATTAATGCTATTAATAATGCTATTAATGCTATTAATTATGCTATTATTGCTATTAATGCTAATATTTATCCTATTCATGGTATTATTAATGCTATTAATGCTAATAATAATGCTATTAATGCTATTAATGCTAATAATAATGCTATTAATGCTATTAATAATGTTATTAATGTTATTATTAATGCTAATAATGCTATTATTAATGCTATTAATGCTAATAATAATGTTATTAATGCTATTAATAATGCTATTAATGCTATTAATTATGCTATTAATGCTAATATTTATCCTATTAATGCTATTAATGCTAATAATAATGCTATTAATGCTATTAATAATGCTATTAATGCTATTAATTATGCTATTAATGCTATTAATGCTAATATTTATCCTATTAATGGCATTATTAATGCTATTAATGCTAATAATAATGCTATTAATGTTAATAATAATGCTATTAATGCTATTAATAATGTTATTAATGCTATTATTAATGCTAATAATGCCATTATTAATGCTATTAATGCTAATAATAATGCTATTAATGCTATTAATAATGCTATTAATGCTATTAATTATGCTATTAATGCTATTAATGCTAATATGTATCCTATTAATGCTATTAATAATGCTATTAATGCTAATAATAATGCTATTAATGATATTAATAATGTTATTAATGCTATTATTAATGCTAATAATGCTATTATTAATGCTATTAATGCTAATAATAATGCTATTAATGCTATTCATAATGTTATTAATGCTATTATTAATGCTAATAATGCTATTATTAATGCTATTAATGCTAATAATAATGCTATTAATGCTATTAATAATGTTATTAATGCTATTATTAATGCTAATAATGCTATTAATAATGCTATTAATGCTAATAATAATGCTATTAATGCTATTAATACTGTTATTTATGCTCATAATACTGCTAATAATGCTATTAATACTGCTATTACTGCTAATAATAATGCTATGGCTTATATTATTGCTATTGATGATGCGATTATTATTTAAAAATCTTTAAAAAAACAATAAACATATTTTAGATACCCGATGCATTTGCATCAGGCTAACAGCTATAACTACTATAATCAAATTAATGCACATTCTAGAATCCCGATGCATTTGCATCGGGCTCACAGCTAGTATATAATAAGACGGAATATGTATACACTGTATTTTTTATATATGAGATATATTTATTGCAAAACACTAATTGTACACTTAATGAGCCCCTTGCATGGGTGCTATAAATATGTGCACCTCAGTTGTTTGTGTGACACTGCTTGAGAAAGACCACAGAGTCGAAACGTTGCAGTCCTGGGAATAAAGACCATATAACTGAACTGAAGGAAGTGCTGCCTCCATTTTTTACTTGGATTTCTATCATCTGTATGGTAGGGGGGCTTTGCACCCGTCAAATAACAGTTGTGCTGTTTTGTTTTTCTTTTTTCTATATATATAATATATATATATATATGTTGGGCTATATACTGTACTATAGTTTATAGGTTATTCAATAAATTCACTCCAAACATTCTAATTATGATTAAATGACATATGGGTGGCTGTATATTTCACACAGCGCTACATTTCTCTTTTCCTTGCTTCTCTGGTGGTGGACATGACTTCAAAGGATTTCCACAATGGGAGCAGTCAGCCAGATCCACCAGTGCTTCCTTGTCACAGAGTATGCATTTGCATCTTTTGGTAGTAGTCAAGGTCATGAGTACTTGAGTGTGTTTCATTTCAGTGGCTTTGTCTTTAGCCTTGCTCAGTTTATTTTTACCTGAAAAACATCTGCAATTAGCTCCTAGAATTTTCTTTACCAGCATTACAAACAATTTCACCAGTATTGCGACTACCAGTATTATAAATGCCCCCTGGATCACAAAATGTATTATCCGAGTTATCCATCCTCCTACTCCTTTGAATAAGTTTAAAGCATTCAACCAAGAGAGCCATGAAGGGAACGGCAGATCATCCCAAGAATGGGCCTTCTTAAATTCCTGTTTTAATTTTTCTGCTTGTTTGATATCTTGGGTTACCTGCATGAGTCCTGAGGGGTTAATGTGGTGACAGCAGCTTGGTCCAACGATGGTACAAAATCCGCCATTTGAGGCGGTAAGATAGTCTTAGACCATTGAATGCTGATTAGTGATAATAATGAGCTGCTTTATGAAGGCTGATTCTACATCTATGGCATCAAACAGAAGATCGGTTATGTTATGAAAGATATCTCCTAATTCTTCGATCATTTGTGCATTTCTCATCGTTCCAACCATTGCAAGGACCATTCCAACTTTAGCATACCATGAGGTACTAAACTGCGTAATGGAAAAACAATTCCAAACGCCAAAATAGTTTTTTTGGTAGCAGCAATGTTGCAATAAAATGCAATAACAGGTGATCAAAACATCCCATCTATCCAAAAATGGTAGTGCAAGATACAAAAAATAAGCCATCAAACGGTGCCAGATCCCTAAAAATTGAGAATGCTATGGTTCATGGAAAATGGGGCAAAAACGCAATTCTTATTCTTTAAAATTTTTTTACATAAAAGTATACATGTTTGGTATCTATAAACTCATAACGACCTGAGTCATACTACTGACATGTCAGTTTACCGTATAGTAAACGTGGGGAATAAAAACCCCAAAAAATAAACATGTACTTGCACTTTTTTTTTTGCAATTTTACTGTACTTGGATTTTCCCCCCATTTTCCTGTACACTATATGGTAAAATAAATGTCATTCAAACCATCAACTTGTTCCACAAAAAACAAGCCCTCATTTGTCTATATTGATGAAATAATATAACAGTTATAGCTCAAGGACGAAGGGGAGGGAAAAATGAAAAACGAAAAATTGCCCTGGAAAACAGGATGAAAGGGTTAACAGTGTGGTTTATGGAAAGAATTATAGCAGGGGATGTCCACCTTTGATTCAATGTTTATGTAAAGGCCAAATGGTGGTAGTGGGTTCTGGGCGCTCTGTCCAGTCAAATACTTTGTTGGTTAGAGGAGATAAACTGTCCTGCATATATTATGATTCTTACCTGTAAAATATTATAGAAGAGGATGATAATCCTTAAGCTTGCCCTATTGGATTGGATGGCAGGATACTTACAGTTTGTTGTAGCAATTGGGCTCCATCGTAGGTCGTTTCACTTTTTTGTTCAGCAGGGTCTGCCGTAGAGAGCACAGGGAGCCTCTGACTGCATCCACGCTGACATACCTCCCAGTCTCACTGATTCAGAGTAGCACTTCTTGTATATCTTTCTTGACAGACGGAATAGTACTCACCGGCCAGGAGTTAAAACGTCAACTTTATTTACTTGCGGTCATCAGGCTTACAAGCGCGGGTTGCTCGGAGGAGGATGGGAGGTCTCCAATGACAGCCCTTTTGCATCGCGAAGTGGTGCTTCCACAGGTTACAATACACCCATGCTGTATTGTAACCCGTGGAAGCGCCACTTTACGGCACGAAATGTCAGTCATTTGGAGACCCCCCATCTTCCCCTGCACAACCCGCGTTTGTAAGCCTGATGACCGCAAGTAAATAAAGTTGACACTTTAACTCCTGGCCGGTGAGTGCTATTCCATCTGTCAAGAAAGTTATATTGGATCGAAGGATACCCTGTATATCCGGCTTTTTGTTGAATGTTTATAAGTCAGACAATTTGGGATGTGTGCGATTGTGCGATTGTGTGAAAGAGGAGAAACATTGTTTTTTGTCTATTTTAGATTCTACTGTTTTGCATGTTTCAATATTGTTTAATAAAAACATATAAAAAATAATAGCAAATTGCAAATGGAAAATTTGATGAATTATTATAAGGGATATCTCATGTTTAGTAGGACAATGACAGGTGTCAACATTAAGTCTACATCAGCAGTAAGTTTAAAACAAAATGTAAAATTTAGTTGATGCTGACAGTTTACAAAAATAGGATACAAAGCTGTTTGTCAGTTATGACAACATTGATTGACAGATGCCAAAAATTCATTCATTTTAAGAGTAATGGGAATTTGGTGCATATAACAATGGTATTTGATATGTAAAAAGTTTAGTTGTCTTTCATTAATATTGATATCTTTGTTTACATATTGTCATCATATTCTCCAGCACTGAAGAAATAATTCATAAGTACAAGAAGCTTCCTGCTGCCTATAAAAGATGTGAATAATACTCTGAGGTCTCCTAGTATTGTATAGTACCATTTTTGAGTTCTAGAACACAAATACAGCCTCATGAAAGTGACCTCAACCTATCTGGCTAGAAAAAAAATGGATGGTAACTGATGGAAGGCAAGAACATATTTAACAATATGCTACAGTATTAGACTTCTTAACCTCCTTAAATGGTAAAATTAGTTGAAAATTACCCTTTTTTAGGGATGATGACTGCTTTATTAATGTTTATACACAGGCAAGACTAAAGAAAGAAACCACAGTTTTTTCACATGATGTGGCAAAATATTGTGCCCTTTTGGGGAACATCAAGATCTTTGTTCTCTGCTAAATGAAGAACCAATTGCGTTTTTACAACACATCCAAAAATTAGCCCTTAATTTATAGAGCAGGAACAAGATCGCTGCTTTGAAAGTGAAAAAGTAATGGCTTCTAAACAGAGGAAAAATAATGATTTTTTGGAAATCACCAGATTTGCTATTCTTGAAATGATTAAATAATTATAAAAGCTTTTTAGGAAGCCATCCCCAAAATTACCTCTTTTTTTATAGGGAGCAGGAACAGACCATCTGTTTTCAAAGTCAAAAATATATGTCTTGACAGCAAGAAAGAAGCCCTGTTTTGATAGCTGTTTCATGTTTTTATATCTTCAAGAGAGTATTCTTCCTAGAAAAAGTACAGTATAGCTATATACCACACTGGATAAGAAAATGAGATGTAAGTGGGAGTCTAACTGAAAGAAGTTGCATGGAACAAAAATATGAGGGGGTGGACAAAGAGATGTCTGTCAGTGTAGGGGCAGAAATTGGGAGTGTGACCGCGCAATTTCTATACATCTGTGTAATTCTTCCTGAAGAAGGGTTTTTTGGGTTTCTCTGAAACACGTAGAAAATATCACATAATTATTAATTTTTTGTTCAAGAAGAATTTTCTTTCTATGCCAACAGGAGTGCGGTCACACTCCCAATTTCTTTAGTCTTTTATGCTAATAGTGGGAGATCGCAGCAGACTGAGAGACCGGCTACATGTCTTTATAGCGGTTGTGACTTTTACAACTGTAAAAGGTGAACGATTCTAATTTTAACTCTGAAAATTGTCTCGCAGGTATACACACTGTGCGCCTTTCTTTTTCCAGTTATATTACTAGTGTAGGGGCAGCAAATACAGCCTCAGCAGAAGTGGTACATTAAATCACTATAAAGTACAGTGTTGAGCCAGGAGGCTGACATGACTGCACACTGGCAGCGTCAGAAGCCACACCATAGAAATATATATGATGGAGCAGAAGAGAAGATCTGTAGCAATGTAGGAGCAGGAATTGCATCCTCGGCCACAGCAGTAGAGTATAGCACAATAAAAATTGTGTCGCCAAGAAATATTTTGCTGGCATGACTACATAGCAAGATAATCTGCACATAAGAAAAATATGGTGGGAAAAGGAAAAGAGATTTTTTTAAATCTAGGGCCAGCAATGGCAGCTGGGTAGTAACATTATTGATGACATGATGAACAGGGAGTAGATGCCTGACTGATAGAGGTCCATTGGCACTAGCAGACAGATCACATATATTCAAGCAGGTAGATGGCTGATCTGATCAATGGCACTAACCATACAGTACAGACCAAAAGTTTGCACACACCTTCTCATTCAAAGAGTTTTCTGTATTTTCATGGCTATGAAAATTGTAGATTCACACTGAAGGCATCAAAACTATGAATTAACACATGTGGAATTATATACTTAACAAAAAAGTATGAAACAACTGAAAATATGTATTATATTCTAGGTTCTTCAAAGTAGCCACCTTTTGCATTGATTACTGCTTTGCACACTCTTGGCATTCTCTTGAGCTTCAAGAGGTAGTCACCAGAAATGGTTTTCACTTCACAGGTGTGCCCTGCCAGATTTAATAAGTGGGATTTCTTGCCTTATAAATGAGGGTGGGACCATCAGTTGTGTTGTGCAGAAGTCAGGGGGATACACAGCTGACAGTCCTACTGAATAGACTGTTAGCTGCTTTTTTCTTGCCATAATACAAATTCTAAGTTAAGAAAAACAAGTGGCCATCATTACTTTATGAAATGAAGGTCAGTCAGTCTGAAAAATTGGGAAAACTTTGAAAGTGCAGTTGCAAAAACCATCAAGTGCTACAAAGAAACTGGCTCACATGAGGACCGCCCCAGGAAAGGAAGACCAAGAGTCACCTCTGCTGCGGAGAATAAGTTCATCCAAGTCACCAGCCTCAGAAATCGCAGGTTAACAGCAGCTCAGATTAGAGACTAGGTCAATGCCACATAGAGTTCTAGCAGCAGACACATCTCTACAACAACTGTTAATTGGATACTTTGTGCGGCAGGCCTTCATGGAAAAATAGCTGCTAGGAAACCCCTGCTAAGGACAGGCAACAAGCAGAAGAGACTTGTTTGGGCTAAAGAATACAAGGAATGGACATTAGACCAGTGGAAATTTGTGCTTTGGTCTGATGAGTCCAAATTTGAGATCGTTGGTTCCAATGACCGTGTCTTTGTGCGATGCAGAAAAGGTGACCGAATGGACACTACATGCCTGGTTCCCACCGTGAAGCATGGAGGAGGAGGTGTGATGGTAATTGGGTGCTGCGCCAGATGACCTGGCCTCCACAGTCACCAGACGTGAACCCAATTGAGATGGTTTGGGGTGAACTGGACCGCAGAGTGAAAGCAAAAGGGCCAACAAGTGCTAAGCATCTCTGGGAACTCCTACAAGACTGTTGGAAGACCATTTCCGGTGACTACCTCTTGAAGCTCATCAAGAGAATGCCAAGAGTGTGCAAAGCAGTAATCAAAGCAAAAGGTGGCTACTTTGAAGAAACCTTGAATATAAGACATGTTTTCAGTTGTTTCACACTTTTTTTGTTAAGTGTAAAATTCTACATGTGTTAATTCATAGTTTTGATGCCTTCAGTGTGAATCTACAATTTTCATGGTCATGAAAATACAGAAAACTCTTTGAATGAGAAGGTGTGTCCAAACTTTTGGTCTGTACTGTATGTAAATAAAAGTTGTCACAGTTCCATGTCAAATTTGATTCAATTTGAGAAATGATTCATCATTCATTGATTCATTTTGACAAATGTAAGGTTTTCCACACAGATAACCTGATTAGTGATGAGCGAGTACTAAAATGCTCGGGTGCTCGAAGCTCGGGCCGAGCATCCCGAGATACTCGTGTACTCGGCCCGAGTACCGAGCCCAATGTTATCCTATGGGAGACCCGAGTATTTTTATGAAATGACTGCCGGCAGCATGTAGAAACCCTAAAAATGTCACAAAAGTCTCATAAGAGTGCTCAAATGACATGGCAACACCATGGGGAAGACCCCTGGAAGCATTTCTCACTCAAAAGTCACAGCTGTGAACAATCTTGTCCGAGTTTCAAGCCAATTTTACGGAGTCACCAGAAAACCTTCCAAAATGACACCAAAATGAATATTCAGGGTGGAAATGTTAAGGGCACATACCCAATAGTGAGATACAGCTGGTGTATGTTACTTTTTGTGATTACATGAAAGATTTTACGTGAAAACATTGTGCGGCACTCCGATGTCCCTGAGAAGAGACGTACATTAAGGCCTCTTGACATAATGTGCCCATTTTGAGGAACTGGGTCTATTATAGTATTTTCCTTTGCCAGGGCAGTCCAAAATTGGGAGGTTCACCAATGCCCCTGGATAGAGATGTGCATGAGGGCCTGTAGACCTGAAGTGCCCATTGTAAGGAAATGGGTGTATTGTAGTATAGCCCTTTGACAGGGCAGCCAAAAGTTGGGAGGCTCCATATTGTCCCTGGATAGAGACATGCATAAGGGCCTGTAAACCTGAAGTGGGTGTATTGTAGTATAGCCCTTTGGCCAGGGCAGCCAAAAATTGGGAGGCTCCACACTGTCCCTGGATAGAGACGTGCAGGAGGGCCTGTAAACCTGAAGTGGGTGTATTGTAGTATAGCCCTTTGGCAGGGCAGCCAAAAATTGGGAGGCTCCACATTGTCCCTGGATAGAGACGTGCAGAAGGGCCTGTAAACCTGAAGTGGGTGTATTGTAGTATAGCCCTTTGGCAGGGCAGCCAAAAATTGGGAGGCTCCACATTGTCCCTGGATAGAGACGTTCAGGAGGGCCTGTAAACCTGAAGTGGGTGTATTGTAGTATAGCCCTTTGGCAAGGCAGCCAAAAATTGGAAGGCTCCACATTGTCCCTGGATAGAGACGTGCAGGAGGGCCTGTAAACCTGAAGTGGGTGTATTGTAGTATAGCCCTTTGGCCAGGGCAGCCAAAAATTGGGAGGCTCCACATTGTCCCTGGATAGAGACGTGCAGGAGGGCCTGTAAACCTGAAGTGGGTGTATTGTAGTATAGCCCTTTGGCCAGGGCAGCCAAAAATTGGGAGGCTCCACATTGTCCCTGGATAGAGACGTGCATGAGGGACTCAAAACATTTTTCCCATTGAAAAGGAGCGGGTATCCTGTCGTTGTAATGCCCATTCAAAAAGAATGGGCGTAAAAATTTACCACTGGGGGTATACCTGAAGCAACAGCCTAACTATTGTAACGGTCATCATGCTGGCACATGAGGAGAAGGAGGAGCAGTCCAGCGATTAGCCAAGGAAGAGGAAGACGACGTGGTGGATGATCCAGTAGCTGACCCAACCTGGCAGGAGGATATGCAGAGCGAGGACAGCAGTGCACAGGGGGAGGGAGGCGTAGCATCCCAACAGGCAGTACGAAGCAGGGTCGGGTCTGCAGGCAGAAGGCAGGCAACCGTTTCCCGGAACAAAAACACGACACAAGGTGCCTGTGCAAATGTTAGGTCTTCCCAAGTCTGGCAGTTTTTTAAGTTGGCTCCAGATGACTCTAAAAAGGCCATTTGCAACACCTGCCATGCCAGCAGCAGCAGGGGTACGAAAACTAGCAGCCTGACCACCACCAGCATGATCAGGCACATGTCAGCCAAGCACCCGACTTTGTGGGAAGTACAACAGAGTCGAGGAGCGGTGCTTGCTGATGTCACTGCTACATCTTCGCGTGTTGTGCGTGCGAGCCAATCCCCTGTACATGCTGGCCGCGAACAAGCCTCCGGCCCTGCACCTGAAGTTGCCCACGCACAAATAACCCCACCATCAAGCACGTCCTTGTCCCAGCGCAGCATTCAATTATCCATTCAGCAAACCTTTGAACGCAGGCGTAAATACGCTGCCAACGCCCCACATGCCACAGTCCTGAATTATCACATTTTGTGACTCATAGCGCTAGAAATGTTGCCTTTCCGGCTGGTAGAGACGGAAGCATTCCGCCACCTGATGGCGGCTGCTGTCCCACGTTACTCGGTCCCCAGCCGCCACTATTCCTCCAGATGTGCCGTCCCCGCATTGCATAACCACGTGTCCAACAGCATCACACGTGCCCTGAACAACACTGTTTCAGCCAAAGTCCACCTAACCACAGACACGTGGACAAGTGCTTGTGGGCAAGGCCGCTACATCTCCTTGACAAAACACTGGGTTAATATTGTGGAGGCTGGGACACAGTCTGAGCGAGGGACGGAACACGTCCTTCCCACAGCAAGGATAGCCGGCCCTACCTCTGTCAGGGTTTCACCGACACTCTACAGCTCCGGAATGTCATGCTCTTCAGCCTCCTCCTCCTGCGCATCCTCATCCACTGTACCCTCCACACCAGTCCCAAGCTGGAAGCACTGCAGCACTGCCTCTGCGAAGCGGCAGCAGGCTTTGCTGAAGCTAGTCTGCATAGGTGACAAACCCCACAATGCAGAAGAGGTGTGGACAGCTCTGAAACATCAGGCAGATCACTGGCTCACACCTCTGAACCTAAAGCCAGGAAAGGTCGTGTGTGACAATGTCTGGAACCTGGTGGCAGCTTTGAGACGAGGCCAGCTGACGCATGTTCCATGCGTGGGCCATGTGCTCAACCTGGTGGTTCAGAGGTTTCTAAAGTCATACCCAGAGCTGTCTGAACAGCTGGTAAAAGTTCGCCGTCTGTCTGCACATTTTCGCAAGTCACCTGCTGCTTCAGCCGGCCTTGCCGGCTTTCAGCGCCGTTTGCGTCTTCCGGCCACAGACTGGTGTGTGATGTCCCCACGCGTTGGAATTCAACTCTGCACATGTTGGTCAGGATATGTGAGCAGAAGAGGGCAGTTGTGGACTACCTGCATCACCTAAGCCGTCGGGAAATGGGTCAAACTCCACACATAACACCTGAGGAGTGGAGATGGATGTCCGACCTATGTACCGTCCTCCAAAACTTTGAGGACTCCACCAAGATGGTGAGCGGCGATGACGCCATTATTAGCGTCACCATACCACTACTCTGCCTTCTAAAACGGTCTCTGCTGAAAAACAAAGAGGATGCATTGCAGGCCGAGCGCAATGACTTGGAGCAAGAAACAGTAGTGGGTGTGGGTGAAAACACACAGCCCAGCCTCATCTTATCACAATGTGCAGTGGAGGACTATGACAAGGAGGAGGAGGAGGATGAAGACATGGAGCAACTCTCTGGCCAAATTGAGGATATGACATGCACACCAGTCATACCCTCGATTCTGCGTGGCTGGCCAGAGGAGGACAGTGGAGATGAGGAGGAAGAGGAGGAGGACAGCATGTTCAGTCATCGTGTTGGTCTGGATACTGAAGTGATGGCTGTTAAGAGTCTGGCGCACATGGCTGACTTCATGGTAAGCTGCCTGGCTCGTGACCCTCGCGTTCACAACATCTTGGCCGACAATCAGTACTGGTTGGCAACACTGTTAGACCACGCTACAAGGAGAACTTTATGTCTCTCATTCCTGAGGCGGAGAGGTCAGCCAAAATGCAGCATTTCCAGAAGGCCATAGTCACGGAAGTAGGCAAATCATTCCCCTCCCAAAACGCTAGCGGCATAGGTCAGGAATCGGTGGACAACCAAGGCGTACGGCCGAGAGGGGCACAAGTTCAATCCGCCAGAGGTAGGGGAACAGTCTTTACGATGTGGGACAGTTTTCTCAGCCCCTCACGTACCACAGCCCCTGAGGTTTGGGGTAGTGCCACAAGAAATGCTAAGTTTGGCCAGATGCTGAAGGAGTACCTTGCAGATGAAACAACTGTACTGCTAGACTCCTCTGTGCCTTACAATTATTGTGTCTCCAAGCTGGACACGTGGCATGAATTGGCTCTCTACGCCTTGGAAGTCCTGGCCTGCCCTGCCACTAGCGTTTTGTCAGAGCGTGTTTTCAGAGCCGCAGGTGGAATCATTACTGATAAACGCACCCGCCTGTCAACTGAAAATGCTGACAGGCTGACTCTGATCAAGATGAACAAGGGTTGGATTGGGCCAGACTTCACCACACCACCAACAAATGACAACTGAATTTAAATTTTATTATGGGAATTTGCCATGTACCTCCACTCACCCATGGGTACACACTTCTGGACTTCCGAGTGTCCAAGTGTGGGATCAGTAATGTCCGTGGACGTGTACTCGGCCTGGTGGTAGGAAGGAGGATCAGGTTGGGAAATGTGCGGTACAGTATCACGGCTACTGACACTTGACCGTGTGGAAGACAGGGTGTTTGTGGAGGTGCCAATCTGACTTGAAGCATTATCCGCTATCCAAGTAACAACCTGTTGACACTGGTGTTGGTTCAAGAGCGGTGTACTGCAGCGGGCCCCAAGAATTTGGGACAGGACGTGTGAGCGAGTAGATGTGCCCCTTTCTTGTTACAAAATTAGTGCTTGCACACGACCTCGGCCTCTGCCTGCACCACCATCACGTTCAATTCCTTGTTCCTTGCCAACGCCCTTGCGCATTTTGCTTGTATAAGCGACAACAGTCTGGTGACTGTAATGGTCACAGGAGAGTAGGATTTTAGTCCCTAACCTGTATCAAGGTAGTAAGTACACCAGTCTGGTGACTGTAATAGTCACAGGAGAGTAGGATTTTAGTCCCTAACCTGTATTAAGGTAGTAAGTACACCAGTCTGGTGACTGTAATGGTCACAGGAGATTAGGATTTTAGTCCCTAACCTGTATCAAGGTAGTAAGTACACCAGTCTGGTGACTGTAATAGTCACAGGAGAGTAGGATTTAAGTCCCTAACCTGTATTAAGGTAGTAAGTACACCAGTCTGGTGACTGTAATGGTCACAGGAGATTAGGATTTTAGTCCCTAACCTGTATCAAGGTAGTAAGTACACCAGTCTGGTGAATGTAATGGTCACAGGAGAGTAGGATTTTAGTCCCTAACCTGTATCAAGGTAGTAAGTACACCAGTCTGGTGACTGTAATAGTCACAGGAGAGTAGGATTTAAGTCCCTAACCTGTATTAAGGTAGTAAGTACACCAGTCTGGTGACTGTAATGGTCACAGGAGATTAGGATTTTAGTCCCTAACCTGTATCAAGGTAGTAAGTACACCAGTCTGGTGAATGTAATGGTCACAGGAGAGTAGGATTTTAGTCCCTAACCTGTATCAAGGTAGTAAGTACACCAGTCTGGTGACTGTAATGGTCACAGGAGAGTAGAATTTTAGTCCCTAACCTGTATTAAGGTAGTAAGTACACCAGTCTGATGACTGTAATGGTCACAGGAGATTAGGATTTTAGTCCCTAACCTGTATCAAGGTAATAAGTACACCAGTCTGGTGAATGTAATGGTCACAGGAGATTAGGATTTTAGTCCCTAACCTGTATCAAGGTAGTAAGTACACCAGTCTGGTGAATGTAATGGTCACAGGAGAGTAGGATTTTAGTCCCTAACCTGTATCAAGGTAGTAAGTACACCAGTCTGGTGACTGTAATAGTCACAGGAGAGTAGGATTTTAGTCCCTAACCTGTATTAAGGTAGTAAGTACACCAGTCTGGTGACTGTAATGGTCACAGGAGATTAGGATTTTAGTCCCTAACCTGTATCAAGGTAGTAAGCACACCAGTCTGGTGACTGTAATGGTCACAGGAGAGTAGGATTTTAGTCCCTAACCTGTATCAAGGTAGTAAGTACACCAGTCTGGTGACTGTAATAGTCACAGGAGAGTAGGATTTTAGTCCCTAACCTGTATTAAGGTAGTAAGTACACTAGTCTGGTGACTGTAATGGTCACAGGAGATTAGGATTTTAGTCCCTAACCTGTATCAAGGTAGTAAGTACACCAGTCTGGTGACTGTAATAGTCACAGGAGAGTAGGATTTTAGTCCCTAACCTGTATCAAGGTAGTAAGTACACCAGTCTGGTGACTGTAATGGTCACAGGAGATTAGGATTTTAGTCCCTAACCTGTATCAAGGTAGTAAGTACACCAGTCTGGTGACTGTAATGGTCACAGGAGATTAGGATTTTAGTCCCTAACCTGTATTAAGGTAGTACGTACACCAGTCTGGTGACTGTAATGGTCACAGGAGAGTAGGATTTTAGTCCCTAAGCTGTATCAAGGTAGTAAGTACACCAGTCTGGTGACTGTAATGGTCACAGGAGAGTAGGATTTTAGTCCCTAACCTGGATTAAGGTAGTAAGTACACCAGTCTGGTGACTGTAATGGTCACAGGAGATTTGGATTTTAGTCCTTAACATGGATCAAGGTAGTAAGTTCAACAGTCTGGTGACTGTTATGGTCACAGAAAAGCTTGGATTCCGATCTGTATCACCCTGCCTATATCCTCCTAGATTAGTCCTGAGAAGGACTGTTGTGGTCAGCAGCAGTTTGCAGCCCTGCTCCGGATCTACCTATGAGGGCCGCAAATCTGTCGCTAAGCAGCAGCAGACACTCTCCCTACACTCACTGTCTGGATGCCTGTGTGCAGAGCACAGCGCGGCCGGGTCTTATAAAGGCTCGGTCACGCTGTGCAGGCCGGCCAATCACTGCAATGCCACAACTAACAGGGCTGTGGCATTGCAGTGGTCTGCCAGCCAATCCCTGCATGTGGGCTGGCTCTCAAAAGAGCGCCAACATGCAGAGATGACGACCACGAGCACAGCACGAGTATCGCAAGATTACTCGGTGCTCGCCGACTAGCCCGAGTACAGTGATACTCGTGCGAGTACCGAGTAGTGGCGCGCATGCTCGCTCATCACTAAACCTGATGTAACAAAGTTAATATTAATGGTAAGCCCAGCACATTGGAAGCTTGACCTGACATTATACCAATAGCAAACAGTGTCTGCTCTTGTCATTGGCACGATCTGCTTAGCCTGAATTCCATGTGATAGGATATTTGCCTGAGACAAACATATGTGCAGATATGTAAAGATACTCACACACTATAAGATGCAGATGTTTTATATGAAAACCAATCCTAAACAAACCAGCAAAGTTTGGGCTTGTAAATGGGACCTAAGTAGAGATGAGCAAATTGGTTCTTAGGACCCTCATCTACAAGCTACATCAGTAGTTTGTGGCCCACAGAAAGTAGCCATAGGAACTGCCCGCACCATCTTATGAATTTTAAGATCAGTTCAAAGTTATCATTGGAGAATGACACATTCATGATGTCATGCTGGGCTTACTATTTTGAGGAGGTGCCATGGATTTTGATATATAGGAGTTAATTTGTTGGCTCTTGTCTGGTGTAAGGATTCTGTTATCTTTCTCCAGACAGACCATTAGTGGCTGTTGATATTGCCTTTGCTAAATTGTGCTACAGTTCTACTCCTTACCACTGAAGGCTGCTATTGTTTTCTGACAAATCACCCTTTAGTAAGATGGAAGCTAATGAACCTGGGAAAGCCATCTTGTTTCCTGTTTAAGCCTACTTATCCACATGTGAACTTCATTCAGTGCTTGAGTATTGTGCCTAGTTTAGTCTATCTCCAGTCTCTAGTTCAGAGCAGTCTTTGCCTAGATTGTTCACACGTTATTCTGATTGTTTCTCCAGACATCCATTCCTGCATTCCTAGAACTTGTAATACTATCTATTGTTCCCTGCTTGTGCTCTTCAGCCATTAGATTTCTGTGAGGCCCTTTTCACATCTAATGCTGGGTTGCGTTTGTCAACATTTGCGTTTCTATGCGTTTTTTACCGCTAAAAACACATGCTTTTTCGGCCCCGTAGGGTTTAATGGAAACGCATGCAAAAAAATCACTTCATTTTCAGCAAACGCTAAAACATATACGTTTTTACAAACACAGCCCAAAACGTGTTCTGCAACATTTTGGGCTGCGTTTGCAAAAATGCATGCGTTTTTGCGCTTTCAGAAAGTTACATGTGTTTTTGCATGCGTTTTTGCATGCGTTTCTATTAGACCCTATGGGGCCAAGAAGGCATGCGTTTTTAGCGGTAAAAATGCATAGAAACGCAAATGAAGGCAAACGCAACCCAGCATTAGATGTGCACCAGGCCTGAGTGTTCTACCAATATCGTAAAAGGATACTCAAGCCCAAATATGGTCACAACAGGGTGCAACACACATGACACTGAGAACTTACAATGTTATTAACAATCTCTAAGAGTTTAGTTTTGAGAAATTATTTTCATGTCCGAACCAAAAGTCAAATTCAGAAAAAAAGTAAGTAAAATCAGACATACTTTTGTAATGATAAGGTTTCCTGGTTTTCTTTGTCATGAAACAATCCATACATATTAAGCCTTGTGTGCAAATGTGAATAAATGGCAGGTCATTGAAGCTATCAATTCTAAATGAATATCTAAATGTTAATTTGTCTCTGTTTACACATCTGGCCCACCTAATGCTATGTATAAATGTGATTATATATTAACAATTTTTGTCTAGTTATAAAAATACTTGTTGCAGGAAAGCAGAAAGTTGATAAGTTCATTTTAATAAGCCGAGTCTATAGTATTTGTTGAATGTAACAACCACAACAATAACTATATACCAGTCCAGTGATACACAATATACCATATCAACGATAGGAAGCAAATATAGCTAGAGTCAATGTGACAATAAAAGCACCAGAGAGGTGTATAAAATTGTGTAAATAAAATGCATTTTTGAGTTGTGCATTTCCATCCCTATTGAAGGTCAGCGGTGAACACATTTATATTCCTTTAGCAGGTCAAATTGCCATAAGCATCTTGTGAAAGCACAAAAAAATAATAATATTCAAATAGTTCTTGTCACCTATTCCGTTTTCTCCTTAGTCCATTAGAGTAACTATGGCAACACTTTGTGGGTCAGTGAATGTGTGAAAGTAAATATCATAAAATCAGTCTTGAAATGAATTAAGATATATTTTATGCTGCGGCTCCTCCTTTTTTCTACTTAAATTGACAGCTTGGAAACATTAGCACTAATGCATCTCATATTGCTTATTGAGCGCTTGTCAAATTAACAGGAATAAGAATATTTGTCCCAGTTTTTTCTGACTCAATTCCCATGAAAATATGTTCAGTCCACCATGCTTACTATGATAATCACACACGTGTACCACCAGTTATATTATTGTGTTCACTTTTACCTTCTCCCTAGTAAAATGTGGACTAATAAGACCAGAATCTTAGGCTAGGGTCACATTAGGAAGGCAAATTGCAGTTACCACATCCAGATCTGGATGCAGTAATCGCAAGTGCCTTCAGACACCACATGCGATAACCGGGTTGCTCAGGATGTGTAATACGGAGCAATCCGGTTGCCGTATGCTTTGTTCATCCCTGCTTGCGCAGGAATGAACAAAGGGTTAAATGTTAATAATAGATGTGGGCAACATATCTCTAGGGGGTGCCCACCCTCCCTAGAGACATGCTGTCCACACAGGTCGGCATGTGAGGGGTTAAGATGTGCAATTATAGTATTGCCGGCTATTGTAGGCATTTACAATTTTATGAATGAAACCGGAGGCTCCTCGCTGTGGAAGAGATACAGTACGTAATCTTCGTACTGTATGAGCCGCTAGCCTTGGTCCTAAAAGCATTAACTTTAGATCTATGGCGGTGTGCTGCCTATAGACCTAATGTTAAAGCTTTCAGGACCCTGGATAGCGGCTCATAGTAAGAAGATTATGTGCTGTGTCTCCTCCACAGTGAAGAGCCGCCGAGTTTCATTCATAAAATTATAAATGCCGACAATAGCTGGCAATACTATAATTACACATACTAACCCCTCACATGCCTTCCTGTGTGGACAGCATGTCTTTAGGGAGGGTGGGCACCCCTAGAGACATGTTACCCACATCTATTATTAACATTTAACCTTTTGTTCATCCCTGCACCAGCAGGGATTAACAAAGCATACGGCTGCCACAGGCGTTCATATGTGCCTTGCGGCAGCCGCATGGGCTCCCATAGGAGCCCATTATAGCAATCCTGCTGCGGATTACAATCTGTTCCGTAAACTGCAGCCTGCATGATTTTTAATGCAGGCTGCAAATCCGGATGCGGTAACCGGATTGCATTTAGTGCAATCTGGTTTAAATAATGGGTTCCTATGGGCTGCGGTTCCTGCTTTCTAACAGCTCAAAACCGGATCAGGATCTGAATTTTGAAACGCAAATGTGACCCCAGCCTTATTTTCTTCTGTTAGAACAATTACTAAAATGCTATGTTAAGATTAGAAAGAAAAATATTTTAGCAAGGTGGAAAGATTTGGCTGCTATAATGTGCTGAATGTTTGCCTAAAAGATTTTCTATTTTAAAATCACTTTAAATCCTGTTGTATAATGAAGAATGTGTTCACATCATCACAAATCTGCCATTTGCCTTATGGGAAAAGTGACCTTCAGTTTCCTTATGTGGTGTTCCTCTGCTTGTGTGCTGTGCAAGAAGGTGTCTCAGCCTGCTGATTGATGTTATGTCACTAATGGCAACATATGGAACGGGCGTCTTTTTTTCTGAATCAAAATGGTACCATGGCAAATTGTTGACATAGCACCTATTTGGTTCACAGATTTCTGTTTAACTTGTGCAAGAAGAAAGCTCTATGTGTACAGAAGCGTTATTACATGTGTAGATCTTTCCCCCTTACTGACTCCCAGATAAGATCTTCCCAGAGATCTATATAGAGGCAATGTGGATATGTAGGCTCCATGCCTCTTTATGCTTATATGATGAAGCCTTCAATTGGAGATATACATTTGAGTAGAGATAGGTCAATTCATTTAAGTAGAATTGAATTTTACTCCAATTTTACAAAAATCAGCATTCTGGAGAATATATATTATTTTGTAATTTGATACCTGCAAATTCAGCAAAGTGCTCAGCTGCAGCTGCCATCGTTCTTACCCGTATCTATACCATATAACATATATGGTTGATAAAAAAAAAATATATACCTTACCTCATTGCTTACATCTCCAACCGCCCCACTGCTGACTTTTTATGAATAACCCTCGATCTTGAGTCAACTCTGGGCTGGAGATACATAGTGATAGAGGTTTTGAGAACAAGGCAGCAGGTTCTTTTTAGACACTTTATCCCTCCGAACACTATTGAATGACCAGAAAAAAGACCTAATGAGACCATTCTCTGAGTTGGAGCTCCAATCCATCCTGTCGTAATGCCCAAAAGGGAAAGCACTAGGACAGGATGGCTTCCCTGTCTTGTACTTTAAGGCGTTCTCCAAACTCCTCTCTAGCGATCTACTTAAGACGAGTAATGATATCTTACAAGGAGATACTATTCCCCATCCAGCATTAGAAGCTAATATTACTCTAATACATAAGGACAGTAAAGATCCAGAGCTCTGTGGGAACTACAGGCCGATCTCCTTCATTAACGTTGATTTAAAATTATTTGCAAGTATGATAGAACATCGTATAGCTGAAATTTTACCCAGCATTGTCTCTCCAAACCAAAGGGGCAGGGACATCACCTTGAAAGCGCTGCACATCTTACAATTCACTAAACACCATAGAATCCCTTTAGTACTCTTGGGCATTGATGCTGAAAAGGCATTTGAAAGGGTGGACTGGACTTTTTTTTGTGAGACCCTAGCCAAATTCCAATAAACCCTCCCCAATAATTAATGCAACATTCCAAATGAATATCCGTCCATCACCCAGACTCAAAATAAACAATTCCCTCACAGACTCCTTCCAAATTAGAAATGGGACGCGTCAGGGTTGTTCCCTCTCGCCTCTCCTGTTTGTCCTAGCAATAGTACCCCTTAGGCTGCTTTCATATCAGCGGTTTTACGCTGATCACCGCAGTTGCAGTGAAAAAACCCGCAACTGCCGCGATTACCGCATAACGGCTGCACTTGCGGTGTACCGCGTTTTTTTCGAGGCCGCACCTGCCGCAAGTGCCGATACCACACTTGCTGCACCTGCCGCAAGCCCGCATATACATTGTATGGGGCTTGCCGCAAGTACACCGCAAGTGCAGCCATTATGCGGTAATCGTGGCAGTTGCGGTTTTTTCACCGCAACTGCCGCGACCAGCGCAAAACCGCTGATGTGAAAGGGGCCTTATTCAGATTATCACAATCGCAAATATAACATTATGTTCTAATTAGCCTTTCAGTACCGTATATATTCCAAGAGGATACAGTCTGAATGAAAGCCACCACTCCAATCTGATGGTTAGAGCATAGGGGCCACCCCCAGAAGGTAAGACAACATAGCCAAACCAGAGGTCAGCACCATCCCACAGTAGGACCAATTATCCACAAAACGTGATTATTGTTGTAGATCTACCACAAACCACTACCACAGACCAAGGAGTGGATTGGACACCAAAATGGTGGGACCCCAAAAAGAAGCAAAAATCAGACATACAGTTATGGCCAAAAGTATTGACACCCCTGCAATTCTGTCAGATAATACTCAGTTTCTTCCTGAAAATGATTGCAATCACAAATTATTTGGTATTATTATCTTCATTTAATTTGTCTTAAATGAAAAAAACACAAAAGAGAATGAAGCAAAAAGCAATACATTGATCATTTCACACAAATCTCCAAAAATGGGCCAGACAAAAGTATTGGCACCCTCAGCCTAATACTTGGTTGCACAACCTTTAGCCAAAATAACTGCGATCAACTGCTTCCGGTAACCATCAATGAGTTTCTTACAATGCTCTGCTGGAATTTTAGACCATTCTTCTTTGGCAAACTGCTCCAGGTCCCTGATATTTGAAGGGTGCCTTCTCCAAACTGCCATTTTTAGATCTCTCCACAGGTGTAGTATGGGATTCAGGTCTGCACTCATTACTGGCCACCTTTGAAGTCTCCAGTGCTTTCTCTCAAACCATTTTCTATGGCTTTTTGAAGTGTGTTTTGGGTCTTTGTCCTGCTGGAAGACCCATGACCTCTGAGGGAGACCCAGCTTTCTCACACTGGGCCCTACATTATGGTGCAAAATTTGTTGGTAGTCTTCAGACTTCATAATGCCATGCACACGGTCAAGCAGTCCAGTGCCAGAGGCAGCAAAGCAACCCCAAAACATCAGGGAACCTCCGCCATGTTTGACTGTAGGGACCATGTCCTTTTCTTCGAATGCCCTTTTTTTTCTCCTGTAAACTCTATGTTGATGCATTTGCCCAAAAAGCTCTACTTTTGTCTCATCTGACCAGAAAACATTCTTCCAAAACGTTTTAAGCTTTCTCAGGTAAGTTGTGGCAAACTCCAGCCTGGCTTTTTTATGTCTTGGGGTAAGAAGTGGGGTCTTCCTGGGTATCCTACCATACAGTCCCTTTTCATTTGGATGCCGAAGGATAGTATGAGTTGACACTGTTGTACTCTTGGACTGCAGGGCAGCTTGAACTTGCTTAGATGTTAGTCGAAGTTCTTTATCCACCATCCGCACAATCTTGCGTTTAAATCTCTCGTCAATTTTTCTTTTCCGTCCACATCTAGGGAGTTTAGCCACAGTGCAATGAGCTTTAAACTTCTTGATGACACTGCGCACGGTAGACACAGGAACATTCAGGTCTTTGGAGATGGACTTGTAGCCTTGAGATTGCTCATGCTTCCTCACAATTTGGTTTCTCAAGTCCTCAGACAGTTCTTTGGTCTTCTTTCTTTTCTCCATGCTCAATGTGGAACACACAAGGACACAGGACAGAGCTTGAGTCAACTTTAATCCATGACAACTGGCTGCAAGTGTGATTTAGTTATTGCCAACACCTGTTAGGTGCCACAGGTAAGTTACAGGTGCTGTTAATTACACAAATTAGAGAAGCATCACATGATTTTTCTAACAGTGCCAATACTTTTGTCCACCCCCTTTTTTATGTTTGGTGTGGAATTATATCCAATTTGGCTTTAGTACAATTCTTTTTGTGCTTTTTCATTGAAGACAAATGAAATGAAGATAATAATGCCAAAGAATTTGTGACTGCAATCATTTTCAGGAAGAAACTGAGTATTATCTGACAGAATTGCAGGGGTGTCAATTCTTTTGGCCACAACTGTACATATTGAATAGGATACCCACACAAGACCAACGAAGGATCTTAAGAAGCAATCCATCCTACTAACATTCTGAGATTCAGAAGTAGCAGTCCTACAGACCAAAACATGCCCCTTTTTTTTAATTGACCAAACTTAATTATAAAATACTAAACAGAAATTTTTAAAAAGTTTCGGCAAAGTATAATAGCACCACCCATATAGAAGTGGCCGAATTTTATCTTATTTTATCATATATAATTTTGATTCCATTTTTTAGTAATTCTTTACCTTTAAGATTTTTTGTATATAGTAATTAGGTTTGTATGGTTTGCTATGAAGTTATGATGAGTTTAGCAAGTGATAAATTGTTTTAATAAATATCCCGAAGAAGGGTCAAAGCATATATTGTTGCACACGGTTTCTTGCAATTAGCCATAATTAAAGAGGTATCACCAAGCCTTTAACCTATAAATCAAATCCAAACTAAATCTAACCTGACCCCTTACACTCTTTGAAACATTATGTGCCGAACAACTTCCACCCAAAAATGTCTCTCTCAACTATATCAATTTTTGATCATCAAAAATTTTCCCCTCAAGAGAGCCTACATTCGAGATTGGAAAAGAGATCTAGGAGAAACTTTCACTAGGGATGAGCGAGTATACTCGTTACTATTTGGTACTTGCCGAATAGTACGGTACTCGGGCTACTCGTTACTCCACAGGTTTCCTTGTGACTACTCGCTAGGAGTAACGAGTACAATTGAAGTCAATTGGAAATGTGTTTAATTCCTCAGCTGGACCCTATACAGCAATATGGGGGCTGAGGAAAGGGCTGAAATAGGTGTATGATTGTTTAAAAGCTGGCAGTAAAAAGCCGACGGCTTTTAAACTATCATTTAGCCTGATCCTCAACCTCCCAGCCTGATCCTCTGTTTTCCCCGCCGAGTCCCACTGCGATCATAAATTAGGACCGTGCGGGGAGCGCATCATAAATGAGAGGGGAGCGCATGACCCGGGTGGGGAAGCTGGCGGTGAGAAGACTTCACCACCGGCTTTCCCATTTTGCGCTCCTCGCTCCCTGATGCCCCCTCCCCGGTCCCTGGTTCTTCACTCCCCGTCCGGTCCTAACTTAGGATTGGGTGGAGATATGATGGGGGAGCGGGAGGGGGCATAAGGGACCGGGGAGCACAGCACCGCACAGGAAAGCTGGTGGTGAAGTCCTCTCACTCACTTTCCCGCTGGTTATTTCAAATGAACAGCTGATCAGCGTCAGCTGATACATCAGCTGTTCATTTGAAATAGCCGCGGTGCTGTCAGGGTTCATTTGAGTTCATGCTTGACTGCATGAACTCATATGAACTTTCCCACGGCCACCCAGCGCACAGCTCAGCTACATCACTGGTAGAGGTTCTCTACCAGAGATGTAGCTGAGCTAAAGAACAAAACTGGATTGGACTACGTTGGACGGAAGATTATTTTCTTAATAAAGATGGAGTCTCTAAGTGTTGTTTTGTATTTTTTTCCAATAAAACTTTTTTTCTGTGTTGTGTTTTTTTAGCACTTCAATAGAAATTCATGACGGTCGTGTCTAATATTGGCATGACCCCATGAATTTCGGGCTTAGGGCCAGCTGATAATACGAAGCCTGCCCTAACCCCTTTATCACTCAAAGAGCCACTGCACCAGGGCCCTGAATGAGCTGGATACAGCGCCAGAAGATGCCTTCACAGCCATAACACCCATTAATTAACTTCCTAGTTATTCACTGCTCAGCCCTGCGCTCGGCAGTTCTATGGCTGTGAAGGCAGAGTTCACTCGCGGTCATAGCCCCAGCTATGACCTGGGGTGAACTCTAACTGTCACAGTCAGTTCTAAGCCTGCTCTCCCTCTGCATAAACATGTGTCTATGCAGAGGGATGCAGAGCTGAGAGTCATTCCCTTTTGGACTACGTCGGACGGAAGATTAGTTTCTTAATAAAGATGAAGTCTTTAAGTGTTGTTTTGTTTTTTTTTCCAATAAAACTTTTTTTCTCTGTGTTGTGTTTTTTTTTAACACTTTAATAGAAATTCATGGCGGTCATGTCTAAAGTTGGCGTGACCCCATGAATTTCAGGCTTAGGGCCAGCTGATAATACAAAGCTGGCCCTAACCCCTTTATTACCCAGTGAACCACTGCACCAGGGACCTGGATGAGCTGGATACAGCAGCTTCTATGAAGCACCATCTTCTGGGGTGGCAGTTCGTAGCAGGAGGGCCCAGAAATAGTTTGGGCCTCCCTGCACTCCGGATTCAAGCCCCCAGCTGCCTAGTTGTACCTGGCTGGACACAGAAACAGCACGAAGTCCCACGTATTTTTTTTTATTATTTAATGAAATTCATGAAATAATAAAAAAGGGCTTCCCTATATTTCTGTTTCCAGGCAGGTACAACTATGCAGGTGGGGGTTGGGGGCAGCCTGTTCCTGCCTGCTGTCCCTGGCTCGCGTACAAAAATACAGTGAAGCCCATGTCAATATGTTTAGGAAAAATTCATAAAATTTAAAAAAAAACACACATTTAGGGACTGCATCTTTATTAACCCCTTCACTTGAGGGGTTAATAAAGATGCAGTCCCTAATATATATTTTTTAATGAATTTTTCAAAAATATGTTGATGTGGGCTTCACCGTATTTTTGTATGCCAGTCAGGCACAGCAGGCAGGAACAGGCTGTCCACAACCCCCATCTGCCTATTTGTACTTGGCCAGATACAACAATATAGGGAAGCCCTTTTTTTTTGTTATTTAATGAATTTCATGAAATAATAAAAAACAAAATAAGTGGGGCTTCGCGCTATTTCTGTGTCCAGCCAGGTACAACTAGGCAGCTGGGGGCTGGAATCCGCAGTGCAGGGAGGCCCAAGCTTCCTGGGCCCCCTCGCTGCAAATTGTAGTCCGCAGCCGCACCAGAAGATGGCGCGTTGATAGAAGCGCCATCTTCTGGCACTGTATCCAGATCATCCAGGGTCCTGGTGCAGTGGCTCACTGGGTAATAAGGGGCTTAGGGCCAGCTTTGTATTATTAGCTGGCCCTAAGCCCGAAATTCATGGGGTCACACCAATATTAGACATGACCGCCATGAATTTCTATTAAAGTGTTAAAAAAAAAACACAACACTGAGAAAAAATCTTTTATTAGAAAAAAAAACAAAACAATACTTAGAGACTCCATCATTATTAAGAAAATAATCTTCCGTCTGACGTAGTCCAATCCAGTTTTGTTCTTTAGCTCAGCTACATCTCTGGTAAAGAACCTCTCCCAAAGATGTAGCTGAGCTGTGCACTGGGTGGCCGTGGGAAAGTTCATGTGAGTTCATGCAGTCAAGCATGAACTCACATGAACTTGTATGGGGTGGTGCTTTGAAGAGGTGTCCGGGACCTGGGACGGACTGGAACGGGCTGCAGAGGCAGCAGTAGGTCACATGCTCCCGCTCATTAGTCTCATGTATTATGCACTGCACCCACTGTCCATTACCTCAGTGTTGAAACCACGCCGAGATGTGGACAGTGAGAGTAGTACATATTACATGTGCCTGCACTGACTCCCTCATTGCTCTATATGCCCCCTGATGGTGTGCACATGGCCCCCCATCACTCTATATGCCCTCTGCTGGTGCACACATAGTAGAATAACACTTTTTTTTAACTCGCCCTCTGCCGCTGGCTCCATACTCTCAGTTCATCAGTCTCTTCCTGTGTGTATCGGTATCTGGTCATGTAATTGGCACAGCACAGTGATGACATCACTGTGTACCCGGTCACATGATCAGATTGGGCACAGACACAGGACGGGACAGAGGAGCTGGGAACAACAGAGCCAGTGGCAGAAGGTGAATTATAAATCTTTGTTATTTTACTATGTGTGCACCAGCAGGGGGGCATATAGAGTGATGGAGACATATGTGCCAGCACAGGGGGTGAATTTGCCAGCATAGGGGGCATATGTGCCAGCACAGGGGGCATATGTGCTAGGACAATGGGCTCTATGTTCCATCACAGGGGCATATGTGCCAGCACAAGGGGCTATATGTGCCAGCACAAGGGCCTATATGTGTCAGCACAGGGGGCATATGTGCCAGCACAAGGGCCTATATGTGCCAGCACAGGGGGGTATATATGCCAGCACAGGGGTCCATATCCAGGATGGAGGACTATGCCAGGATGTGAGTTATATACAGTATATACCAGGATGACGGACTTATAAATGATTTGTAAGACGGACAGTGGTATTATAAGACAAACCCCATTAACAAAAAAATTATTTATTTCTCTTTTCCTTCCTCAAATTTGGGGTGTGTCTTATAATCAGGTGCATTTTATAAAGTGAAAAATACCATAGTTCTGGTGTTTTGATTTTTTTCTCATTATGCCCTTAACTATCCGATTAATTTATTTTATATTTTGATAGTTCAAACATTTCTGATTGCAGCAATACCAATAATGTGTATTTTTTTATTATTGTTTTATCATCAATGGGGCAAATGGAAAGTGATTTGAACTTTTGTGATTTTTTATTTTTTTCATATTTTTGTAAACATCAGCACATCTCTGTATAACATAAATGCTGTCTTCCTAATGAAGACAGCACTCAGCCGCCATTCACAGGAAGTTCGTCATCACAGACAGAGTGGTCATCAGCCAACCCGTCGGTGTCATGACAATCCATCGGCGTGCCATAATCATGGCTGCTTATGGGAGTGGGGAATGACGCGCTTTCCCTGCCAACGCCATTTAAATCCCAATGCCAGAGAGTGACAGCAGGATTCATCTAGTTAAACAGATGCTGGTGGATCTCCAATCCACACATGCCTGTTAATGTGCAATGAGTCTCCCTAAAGTACAGTAATAATGTCCCCTATGTCACACACGCAGAAGTGTCCCCTGGCTCCACAGCTCCCCTGTACACAGTATGATAGCCCATTTATCCTTTATTCACAGTATGATGGGCTCATTTCTCCTCTGAACACAGTATGAAGGGCACACATCTATCCTATATACCAGGAGGAGGGAATTTCAGGCCTCAAGAGCCGCACACAGTGCAGGTTTTCCGGATTATCTCAGCGTTGCACAGGGGTTGTAATCATTACCTGTGCAGGAGATTAAATTACTAACTGTGTGCGGCTCTCAAGGCCTGGAGTTCCCTACTCATGCTATATACAGTGTGATGAGTCTATAGCTCACTTATATACAGTATACAAATCTCCAATATACACAATATTATGGACTCACAGCTACCCTTCACACAGTATGATGTCTCCACACATACTTTATACATGTATAATGAGCCCACAGCTCCCTTATACACAGTATGATGTTCCTACTACTCCCCCATATACTATATACCCAGTACAATGTTTCCAAAGCTCCCTATACACACTATATGTTGGCCCTCAAAGTAGTCCCCACAATGTAGGAAGACGTCTAAAAGTACTATTAAAATAAAAAATTTACCTCATACATTTGCCTTACTTAGTACTGTTAGAGACTAGAAAGACACAGGAAGATCATGCTGCTGCTTCTGGCAAATATTTTCACTTTAGTGCTGGTTTCACAGCTGCACAGTTCCTTACTGCTGTACAGAATCAGCCACATTGTTGCTTTAGTCTGGACGCTGCAAAAAAAAAAAAAAAACACGAATCCCTGTGTTTTTGTATTTGCTGTGCAATTGGGACATTATAACAGCTATTCTCAATATACTAGGTCAGGGTAAATTGAAAATTAGACCGAGAGCCAAACAGAGATAGTGATACTACTTATGTAACACATATGACAGCCTATTTAGAAAAGTCACCTGAAACTACAGATGCACTTTTTAAATGTATACCTTGACAGAAGATGTGTCATGAATGCAACTAAATGACATTCATCACAGCCATCCATTAAACAGACACAACATGGGCTTTTCATAACATATCTGTTAAACTGATGCCACTATAACCTTATGTTTACTGATAACATTTACTAAGCATAGGTAAGAATAGAAATTGGTTAAAGGGATCCTGTCACCTCCAGAACGCCTCCTAAGGCTGGTTTCACACTACGATTTTGTTAAATCCGATGCTGTCCGATAAAAATTGGACAGCATCGGATCCGATTTAGCCCCCATGTTCTCCAATGGGGATCGGATCGGATGTGCACTTAATGGCATCCGATCCGATTCTGTCCGATTTTTTACAGGAGCCAAAAATTGGATCGCATCGGATCCGATGTGATCCGATGCGATCTGATTAAAATAATATGGGAGTCTATGGGGGATCGGATCGGATGGAAAATCGGATTCGATATCGGATCCGATTTTCTGTATTGAGCATGCTCAATACCCTAGACCACTCCCAAAACCTCCCACAGCCCTCCCCCAGCCATTTAAATCGGATCCGATAAAAAATCGGATCGGATGGCATCCGATGGCATCCGATTTTGAGCATCCGATGCTGTCCGATTTTCATCGGACAGCATCAGATTTAACAAAATCGTAGTGTGAAAGTAGCCTAAGCTCGCAAAACATGTCCCTGCAGCATGCCATCACTAATCTCACACTCCTTTTGTCTCCTTAAAGCATCCTGTAAAAGTGCATAAAAACGTTTTAATACTTACTCATTAGTGATTATAATTAGCAGGGGCTGTATTCTTTAGTCACCAGGGCGGGCTGTTTTGCAGGCTCCAGGATCCACCCTCTCTCTGTCTGTTTGCTCTGCTTGTGCAGGCTTTACCCTCCCCCCTCTCTGTCACTCACAGAATGCAAATCATTAGTCCTGCCTAGAGATGAGCCACAACCCCGATGTTCGAATTCGATTCGATTCGTCGAATTTGATGTTTGTTCGTCGAATGTTCGTCGAACAACGTCGAACCCCATTGAAAATAATGGCAGGCACATACAAACACATAGAAAACACCTTCTAAGGTGTCCAAAAGGTGACAAACTACTCAAAACACACAACAAACACATGGAAAAGTGACAATTGCATATAAAAATGCGAAAAGAAAAGAGATGGACGAGTAAAAGGAGGAGACACAGATATAGGCATGTCATGCCCCTCTAACATCCGTTTTTACTCCAGTATTTGTAAGGCATCATGCAGACAATGAGTATTTGGAGAGTTTTACTTCAGTATCTGTAAGGCCATGTTCAGACAAGGACTATTTGGTGAGTTTTACCTCACTATCTGTAAGGCCATGTTCAGACGAGGAGAACTTGGTGAGTTTTACTTCAGTATCTGTAAGGCCATGCTCAGACGAGGAGAACTTGGTGAGTTTTACTTCAGTATCTGTAAGGCCATGCTCAGACGAGGAGAACTTGGTGAGTTTTACTTCAGTATCTGTAAGGCCATGCTCAGACAAGGAGAACTTGGTGAGTTTTACTTCACTATCTGTAAAGCTACGTTCAGACGAGGAGAACATGGTGAGTTTTACTTCAGTATCTGTAAGGCCATGCTCAGACGAAGAGAACTTGGTGAGTTTTACTTCAGTATCTGTAAGGCCATGCTCAGACGAGGAGAACTTGGTGAGTTTTACTTCAGTATCTGTAATGCCTTGTGCAGGCGATGAGTATTTGGTGCGGTTTTTACCGCAGTATCTGGAAGGCCTCGTGTAGGCAATGAGTATTTCTTGTTTTGTACCTCAGCATCTGTAAGGCCTTGTGTCCACGCTGAGCATTGTGTCTCATTTAGGGGACTACAACAAGAGTCTCCATTTTTTCCAAAAAATTGGGCACAGACACCACTTCAGTGGCATCAATTGCCCCACAGTTGCAAGCTTAAAATGGTTGGTGAGGTGACTTTCATGCAGCACATTCCAAAATCCACAAGCCTTTAGTCTTCCCATGTTATCTGTAAGATTTGTAACCAAAATCTAAGCAGAGGCCAAAAAATCAATACTTTGAGTAGTTCATGTATACATGGATATGAAGCAAAAGCCGCAGTGGGAAGCTTACTGTGCTACAATGCAGCCTAGCAGGCCGGGCCAACCACCGACTGGCTAATCAAGTGCATCTGCTGCCTCTTCATCCTCTGTGACTGTGGGGACAGCAGTCACACATGCTTTTGGACGCAGACCTTCTACCTTTACTCGCAACAGCCAGTATGATTAGAAGGTCGTCAGTTCTTTTGGAAGTGGAAACACCTGCTGGTGTTGATCACTGTCAGACATCAAGAGCACCACCTTTAGATGAAGGCAACATAATATGTCCACCAGCACCTTCCTCACAGACCAATAGTTTGCGGGGACACCCTACTCAACCGTGTCTCAGCACAGCAGCCAGTTCTCGGTCCCTCAGATGTGGACAAGTAATAGACCATTTCCTCCTAGCCATGACAAAGCTAATAGGGTGAATTTCACCATCTGCAAGCTGTTGGCTACAGAAATGCTCCCTCTCCACCTGTTGTACACAGAGGATTTTTGAGACCTTCTGTCCGTCGCAGTGCCCCAGTACCAGATGCACAGTCGCCACTACTTCTCAAGAAAGCTGTGCATGTGCTACACCGGCATGTCGCACACAAAATCACCGCTACCTTAAGAAACTCTGTGTGTGACAGGGTGCTTTTCACCACAGACACTTGGACCAGTAAGCATGGACAGGGGCGTTAAATGGCGGTGACTGTGCACTGGGTAACTATGAAGACAGCAGGAGAAGGGGCTGCTGCCCAAGTCTTGCCATCCCCACGAGTTGTGCATCAATCCTCTGTATGTATAAGCTCCTCCACTCCTTCTGCCTCCTCAGCCTCGTCTCGGTCCTCCACCTGCAGCCAAAGCCTGTCTGGTAATGCCACCCGCGTTCTAACTGCGCACAAGGAATCCTGCACACCTCCTTACTATCATGGCAGCAGGGCTCAACGGTATCAGGCAGTCTTTACCTTGAAATGTCTGGGAAATATGAGTCACACAGCTGAGGATTTGTGGTCAGCTGTGGAGACCGAGTTTCATCAATGCTTGTTTCCACTGAACCTGCAGCCAGGGAAGGCCGTGTGCACCAATGCTGCAATGCTGGGTGCAGCCCTCTGCCGGGGCAATGTGACACACGTGCCTTGCATAGCTCACGTCTTAAACCTGGTTGTCCAGCCAATTTTTACACACTATCCGAGCCTAGATGGTCTTAAGCAGAGGGCACGGTTGCTGTGTGCTCACTTCCGCCGTTCGCATCCCGCAGCTCAATGCCTTGCATCTCTACAGAAGTTGTTCGGTCTGCCAGTTCACTTACTGAAATGCGATGTGCCGACACGATGGAATTCAACTCTACACATGTTGCAGCAACTCTGGCATCACCGATGAGCCCTGGTGTAATAAGTGATGACGTGTAATCTGGGCCTACGAGATCCAGAGATGGGGCAAATCACACAGTTGGAGTGGTCTGAAATGACCTATGCACCATTCTGTACAGCACATTATACCCATAAACTGGATATTCACAGTCATTAACACGGTTAGGGTTAGGGTTAAGCTTTTGGTGATCGAAGAGTTATCGAACATAACCGTGAACTGCCGAATTTCAAGTAATTGTTCTAATTCGACGAATGCCTCGAACACCGCCCAAAACAGCTTGAATTTGAGATTGGCGAACAAATCGAATCGAACACCGCTCATCTCTAGTCCTGCCTTCAGCTGCACATCACAGCAGCACAGACAGAGATAGGGTGGATCCTCGAGACTGCAAAACAACATGCCCTGGTGACTAAAGAATATAGCTCCTGCTAATTATAATCACTAATGAGTAAGTATTAAAACGTTTTTTTGCACTTTCACAGGATGCTTTTAGGAGACAAAAGGAGTGTGAGATTAGTGATGGGATGCTGCAGGGACATGTTTTACTAGATTATGAGGCATTTTGGAGGTGACAGGATCCCTTTAATGTATCTATCATAGCCTTCATATAAAGTATATTTCATGAGCCATTCTCAATATTAACAATAACGACATACAACAAACATTAAAGTAAGGCTGTCACATCATTTTGGCCAAAACATGCAAGGTCAAAAACCACGTCAAGGATCCTCACGCTTACAAGTCCTCCCTAACTCTATATTCCAAAAATTCACAAAAAGGACATGAATTCAGAAAAACTCACCATGTCACACCATTTTGCCCTACTAAATTGCCCTAGTTCTGTACAGATCATGTAATGTGCTTCTCTAACATGTGTCTATAAACTTAAACACTCCAGTAAATAAGTAAAAAAATGAATAATTTTTATTATCTGTATGTATATCCCTGGCCTCCAGTCATGTGGGTTACTACAGGAACATTCTGCCAGTAGCCATACCCACCATGAATTGAACGATGGTCTGGAGTGCCCTAATTTCACCACCCTCTCTGATGAAATACTGCAGCTTCATACTGATAATCATCGACACAGGAATTTGCAATAAAGTTTGGAGTACATCCCTAGCTTAATTTTTAATATGTGTATGTTCTTGAAGCTGCTGACACTCAAAGGCTTTCTGCACATCACAGAAGTGCATTGGGAGCTGTTTGTCCAAAGAAATCTCACATCTTTCCACTGATTGAATGATGGGCTGAACGGGCCCTGATGTTATGGCTCAAACTGTGGAAGGCATAACTACTGGCAGAAGTAGCATGACTGAATCAGCATCCGCCACCACACATGTCAGAGATGTACATAGCAGTAGATATGAGTGTATCACTTTGACCATATTAACTTGTGCCACATGCCACAAAGATGACATCTGTTAGCCCGACTATTCATAGGCCAAGCCTGGGGTGCTAGAAAGCAAGGAAATTCATGCATCTTGTGTTCACTTCAGAGACTACTGAACTGGATTACAGACCATGGCTGAGCAAAGCGAATGGCTCATCTCTACATGGAAAGTAAGAAATGATTATTAGTATTCTTTATCAGTTATGCAAATTGTCACATTACTGAGAAAGTAGACGGACTCTAATGTCACCTAATAAAGGTAGCAATCCTAAAAGTCATAGTTGACTCTTTAACAAGCCTTTAATATGACTTAGAATGTGTCAGATCAGAACCCCAAACTGCAGATGCTGTGTTTCAGGGTGTTGGCCCCTAATCAGTACAGTGTGTGGGAATTCTGATCTGGCTGTATGAGAGGCTAAGATGAGGTCTGGGGGAACAGCTATTCTCCTTGTGGAGAACATTCTGCCTGCTGGTTGAGGAGAGTTATAGCCACAATGCTCCTCTGGGAAATATACAAATTGTCACTTCAGTTTAGAAATGGATGAATTCTAGTGCCACCCAAGAAAGGTAGCAATCCTAAAAGTCATAGTTGACTCTTTAACTAGCCTTTTAATATGACTTAGGATTTTTGCCAGATCAGAACCCCAAACTGCAGATTCTGCCTTTCAGGGTGATTGCCCTTCATCAATGCAGTGTGTGGGATTCTGATATGGCTGTATGAGAATTTGTCTACTTCCTCACTGAAGTGACAATTTGCATATTTCCCAGAGGAGCATTGCGGCTATAGGTCTCCTCAGATTTGAGCAGTATGCTCTCCACAAGGAAAATAGCTATTCCCCCAGACCTCGTCTTAGCTTCTCATACAGCCAGATCAGAATCCCACACACGGCACTGATGAGGGGCAATCACCCCGAAACGCAGCATCTGAAGTTTGGGGTTCTGATCTGGCACAAATCCTAAGTCATATTAAAAGGCTTTTTAAAGAGTCGATTATGACTTTAAGGATTGCTAACTTTATTAGGTGGCATTAGAGTTTGAGGAGCATTGTGGCTATTACTCTCCTCAACAGGTAGACAGAATGCTCTCCACAAGGAAAATAGCTATTCCTTTAGCTTTTTAGACACTTCGGGAGTGAACAGTATCCTGTGTTAGGGGCAGTTTAGTAGGCAAAATGATGTGACAGCCTCCATTTAATTGAAAAAAGTTAAAAGTAGCAACATCTGTATATTCTAAACTTAAAAAAAGGACTTAAGTAAAAAAAACGTTAACCCTTAAACAACATTCACTGTAGTAAGTTCAAATTGCAATGAGAACCTTTCAGAAGTCACTATAACCTCTGTACTTTGGCAAAGTATACAGCATAAAAGCCTGGTTCTAAAGACGGGAAATCTTTCCTATTCTAAGGTGAATCATATGTTCAGTGTTCTAAGTTCTTTAAATATGGAAATACCTTTTCTTTTTCAGGGGCAATAGGTGTCACAGTTGTTTCAAGAGAAAGAGCATATCGTAGAAATTTAATCTGTCAGCTGCGAAAAGGCTTAGAAAGAATAAAATGACATTTTTAGCAATTAAAGAAAAAAAATGTTAACTACACTGCCTTTGTGTAATAGTTTCACCAAAAGTGTTCATTGATACATGTGTTAAGACCATGGTTAATACAGGGTAGCTGGAGAAAAGACTCATTGAAGCCATGTAGGTTCCATATCTATCCAATTTCCCTAATCTCAATGTATTAATGTACAGAACACCTATTAAGACAAAATAAAGGTAGTGAATTTTTAATATATGAATTGTACAAGATTTCAGTGACATTAAAAAGAAGGAATCTCATAGAACCTTTTCTGTTACGTGAAATGGTGTATTTAAACGGCAATCATGTAGCCGGGAAACTGATAACCTTTGTTAGACTACGCAAAAGAACTTATCATGCTAATTTAATCAGCTATGCATTGAGCATATGAGGAAAAAAATGAATTTCCTTCCCTTGGAAGAATGAATGTTAGTTTTTATAAGGTGCAGAATGCAGCAAAGTAATTTTACAGCAAAATGACAAGACGTGAAAAAAACACTTTTGATGGCTTAAAGCATTGGAAAAAACATCTTGATTCCATGAAGGGCAAATTTGTGTCTGAAGGTTTAATATATTTTGTACTTAAAACTGCTTGACTTGTATTTTTAGAGCTATAGATTGTATTATACTCCCTGACTTTGTATTAACCTTCAAACCCAAGTTAGACTCTTCTCATTGCCAATTTCTTTGAAAAGATAGCCACAGGAACTAAAACGTAGGTTGCTTATTATTTTTCAACTGAAAAAACAGTACCTTTGGCTTTTCATATGATTTGTTCTTGCCCTTGGATCACCAGCATGTAGAATTAATAAATGTCATGGCCTGGATTCCCTACACTTTTTATATAACTAACAAAAATTACTTTTTATTTATGGCCCTGTAACATATAACATTGGCCAGTAAATGGCTAACATACCACTGTTTGGAGGTACAGGTAAATTACTGTGTAATTTATACATTTTTTCCAATGTCAATATAGCCAATATAGAAAAAAAGTTTATGGTTTGTTTTTTTTTATATATATTTTTTGTTCACATTTCACACTAGCATGTTCTGGTCTTGTAAATAGCTGATTTATGTAGGTTTTTTTTGTTATGTTCATGTAATAAAATATATTTTCTTTAAAAAAAATTAAATTTTCTTGCATTTATTTTAAAGATGTTTTATACAGAGAGTTGAGAAATTATTTTGAGATCCAGACTTAAAAAAACAATTGACTACCCGCAAATACAAATACAGCAAAGCTTTAAATTGCTCTGAAAAGATGTGTTTGACACTTCAGGTTCTCTTATTGATGTTTCCAAGAGTGTAACTACAACCAGTGCAGGGGTTGCAATCACCCCCGGGCTCTGGAGCATTAGGGGGCCTCAAAAGTCCCTTTGGCCTATAGAAAAAGACTATTGCTATTAAATATTTGCAATAATTGGGGGCCCCGTTGAAGCTTTTACATCAATGAATAAAATGGCAGTGACCACTTTTGGGGATTTGTGTGAAGTGAAATGCAAATTGGTTGAATTCGCTTTGTTCAGCTAATTCTCAAAAATGTGATCCAAATTCACTTTACCGATCTATTTAAATCTTTATATACCGTATATAATCGTGTATAAGCCGACTTTTTCAGCCCAAAAATTGGGCTGAAAAGTCCCCCCTCGGCTTATACACGAGTATATACTTTTGTGCGAGGTGGGGGCTGTGTCCGGGAGCAGGAGGAGGCAGGAGGAGGTGGGGGGAAGGCTGCAATATGAGCGGCTCGTGACGTGGAGCCGCTCATAACTTATTCATGATATCCGCGGGGGAGCAGTGCATATCGCCTTACAGCCCCCCAGCACGGGGTATACAGCCCCCATCATCCCTCACAGTATGGCGCCCCCCCTCCATGCTGCCGCTGCTTAGTGTACAATAAATACATTGTTATTATCTCTCACCGGCCCGGTCTCAGTGCATTCTCCCTCCTCCCTGCGAGGCTGCGTGTCATGTGACGACCGGGGCTCACGGCGATGACGTCACCGGCCGGTCACATGACACGCAGCCTCGCAGGGAGGAGGGAGAATGCACTGAGACCGGGCCGGTGAGAGATAATAACAATGTATTTATTGTACACTAAGCAGGCGATGGAGCAGCATGGGGGGTGTGTGGGGGCCATACTGCTGGGGATGGGGGGGGGCTGTATACCCTGCTGGGGCTGATACCCACCGGGGCCGATACCGGCCTGGGGATGCCTGGTTATACCCCGTGCCTGGGGGCCTGTATACCCCGTGCCTGGGGCCTGATACCCTGGGCCTGAGGCTGTATACCCCTGCCTGGGGCCTGTATACCCCGTGCCTGGGGGCCTGTATACCCCGTGCCTGGGGGCCTGTATACCCCAGCCTGGGGGCCTGTATACCCGAGCCTGAGGGCCTGTATACCCCATGCCTGGGGCCTGTATACCCCGGTAGCCTGGGGGCCTGTATACCCCAGCCTGGGGGCCTGTATACCCCGTGCCTGGGGCCTGTATACCCCGTGCCTGGGGGCCTGTATACCCCGTGCCTGGGGGCCTGTATACCCCACCGTGCCTGGGGCCTGTATACCCCGTGCCTGGGGGGCCTGTATACCCCGTGCCTGGGGGCCGGGTATACCCCGATGCCTGGGGGCCTGTATACCCCATGCCTGGGGGCCTGGATACCCGTGCCTGGGGCCTGTATACCCCTTGCCTGGGGGCCTGTATACCCCGTGCCTGGGGGCCTGTATACCCTGTGGGGAACATGCTGGGCCTATACCAGTTGCTGGGGCGTAAACCTATGCTGGGGGGCTGTATACCATGCTGGGGCCTGTATACCCAGCTGGGGCTAGTATACAGGTACCTATTTGCATAATTTATCTCCTTTGAGACCATAAAAGATTTCTAGGAATGGAAGTAATTATTTTCTATATTGTGTATTTTTATCCACTGTAACTGGGGTACCCATAGAAGCCCAAATTGCAGGGTTATACAGCTCCACTGGCAGAGCTGATTTGCTTCTGCTATACGGAGCACATTCTAAAGGGGCCGTCACATGCATCAATATCGCTGTCAATGTCCCTGCTGCACGTGAGGTTGCAGCGATATTGACGCATGTGACATGGTGAATCAACCAGCGATAAATAACTGGTTGATGGCCGCCAGGTTTTGGGTTGGCGGGAGATGCATTATCAGCCAGCTCCCAGCGCCTCTCATCAAGCGCTGGGAGCTGGTATCCATAGTAAACAGAGGGTAACTAAGCGCCGCGCTGCGCTTAGTTGTTTACATGGATACCAGTGTTCTCGCTGGTACTGATCGCTGGTGAGTCTGCCTGTGTGACCGCTCACCAGGGATCAGCCGTCAATGTCGCCAGCGATCAGATCGATGGCGACATTGACGTGTGTGATGGGGCCTTAAGGGATTATTTGATCACCAGATCCTACAGGTGCATTATCACTTGCCTCGTCTTCTACCCAGGGTCCCTGGCTGTGTCTGGACAGAATGCAGTAGCTATAACCTTGTTCTGTAAATTTAGAATGGTGCAAGGTTAAAACCCAGGACCTAGAAAAGTAAATTTAAAACACATGGTTGTTACTTTCAAAGATTCACTATTTACTTGGTAAAGTTTGGCTTATAGAAATAAATGTAATATTAAATATTAAGATTTTACTGAGAAAATCCCTGCATGTTCCACTGAATAATTAATATCCTGCAAACAACATTTAAATTCTATCTTACATCTAGCTATCTATCGAGCTATTGAGCTATCCACATCTCTATTATAACTATGACAGTGTCCCTCTTATAAATTCTTATTACCTTAAATATGTTGATACTTGCATAAGTTACTCAAGAAAGTGAATTTTCACCACTAGATTTATGTCAACTTATACAGTGATGTTTAAACTTTAAAATTAGTTCTGTCAATGTAACCTCAATTTGAGTGTCTTGCCGGAGGCGATATCCAGTTTCTCTCCACCTAGTTTCCAAAACTTCCCTACAGAAATTAGGTCTTTTTTTAGATTATAGTTTGGGAACCAATAAGAGATCATTTTTCATGTCATGTTTGCTAAAGAATGACAACAACTCTAGCTGTAGGCAAATAAAGTATCTGCCCTCGAGCCAGCTTCATCTCCTGTCTGCGTAATGTTATTAGGGAAATAGTATGTATCAGTTAAATTTTTCATATTCCATAGATTGTCATTGATGATTTTTCGAATTGTTGCATATATTCCAGTTTTGAGTATAGTTTTTTCAAATAAGATTTATATACACTGTGTGCAGAATTATTAGGCAAGTTGTATTTTAGAGGATTATTTTCATTATTGATCAACAACTATGTTCTCATTCAACCCAAAAGACTCATAAATATCAAACCTTAATATTTTTGGAAGTTGGAGTGGGTTTTTTAGATTTGGCTATCTTAGGAGGATATCTGTTTGTGCAGGTAACTATTACTGTGTAGAATTATTAGGCAACTTAATAAAAACAAAATATATTCCCATCTCACTTGTTTATTTTCACCAGGTAAACTAATATAACTGCACAAAATTTAACATGCAAAAACAAAACCCCAAAAAATTAGTGCCCAATATAGCCACTTTTCTTTATGATGACACTCAACAGGCTTCCATCTTTAGATTCTGTCAGTTGCTTGATTTGTTTACGTTCAACATTGCGTGCAGCAGCAACCACAGCTTCCAGACACTGTTCCGAGAGGTGTACTGTTTTCCCTCCCTGTAGATCTCACATTTTAGGAGGGACCACAGGTTTTCTATGGGGTTCAGATCAGGTGAACAAGGGAGCCATGTCATTATTTTTTCTTCTTTTACACCATTACTGGCCAGCCACGCTGTGGAGTAGTTGGATGCATGTTATGGAGCATTGTCCTGCATGAAAATCATGTTTTTCTTGAATGATACCAACTTCTTCCTGTACCACTGCTTGAATAATTTGTCTTCCAGAAACTGGCAATAGGTCTGGGAGTTGAGCTTCACTCCATCCTCAACCTGAAAAGGTCCCACAAGTTCATCTTTGATGATACCAGCCCATATCAGTACCCCACCCCCACCTTGCTGGAGCCTGAGTCGGAGTGGAGCTCTTTGCCCTTTACTGATCCAGCCTCTGGCCCATCAAGAGTCACTCTCATTTCATCAGTCCATAAAACCTTTGAAAAATCAGTCTTAAGATATTTCTTGGCCCAGTCTTGACATTTTATCTTATGTTTCTTGTTCAAAGGTGGTTGTTTTTCAGCCATTCTTACCTTGGCTATGTCCCTGAGTATAGTACACCTTGTGCTTTTTGATACTCCAGTAACGTTGCAGCTTTGAAAGATGGCAAAATTGGTGGCAAATGGCATCTTGGTAGCTTCATGCTTGATTTTCGTCAATTCATGGGCAGTTATTTTGCACCTTTTTTTGCCCTACACACTTCTTGCGACCCTGTTGGCTATTTGCCATGAAACGCTTGATTGTTCAGTGATCACGCTTCTAAAGTTTGGCAATTTCAAGACTGCTGCCTCCCTCTGCAAGATATCTCACAATTTTGGACTTTTCAGAGCTTATCAAATCTCTCTTCTGACCCATTTTGCCTAAGGAAAGGCATTTGCCTAATAATTAAGCACACCTTATATAGGGTGTTGATGTCATTACACCACACCCCTCCTCATTACAGAGATGCCCATCACCGGATTTACTTAATTGGTACTTGGCTCTCAAGCTTGGAGTAGGACAACATGTATAAAAAGTATCATGTGATCAAAATACCCATTTTGCCTAAGGAAATGAAGTTGCCTAATAATTAAGCACACCTTATATAGGGTGTTGATGTCATTAGACCACACCTCTCCTCATTACAGAGATGCACATCACCTGATTTAATTAATTGGTAGTTGGCTCTCAAGCCTATACAGCTTGGAGTAGGACAACATGTATAAAAAGTATCATGTGATCAAAATACTCATTTGCCTAATAATTCTGCACACAGTGTATATTTAAAGAAATAGGAAAAGCAAAAGAAGCACTAATACAGTTTTAAGTTAGATGCAAAGTACTCCAGCAATGTTCAGTTGCTATAATAAAATATATAAATAAATATAATAAAAGTACAAAAAGTGGACAGCATTCATTACATTCATTCATATACTTCTCTTTTTATTGGCCCATGATGACTGCAATGTCTCGGTTACAGAGGAACCTATCTCAGCACTTGAGATAAGTTGCTCTGTAACTGAAATATTGCAGTCATCATGGGCCAATAAAATGATAAGTATCACGCTGGGGGGACCGGGGTGTCAAGAAGCAGGAGGAAGCTAGGCGTAAGGAGTCAGGGGAGCCTGCTCTGTCCCTGATACTGGGGTCCCTGACTCGCCCTGATCTCAAAGGTACCTCTGAGGGTGATGAGGTTCAAGCCATCAGCCTATGTCCCTAAAGCTCCTGAGAAGCCCTAGGCCTAAGCCCCTACCTCCACCCACAGACCACAGAGTCCAGCAACTTCCAAGGGAAAAAAAGACAGCAGCTTCATATTAGCGTCTGCTGACACCAGGTCACAGTCCAGAAGTGAACTGAAATTAGCAACAACAGGTGGATGTCAGCTGATCCATTTAAGGCCGAGGGGTGGGGAGCAACCAGCCCGGACACGCCCCTTAGCATACCTAAGCATTCACGCACACACCTGCTACTACATGCTCTGCTCATTAGCTTCATCTACTCACACTGAGCAGGGAAGAAAAGGCTTCATTAAATCCTACAGCAGCAGCACTTCCGTACTACAAGGCAATCAATACGTAATAAGAAGTATGTACTGCGGGCATGGCGAGTCGCCTTAGCAGCGCGAAGCATTGGCCGCGAAGCGGCCATTGCGAGTCAGAGACTCGCTCTTCTAGAATCCCGATGCATGTGCATCGGGCACCCAGCTAGTATATATATATATACATATATAAATATATATATACAGTGCCTACAAGTAGTATTCAACCCCCTGCAGATTTAGCTGGTTGACACATGCGGAATTAACTTGGCATTGTGACATTTGGACTGTAGATCAGCCTGGAAGTGGGAAATGCACTGCAGCCAAAAAGATTTTTTAATTTATTTATTTATTTTTTTTTTAAAGCGTTAAAAGTTAATTCAGAGGGTCATTTATTATTCAACCCCTCAAACCACCAGAATTCTGTTTGGCCCCCTAAAGTATTAAGAAGTAGTTCAGGCACAAAGAACAATGAGCTTCACATGTGTGGATTAATTATCTCTTTTCTGACTATTTAAGACCCTCCCCAAACTTGTGAACAGCACTCATACATTGTCAACATGGGAAAGACAAAGGAGCATTCCAAGGCCATCAGAGACAAGATCGTGGAGGGTCCCAAGGCTGGCAAGGGGTACAAAACCCTTTCCAAGGAGTTGGGCCTACCTGTCTCCACTGTTGGGAGCATCATCCGGAAGTGGAAGGCTTATGGAACTACTGTTAGCCTTCCACGGCCTGGACAGCCTTTGAAAGTTTCCTCCCGTGCCGAGGCCAGGCTTGTCCGAAGAGTCAAGGCTAACCCAAGGACAACAAGGAAGGAGCTCCAGGAAGATCTCATGGCAGTGGGGACATTGGTTTCAGTCAATACCATAAGTAACGTACTCCCCCGCAATGGTCTCCGTTCCAGACGAGCCCGTAAGGTACCTTTACTTTCAAAGCGTCATGTCAAGGCTCGTCTACAGTTTGCTCATGATCACTTGGAGGACTCTGAGACAGACTGGTTCAAGGTTCTATGGTCTGATGAGACCAAGATCGAGATCTTTGGTGCCAAACACACGTGACGTTTGGAGACTGAATGGCACTGCATACGACCCAAGAATACCATCCCTACAGTCAAGCATGGTGGTGGCAGCATCATGCTGTGGGGCTGTTTCTCAGCCAAGGGGCCTGGCCATCTGGTCCGCATCCATGGGAAGATGTATAGCACGTCCTACCTGGAGATTTTGGCCAAGAACCTCCGCTCCTCCATCAAGAATCTTAAGATGGGTCGTAATTTCATCTTCCAACAAGACAACGACCCAAAGCACACAGCCAAGAAAACCAAGGCCTGGTTCAAGAGGGAAAAAATCAAGGTGTTGGAGTGGCCTAGTCAATCTCCTGACCTTAACCCAATTGAAAACTTGTGGAAGGAACTCAAGATTAAAGTCCACATGAGACACCCAAAGAACCTAGATAACTTGGAGAAGATCTGCATGGAGGAGTGGGCCAAGATAACTCCAGAGACCTGTGCCGGCCTGATCAGGTCTTATAAAAGACGATTATCAGCTGTAATTGCAAACAAGGGTTATTCCACAAAATATTAAACCTAGGGGTTGAATAATAATTGACCCACACTTTTATGTTTAAAATTTATTAAAATTCAACTGAGCACCATAACTTTTTGGTTTGTAAGATTTATGCTTCTGTTAATAAATCCTACTCTCGTTTGCAATTCGAAGGCTCTAACTTATTTGCATCTTATCAAACCACCTAAATCTGCGGGGGTTGAATACTACTTGTACGCACTGTATATATATACTCATATATACAGGGTGGGCCATTTATATGGATGCACCTTAATAAAATGAGAATGGTTGGTGATATCAACTTCCTGTTTGTGGCACATTAGTATGTGGGAGGGGGAATCTTTTCCAGATTGGTGGTGACGATTGCAGCCATTTTTACTTTGGTTGTTTTAGATCCATCTTTATTTTTTTCAATGGGAAGAGGGTCATATGACACATCAAACGTATTGAGAATTTCAGAAGAAAGACAATGGTGTGCTTGGTTTTAATGTAACTTTATTATTTCATGAGTTATTTACAACTTTATGACCACTTATAATATGTGTTCACAGTGCTGCCCATTGTGTTGGATTGTCAATGCAACCCTCTTCTCCCACTCTTGGCACACTGATAGCAACACCTCAGAAGAAATACTAGCACAGGCTTCTAGTATCCGTTGTTTCAGATGCTGCACATCTTGTATCTTCACAGCATGGACAATTGCCTTCAGATGAGTGATGAGGCAACATTTTTTTTGTGAATGGTGAAGTTAACAAACAAACTGCTATTGGTCTGACACTAACCCTCAGTGGATAGATCCCTCCAAGACTGTTGGAACACAAAAATTGATGGTATGGTGTGGTGTATCGGGTATAAAGATAGTGGGGCCATTCTTCATCAATGGAAACCTCAATGCCTTTGGATATCTGAATCATGTAGCAATTTCAGGTTTTGATGTAGATAGGCATTCTGTGAGTCCTATAGAAGTAAGAATATGCAAATAGAGTCTGTGGAGCCTCGGTTAGGAGTCTCAAACACAGGACTAGCCAGATATCCTTCCAGGGAAGGACCCAGCCAAGGGGTGGCTCCTTGCGGAGAACACCATAACCACCATGTTAAGGTGCCCTTTTAGTCAATATCCAGCTCTTTTACAAGCTTAGAGATATGACAAGGGAATACCAAGGCCATGTCTCCATCCACAGACAGCTTTTCGGGGTGTTGCCCCTCATCAGTGTGGAGTAGAATTCTGGCTAGGTGGAAGCAAGGCCTAGTAGACCAACATCACAAAGCATTCACTGATCTCAGGGAGACCAGTCCAAGAAAACACTGCGGGCAGCTGGCTAAAGAGCTCAACACAGTGAATTCCTAGGTGCATTGCCTCCTGGGAATTATGAATTTGCAAATAGAGTCTGTGGAGCCTCGGTTAGGAGTCTCCAACACAGGACTAGCCAGATATCCTTCCAGGGAAGTACATATTTGGAACATCTCTTTAGTGTATCCTCATTAGGTCTTGCTTGCCACAGCACAAACATAAAATCATCACATGTTCCTAATGTAAATCCTGATACAGAAAAGTGACTATAAATTTCTTATTTATAGCCACTCTGCCTGGTGCACTCCATTTGCATCCCAAAGCTTCCTCTTCTTAGACCAAGTTACTGTTCATCCTAATTCCAAGATTGTTGCCACATTGGAAAGGTAGTGCATAGGTAAGTTTAAACCATTGCTTCCCTGTCTTTCCTGTGTTGTACAATAGGACAGACAGCGAAGGCATAGTTTAGAATCATTACTGCATTACTCCTGCCACTGTTGGGACCATTTTGAAAGTAGGAGGAACAGAATGCTGGTCTGAGCAGAATATCAGCAGGAGGCTAACAGAGGACACCAGATAAAGTGGCCATACATGTGTATTGATAAGCACTTCTCAGTTCCATGGTGGAGGTCACTTTAGTCTGTAATACAGAAAACCTAACACAATTTACACCATGGACTGCAGAATACAGTTCCAAATTGTGTTAATTTTTGAAGGTCATGTACACAATTAATATTTTAGCAGCCCAGGCGTAATGCTCATATATGGTCACAATGCCCATATATATATATAATGCGCATATATGGTCATAATGCACGTATATGGTCGTAATGTCCACATATGGTAATATTGTCCATGTATAGTAATGTGTGTATATGTATGTATCAGAGCTCCACCCACTCCAGGTAACCCCACCCCTTCATAGCCTCACCCATCCACATTGTCCCAGGGTTGGGACTATGTAGAGGGTGGAGCTCCTGGAAGGGCAGAGCTATGATACGTGCATAAATACACACACATACACTCAGCTGTATATACTAGAGATATAGGGTGCAGTACTAAAGCAGTACTATTAGAGTAAATACAAAGGTAGCAGACACATGAAGACTAGAAATGAGCGAGTACTAAAATGCTCGGGTGCTCGAAGCTCTGGCCGTGCATCCCAAGATACTCGTGTACTCGGCCAGAGCACCGAGCCCAATGTAAGTTAATTAGTGACAGGCTCCGCCCACAGACTTCCGGCTATAAAATGACTGTTTCTGGGAAAGGGCGGGAGGGGGGGCTTTTTCAAATCATCACAATATACAACATCTTGCTGTGCCCCCAGATGGACCCTAACAATCAATCTGCTCTCTGTGAGGTGCCAGCTCACTGTGTGCACTGAAGGGAGCTGTGTATTTGTGTCAGAGCGATAATTATTAGTGAAGAGTCCGAGCATCTCGGCGGTACTTGCTGTTCACCGAGCATCCCGAGTACCGGGATACTCGTGCGAGTACCGAGTAGTGACAAGTATACTGGCTCATTCCTAATGAAGACCATACTGTCTGAGGAGACCCAAATGCCTCTGTGTGCCAGTATTATAAAAGACACAAAGTAGATAATTGTCCATTTACAGATTTTGCATTGGGACTTAGAAGCCTCAAGTTACTCTTTGGCTGTGTATATTGTAATAACACACTCTATAGGATTTCTATTTGTCTATCTATTAGAAATTGAACTTTTGCCATTCTTATCATTGTCCTTTTGAAAGCGACCCTCTGTTTGATGGGTTAATTGGAATATTTTACAGTGTTTGAATAACATCAAACAAGTTTAAGAAAGATTTGAAGCTCTGAGAATATTTATTACTTTACTTTCAAGATGTTGGCTTGTAATGATGAATTTATGAGGGTGAATACAAGCCTGTGACAGATGGATGGCTTTGTTTTTTAATTCTTTAAAATTCAGCATCCTCTTTGGAGATCAAATTCATTTAGAAGATCAACAAAGTTAATAGTCTGTTCTAAAACACACATTTACTGATGGGGCACTGTGATTTAAAGCAAAGAAAACTTTTGAAAAATCTAAAAGAAATTCCACCTTATATTAAAATTCATACTGCGCTAAATCTGAAGTAGAAAACTTTTAGATGCTTAAATGCACCCTGGATACAGGCCTTTCTTAAACAGGGCAAACCAGCAGGTTTTAGGGCCATAAAATGAAGGCTCTGGGATACTGAATGCAATCATAAGTCTACTTCAATGATTACATGTATGATAGCTGAAATAAATGTAATAGAAGTCCTTAGAAAATGTGCAGTAGGGGAGGGAGTGTGCAGCAGAATGTTACTTTGAGGGGCTGAGATTCTCTTTATTACTCCACAGATTGCTCTAAGCCAAACCCTCCCACCTCCCTCCCCCTCCTATCTCAACTCTTACTCCTTCCATGTCACTATATAGGGTAGCAGGAACATTAGGTCTGACATTGTGCATGCAGATCCCACAGAGTCAGGCTCCTATGTGCCCCAGATCATCCCTTCCTCCTTCCTGTGTCTTCAACTTCTAGTTCTCAGCTGTCTCCTCGCAGTCACATGACTGTGAGAGCAGAGAGCTCAGGACTCGCACACTGGAGGGTGGGGTCCTTCTCTGGAGGGGCGGGGCCTCCTCCTGCATCGTGACACTGTGATTACACACAGCCAGAGAAGAAGCCTGAGAAGCTGAAGACAGAGGCAGGAGGGAGGGAAGGATGATCTTGGACACATAAGAGCCTGACTCTGTGCGATCTGCATGCACAATGTCAGACCTAATATTCCTGGTATAAACCGACAGGGAGGGAGGGAGGGAGAGGGGGGTGGGAGCAGGAGAGAGAGAGGAAGGGGGAGGGAGGGTTTGTCTTAGACCAAACGGGGGAGTAATAAAGAGAATCCAAGCCCCTCTTATGGTAATGTGCTGCACACTCCATCCCCCTGCTGCACAGTTTCTAAGAATGTCTATAACATTTATCTCACAATCATACATGTAATCACTGAAGTAAAGGTACGATTGCACTCAGTATCCCAGAGCCTGTAAGGTACTAGTTTCACTTTATAGACCTTAAACCTGCTGGTTGGTCCTCTTTAAACACTCCTTCTCCATTCTGGACTGAAAAAGTGACATTTCCAAACACTAGTTTAACAATTTGGAAAATATCCACTATTAGTTGTAAGTTATTTTACTCTTTAAGACCACCTTCACATGTCAGTATTTCTGGTGTGTATGGTGTCCATTTCTTTTCATAAATACCATACGGACCCATATTAACCCATAGCACTACATTATATGTGTCTGTGTGACCCACTTATAGACACGTCCATATTTTTCTGGCAGCACAAATACCAAGGGCCAATACAAGTCTAAGGCCAGGTTCACACATACAAATCCATTTTTGCCTTAAATCCGTTTTTGGGAACATTTTGGATGTTTTTTTTTTCAAAGTCCAAAAACACATATGCGTTAACGCATGTGTGTGCGTTTTTATGCAGCACCCCAAAAACGTTGCTAGCTGCGTTTTTGGGGTGCTTTCAAAAAACACATGCGTTTTTTGAACATGGGGCCCTATGGGAAACACTTGCATTAACGCATGCCTTAACGCACATGCATGTTTAATGAAAAAATTTGACAAAAATGTCCAGGACCTCAGGGGACACTATTGGCACCCTTAGAAAAATTGATCCGCTTTTTTAAAGGCTAAAAAAATGAATTTGTATGTGTAAACCTGGCCTAAGTGTGTGAAAAAATAAAATACAGCTCATGGATGGCATCCATGCTCTATCCATATGCCATCCATGTGATTTTCATATTTAGCATTGAAAGTGTAGGAGATACTATGTAATATTTTTACTCTTTAGCCCTACCAAAAAAAAAAACAGATGACACACAGACTACATATGGATGACACATGAATGACACTCTAATGGAAAACACTGATAATACCGTTACCATGTGTGTTTTATATGCATGTATGAGGGGGTCTAAGAAGCAGACTTAGCTTTGCTAATGTAATTTTCATATGTCAGGCTATTTCTTCACCACATTTGGTCTATTCATGTGATGCATTCATGGGCTGATTGAGAATATTGGCCCCTATAAACCTAAGGGCCACGTCACACGCATCAATTTACTGAATGATATCGTTTAAGTGACCTGCTTTTTTGATTGCTTAAGCGATATTGTTTGTGCATCGCTGCATGTAATCAAATGATTTTTCAAAGAAAAATCGTTTGATTGTTTGATTGCAGATTTGTGGACATGTTCACAAATCTATCGTTGGTCGCCCGCTGGACACGCAGCATCGTTGAGTGTCACATAGGCAGAGCAACGATGAACGAGCTCCCAGCACCTCGCAGCCTATGCTGGGAGCTCATATCCATGGTACACATCGGGTTACTAAGTGCCGCGCGGCACCTAGTAACCCGATGTTTACCATGGTTACCAGCATTCTCGCTGGTCCACATCGTTGGTGAGTCTGCCTGTGTGACAGCTCACCAACGATGTGAACGATATTGTTAGCGATCGCGCGTGCATTTGATCGCTAACAATATTGTTCAGTAAATTGATCCGTGTGACATGGCCTTAACAGTTGCAGAAAGTGGGCATCCACTGGCCATGTTTACTGTATTTTTTTTTGTAATGTGTCAGAACATGATGGCACAGAATTGCGTATTTTTCAACAAAAGCATATGCATGATGAATATAACTGTGTGTTATTCATTATTTTTCCTATGGTTCAAATGTGAAAGATATCCTTGGCATATATAGAAAATGTTATGTGAATTTGGCCTTAGAAATTTATACTCGGGTCTCTATCAAATTTCATTACGAGCTCTCTCGTCATAGCCAGCAGTGGTACCATAACATGGCTTGATTTCTCTTTCAGATAACCAATATATACAGCCTTGAAAAACGTTTAGGAGCCTGTTGTTTATTTGCTTTAATACTATAAGCTATTGTCAAAATCAGGAAAGTTTGATAACTGTGGTGTGACTCATTTGTTTTAATAGGATATAAGAAAATAACTTAGAGCAAGGCACACTAATACGTATTGCAAATAGATGTTAAGGGAGGTAAATGCACCTTTAATTTCTATTTTCTTTACAACAGTTCAAAAGATAAAAACACAGCACATCCTACTAATTGCTGATGGTTGTGAGAAAAGAAGCAGGACACACTGTGGGGAGAGTTCTGACCAAGCAGGGGACTGAAGTGGTATCACCATTAATCAGAGTGCTGTAGTTTATAGGTCAGACAATGAAAAGAAAAGGTGAACATTTGATGACATGAGAAGATCTTTTGAAACTGAAATTCTCCAACTTTGAAAAATTCCTCCCACAAATGTCATGAAAGCTACCAATTGCCCTGAAAGACACATATAACACTCCGAGCTCTCTTAGGATGATATGCAACTAATTTGCAAACACAGCTTTTTGTCAAAGGGCCCTCAACATATTAATAAATAGTAATAGACATTAGTGGGTCGATGCTTGGGGTTCCCTGCAAGATCAAACACTTTTCTATTCGACTCACAAGGATTTTGGACTAATCATGTCAGGCATGGGTGCGTGGGCTTCCCCATAATGCCCCCTGGTATCACATCAAATGGTATAAGACAGCCAATCAAGGGTCCATCACAGCCAATATAAAAGTTGAGCTCCATACAAGTTGCATCATTTTAACCTTTTACGTCATAGAGGTAGGAGGTCAAAGTGAACAACTCTTTCTTTATAGGGAGTAAAAACTGTTTGTGGTATACTATAGCAATGACGGAACATATTGAAAACATGAGTAGTAGTCTCAGTCTGTGAATTACAAGTTAAAGTTTAACTGTCAATTACATTTTTATGAAATAATAATATAGAGCAAGTGATTATAATAAACTTTCAAATATATTTCAAAAGTGAAACCTGGAAGAAAACCTTTCAAAAACCTTCCAAAAGATGTCCCCACTAGGCTGCTTCTAAATCTGACATATGACCTATTCACAGGTGGAACTGAAGATGGATCTCCCTAAAAACAAGCATATAAGGGAGTGGGCCTAAACAGCGTTCAGGCAGGGACAGTGCTAAGCTTAGGTTGTCAGCACACCGCTCATCTGAGATCTTATCTGACTCCTCTCCATTCACATTGGCTCTTCTCTGTGCAATAAGTTAATGGCTTTGATTGAAAGGAGCAGAGCTGATGTGAATGCAAAGATCTCACAGGAGCTGTGTCCTGACAGCCAGAGCTCAGCACTGTCCCTGTGTGAAGTAACCTGACCTGTAAATACTAATTAGTTCCCCTTCCCCCTTATATGGCCGTTTTCATGTGTGGAGCTGAAGACAGATCTCCCTGACAGTGACCATATGTCAGGTTTAGAATCAGCCTAGTGGGGACATCTAATGGAAGGTTTTTGAAAGGTTTTCTTCCAGATTTCACTTATGAAGTACTGTATATACTCGTGTATAAGCCGACCCGTGTATAAGCCGACCCCCCTACTTTTGCCCCCAAAACCTGGGGAAACCTATTGACTCGTGTATAAGCCGAGGGTGGACCCCAGCACAGGTATACAGCCCCCAGCAGTGTGGTATACAGGACCCCCAGTGGTATACAGGCCTCCCCAGTGGTAGTATACAGCAGCCTCCCCAGTGGTATATACAGGCCCCAGCAGTATATACAGCAGCCCCAGTGGTATACAGCAGCCTCCCCAGTGGTATATACAGGCCCCAGCAGGATTACAGCAGCCTCCCCAGTGGTATATACAGGCCCCAGCAGTATATACAGCAGCCCCAGTGGTATACAGCAGCCTCCCCAGTGGTATATACAGGCCCCAGCAGTATATACAGCAGCCCCAGTCGTATACAGGCCCCAGTGGTATATACAGGCCCCAGTGGTATATACAGGCCCCAGTGGTATATACAGGCCCCAGTAGTATACAGGGCCCACCCTTGCTGCCGCACACCTGTAAAGTAATAGATCATTATACTTATCCCTGTCACCGCTCTGACACCGCGCTCCTCCCGGTCTTCATGCTTCCTCCTCCGGTGCACAGACAATGACGTCATTGCCTGCGCCCGCCGGTCACAAGCAGGAAGAAGCATGAAGACCCGGAGGAGTGCGGTGCAGAGCGGCGACAGGGATAAGTATAATGATCTATTACTTTACAGGTGTGTGGTAGCAAGGGGGGCCCTGTATACCACTGATGGGGGGCGCCTGTATATGACTCGTGTATAAGCCGAGGGGGGGACTTTTCAGCACATTTTTTGTGCTGAAAAACTCGGCTTATACACGAGTATATACGGTATATTTGAAAGATTATCATAATCACATGCTCTACATTATTATTAAATAACAATGTAAATGGCACTTACAATTTAATGATTCCATGATATATTTAGGGGCTGTACCCATAGTTACTCTCTGTGACTTTGATCAGTGACTATAGATCAGTGATATACTATAGTAGTAGCACCTTAACAACAGCTTTTTTCACACACTGCAAATAGTTAAAAATTAAAATTATATTAATATTATTAACCAGCAAAGCAAAATCCTGCCAAAAAAGGCTAGTGTGTCGTTAAAAGAACAAATCATATATTGTTTGGTTTTTAATCTCTTAAAGAAAAAGCACATTTTAGCTTTTTAATAATTGTTTTAATTGCTCTATTTAGTGACTATACACCCTTCGACTAGTGATGGGTGAATCCAAACTGTAAAGTTCGGAGTCCATACCAAACACCTAGTTTTTGGTCATGGACTCTAAACATTTACGTCCCTGAGAAATCCGTGTTCCTGTGTAGGTTTGGGTTCAGCTGGCAAGTACCGTAAAACTAAGCAAAATGATGAATAAAGTGGAAGAATTATATTAACCAGCCTCCTGCTTTGGCCACACTTGCTACCAAGTATGATCATTAACCTCATGTTTATTCACTGTACTGACTCCAACAACCAATGAATGAATAACATAGTACCATAGTATTTAAAGTTAAAGGAAGACCTTAAGTCCATCTAGTTCAACCCATAGCCTAACATGTTGATCCAGAGGAAGGCATAAAATCCCTATGTGGCAACACTAGCTACACATTGGGGGAAAAATTCCTTCCTGACTCCACATACAGCAATCAGACTAATTCCCTGGATCAACGCCCTATCAAAGAATCTAGTATATATAACTGGTAATATTATAGTTTTCAAGAAAGGCATCCAGGCCCTTCTTAAATGTTAGTAGTGACTCACTCATTACAACATCATGTGGCAGAGAGTTCCATAGTCTCACTGCTCTTACAGTAAAGAATCCGCGTCTGTGATTATGATTAAACCTTCTTTCCTCCAGACGTAGAGGATGCCCCTTGTCCTAGTCTCAGGCCTAAGTGTAAAAAGATAATCCCAATAACTGTGGAATAGAAAGCGCAATAGGGTCTTATCTGATAAAAAATGGTGACAGGTATGCCGAAGTTAAACTGCTCACCTTAGAGGGTTGTGTCACACACAACCAGTATAAAAGGTTCCAAACAGCTGCTGCAGTATCCACAGGCTGAAGCAATAGTCAAAAAAGTAGAGGAAATATGTGGAATCCACCTGTACAATCGATCATATACCAAGGAAATCGGTGAATGTAAGTGGCTTTATTCAACACATTTCAAGGTGTATTCCTCACCCCTTCATCAGGACAACCACCATTGTCCTGATGATTGGTGGTTGGCCTGATGAAGGGGTGAGGAATACACCTTGAATGGCATTGAATAAAGCCATTTGCATTCATTAATTTCCTGTTTATATGATTGATTGTACAGCAGTGCTGTTGGATTGCACATATTTCCTCTATTCTTTCCAACAGACAATCACATATGCCCACTCTGTGTGATAGAAGCTGTTGCATCCCCACCCATTGTGCGGGCATTTGTGTTTTCGGTTGCACTATACATTAGTGTATTAGCATGAACCTGCCGCCATAGGTATGTAAAAATAAATAATAAATTAACAATAAAAAGCTGTGTGCGTTATACTGGCTGAGATTCAAATAAGGGGGACCCCATCTAGGTTTCTTTAAATTACTAAAATAAAATATTAAAAGATCAGGTAGCATGGTGGTCCCCCCCCCAACCCCCGTTTTGATACTCTGCCGAGATAAAGTGCATGGTTGGTTGAAATAAAGGATTCTTCTTTGTGTGTTTTATTTAAAAAAAATAATTTTTCTCTGTATGTGTTTTTTAACTATTTACTTAAAGGATTGGTAATGTGTGGGTCTCATCGAGACATGAATATTACCAATCTTGGGCCTTATGACAGCTGTCAATACTCTGCTACCATTAAACCCTTCTATTACCCTGATTGCCACCACACCAGGGCATAGAAAGAGCTAGGTAAGCATGGAAAGCAGTAGATGAGAATAATGATTGTGATGACATCAAATCCCAGGAAACACTAGAGGAGGCTGCCTGACTATCGAAAAATGAGCATGAAAATACAGAGAACAGCATGAGCCATGCTCACATTGGTAGTCGACATGTTTTCCACTTGAACAGTAGATGTTGATTTTTGGGTGCATGGAGTGTTGGAGGCCCTTGCATATTTGAGCTGGGATGTCCACCACTTATTTTTCTATAATATATCCCATTATTCATCAAGTAGTGTGATAAAGAACTCCAGCACTTGGGATACCCCCACATAGAAATCACCACCACTTCGAGCAGAGTGTTCAGGCACTGTTGAAACCGTGACTTCAGCAATAGTTATTAGAGCATCACCTCCTTTGAAGGTATGTGCACACAGGAGAATAGTGGTGTGAATTTTTGGAGCAAAAATCTGCACCTTCAGACTAAATATGCACCAAAAAAATGTCATGCGAATGATGCGTTTTTTTGGTGCGGGGAAGGTGCAGATTTTTTTCATGCATGTGTCATTTCATGTTAGTGACACCACAGAAACAAAGCTTGTGCCCTATGTTAATGTGTGTAAATATGATTAAAATTTATTGGGAGCATGTATATAATTTGTGGGAACTGATGAGGGACTGCATGTTTTTTTAAATATTACTACTTTACCATAAACACTGTTTGAAGTCCCGTCGGATATTATAGCCAGAGTGAGAACTTCTCTGCCTCTTCTATGCAATTTGTGCAACGGTCGCTAGGGCTGGAGTACTCGGTAGCCGGGCCAACGGTCTTTTGGGGAGTTAGTGGTGCTCGCCCAGCTCCGTGTACCTGACCAAGCTAATTAAGGGGAATATTTACAGGGGATTTGTAGATGATTGTGAGGCCACCTATGATATCTGGTCAGGGATGACCAGTGCTGCTTGTGTAGGTTCCCAGGGGATAGATAGATAGGCAGCTTGTATAGAACACTCCCCACAGGAGGAGCGGGCCCCTGGGATTTTGTATGGGTATATATGTGGATAATGGTGGTAGTAGTTGGTGCTGGGTGCAGCAAGGAGGCACAGAAAAAGCGGATGGACACAGGGATGCAGTTCTTACCAGGTTCTTTACTTGTATTTCGTTCAGTGCAGGCCAAGCCTGGTACTGTGCTCTTCCAGGTTGCAGCTTGGCCAGCCCTTAGACAATCCAGGGACACTCAGCTGAGACACCCTTTTGTAGGCCTTTCTTTGCTGCTCTCTATCTGCGCTAATCTTCCTCCTTCCCCTGTCCTGCACCTTCTTGCTACTAGTCTAAGACAGGCGACTGCGGGCCCTGTTGAGAAACAGCTAGCAAGTCCTCTTGGCCTTCTGTAGCCACTGTGCCTGGGAGTGTACACGAGGTTGACTACTGCTCATGCAGACCAGTAGCCTCCGGTTTCCTGGCTTAAACATGCAGTTTCAGACCAGATTGGGGTCAGTCTCCTCATGCAGCCAGTGCCTCCACCATGGCCTGGAAGCTGACTGTGGATTTCTCCATGGACTGGGTTCCATGGTGACCTACCCACTGGTCCAACTCCTCCCCAGCTACAATGACCCCTAGAACCACATGTTGCTCCTTCTTCTCCTTCCACTCACTGACTCTCTTACTCCTCCCACCCCCCTAAACAACTCCTCCCTCCATCCAGCAGGTGAGGACTGCCTTCTAGAGGAGTCTCTTCCTCCCTGCACCTCCTGGCCTGAAGTTGGTAATGTATGTAGAGTACAGGTGTGTCTCAGTTTCATGCCCCTGTGTTACCTGGGGCAATGGCACCACACCTGTGGAGTAGGTGCAATACCACTGTGGCGACCAAGATGCAGGGGCACCACATTTGTATAGGAGCACAATCTACGCCGCTTTTGACAGTTCAATGTGTAGAGAACTTTCAGAATAGGCATAACTGGCACTCCTACGCAAATTGTGTAAAAGAGGCAGAGACGTTTCCACTCTGGCTGCAAAAGCCGACAGCACTTCAAACTGTATTTCTAATAAAGTAATAGTTTTTCAACAATTATGCAGCCACTCATCAGGCCCCCACATAATATATTCAAGCTCCCAATAAATTTTAATTACACTTCCACACAGTAACATACGGCAGAAGCCCTTTCTGTGAGGGGGAAGGTCTCACTCTGGGCGATATATGGACAGGGAGTGCGGGAGCCAGCAAGATAAGCTGCTGCAGCTGCTGGTGACAGCCTGAGATCATTGAAACACATTGTGGGCAGTGGACTACCAATAAAGGTCTCTTTATACAATAATATTAATTATCTTGTCTTCCCTAGCGCTGCTACAACTAAATTTTAGAGACAGGAAGTTGGTATATGTAGTGCAGGAAAATCCGCTTCAAGAATTGAAATGCTGCAGATTAAAATAGCAGGCATACCTATTTCTATTTCTGCACCTGCCTATTAACTTGCTGGATATTCACTGCAGAGAGACCCAACAGCCAATCACAAACGCTGTCACAGAGAACGGGAGTCTGTGATTTGCTGTTGGAGTAATTTGGAAACTGCCCATACATTCTAGTATGGTAGATGCTAGAATATAAGTGCTGGTTACAGGATACTCCAGCAGTCAATCACAGATGCCCATTCTCTGTGACAGCATTTGTGATTATGCAAATGGAGTCCGTGGAGGCTCGATTAAGAGTCTCAAACATGGGACTAGCCAGATATCCCTCCAGGGAAGGACCTAGCCCTGGGATGGAATCCTTGCTGAGAACACCATAACCACCATATTAAGTGGCCCTTTTAGTCAATATCCCACTCAGTTACAAGTTAAGGATATGACAAGGGAATTAACAGAGCCAGGTATCCATATCAGACAGCTGTTTCGGGTATTGCCCCTCATCAGTGTGGAGTAGGATTTTTGGCTAGGTGGGAGCAATGCCTGGTAGACCAACATCACAAAGCACTCACTGATCTCAGGGAGACCAGTCAAGGAAACCACTGCAGGCAGCCGGCTAAAGCGCTCAAACACAGTGAAATCCATTATGCATTGCCCCCTGGAAATTGTAATTGAGGCTCCATGGACCCATTTGAATATTCAGAGTCTCAAACACGGGACTAGCCAGATATCCCTCCAGGGAAGGACCTAGCTCTGGGATGGAATCCTTGCGGAGACCACCATAACCACAATATTAAGTGGCCCTTTTAGTCAATATCCCACTCAGTTACAAGTTAAGGCTATGACAAGGGAATTAACAGAGCCAGGTATCCATCCACAGACAGCTGTTTTAAGCTTTTGCCCCTCATCAGTGTGGAGTAGGATTCTGGCTAGGTGGGAGCAATGCCTGGTAGACCAACATCACAAAGCACTCACTGATCTCAGGAAGACCAGTCAAGGAAACCACTGCAGGCAGCCGGCTAAAGCACTCAAACACAGTGAAATCCATGATGCATTGCCCCCTGGAAATTTGAATATGCAAATGGAGTCCGTGGAGCATGATGTTGATCTACCAGGCATTGCTCCCACCTAGCCAGAATTCTACTCTACACTGATGAGGGGCAATACCTCGAAAACAGCTGTCTGTGGATGGATACCTGGCTCTGTTAATTGCCTTGTCATATCCTTAACTCGTAACTGAGTGGGATATTGACTAAAAGGTCCACTTAATATGGTGGTTATGGTGGTCTCCGCAAGGATTTCACCCCAGGGCTAGGTCCTTCCCTGAAGGGATATCTGGCTAGTCCCGTGTTTGAGACTCTTAATCGAGGCTCCACGGACTCCATTTGCAGTGACAATGTAGATAGACTAACGTTCATCAAGATGAATAAGTCATGGATCCGCAAGGACTTTTCTACCACTGTGTCATCCTGAGTTGGCTCATCCTTTGCGATCTCATAAAAGGCCTATGCTAGGCAAGGCTTAGAGCCCATGCGACCTGAAGAAGAGCCACCACGACTTCTTCTCAGAATCAGAGTTGTGGTTAAGGATGCAGTTGTTGACATGCTTCCAGTACTCCTTCGCTATTCAGGAAGGCGCAACCTAACCTAGTCATCACTAGCATCCTCCTCCACCTTCTGTGCTGCCCCTCATCGACTGGCTGACTGTGGGTTGACAGTAAGTGGGATCTCCAACATCATCATCACCCTGTGTGCTCTCATACCCGTCGTCCTCAGAGCCAACCTCTTCCTGCCCTGAGTGAAAAGTCAAAATGTCGTTCCAATCAGGTATCTCAGTCTCATCAGCATCTACCTCATTGTCTCCACCAACAGGACTTACAGTTTGGGAATGGGGTCTACATTATGCTTGCTCAGAAACTTCTTCATCTGTGCCTGGATCCGACTCACAAAGCTTCTGGGCATCAGTGCAGATCATTTCCTCGTCTGGACTCACAGAAGCTTTGGAGCAGACCTCTGATTCCCAGGCTATAGTATAAGTGAACAGCTCTGCATACTCAACCATCTGTCTTACCCCATACTCAGACGGGTGGCTGGAGACTTGAGAGCTGTGAGGAAGCAAGTGCAAATGGGGTGACACCTCTGAGGTGTATTTGTGATGTTGAAGTTGAGGTGGAGGAGAGCCCACTTGATGAATCGCTTGCTATCCATTCAAGCGCCTGCTCTTTTTGTGCCTCATCTACAAGTGGTAGCGATCGTCTTGTGACTCGTGTCTGTACAAAAGGAATCATATCAGATTGTCCACAGAAAGAAGTAGACATCTTACTTTGGCTGGAAGATGGTCTTTCTTCAGCAGATGTTACTGTTGCCTTACTACCTACCCCACGGACACAAACTTTTTTCCCTTTCCACCACGCCTATTCCCCTTTCCACGAGCAGCATGCCTTTTGCCACTCATTTTGTATGTAAACAAATTGGCAACTCTGCAGTTGCTGGCAAAAAAAAAATTCGGATGGAAATCAAGCAGAGCTGACTGGCCCAACAGTGCTACTAGGCCCAAACTATTACCTGGGCTAGGTGCAGTTAAAAATTAGTCTGAACTTGACAGGCGGTGTAGCTTGATTCACAAGTGGTCTACACCACTGTCTACCAAATACTGCTACTAGCCCAAAAAAACTGCCTGGACTAGCTGCAGTATAAAAATTGGTTACTGGATAGAAAGGCAGTGTAGCTTACTTTACAGCTGGGCTACACCGCTGACTACCAGACACTGCTACTAGCCCCAAAAATTGCCGGGCTAGCTGCAATAAAAAATTGGCTACTGGATAGACAAGCGGTGTAGCTTACTTTACAGCTGGGCTACACCGCTGACTACCAGACACTGCTAATTAGCCCCAAAAAATTGCCTGGACTAGCTGCAGTAAAAAATTGGCTACTAAAGACAGGTGGTGTAGCTTTCTTTACAGCAGTGCTACACTACCTGCCCTAAAGGATTGCCTGAGCTAGATCTGGCCAGATGCTGTGAAAAACACTTGCACCGCACTGGCACAAACCTGCCTGGCAAAAACTAATAGGAACTGCTCTAACCTAGCCCTCAAAAGGGCTGATATTATAACTAGTCCCTGCTTCTATGAAGTAGGTCTCAAAAGGGCTGATATTTACAACTAATCCCCACTCCCCACTTGTCTGAAGTAGCCCTCAAAAGGGCTGAGATTCTAACTGGAATGATGATGGGATATCCCTGAGGAAGGTGCCAGGTGGGGCACCGAAACGCGTTGGAGGAAGAAGAACAAAGTATGAAAATCTGTTTGATGAAACCCTGACTCATTGGTGAGTTTTTTGAGCCTGGAGCAGCGCGGACCGTGACACACCTTCTTTCCCATCATCATTCTGGATATCACCGCTGGTTAGTGGTTGGTGGAGGTCTTGCAGCAGCTTTGGAGTATCATACGCCTTCAAACCAGTTGTGGGTATCACAACTGTATCAGGTGAGTGGTTTCATAGCACCACCCTGACATCTCGTAGTGTCACTAGTGATAGGGCACTATTGCGCCTCTTGTCCCCCACCCTTTTATATTTTTACGAGATTCTAACTAGTCTGTCTATTTAACTTGAGAATCGCTCAATATCTACAGTCATATGAAAAAGTTTGGGCACCCCTCTTAATCTTACTCTTTTTTTATGTTTAAAATAGTTTTTTTGCATCAGCTATTTCAGTGTGATATATGTAATAACTGATGGACACAGTAATATTTCAGGATTGAAATGAGGTTTATTGTACTAACCGAAAATGTGAAATATGCATTATTTCAAAAATTGACAGTTGCGAAAGTATGGGCACCTCAGCAGAAAAGTGACATTACTATTTAGTAGATCCACCTTTTGCAAAAATAACAGCCTCTAGTTGCTTCCTGTAGCTGTTAATGAGTTCCTGGATCCTGGATGATGAAGGTATTTTTGACCATACCATACATACAATTCCAGTTCAGTCAAGTTTAATGGTCGCCGAGCATGGACAGCGCGCTTCAAAATATCCCACAGATGTTCAATGATATTCAGGTTTGGGGACTGGGATGGCCATTCCAGAACATTGTAATTATTCCTCTGCATGAATGCTTGAGTAGATTTGGAGCCGTGTTTTGGATCATTGTCTTGCTGAAAGATCCAACCCCGGCGTAACTTTGACACTGATTCTTGAACATTATTCTCAAGAATCTGCTGATACTGAGTGGAATCCATGCGACCCTCAACTTTAACAAGATTCCCGGTGCCGTCATTGGCCACACAGCCCCAAAGCATGATGGACCCTGACAAATTTGACAGTGGGTAGCAAGTGTTTTTCTTGGAATGCTGTGTTTTTGTGGCGCCATGCATAACGCATTGTTGTATGACCAAACAACTCAATCTTTGTTTCATCAGTCCACAGGACCTTCTTCCAAAATGAAACTGACTTGTCCAAATGTGCTTTTGCGTACCTCAGGCGACTCTGTTTGTGGCGTGCATGCAAAAATGACTTATTTCACTCTCCCATACAGCTTCTCTTTGTGCAGTGTGCGCTGTATTGTTGACCAATGCACAGTGACACCATCTGCAGCAAGATGATGGTGGTCTGTGGATTGTTCTTGACTGTTCTCACCATTCTTCTTCTCTGCCTTTCTGATATTTTTGTTGGCCTACCACTTCTGGCCTTTACAAGAACTGTCCCTGTGGTCTTCCATTTCCTTACTATGTTCCTCACAGTGGAAACTGACAGGTTAAATATCTGAGACAACTTTTTGTATCCTTCCCCTGAACAACTGTTGAACAATCTTTTTTTTCAGATCATTTGAGAGCTGTTTTGAGGAGCCCATAATGCCACTCCTCAGAGAAGATGCAACTAGGAGAACAACTTGCAAGTGGACACCTCAAATAGCTTTTCTCATGATTGGATACACCGGGCTATGAAGTACAAAGCTCAATGAGGTTACCAAACCAATTTAGTGCTTCAGTAAGTCAGTAAAAGGTAGTTAGGAGTATTCAAATTATGAAAATCAGAAGGGTACACATACTTTGGCACCTGTCAAATTTTGAAATAATGCATATTTCACATTTTTGGTTAGTACAATAAACCTCATTTCAATCCTGAAATATTACTGTGTCCATCAGTTATTACATATATCACACTGAAATAGCTGTTGCAAAAAAACAATTTTAAACAAAAAAAAAAAAAGAGTAAGATTAAGAGGGGTGCCCAAACTTTTTCATATGACTGTATCTAACTAACACTTTATAAGGGCCACAGCAGCAGTAGCGGTTCCTGACTGACACACAACTGTAGCACTGAGGAAATGATGCGATGGGGAAAATGGCTGGGTCTTATAGCGCAAGGACATTTGACATACACAGCCAATAACATATGCCCTTGTTTGTGTGAAAAAAATGCATTTTGCTGTGTGTGTGTGTGTGTCATTGGCTGACAGCCTGCATCGCCCCACTGTATATGCAGGTTCTAGAAAAAAAAAATGGAGATCGGCATTATTTCTGCAGCACTGATCTAAACACCCCTCCCCCCCAATCCCCCCAACAGCCCCAACCCCCCATCCCACACACTATACATTGAAACTGGATAGTAACATTCATTAACAGTATTAGGGTTAGGGTTAAGCTTTTTGTGATCGAAGTGTTATCAAACATAACCTCAAACTACTGAATTTTAAGCAAATTGTTTGCATTCATCGAGTGACTCGAACACCGCCCAAAACAGCTCGAATTTGAGATTGGCGAACATTTCAAATCGAACATCGCTCATCTCTACTCAGAAGTCTGTTCATGTTTCCCAAACCTATGGAAACAAATTAAAGGTGTAACCAAGCCTCCAGGTGTGAAGGATCACAGAGGTATAAATAAAATAACCTACACAAGAGCCTTGAGAACAGGCTGGAGACTTATCAATAAATGACACCCCTTGGATCCAGATAGGGAGAGGTTAGTCAATCACCCACTCCTTGGTTTATTTTATTTTTCAGGCCTTCTATAAAACCTATAGACACCAAACCTTAATTTCCTCCCCAGACTTTCTACAAATTAATACAAAAAATGGTATATCAGTGCAAAAAAAATGTTTTAAAAAAAAAAAACTTGCCTGTTTTTCAGTGTATGCACATACCTTCTGGTGCTGTAGATATGTCCTTATTTGCATAGAACTCCCCAGTGTTGGTCTCCCTCTAAGTAGATAAAATACAGTTTGAGGACCCCATACATGGTCCCTTCACACATAGACGGCTTTGACTCCTACACCCAAACAAAACACCATTGTAGTACAGCGTGTGATACATAATACACCTCTCTTTCGGTTTAGTTGGAGGCATACACGTTCGACTCTGTGATAAAGCTACAAGTGTCTTTTGGTAACAGCAACCCTCTAAGGCTAGGGTCACACATGCCATGCGTTTTTTTAGGTGTTTTTTTGCCACCTGCGTTTTTGCCTGTGTTTTTGCTGTTAGGTGTGGGGGACCCCTTAAAAAGCCCTTAAAAACGCATGTCTTTTGTTTAAAAACGCATGCGAAAATGCATGCAAAAATGCATGTACATTTTGACACTTTAAAAAACGCATGTGTTTCCCATAAGGCCCCATGTTATAAAAACACATGCGGTTTTTGAAAAAGCACCAAAAAACGCTGCTTGCTGCGTTTTTGGGTGCGTTTTTCAAAAAATGGTGCATCATGCAGTATTTTTTGGTGCTGAGCCAAAAACGCATGCAAAAACGCATGTGCCATTTAGACATGTGTTTTTGCTATTGGGGCATGCGTTTTTTGCATTGGGGCCTATGGGTGCGTTTTTACATGCGGTTTTAGAAAACGCAGGTTTTCAAGAACGCATGTAAAATCTGTATGTGTGACCCTAGCCTTAGGCTAGGGTCACACTTGCGTTTTTATTTTTTAAAACCTGATCCAGTTTTCAGCTTTTAAAAAGCTCAAAACCGGAGCAGGAAACACTCCTATTATAAAAACCGGATTGCTTTACAAGCAATCTGATTACCGCCTCCAGCTCTGCTGCCTGCGTGAAAAATCATGCAGGCTGAAGTTTTCGGAGCGGTTCTAAGGCCCGCAATGCGGTAACCGGATTGCTCAGGATGTGCCTCCGGGATAAGCAAAGTGTTATCACTGTTTAAAAATAATAAATACTATAAATAATTGTGGCCATAATGTCTCTAGGGGGTGCTCACCCCCCCTAGAGACATACCACTCACTCAGCTGCGCAAATAATAAGTTACTCATGTACAGTAAGCCGACCCCTGTCGGCTCTGTACATTTTTATGAATGAAGCCGCTGACTTCCCTGTGAGCAGCGCTCATACTATACGTAATGTACGTATAGTATGTGCGCTGTCCAGGGTCCTGTAGCCATTTAGAGTAGATCTATGAGCTGCGCTGCCCATAGATCAAATGTAAAAGCCTACAGGAGCCTGGACAGCGCACATACTATACGTACATTATGTATAGTATGCGCACCGCTCACAGGGGAGGCGGTGGCTTCATTCATAATGTACAGAGCCGACAGGAGTAAGCTTACTGTACATGAATAATTAACTCATTATATGCGCAGCTGAGTGGGTGGTATGTCTCTAGGGGGGTGGGCACCCCCTAGAGACATTATGGCCTCAATTATTAATAATATTATTTTTAAACAGTGATAACAGTTTGCTCATCCCTGCGGTAGCTTCAGCAATCCGGCTACCGGATTGCGGCTTGTCTGAAGCCAATTGCGTTCACCGCATCCGGATCTGCATGCGGTGAACGCAATTCTATGAAAAAGTGTGACCCTATCCTTAGATGTAGAGGCTACCTTTTCTGTGAACATAGAGTGGATGGAGGTTTATTACCAAAACAAATATTATGTGAACATGAGCATGACCCTATATATGACATATCATTCAAATATACCAGGCCCCACTAACCTCAGTATTCTACGTTCATGATATGAGGAGTGGAGCACTGATCTTGGTGATGAGGCACACTTTTGGTTTCAAAACTTCATTCAGACCGTCCCTCTGTGGTCATTACAGGGTAGGTTCTTATCACATGGAGAAAAGAGCCTAGTCAGTAAAGTAACAATGCCCTTCCATGTTAACCCCAATCATACAGAGTCAACCTCCTCATGGTGTTGCCTGAGTCATGGTGTTGTCCTCCTTGCTCCTCTGTGCAGTGCTGGCAGAAGCCAAGCCGTCCTTTGCTTTATAGTGTTTAGTGGACTCATTGTCAAAATCAGCTGGTCCACAGTTAATTTCTCTGTACTTGGTGGGCCAGGTCACATGTTTAAATTACACTCCTCTAGCCCCTCATCTTATGTCTGCATGCCAACCTGGACCACACGCATACTAAGCCACCCGGTGGCTTGTGTGCCCTCGACTCTAGCGAATACCGGTCACATGACCACCACGTCTTAGTCACGAGCGATGTGTTATTAGTTTGTGCATGTGCAGTACAGTGTGCGTGTCAACCTAGACCACACAATTCCTAGGCTGACTTCCGTCCTCGTGACTTTGGTGGATCAAGTATCAAAATAAATAATCATTTATCAGTTTTTTCCTTTAGTTCATCATTTATTGCTGTCACCCAAGGGAATTTTTCCCACCAGTGGCTCTATTCACATACGTATCAGTGCTGTTAACAAGTAGGGAAGAGGAATAGGGCTCCTGAATGACTGCTTTTCAAAGTCGTATTGGGGGTTGTAAAAAAAAATCTGTTGTTTACTACCAGTTAAGACCCTTTTAACCACTGTCATATAAGCTAAGAGCACCTTGATATAACTAAAGCTGTGTTTGGGTTAAAGAACTTGAAATAGTTTAAAGTTCTAGGAGACATTAGAGTGTTAGGCTACCTTCACACTACGGATTTTTAAAATCCGATGCTGTCCGATAAAAATCGGACATCATCGGACCGATTTTGGGCCCCATGCAGCCCTATGGGCATCGGGCCAAATCGAATGTGCAATAAATGCCATCCGATTTGGTCCGATCCGATTCTGTCCGATTTTTTTATCGGTGCAAAAATCGGAGCCTGACAGAATCGTATCGGACCAAATCGGATGGCATTTAGTGCACATCCGATTCAGTCCGATCTATTTAACATGGGGCCCTATGGAGAAGGGGCCGAGGAAACATCTGATGTCTCCTCGGACCCGATTTTAGTGTACTGAGCATGCTCAGTACACTAAAATAGCTCCTAACTGTAAAATAAGGGGTTAAAAAAAAAAAAAAGTTTATGCTCACCTCTCCCCGAGCCCCCGCCGTCTCCTGCCGTCTTCCTGAAGGCTCTGTCTGCAGAGGTCTTCTTCTGCAGTATAGGACCTGCGGTGATGTCACAGTCATGTGACCGCGGGTTACCATGGTGGAACCTGCTGTCACGTGACTGTGACATCACCGCAGGTCCTATACTGCAGAAGAAGACCTCTGCAGACAGCGGGAGCCTGCGGGAGCCACCGGGAGCCTGCAGGAAGACGGCGGGAGACGGCGGGGGCTCGGGGGGAGGTGAGCATAAACTTTTTTTTTTTCTTTTTTTCAGCCAGGAGGCTACGATTTAATGCCGGAATCGGATGCCTATTTGGCATCCGATTCCAGGCATCAGAAGGGAGCTGATGCTGTCCGATTTATATCGGACAGCATCGGCTCCCTAAAAATCGTTATGTGAAAGTAGCCTTATACACATCTTTTACAGTGATTAGAAGCTTTGCAGTACTTGCAATTTGTTGCAAATCAATACACCATGCATCAAATGTTTTGTAAAAATTCAGCGAAGCTGGTCAATTCAAAAAAAATAAAATATTGCTGATTTCTAATAGTGCTGTAACTCCCAATGATCTTAAAGTGGTTGTATGTTCTAAAATGACAATTGTGCAGTCACTCTGTGGCTGCAGAATTATCAACTCTCCCAGCAAAAGCACTGTGCGCAACTAGGATTCACTGTTTCTAAACTTGAAATGGATTGCAAATATGATGTATGAATGTTCCCGGCCACTGCAGCCAGAGCTCCCAACTAGTGGGCGTGGCCTTGCTAAATATAAGTGTATGGATCAACGTTGCGCCCACTAGTGGGATGCACCCTCTTCATATATTTGTATTGAACGAGGCCATACTCACTAGTCTTTTTGCTTGGAACATGCATTCCACATAATTGCAATTAGTTCCCTGCTTGGAAACCAGCAAATCCTTGCATTGCACAGTGTGTGCATTGGGAGGATTGGTAAGTCTGCAGTCACATCAAGTGAAGTAAGAAGTATGAGTTTTAGACCCGACAACCTCTTTATTTTAACAGAAAACAACATTTATTAATTAGTTGGTCTAGACTGATTTATTTTTAATTGGGTGCTGTGACCATTTGATTTATTTTTAATTGTTGTTCCCTAGCTGAGATGATCGAACCTTTCAAGATTCGGTCGGTTTGTGTCGCTGAACATCCCGGTGTTGAGCAAACTGGTTTGAATTCAGAGTTTGGGTCCTTTATGTTTTAAAAGCACTGAAGTGAGCATCACTGTGGTCCTATACAGTTGGTGCTTGGCCCAGTGCGGACAGCGTGCAGTTTTTGATTGGCTCGCATTGAGCTTATAAGAACAGTTTTTTGGTGTAGTGTGTGTCCAAAATTAATGTAGGAAAATAAATTCCACACCAGAAGTGTTTTACTTATGGCTGGCTGCATGTGGGCGGAGAGCTAAACTGCCAGTCAGTGACACTCATTGAGATTCGGGTCAGTCTTGGCATCACGAACAGTGCACCAAAAAGGTGCGCCAAAAGGTTTGCTCATCACAATGCCCTAAAAATAAACAGGTTGTGGTGATGAATCTGAGCTAAAAGAATATTGTATAAGTGTGATTGAAGACTGATCTGGAAACCATTCCTGTTATCCTCTAATCTTTCCCAAATAATCTCTGCTATTCATATAATAATTTCTTTGTAAAATCCATCAGCAATATCTTGTACGGAATTAAAATTTAGCTTTAGTGGCAAGCACTAAAACGTCAGAGACGAATATCTACTAAATGAAGAAGAAGCTTTGCCAGTTTATCTAAAAGAAGTTTATTTATGAGTAAAGAACGATTAATAAAACATTGTATTTACATTGTCGGGACCTGTTCTCCTTTTTTCTTGCAGCTTAATGACATTATAGTGAGCACGCCTGGGACTGCTATGCAGATGTACTTCCTGGAGACATTGCTGCTTCAAGACAAGCCATTACTTTTTGTGGGCCCCACAGGCACGGGAAAGACAGCTATTACAAACAGCTTCCTGCGACACTTACCTCAAGAAAAATATGTTGTATGTCAAATTAACTTCTCAGTGCAAGTTTCAGCTAATCATACCCAGGACGTCTTCCTAACAAAACTGGAAAGGTACCTTGTCTTTTAATTAAAGTCAACTATACAATAGTGCTGAATGTGTTCCACAGGGATTATCCCACAAAATAATATTAACCACCCAGCATCAGTCTCTGACACTACAAATGAAATGTGATTTCTGCCATTCCATGATGTTGTAGGAACCCAAACTATATTATAATTGTTGTTGACATAGATACTGATTTATACCGAGCAGGATACAGAGCGCAATTCAAGAGAGCATGTGTCGTCTTAACTTTTTCTTATGAAGACTCTTCCATAGGAGAATAAATAGACATCTGGTCCTGGGCTTTCTGCAGTCCATGGCATATTAAAATGAATCACTAAATTGTGATTTAATAGGAAATAAGGGCCATCTGTCAGTGCAGGATCAAAGCAGCAGGTGTGTACTTGCCAACAAAAGGAGGGTGAAGGTAATGTCTTTGAGGTTGAGAATGTGAAAAGGATGTTTTTTTTCTTACTTATGGATAAGGCGTTACCTACTGTGTACATGAAATATACCGAGGATTTTATAATCTTTCACTAATATAAATAGAAACATAAGGCCGGTTTAAGAATATGTGAACATTTAGGCAATTAGAAAAATACTTTTAACCACTGTTTAGTAGTGACATCTTTTAGAAGTGCCTTCTATGGCTTCATTCGCTTTTAAGTTGCCTAGCTTTTCATAGTAACAACTCAGGTTCTTGTCACAGGAATTCCAAAAAAACAAGGTTCTTTGCATTTGGCCAAAGCTGTAATTACGGTACAATAATTACTGTGTATGTGCTTCATTGGTAGTTCAGTGTCTGAAGTTTATGTAGTGCAATAATATCTTTACATCTATATTATATTATTATCCGCAGAAAATAGCTATGCAGGGCATACTAATAAGCAACTCTGCCAACGTATGCCAACTACTTTGATGTTTGGCACACCCTGAAGGCAGTTCACTTTCATGCAACAAAACTTCCTACTCTCTATTACTTTTCCAGATATATTACCTTTGGCAATAATATTAAGTTACCTTCGGAGAGCTCACCATTGAGATATAAATTACCTCTACTGCAGGTTAATGTAATTAGCCTGGCACTACCCAGCCTGTAAAACAGTCAAAGTGAAAACTTTGCCAGAAGCTTAATTATATTTTCATCAGAAAACTAGGACAACAATATTATATAAAGTTTTCCTCCTATATTAAACTACCATATTTTTTGCATTATAAGACGCACGTTTATGCCCCCACATTTTAGGGGAAAGTCGGGGATGCGTCTTATAATGCGAAAGTACAATTACACATAGTTGTGCTGTAGGAGGGGGCTGTGGAGTGGTGTCCGGGGCTGGAGGCAGCCAGGAGCAGGCTGCAGCTGCAGCCCCGTGGTCACATGGGGCCGCTCATTATCTCCTGTAATATTCACTGCATCATGTTGTAAATCAACAGTGGGGAGCAGTGCATATTACAGGAGTGTATGGAGCCATCCGCAGCTCAGCAGCTGCAGCCCCATGTGAATAGTCAGTGCTTTCCATGCTTCCTTTGCATCGAAAGCACTTACTATCCTGGAGATGGAGGATCATACTCACCTCTCTCCATCCTCCCTGTTGCCCTCGCTATCCCCGATGACTCTGTGCTGTTCCGGCATATCGGTAATGTGAGCGTCGCTGCAGAGTGACGTCATCACCGTGCGCTGCTCACAGGACACGGATGCCAGCACAGCACAGAGTCATCGGGGATAGCACGGGCAACAGGGAAGATGGAGAGAGGTGAGTATGATATTGTTTATTATTTGTTTTAACTGTGTGCCAACATGGGGGTCTGTGCCAGCAAGGGGGTCTGTGCCAGCATGGGGGACAGTGCCAACATGGAGGTCTGTGCCAGCATGGGAGTCTGTGCCAGCAAGGGAGGCTATGCCAGCATGGGGGTCTGTGCCAGCATGGGGGTTTGTGCTAACATGGGGGTCTGTGCCAGCAAGGGGGTCTGTGCCAGCATGGGGGACAGTGCCAACATGGCGGTCTGTACCAGCAAGGAGGACAGTGCCAACATGGAGGTCTGTGCCAGCATGGGAGTCTGTGCCAGCAAGGGGGGCTGTGCCAGCATGGGGGTCTGTGCCAGCAAGGGGGACAGTGCCAACATGGGGGGCTGTGTCAACATGGGGTCTGTGCCAGCTTGGGGGCTGAACCAGCATGGGGGACAGTGTCAACATGAGAGGCTGTGCCAACATGGGGGGCTTTGCCAGCGTGGGGGTGGACTGTGCCAGCATGCAGGGGACAGTGCCAACATGAGGGGGCAGTGCCAGCATAGGAGGTCTCTCCCAGCATGGGGGGACTGTGCAAGCATGGTGGGACAGTGTGCCAGCAGAGAGGGGCGGTGTGCCAGCATGAGGGACAGTGTGCCAGCATGGAGTCTATGTGTAACAGCATGGGAGATATATATACCAGGATTGGGGGGGTTCATTTACCAGGATGGGGACATACTGTATAAATGATTTATAAGATGGACATCATAAGATGGACCCCATTTAACATAAAAAAAAAATGTTCTCTTTTCCTTGACCAAATTTCGGGGTGTGTCTTATAATGTGAAATATATGGTACATTTTATACTTAGGAACATAGGAAGTAATGTATTGATATTCATCACTTTTTTTTTATTTGAAATCTACATTTTTATTGAGTGTTGAACAATTTAGAATATAATTTTAGGAGGGTAAAAAATAATAGTTTACTTTTAGAACTTAAGTAAAACTAACTAGGCTCTTTTTTACTTTGGCTTGTTTCCATTGGAATATGTGAAATAGTTACATGTTATTGTATTGCCCATTAGCTCTCCATGCATTGATTTTTTTGTGAGCCTGTGATAGCCATGATTTTATATATCCCGAAACCATGTTGAAGAGTCAAATCTGCAGGGAACAGAGCATAGCTTCAATCAAACATACATAGGAGATGGGTCTTATAATCTCTGATAGCGACATTAACCAACTGGCAGGAGTCATGCTGTTCTGAACGCTCATTAGCACCCCAGTGACATGATTGCGGGATGCCAATGAGTTGTCATGAAACCTAGGGGTCAATTGATGTCATTATAGCACTATGAAACCCAGCCCATGGCTAACATTCATAGGAGAATGTGACTTCTATATACAGCAATGCTGTGGCATTGCTGTATATAAACCAAGTGATCAGACTGTTGCAGATTCAAGTCCTCTAAGGGGACTATTAAATACAGTATAAAGTAGTAAAAAATATTTTAAAAATATGAAAACAATAAAGAAAATAATAAAGCTCAAATTACCCCGCTTTTAGAACATTAAAAATTGAGAAATGAAAAAAATTAAAAATACACATACTAGGTATTGCTGCATTCGTAAAAGTCTAATCCATCAAAATCTTAGATAAATTAAACCTATTGGTAAACAGTGTAACCAGAAAAACAATCAAAGCGCCAGAATTTTTTTTTGTAGTCACAACAGAAATAAAATGTAATAACGGGCAATAAAAACATCATATGTACTCCAAAACAATATCAATTAAAACATTAGCTTAGTGTGGAAAAACCAAGCCTTTACAGAGCTTTATATCCTAAAAATTGAGAACGTAACAGTACTCGAAACATCAGGACACAAGCAAGAATATTTTTATTTAAATCCTGATTTGTTTTTGAACACTTAAAAAAACAAAAAATAAATAATAAACTATACATCTATACATATTTGATATCCACGTAATCGTACTGACCTGGAGAATCATACTGCTATAAAAATTTGTGAAACAAAATTGCAGAATTTCACTTACCGTATATACTTGTGTATAAGCCGACCCGTGTATAAGCCGACCCCCCTACTTTTGCCCCAAAAATCTGGAAAAACCTATTGACTCGTGTATAAGCCGAGGGTGGACCCCAGCACAGGTATACAGCCCCCAGCAGTGTGGTATACAGGCCTCCCCAGTGGTAGTATACAGGCCTCCCCAGTGGTAGTATACAGCAGCCCCAGTGGTAGTATACAGCAGCCCCAGTGGTAGTATATAGCATCCCCAGTGGTACTATATAGCATCCCCAGTGGTAGTATATAGCATCCCCAGCAGCCCCAGTGGTAGTATATAGCATCCCCAGCAGCCCCAGTGGTAGTATACAGCAGCCCCAGTGGTAGTATATAGCATCCCCAGTGGTACTATATAGCATCCCCAGTGGTAGTGTATAGCATCCCCAGCAGCCCCAGTGGTAGTATATAGCATCCCCAGCAGCCCCAGTGGTAGTATATAGCAGCCCCAGCAGTAGTATATAGCAGCCCCAGCAGCCCCAGTGGTAGTATACAGTAGCCCCAGTGGTAGTATATAGCATCCCCAGCAGCCCCAGTGGTAGTATACAGCAGCCCCAGTGGTAGTATATAGCATCCCCAGCAGTAGTATATAGCAGCCCCAGCAGCCCCAGTGGTAGTATACAGCAGCCCCAGTGGTAGTATATAGCATCCCCAGCAGCCCCAGTGGTAGTATATAGCATCCCCAGCAGCCCCAGTGGTAGTATATAGCAGCCCCAGCAGTAGTATATAGCAGCCCCAGCAGCCCCAATGGTAGTATACAGCAGCCCCAGTGGTAGTATATAGCAGCCCCAGCAGCCCCAGTGGTAGTATACAGTAGCCCCAGTGGTAGTATATAGCATCCCCAGCAGCCCCAGTGGTAGTATACAGCAGCCCCAGTGGTAGTATATAGCATCCCCAGCAGTAGTATATAGCAGCCCCAGCAGCCCCAGTGGTAGTATACAGCAGCCCCAGTGGTAGTATATAGCATCCCCAGCAGCCCCAGTGGTAGTATATAGCATCCCCAGCAGCCCCAGTGGTAGTATACAGCAGCCCCAGTGTTAGTATATAGGAGCCCCAGCAGCCCCAGTGGTAGTATACAGGAGCCCAAGCAGCCCCAGTGGTAGTATACAGCAGCCCCAGTGGTAGTATATAGCATCCCAAGTGGTACTATATAGCATCCCCAGTGGTAGTATATAGCAGCCCCAGTGGTAGTATACATCAGCCCCAGTGGTAGTATATAGCATCCCCAGCAGCCCCAGTGGTAGTATACAGCAGCCCCAGTGGTAGTATATAGGAGCCCCAGCAGCCCCAGTGGTAGTATACAGCAGCCCCAGTGGTAGTATATAGGAGCCCCAGCAGCCCCAGTGGTAGTATACAGCAGCCCCAGTGGTAGTATACAGCAGCCCCAGTGGTAGTATATAGCAGCTCCAGTGGTAGTATATAGGAGCCCCAGCAGCCCCAGTGGTAGTATACAGGAGCCCCAGCAGCCCCAGTGGTAGTATACATCAGCCCCAGAGGTATATACAGCCCCAGTGGTAGTATACAGCAGCCCCAGTGGTAGTATACATCAGCCCCAGAGGTATATACAGCCCCAGTGGTAGTATACAGCCCCAGTGGTAGTATACATCAGCCCCAGAGGTATATGCAGCCCCAGTGGTAGTATACAGCCCCAGTGGTAGTATCCAGCAGCCCCAAAGGTATATACAGCCCCAGTGGTAGTAAACAGCCCCCCCCTCCTTAATATGGGTCCCCCAGTATTAATAAACAGCCCCCCCCCTCCTTAATATGGGTCCCCCAGTATTAATAAACAGCCCCCCCCCTCCTTATCATGTTCCCCCCAGGCTGCGGCAGCTCTCAAAATAACAAACAGTTTATACATCACCTTCCGTCGCAGCTTCTTCGGGCCTCCGCTCGCCGGCTGCTTCTTCTTCTTGTGCCGACTTCTGTGACCGCGCGCAGGAAATGACGTCATCTCCTGCGCCCGATCACATGACACCGGCACAAGAAGAAAGAAGAAGCCGGCGAGCGGAGGACCGGAGAAGCTGCGACGGAAGGTGATGTATAAACTGTTTGTTATTTTGAGAGCTGCCGCAGCCTGGGGGGAACATGATAAGGAGGGGGGGGGGGGCTGTTTATTAATACTGGGGGACCCATATTAAGGAGGGGGGGCTGTGTATTGCAATATGCACGGCATCCCCCCGCCGTTGATGGACGGGGGATGCCGTGCATATTCATTGCACTAATGAGGCGGCCCCACGTGACCGCCTGCGGTCACCGCGGCCCCCTCCTGCCTCCTCCAGCTCCCGGTCACAGCCCCCCCCCACAGCATACCGTATGACCCGTGTATAAGCCGAGGGGGGGACTTTGCAGCCCAATTTTTGGGCTGAAAAACTCGGCTTATACACGAGTATATACGGTACTTACTTATTTCATTTACTATTTTATCATGTGATAAAAAGGATGGTGAAAGGAAAAAACTAAAGGTTGCGCCACGCTGATCCCACACATAAAATAAGGGTTAATCAGGGATACACTCACCTGGCACTGTTGTGCACCGCACAACAGGGAAAGGAATACAAGGTGAGTGTAAATTCGGTCAGTTGTTGTTGAGGCGGCCTTCCACTTGGCTCCGTGTGATAAGGCTCTGAGGTCAGGGCGACCGTGTCCACCGGGCCTGGACACTTAATCCCAAGGGAGGCAGCTCTATTGCATGTTCAGCAAGGTCTCTCCTCCAGCAGCTCTCATACCACACCCCGAAGGGAGGAGGGTAATAATGAGAAGGAAAAATAGTATGGAAGTGAGCGCTAGAAAAGACCAGGGAACTGAAAATTAAGAGAATTACCTCTAAGTTTATTAAAAAGTGGGTATAGCGAGCCCTCAGCCACAACGCGTTTCGACAAACGTCTTTCTCAAGTGGATGTTCGGCTCAAAGTGACCATTCCTTAAATATCAACATCTTCGATGATATAAAATGGATGGTGTCATTCAAATGTTCAACTCATCCTGTAAAAATCAATTCCTCACATGGCTATATCAACAGATAAATAAATAAGATATGACTCTAGGAATAAGAGGAGGAAAAAATGAAATTGCAAAAGCAAAAAAAAAAATCACCTGGTCCTTAAAGGGTTAACAATAGAGATGCGCACATCTGGCAGAATTCAATTTCAGATTTTCCAGGAAAATTCTATTTGCATCAAAGTTATTCTTTACAAATTTGTATTTCCTGGCGTATAAGACGACCCCCAACTTTTCCAGTTAAAATATAGCGTTTGGAATATACGTGCCGTATAAGACTACCGGGTCATTCCATGTCAAGTGAACCAATGATTATTACCTCTATATTTTTAATTCTTTTGAGATTTTGTTATTTGATAATAGCATGTCAGACAATGCAAAATGTGAAGAGAAAATTTTTTTAAAAAATTTATTTTTTTTTTAAATGATTTTCAAAGTTCGGAAAAAGTGTGAATTTCGCTGTTGCCTGCCTTTACGTTTAACCTCATAACTCAGGCTAGGAATAAGATAGAGAGACAAAATAAACACCATTCTACTCAGAACTATACAGGCTTTCACCAGATATGTCACAAGAGGATCTTTGTTAATATTTTACCCATGTGATCGCAAGCGCAAAACTTTAAAACGTATTTCCGAAAAATCGGCGCGCTTTAAATATTTCAAAAACTGCCCATGTGTCTGCATTGCTCTTAGCCACATCTGTACCAAATTTCAAGTTGGGATCGCAATGGGATCATATTTTAACATATTTTACTATTAATAGCATCAATGGGTCATTCCATATCAAGTGATCTAAATATGAATATTTTTTTTTACCTGACGTCTTTAGATTTTTTTTTTTTTTTTTCCTTTATGAAGTACTACTTTAGTTAATTACAAATTAAAAGTTTGGAATTTTTTTCTTCATCAGTTAATTTTTTACAGATTTTTAAAGTTTAAAAAAAGGGTGAATTTTGGCCTGGTATGACTTTACATTTTTTTATCTCGGGCTAGAAATAAGATAGAGAAACAAAATAAACACCATTCTACTCAGAACTGTCCAGGCTTTCACCAGATATGTCACAAGAGTATATTTGTTAATTTTAATTTTTTACCCATGCGAATGCAAACGCAACATTTTGAAACGCATTTCCGAAAAAACGTTTTAATAAAAATTTTCCAAAACTGCCCATGTGTCTTTTATGCTCTTAGCCACATCTGTACCAAGTTTCAAGTTGGGATCGTGATGGGATCATATTTTAAAATATTTAACTATGGTTAATCTCATTTTTATTAAATTTTGAAAAAACATATGAAAGACATACATTCAATCTTTTAACAAAATCTTGAGACATATAAAATATACAAAAAGAGAATTCACAAAGTTATTAGTAACTTTAAGATAAGCTGCAAATTTACTTTTGCGCTTATCTCTGGTGCAATATATACTACAATCTAAATATAATTCCAAACACTCAAGTATACAACCTTTCTCAGGGTTTTGAGATGTTCTGATGTCAAGGGGACAAGCAGCCCCAGCAGAATGATTTTTATCACTTGGCCCCTTCTAACAGGTTGACCACGTAAGTGGGGTCATTACCCATTGAGGCCTAGTTGGAATAGTCTATCGACTGGTGTACCGGAAAGGAAGGCCGAAATATTAATGATCTACTCACAGTTCAGAGTTTCCGATACCTGTCTAATGTTCACTAGAATTCTGAAGGTATAGGTATAGAAAGGAAATACCTAGACTGAATGTATCAGATGGGAAGAAAAGAGAGATAGAAAAGAAGAGAGAGAGAAGAGAAACAAAAACCATTAGAAAAAGTTATACTGGGAAAGAAAAGCCACGTAAGAAAAAAAGAAAAAAAGGAGGGGGGGACGGGTGAGGTATGGGAAGGAGAAAGGGTACTCATCCCACTGGCTCCCCATCAGCCAGAGGTCGAGCCATATTATCTGTGCTGGAAAAGATACTCCTAAATTCTGCAGAGTCGTGAAAAAGAATCCATTCAACCCAAATCCCTAAGAATTTGTTCCGAGATCCCGACGCATCAGCTGCGAGCTCCTCCATTCGATATGTGTCCATCAAGTCTTTGAACCAATCAAGTAGAGATGGAGCCCGGCTTGATTTCCAGAACCTCGGGATCACAGCACGAGCAGCCGAGATGCAAAAGCGGAGAATATCCCTCTTCTGTAGCCCAATAGGAAAGCCCAACCTGGAAAAATGGATAACATTGCCGATTCTGGGCAGCATTCGGCTTGTTTACCTGTTATCCGGGCGTATGCATTGAAAACCTCAGACCAGAACCGCCGGATTTTCCCACAACTCCACCAAATGTGTATCATTGTACCCTTCTCTTCCCCACAGCGCCAGCAGGTATCAGGGGTTCCAGGGAACATGATCCGGAGTGTCGTCGGGCACAAGTACCATCTAGTGAGCAGCTTATAGCTTCTTTCTTGTGCAGAACAAGCGCTAGCTAGTGAGTGAGTAAATATAAAGCATTTCTGCCAATTAGCTTCTGAAATGCTACACCCCAATTCCCTCTCCCAAGCACGTTGGAAGTAAAGGGTGCCCTGCTCTCTCATGGACCCTAAGGCCTGGTATAGAACTGATATTTTGCGCCTCGGTGGAGCCTCCAGTTGGAATAACCTCTCCAATACGTTGGGCGTCAATCTTACCCTGCAAGAGTGCTCAGCTGAATATAAGTATGCTCTGTATTGGAGAAATTCGAATCACTTAAGAGGTCTCGTAGGTTCTTTGAGTTGTAACTCTGCCATCGGGGGCAAACCACCACTGGACAGAGTCTGTCCTACTCGGGTGTCATCCACAATCCGCCAACATAAAAATCTCTGCCTGTCAAATCTGGGTGGGAAAGATGGGTTGGAAAAAAGGGGAGTCAAAGGGCTAAGTCTGTCGTTTAAGCGGAGGGTTTTCGTCACTAGGTGCCATACCTTCAAGGTGTTTCTGGTCATGTCTGTCAAAGGTACTAGGTCTGTGGAGTCTTTAGGGGAAATCCAAAGCAGGTGTTTCAGTGGAATCCCCAAACCCTCTTGCTCCACCCCTACCCATTTCTTGGAGGACGCATGATAATGCCAATCTAGAGCTCTAACAAGAGAGGAAGCCACAAAGTACGCTCGTATGTTGGGTAGTCCAACCCCTCCACTGGTCTTGGGCAAGGATAGGATATTCATTCGCAATCTGGACCTCTTGCCCCCCCAGACAAATCTAAGGATCATAGATTGCATTTTGGAGAGGAAGCCTCTATCCAATAGAACAGGAACTGTCTGAAAAGTATATAAGAGTCGGGGCAAGACATCCATCTTGACTACGTTTATTCTCCCGAACCAGGATAGCTTTAATTGTCTATAGGAGGTAAATGCCGATTCCGCGTTAGTCAAAAGGGGTTGATAATTTAAATTGAATATTTGTTTAAGATCTTTTGGTATAAGGACTCCCAAGTACTTAATGGCTTCTACTTTCCATTTAAATGGGTACTGTTTAGATAGATGAGAAACCAATTCTCCAGGCAAAGAAATATTGAGTGCCTCGGTTTTGGAGCAATTCACTTTAAAGTTGCTCAATTGTCCGAACCGTTCAAACTCCATTAAGACTGAAGGGATGGAGACCAGGTGCTGGGAGATGTAAAGTAGCAGGTCATCTGCAAATAAGGCTAATTTGTGATGACTCTGTCCCAGCTTGACCCCATGGACGCAATCATTGGACCTAAGTGCAAAATATTTAACTATTATAGTGTCAATTCAAAAGTCACCAAGAACACAATCAGTCATTTTTTCACAATTGCCCGTCAATAGTTTGAATTTGATATAAAGAAACATAGTCTTGTAACATCTCAAATGAAAGCTGTTACCGTTCTGAGTAAAATGATGCCTCTCCCACTTCATTATCTTATTTCTAGCCTGAGATAAAAAAATGTAAAGTCATACCAGGCCAAAATTCACCCTTTTTTTAAACTTTAAAAATCTGTAAAAAATTAACTGATGAAGAAAAAAATTCTAAACTTTTAATTTGTAATTAACTAAAGTAGTACTTCATAAAGGAAAAAAAAAAAAAAAATCTAAAGACGTCAGGTAAAAAAAAATATTCATATTTAGATCACTTGATATGGAATGACCCATTGACGCTATTACTAGTAAAATATGTTAAAATATGATCCCATTGCGATCCCAACTTGAAATTTGGTACAGATGTGGCTAAGAGCAATGCAGACACATGGGCAGTTTTTGAAATATTTAAAGCGCGCCGATTTTTCAGAAATGCGTTTTAAAGTTTTGCGCTTGCGATCACATTGGTAAAATATTAACAAAGATCCTCTTGTGACATATCTGATGAAAGCTTGGACAGTTCTGAGTAGATTGGTGTTTATTTTGTTTCTCTATCTTATTTCTAGCCCGAGATATGATAGAAAATGTAAAGCCATACCAGGCCAAAATTCGCACTTTTTTAAAACTTTAAAAATCTGTAAAAAATTAACTGATAAAGAAAAAAATTCAAAACTTTTTTTTTGTAATTAACTAAAGTTGTTCTTCATATAGAAAAAAAATTAAAAAAATCTGAGGACGTCAGGGAAAAAAAATATTCATTTTTGGATCACTTGACATGGAATGACCCTACCCCTCTTCTACGGTATTATCCTCACATAGCCCTTGATACAATATAATGGACCCACATATAGAATAATGGCCTCTACATGTATTCACACTGTATAATGGCCCCCACACAGCTGTCAAATAGCCCTGCATAAAGTATAAAGGCTTCCTCATAGCCCTCCAAGTATTATCACGCTCCCACAGAGCCCTCCAAATATTATAATGTAGTATAATCGTGACTATATATTATAATGCACCATCTATAGTCACCCATTATAATGCACCATCATAGTGCTCCATATAGTATAATGCACCCCATAATCCCTCCGTATACTATAAGCATGGAGAGGGGCATGTGCCAGCGCTGGGGAGGGGGGGGTAGGTGACATGGAACGGGGGTTGTGCCATAGTCGGGAGGGGGATGGGGGGAGTAAAGGGGGCAAACTTTCATGTCAGACAATATCATACAGAGGACAGGTGATTCTCATTTTCAATAATTTCCAGGAGCTCTGCGAGCCGTCAGTGAATGCAAACCTGCACTGGCCTGGAGAGTCTCCTACATTTGTAACAATGGCCCATTTTACATCTAATCCTGTGCTGCGTTTGGCTTAATTTGCGTTTGGATGCATTTTTACCACTAAAAATGCATCCAAACGCATCCAAAAATGCACCCATAGGGCTCAATACAAAAAGCATGCAAAAACGCATATGCGTTTGCAAAAATTCAAAAAACATGCGTTTTTGCAAACGCAGTCCTAGATGCAGCAGCCCACGTTTTTGGCTGCGTATTTGCATGTGTTTTCAATGCGATTTGCAGTGAACCGTATGGATGTGTTTTTGGATATCTTTGAATGCGTTTTTAGCTGTAAAAACGCATTCAAATGCAAATTAAGCCAAACAGCACAGCATTAGATGTGAAATAGGCCAATGTGTCAGTCTGGAGATCGCAGAGAGTTGGCCAGGCTGACACACTGTAACAAACCCTCAGCATTAAGAGGAGATAGTCAAAGCAGAATCTGGGTGTATATACTGTAAATGTGAACTGTGACAAACTGTGAGCAGTGTCCTCCAGTCTGCAGGTCTGTACTGCTGCAGGGGAGGAGAGGGAAGTTTTTATAAGCACACATTCCTCCTTATCAGCAGTTATCCCCAAAGTGTGATTCAGGATCTTCTCCCTCATCTGCTTCTTGTTTTCAATCATCAGAGCTGGGTTTGAAGGATGGGACCTTTCAGAGGACAATCTCCTCCTCCATATACAACTCAGGTGATTGAAAAACTGTAAGCAGTGACTGACACCACCACAGACACAAGCACAACCCCCACCCTCCTCACAACCAGGAAGAAGGGAGCAATAGTGACTGCTGTACCTGCGGTCGGGGGTTTGATGTCTGGCTCCTTCATGCTGGGGGTAGCAGAAACTTCAGCTGAGATGTCGCTCTGCTCTACTCCCTTCTCTTTCCTACTGGAGAGAGTGTCCGGACCCAGTGCACTGGGTGGCCGTCCTGTCTCTTTGCCAGTAGGTGGCGCCCTGCGCCCGGCATGTAAAACAACCCCTGATTTTTCAGAATATTTTCAGGGGTTAAAAAGTCATCTTACACGGCGGAAAATATGGTAACTTAAAAATATAAACTGTAGAAAAAAAAATTATACTCCCCTCACCACTAACCTTCCCAGCCACTTCGCTGCTCAATGCCCATTGTCCTATCGTCAAAGACACTTCTTTTTTACCCTAACCCAAACTCTGGTTCATTAAAGGTTTGGAATTCTGCCAACGTCCAGTCCTCTGAGAACACTGAGTGTTTCATGTAGTGACTTCATGCCAGTGCGGCTCCTATTGACCTCTAAGGCCTGGTAGCAGCTTGAGGTCAAGGAAATGTGCAGTGATCTTAGAGGCCTGGTCATGACTGGAAGTTAAAATGAACAAGTATGCAACTGGGGAAACAAAAGAAGACTCTGCAGATGGGATGGCAGCCAATGAGTAACAGAGGAGCTGGCCACCATTTTGCTGAATTTATGCAAATTAAATTTTCAAAAATCTATATTTTCAAAAATGAGTATTTTCGTGTATTCAAGTACAATTTATTTCCATTCAAATAAATTAACTCATCCCTATTTAACAAACATAGCTGGAAACATAATTTGGTAGCCAGCTGGCTATCCAAGGCAGCAATTCTTTACATTTGCTATGCAGTACACATCAGTAGCACTTTAAATATCAATCTTTGCATTGCATTAGCAAACTATGTTCTATAAATCCTTATACAGGCTGCCATAAAGCCGATCCCCTGAATAATTGTGATGACCAGTGTTTCATGTATGCTGTGCATGCAGAAAAGTGAAAAGTTAAAATAACATACTAATGAAGATCAATGAGAACCAGAACAATTCAACCCGTGAGATTTTAAATGCACTTCAATTAAAAACAATTGACTTAATGCAGTAATTCCATCGCTCATCTATTATATAATCACGAATGGGTTTTTTGCCCCTTCTGAGTCCGCTCGCGCTGCGAGTCAGCGTGGTCATGTGGATACGCCCGAAGCATTGGCCGCGCAGCGGCCATTGCGAGCAGTTCTAAGGCGACTCGCTATGCCCGCGCAGCGGGCATGGCGAGTCGCCTTAGCAGCGCGAAGCATTGGCCGCGAAGCGGCGATTGCGAGTCAGAGACTCGCTCTTCTAGAATCCCGATGCATGTGCATCGGGCACCCAGCTAGTTTAGATATATTCTTCAAGGGGTTATCTACATTTGGACATTTGGGACAACAATTATAATTTTTCTTTTTACTTAAAGGGTTTGTGCTACGAACAATTGTACATTTTTAATTAATAGATCTTATAATAATAAGTTCCACAACTGGATGTAATAGAAAAAAGTGTTTCTGTCCTCAGATGTTCTTATAAATGTGCCCCTGTGTAATGGATGTGTCCCATCATGCAGAAAGAGGTCGGATATACCACATCTCTTGGAAAGGGGGGGGAAGTAAAAGAGAGTTTACAGACTTTAACGTAACTCCAATAGGTGCAGGGATTGCAATCGCATCCGAGCTCTGGAGCCATGGGGGCCCCAAAAGTTCCTTTGGCCTATGGAAATAGACTATTGCTAATAAAGACTTGCAATGATTGGAGGCCCCATTGGAGCTTTCACATCAGGGCCCGTGAGCTTCCAGTTACGCCACTGGAGACAACCCATAAGAGCTATTGAAGTGATCAGCTGATTGTGTCCCCACGTCCCTACCTTGTGGGTGAAATAATTAGTATTACTACCTAAATACTATAGAGATTAATATACAAACAGCCCTTTGTTCTGGTTGATAAAGGTTATCCCTCTCTGCCAAGTCCATATACCCTATTTTGAGATATATTTACAGAGTTATCCTTATACAGGACTAATGTAAAATCTCACAAATAAACAACTATAATTTTAGAGTGAATTTAACAGCAGGCAGATAGCATTTCATTAAATCACCCTGCATTTTGTTTCTACCCTCAAACTCTAGAAACGACCTTAATTAAAGACATTTTCAACCTGCATGAAAGACTTATATAGAAAATTGCCTTCTTTTCTTTTCAAGTTATGTTCCCTTTTACATTTCGAGCCAAATCAGACAGTAACAAATGACAGGAACATTGGGAAGCATTTATCAAGGGTTATCACCCACAGTTACCAACCATTGCTAGCATTATTCCCTACTAATTGGCTGGTGACTAAATTGCCGCTTACCGGGCTTTAACTATAATCATGAAACAAATGTCACCTGGTTCAATACAACATTTTATGTAGAGCGGGGAGCTTAAATATGTCACTGTTATCAGATCTGATATTTACAATGTTTGTAAAAGGACTATATTGGGTAAATCAATGTATTTGTTACAGTAATTGAAGTTGATTACCCTATTTTACATTTCTTGGCAGTATAAAATAGCTAATCATTCTAGATTGCATATATCTGGCTATGAATACTGCATTCCCTCAAATTCACACTTTTATTGCCTGAGTAAACAAGATGGCAATGACACATTTTTAAGATTGAAAAGGAAATATTTTTTTCTGCCCAGAGAAATAATGAACTACAATACCTGGCTTTTTGTTATAACTTTGATATCTTACTCCATAACAATGCTTTTATCAGTTAAGTAAAAAGTATTTGCATACCGTTTTTAGGACCATTTTGTTTCCTATAGAGTTGTCTATAGTGCAGAACAATTAGGCCATTTGGTCAGTATTTTTAACCCAAAATGTGAAATGGAAGAATCAGAGTGAAAGTATAAGTGAAACGCGGGCAAGAATTCAGCTTTTTTCACCCAATCCTGGTTTTGACTTGCAAATACTGATGTAAAATACTGACCAAGTATTTAATGTGTGAACTTGGCCCTTGGCACTGGCACTGACAGCTAGACTTATTCCTAACTTCACACTGGCACTGACAGCCAGTTCTGCACTGATTCAAAGACATATCTGGCTAGTCCCGTGCTTGAGACTCTTAATCGAGGCTCCACGGACTCCATTTGCAGATTCTACGACAGTTAGCTGTCAGTTTGTGTTGGGGGCATCTTTACAGCCGCCATTCACTATGCACAGAGTGGCGACTGAAACTGCACTGGTGCCACCCCTATGAGTGAAAGCCCAAGACTGCTGGGTGGAATAAGGATCATTTCCTCCTGTCAACAGGTTTACAAGTACAATGGCAGCTTGACTTTAGAATGCTATTTACCTTCAGATTAACCCAATTTCTGTAAATTAATAGCATTTTTCTGCATAACAGGTTTCATTTAAGAGAGGAAATGGGGCAAAGCTGTGTCCTATGGTTACAATTTTGACTAAAAGCAACTTTACTGTCTAGCATTGTATGCTGGGCCAAATGATTTGAGCCTGGCAAAGGTTGTGGTTTGGAAAAATGTATGGGATACTGTCACGTGTATCACAGATACTGAATGTAAGCTACAGTATTAAGAAGCTTTACAAGTGAGTCCATGGTAAATTGATAAAGAAGTGCCTTAAGTAGAAGGAAGTGCCATCTGAAGCAATGACTAATTGGTTAATGTTGAGAGGAATTTGTAATAATATGAGCTGTGTTGTCTCTCTCTGTTCCCACCCATACATGATTTAATAGTTGGCTGCTTTGGACCTTCATTGTATGCACTGCACATGTCAAAATTTAAGAAGGGTCTGGATGCCTATCATGAAAAATAATATAATACAAGTTAGGCCCCTTTCACATCAGCGGTATTAGAAAAATGCGGCAGTTGAGGTGAAAAAAACGCATCTGCCACCTAACCGTCACACTTGCGGTTCACCTGCGGCAAGCCCCATGCAATGTCTGTGGGGCTTGCGGCAGGTGCGGCAAGTGCGGTATAGTTGCGGTTTCGGCACTTGTGGCAGATGTGGCCGCGAAAAAAACTTGCATCTACCGCAAGTGCCGAAACCACACTTGACCGCACACTTGCCACAAGCCCCATAGACATTGCATGGGGCTTGCCGCAGGTGAACTGCTAATGCGGCCATTATGCGGTAAGTGCGGCAGATGCGTTTTTTTTTAACACAACTGCCGCATTTTTCTAATACCGCTGATGTGAAAGGGGCCTTATATATAGTAGATTATTTTTTAGGACATTGATCCAGTGAACTGGTCTGATTGGTGAATTTGGATTCAGGAAGGAATTTTTTTCTCCAATGTTGGACTTAGTGTTTGCCCCATGGGGTTTTTTGCCTAGATAGACTTAAAGTCTACCTTCAAACTAAAAAAACTATGAAACTATGTATTGGCACATGATCACAATAAATTTTAACTTACAAAATGAATGGACGCTAGGGATGGGCGAATCTACTCACTAGGATTCGTTACTCTGCGAGTAATAGTGGAATCGCAGGACTCGGTACTCTGCAAGTTTCCAAGCTATTACTCGCACAGTAACGAGTCCATCATCCCTCCGTCTCCCCCCCGCAGCCTCCCCACCCGATCCTAAGTTAGGACTCAGGTGGGGAAGCCGGCAGTGAAATTTGCTCACTGGCGCTTCCTCCTCTGAGTCCTGACCAGGGGTGGGCTTGGGGGGGGGTGTGAGTGCACCGGACCGGCCGGCTACTTACCGCTGCCTCCGCCGCCGCCTTCCTCAGACTCGCTCCCCGTCTCTCTGCTTCTGTCTCTGGAGATTCCCGAGCGGTGACAGAGCAGTGAATAAATTAACTTCTGTCACCGCTCAGGAATCTCCGGAAGCAGAGAGTGTCGGCCTGACAGCAGGGTTCAGCTCAGGTCATAATGACCTGAGCTGCACCCTGACTGTTTAGTCAGTTCTCAGCTCTGCTACATCCCTGTGTGTCTAAGCACAGACAAGGATGTAGCAGAGCTGAGATTGCGTTTTGGACTACGTCGGACGGAAGAGAATTTTTTAAATAAAGATTTAGTCCCTAATTGTCATCTGTTTTATTTCTAATAAAATTATTTTTCTCTGTGTTGTGTTTTTTTTTCTATTGATTACTGGAAATTCATGGCGGTCATGTCTAATATTGGCGTGACCGCCATAAATTTCGGGCTTAGGGCCAGTTGATAATACAAAGCTGGCCCTAACCCCTTTATTACCCAGTGAGCCACCAGGCACCAGGGCCACTGGAAGAGCGGGGTTCAGCGCCAGAAGATGGCGCTTCAATGAACGCGCTATCTTCTGGGGCGGCTGCGGGCTGCAATTTGCAGCGGGGGGTGCCCATAAAGCTTGGGCCTCCCTGCACTGCGGATTCCTGCCCCCAGCTGCTTAGCTGTACCTGGCTGGACATAGAATTTGCGCGGAGCCCCACGCATTTTTTTATTATTTCATGAAATTCATGAAATAATAAAAAAAGGGGGCTCCCCTATATTCTTGTGTCCGGCCAGGTACAAATAGGCACCTGGGGGTTGGGGGCAGCCCGTCGCTGCCTGCTGGATCTGGCTGGTTACAGAAATACGGCGAAGCCCACGTCAAATTTTTTTCTGAAAAATCCATAAAACATTATATTATTACATATATCATTATGACCTGAGCTGAACCCTGCTGTCAGCCCGACTCTCTCTGCCTCCGGAGATTCCCGAGCGGTGACGGAAGTTAATTTATTCACTGCCCTGTAATATAAAAGCGCAGTATCAGTTCTCACCAGCATCACTCAGGATTCTATCTGGCAGTATAAAAAGCTTACAATTGATCAATATGAACAATTTTAACACCTTTGTCTCCTTGCTTGCTAATCCTTAGCACTCCCCAAAACAGATGGGGCCTATCCACCTGTGTCGATAACAATTGGGCTTTGTAATTGATTCCCAGCGTCCTTTTTTTTTTCTAAAATTCTATAACCATGAGCTACGCTCCCACAAACAATTTGGGATCATTATAGAATTCCCTGTTGTGTACTTGAAGGATACAGATTTATCGCCAGGCAAGTGGGACACTGAATTTGTTCTCACTAAGTGAGGTCCATTGTCACTTTCAATTGATTTTGGGAAGCCCGCCGTGTGAAAATACATCTTTCCACAAGAGGAGGAGACGTTGTTTGTGGCAGTGCAGGGCCTCAACACCCATTTTGAGGAAAAATCATCAACATGAACAAGCGCATACCTGAAATCCTCCCTTTGCTGCGAGGGAATGGACAATGAAGTCAATTTGAATCGACTACATGGACCATCAGCCCACTCTGGGGATGGCACATTTTTTTCCTTTGTACTAGCTGTAAGGAGCGCTTCTGTCTGGCTGAAACCAAAGAGCTGAATGATTACAATTTAATCAGAGATTAATCATTATATTTGGGTTATATGGGTAACAATTTGTAATCAACCCTTTTGTAATACTGACATATCTTTATCAAAGGGTATTGATTCGATGGGAGTTAAAATAAAGACTGCATCACCTTTTTCTCTCTGTGCACTTTAAGACGGTCGTGGAACCTGAGATGCGTACAGGGAGGGGTGTCTCTGAGTCTTCGTAGTGACAGCAGAGATAGTAGCTGTGGACTATTTGTTCAACGCCATCAGGGCGGCCTTCTTTAGGCTGCGGAATCTACATATGCATTTGCCATCGGGGGGGGATAGTGGGGGTCTCAGATGTGATCTTTTGAATGTCTTTGATTTTACTGAAGGACCATTAAAATTTGAGAAATTCTTTGCCTCTGTGCACAAAATTTGCTTGAGGATTATCTGCATGTGGAAATGGCTTGTTCTGGGAATTTAACATTTCCTCTGTGCCCATACATTGAAATACATATGCAGAGAGGAGACACGTTAAGGCACTGTGATGAAAATATCTTGCGGAACAACTACACAAAAGATTGATTGCCAAGCTGCCTCTAAATTCAGCGCCGCTGGGCGGAAAAATGTCCAGGACAGCTTATATTGCAATAAATTCTCGCTTGTCAGCGGAACCACAAAGCGTAACCTGTGAGTATTTGCCATTCATGCCAAATACCGAGCCCCATCTATGGATACACAGGGGACATTGGTTTGAAAGTCTGCACGGAAGGGGGTGGGGGGCGGACATGAGTCTGTTCAATTTGGGCAATCATGAGAACTGACCTGCAGTACTTTGCAGCAATTGTGCTAGAGTGATATTATCTCCCATTTTCTACCTTCAAATCCCTAGTCCAAAGTAAACAACCCTTTGGGGCCCTTTCTCTAAAAAAATTCCCACCCCCCAAAGGCATTGCTGTAAGCAGTTTTTTTTAAAAGGTTACTGGGGGTTCTGCAGAATAAAGGTGAAAACCAATTAAAGGGGCATGTTTTAAATTTTCAAAAGCTTGCGGGCGTCTCCCTCTATGGTGATTGGGGGTAACTCATTCTCAAACCTTTTAGGAGATGTAAAAAGGTTCAGCAAGGCAAAGCCAAATCCTCATTAAATTCCTGGAATATTACAAGACCCAAAAAACTTTCTGGTTCTGTGATATTGATTTGGCACAGGTACAGTTTGAATGATGTCCCTCTTTTGAAACTGATAAATTCAAACTTTAACCTGGTTGCATTCAGCTGTACTCTGTCCCGACTCTTTTTTAAAATATTGAGTTGCACAATGATACACATTTGCCCGTTTCATCAACATTTAAATACAAAAATTTTAAAAAACCCAAAAAATCATTAAAATATTGAGGATTTGTCTCCATACCCTGGGGTTCAATCCCTGTGCCAAAAACCTGAAGGAAATAATTGGGACTAGAACAGGTATGGACATTTTCTTAAAGGTAAATGCAACAGAGAGCCGATCAGGTGAATAGGCACGCAGAAAAAGCCATTTGCATATTCAAACAAACAAAAAAAAAAAAAATGACATTCACTCCTCAGCAGTGACATCCTTAGGGACCGGGGATGTGTGTGAGGGGGTATTTGTTTACAAGTCTAAATTAATGACTGCGATAGCTCCCATCTTTTTGTTTTACGGGAAAAGGATTGGGCTATTGACGGGGGGTTTGCCTCGTACAATCACGCCCTGTTTTTCCCAATTCATGACAGAAAATTCTTATGTAAGGAATTGCTTCTCAGGAATGGGTTATTGGCGCTGAAAGGGTGGTAGCGGTCGCTATCATCTTAATTAAAATTTGCATCAGTCCGATCTGTTTTTTTTGGGAAACCCATAATGAGAAAAGATTGCATAATTATGTTTCAAAGCAGTGTCATAAACCATTTATCTCAGACATGCCCATCATCACAACTGAGCACAAACCAGCAACGGTAATTTATGACTGGGGACATTTTCAACTCTGCGCATCCATAATAGCTGAACAAAAACAAGTGGGTTTCTTTTGTAACGCCAAAAAAGACTTATTACACAAAATCAACAATTGATCCCCCCAATGGCTGACAACACATTTGACCATTAATAAAAAACTTTAATTGCGGACTGATCCAAAGTTCACACCGAATGTTCGCCTGTATACGGAGCCTCAAATCCAAACAAAAAGTTGTGGTGTCGGCAGCCCGGGGGGGAGCTGCAATTTGTTTTTCTGTTACTGAAAAACAGAGGCTCTGTTATCAATTAAAAAATTTCCCCAATTTTTGGTACCCTAATTGTCCCCTATGAAAAAGGTCTCACATTTTTGGGCCCTGGGGAAAATTTGTGCCAAGAGGTTCAGGGGAACAGGGGGGGTTATAATGATGAATCAGTACCGGCAAATAGGAGCCCAAAAAAAAATTCCCAACCTCAACCAAGGCAAATTTTACGGCCCACTGCTGTCATCTCCCCAAACTGGACAGATCACTTGAAAGAGCACATGTCCTCGCCCCCCAGCTTCTTGAATCCCGTGGAGCATAAGGGTGGGAGGAATCCCTCCCGGAGGGGGTGAAAACTTTCCTCACAGCATGGATCTGTCTGCTGGGATGGGGGCAAGGGTCGCATAATTGGGTGACGGGGGAAAAGGCTCCCGAAAAACAGGGTTAACTATCTGAGGACCATTGTACTGCTGGACGGTGTGGGGGCCGTAACCGCTGGCCCCGTCCAGGGTTCTTAATAGCAGGATTTGGAAGAACTGGCTCCCCCATTACGGATTCGGGACATTGTTTGAGGTAGGCTACTGCTGCACTGTGAATAATCCCTGGGAGCTAAATGGGAACCCTGACGTCTAAATACCCTGATTGCCCCAAGGATATACATAAAAAGAGGACCCATGGAGTTCCGAGGCTTCTGCCGAAATGGGACCCGCCCCTTTCGGCAGTTGATCATAAACCCCCGGAAGGGCCCTGGTCTCCTGTCCAAAGCAGATGCCATTTCAGCAGGGCGATATGCAAAACCCTCTGTATCTTCCCCCCTTAGTCTTTGGATGGCATTTTCCCTAACAATGGTTACCAATGCCCTAATTTTTTTCCTCCCCAATTTTTTGCTTATGTAAAAAACCTACTTGCCTAAAACCTTTCAAGTATTCTTACAATCTTCCATAGATCAAAATCATTTTCTGATCTATTCTATCAAAAAAAATTCCCTTAAACAAACGTTACACACCAGGCAGCCCCTCTTCTAATTCTAAGAAAATTTCTTTTCCTTATTCTAAAAGGATTCTACCCATGGATGGATGTTCTTTCCTTTTCTGTTGCTGCAGCCGCTGTATCTCCATACCCCTCCTAATTTTTTTCCCCTGATTCTAAAGGATTTAACATGGATGGTTTGTCTTTTCCCCTCCTTTCTGTTTTGCCTGCAGCGCTGTATCTATACCCCCCCCTTTTGACATCAAACTACTCCTGTATTGTTTCTTTTAGCTGCTGTGTTCTTCCATACATTTGCTCCCTGCCCTCCTGTGTAATACTTAACTTTACTGTCTTTGAAGCTTATCATTTATCCTGATCTGAGCTTTAAATAACTTACAAAAAGCAGCTTTTCCCGGCTGCCTTTTCCCTAATAATTTTTTTGGTCAGATGTCTCTTTCTTCTGTAAAACACTGTTACAATTTAACCCCAAGTGGTTCAGCTTTAAACCCCCCTTCTAGCAAATGGGGTTTCAGGTGACTGTCAGTCTTTTTCTTAGCCCTCCATAGCGGTGGAAAAAAGGACGACTTATAAACTGCTTTTAAATCCTTAATGAAATTACGGAAAAATTTTGTACTCACACCTCTGTAAGGGGAGAACCCCTCCCCGGCTTTTGGGTAAACCAAAGAGGCCCAGCCGTATGATCAGCCTCACTCGTTCGTTCCCCACGTTCCTTCTCCGTACCCTCGGGTTAATCAGTCCTTGTCAAAATCAGTAGGGGGACTGAGTTTAAAGTAACTTCAGGGTAATAGGACGCAAACGAGAGATTTCAGCGGCCCGGTTTTCCCTTTTAATGCGTTTTTCACGTGATGCATCAGCCTTTTTAGACTAAAGGCAAAAAAAAGAAAAAGAAAAGTCCATTCCCACCCTCCACAACTTTGGTTCACAGATTTACTTGCAGGAATTTCTAGGTTCTTCGAAAGGATATAGGTCATTCCCCCCTTTCCACGGGCTGTAGCCCCCAATTTGATAGAAATATCAACTCAGTTTTTGTTCGATAAACTCCTTTAAGACTGCGTCTTCAAAAACCCAAAAAAGTGGGGTTTTATTGGGTAGGAAAAAATACACAGAGTTGTACAGCAAAAGAAAGTATGGCTGGCGGGGTTACCAGAATGACGGGGCGGCAGGGCACCAAGATGGAAATAGTGTCCCCCAGCCTGTCTAAAGCAGGGCGTTTTTTTTAAAATTTTTTCTCATAGAGAATCATTGGATATGTTGTGGCCATTATTGTCAATGGATACAAAAATGACCTTTCACTGACAAAGGCAAACTTAATTTCACGTGACATAAAAAAATCACACTAATTTCATTACTAACTATATCTACACTTAAGTTCATTTATAAAAAAAATTATCTTATAAAGCCTTTTTGGGCCCAAGCACAAATCACAATTATTGCCCATTAATCGCTCTGTTTTTAAATTTAAATAGAAACGTCAAAATTTAGCCTTGGGGAATGAATACACCTTTTAAAATATCTAAAAAAAAGGTATATTTGTAAATTTGGTTTAACGGGTTATCATGTTTTAGTCTTGGTTATGCTCGGCCCCAAACCTAATTAGCCCATGCTGTTTCTCTTCCAGGCCTGACCCTGTTTTTAAACTGGACTACAGCAAAGTTCTTAAACGAAATATTACACAGACAAAATGGCGCAAAAGGCTTGGTCCCATGGCCTCCGTCTAACAATAAGAAGGGTTTTACATACAAAAATTTAAAAAATAAAATGAAAAACTAACAGTAACAAACTGGTACAGAGGGGAGAGGGGCCCTGCCTTTTTTTGGGGGTTACATTCTACAGGGCAGTGGGGAGGGGGACAGTAGGTCTGCTCTGGGGGGTGGTGGAGCCCCTAATCCGATGGTAGTGGAGGGGCCCCGGTCCAGTCGTGGGAGGGGGGCATTGTGGGGCATTGCAGATTTTTTTAGGCTGTTCTGAAAAAATTTCAACATTGTATTTTATTTTTTCAAGGGAAATAAACTAATCAGCCATTTTCAAAAAAAACTCAATTCATGGTTTTGGGAACTTTCTATCTCCCCCCATGGAGAGAGTTTTCTGCAACCCCTAAGAGACAGGGTTTAGTATATAAGGAGATTTTTAAAGCCTCACTCCTTAGGAAATATGCAAATTTGCACTTCATAGGAAATGGAGAACTCCAGCGCAAAATTTAAGTAGGTCCTTAGTCATAAAACACTTTCTACAAGCTTTTTAATATGACTAAGGGATTTTTTGCCCGAAACAGAACCCAAAAATAAACAGACGCTGTATTTCGGGGTAACTACCCCTCATCCCGTGTAGTTTGTGCCATATTTGATCTGGCGTGTGGTGGGCTAAGACGAGGTCTGGGAATTGCTATCTACCTTATGGGAGAAGTTTTCGCAACATAAGAAAAAGTTTTAGTAGGTAACCAATTATTATTAAAACTGTGTTCGTGAAAGGCTTTCCCTTTATGAAATAAAAAAAAGGGGAAAATTTTACCCGAAAAAGGGTTTCTTTCCACTCGGGCCCCTAGCCCCATCTTTTTTTCCGTCCCCCCTTTCCCAAGAATCTCCCTGAAATGGTAACTGTCATTTTTAGTAGGGAATAAAAAAAAAATTTCTTCAATGAAAACAGATTTTTAAGCCAAAATCTAAAATTTAAAGAAAGAATGAACAGGGGCCCGATGGGAAAGGAAACCCTTATTTTTCTCCCCAAGGTACTTCATTTGTGTTTTTTTCCGGCGAGTATGCGCGCATGCGCTGGTCAAAACGCATGTATAAGCAAGCCATGCGCAGGATTTTTCATCAGTTTGCACATAGGGCATGGATGAATGTACGCTGGCTACCGCGCTCGTATGCGATTATGACATGCGCATGCGCTTTTTCATGCACATGCGTTTAATAAATTTTGGCAAGATTCACTGTCCCACCTACTGGCACGCCATGGGAAGTGACTTGAGACACATAAGTAGACATCCTTCCAGTGTCATGCCTTCTTTCTTGGCAGCTGTTTACACAGGCATGATGGATGTTGCATTTGGGTCATTCCATGTCAAAGTGATTCAAAAATGAATATTTTTTTTCCCTGACAGTCCTCAGATTTTTAAAAAAAAATTTCTATATGAAGAACAACATTAGTTAATTACAAAAAAAAAGTTTTGAATTTTTTTCTTTATCAGTTAATTTTTTATAGATTTTTAAAGTTTTAAAAAAGTGCGCAATTTTGGCCTGGTATGGCTTTACATTTTCTATCATATCTCGGGCTAGAAATAAGATAGAGAAACAAAATAAACACCAATCTACTCAGAACTGTGCAGGCTTTTCACCAGATATGTCACAAGAGGATCTTTGTTAATATTTTACCATGTGATCGCAAGCGCAAAACTTTAAAACGCATTTCCGAAAAAATCGGCGCGCTTTAAATATTTCAAAAACTGCCCATGTGTCTGCTATGCTCTTAGCCACATCTGTAACCAAATTTCAAGTTGGGATCGTGATGGGATCATATTTTAAATATTTTAATTTTAATAGCGTCAAATGGGTCATTCTATATCAAGTGATCTAAATATGAATATTTTTTTTTACCTGATGTCTTTAGATTTTTTTTAATTCTTTTTCTTTATGAAGTACAACTTTAGTTAATTACAAATTAAAAGTTAGAATTTTTTTCTTTATCAGTTAATTTTTTACAGATTTTTTAAAGTTTAAAAAAAAGGGTGAATTTTGGCCTGGTATGACTTTACATTTTTTTTATCTCAGGCTAGAAATAGATAATGAAGTGGGAGAGGCATCATTTTACTCAGAACGGTAACAGCTTTCATTTGATATGTTACAAGACTATGTTTCTTTATATCAAATTCAAACTATTGACGGGCAATTGTGAAAAATGACTGATTGTGTTCTTGGTTATATTTGTACAGAGATTCAACTTGGGACCTGTCAAATTTATTATATTTTTTATTTTATGGTTGTATGAGTTATCACAACTTATTGAATAAAACATTTATATGCAACAAAAAAGAAACACAAAAAACAAATCCCATAAGTGCCAGGATAATACATCTTAATCATCAGAACACAACGCTCAGCATTTTCAACTTGAATGTATTGAACAAACCAAAAGAAGAAAGGTGATCATATCCTCAAGTTTGATTAAACAAGATTAAAAAGAACCAAAAATGTTAACCCCTATTTATACATATAAATTTGTTTTCTATTCTATCACTAAACATGTGATTTATGAAGTGTTTAATAAGAATAGTACAGTAGTTAAATCATCGTTCTATAAATTATGAACTAATCAAACAATTAATAGTATGTTTTTTAAAGTGGCATTTTATCAATTTGTCCCTTCTAGTGGGTGAAATGTAATCTTGTCCATAAACGCTTACTAGCAATCGCCATTTCCTTGTGTGTCAAAGAGTATGTCCGGCCTGTCACGGTGTTAGGCTCCGCCTGAGTTAATATCTGATTTTTGTGTACTTTTAAAATGTCTGGCTTCTTCATTTTCACAATCTTTGGAGAGTACAGTAGCCAGCCACCAGCGCCAATCATATTCATATTTTTTCAAAAGGATTGCACAGTGTCTATGATAAAATGCTGTTTCTTGAGAAGTAGCAGCATTGCTGTGTGGGAAAAATACAGTTAATATTTAAGTAAGGAAGATAGGTAATAAAAATAAAGATTTACCAGTACACTTGAGATAGAACATGTATTACTATAAAGTGAGTTTTAGGGCTAGCGCACACAGTTTTTTCTTCTGCAGATACACGCTGCAGTTTTGGCAGCTTGTTTTTTCTACCAAGTTTTTACCACATATGCGTTAGTTTTTTTAATCGCTAGTGAAAAAAATGGCAGCTTTTTTTTATATAAATGATAAATGCTGCGTTTATTGCAGCGATTAAAAAGTAGTTCAAGCAGTGATTTACTCACTCTTGAGTGTTTCCAAAAACACTGCATGTGGTGAACCCCATAGAAATCAATGGGGCTGTTTTTCTGATTGATGATCCCTAAGAATAGCACTGTGTGTATTGGCCCTTAATAATAAAAGCATTAAACTATTAATATATTTACTCACCCATATTTTAGTACACAGCCTTAATGGCTTTGTACAGACTATTGTTTGTTCAGGAGTGAAGATGTCCAGACATGTCAGGACATGAAAGGTCCTGAACGAGCTGTCTTACTTCCTGAATGCAGTGGGTAGACACTTAACATGATTGACAGAGCTGCTGGCCTATCATCTGCTCTGCATTCACTGTCTATCCCTGTGCTTTGTCAGGTTGAGCCCTAACAAAGCTTTTTCCTATATGTCCTCTCCTGATTCTAAGCTGTAACATATCAAAATAATACAAGTAATGTCTTAAAAATAATGGATTTGATAAATATAGACTCCACGCTTTTAGACCACAGGTTGAACAGATCTGAATTCACAAGATTTTTGAATTGACACTATAATAGTTAAATATTTTTAAAATATGATCCCATCACGATCCAACTTAAAATTTGGTACAGATGTGGCTAAGAGCATAAAAGACACATGGGCAGTTTTTGAAACTTTTTATTAAAACGTTTCAAAATGTTGCGTTTGCATTCGCAGCATGGGTAAAAAATTAAAATTAACAAAGATCCTCTTGTGACCTATCTGGTGAAAGCCTGGGCAGTTCTGAGTAGAATGGTGTATTTTGTTTCTCTATCCTATTTCTAGCCCAAGATAAAAAAAATGTAAAGTCATACCAGGCCAAAATTCACACTTTTTTTAAACTTTAAAAATCTGTAAAAAAATTAACTGATGAAGAAAAAAATTTTAAACTTTTAATTTGTAATTAACTAAAGTAGTACTTCATAAAGGAAAAAAAATTTAAAAAATCTAAAGACGTTCAGGTAAAAAAAAATATTCATATTTAGATCACTTGATATGGAATGACCCATTAACGCTATTAATATTAAAATATTTTAAATATGATCCCATCGCGATCCCAACTTGAAATTTGGTACAGATGTGGCTAAGAGCAAAGCAGACACATGGGTAGTTTTTGAAATATTTAAAGCGCGCCGATTTTTCGGAAATGCGTTTTAAAGTTTTGCGCTTGCGATCACATGGGTAAAATATTAACAAAGATCCTCTTGTGAACATATCTGGTGAAAGCCTGTATAGTTCTGAGTAGAATGGTGTTTATTTTGTCTCTCTATCTTATTCCTAGCCTTAGTTATGAGGAGAAACGTAAAGGCAGGCAACAGCGAAATTCGCACTTTTTTCCGAACTTTGAAAATCATTTAAAAAAAAAATAAATTTTTTAAAAAAATTTTCTCTTCATATTTTGCATTGTCTGATATGCTATTATCAAATAACAAAATCTCAAAAGAATTAAAAATATAGAGGTAATAATCATTGGTTCACTTGACATGGAATGACCCATTTAAGTGCTTGTACCGTGATCTTGATTTGAGCATGAAGATGGGAGTGTCATACGCCATAGCTTGCGAGGAACATCGTCGAAGAGAAAGGGAGAGAAGACATCGTCATCGTCTTCGTTTGTGGCAGCACCCGATTGTTGAGCTTCGATCCACACGTGGAGTCTACTACTGCCTTTATGTTGAGCTTCGAGCGGACCCAGCGAAGTTTTACGACTTCACCCGGATGAGCGTGTGTAGCTTTGATTTTTTGCTGCGCCATGTTGAAAGAATCATCAGCCAGAGTGACACTCAGCTTCGTAGATGCATTCCTGCTGAAGAGCATCTTTTGGTCACCCTGCGATAAGCATTATTGTTGTAAATCATTATGTTTCTGTCCCATCCTGTGTCCATCTGTACTCTGTCCTCCTGTGTCCTGCTGTGTTCATTTTCCTCAGTGTTGGCCTCTGTCTACATTGTCCTCAGCTTCCTGTGTCCTCTGTGTCCTCCTCTCCAGTATTTTTTCTGTTTCTCACATTGTGCGTCCACTGTCCTTGGCATCTGCTGTACTGTGCGTCCTGTATGTCCTCCTCTCGGATCATTAACATCTGTGTCATCCTCTTCGTCCAACGTTTGCCGCGTCTTCTGTCTACCCTTCTGCGTACACTGTAAACCTCTGCGTGCACTGTTCCCCCTCATTGGCATTTTCCTCCGTACTACGACAATTTATGTGACCACTGTCCTCCTCCCTGTCCTTACACCCCCGTCACACGCCACGATATTGCGGGGCTGTATGGCTGCGATATGACGTAACGGTGATGACGCCCCTCCAATCACGGTGTGTGTGACATGGCTGGCGAGGGGAGGGTTGACGCCTCGTTGCGTTTGTGCTCTTGTGGTGTGTGACGACCGTTGTTATGCGGCGAATCACGTGCCCGCGTACATTGCGAATTGAGGCATCACTGCTGCAAATTCTTGGTGTGTGACTGGGCTGTTTACTCTCCTACCCCTGCATTCCCTGCCTTTTAATGACTAGTGCTATAACCTTTTCATTGTATATTTGCAGATTCCTGGCTACAGGAGAATCTTTGTCCTCACTGCACTTCCAATTCCGAATTGGATTGTCGACGCTTTCAGGGATAGTGCACGAGACATGCCAGGCAATTTGCGAGGCTCTCCGGGCTGAGTTTCTCCCTCCCCCTAACCACCGACCTGTCGCTTCGGAAAGCAGTACGATATGAAGAACTCACGCAGTTTCCAAACTGCGTTGGTGCAGTTGACGAAAAACACGTAAGGATACAGAAGCCCCAGGAACTGCTTCTGAGTATTATAATTATAAAAATTCTTCTCGATCGTGCTCATGGCCATTGCTGATGAGGACTGTTGCTTCACTGCTGTTGATGTCGGTCAATTTGGTCGAGCTAACGACTCATCTGCTTTTAAGGATTCAGACATGGGCCACAAACTGTACAGCAACACATTCAACATTCCCCCGCCGCAACCACTTCCACAGTCTGACGGACCACCTATACCTTTTGTGTTGGTGGGCGATGATGCATTCCAAATGTGCACCAACCTGCTCAAGCCATATTCCAGCTGGGACTTAAGCCAATCAAACGAATCTTCAATTATCGCAAGGCGCACAGTGGAGTGTGCTTTTGGTTTGCTTGTTGGAAAATGGCGCATTCTATCAACCACAATTAACTTGCGAACCGACACCATCATTGATGTAGTTAAAGCCTGTGTTTTTCTACACAATTTTGTCCAAGTGCTGGAAAAACAACGGCTTGACCTTGATGAAACGCCATCCAGCAACTTGGTACAATTACAGCAAAGGAACCTTCGAAGCTGTCGGGAGGTGCTAAACATGAGGGACGAGTTTGCCTCATATTTCAATTCAAACAATGGCCGTGTTGAGTGGCAGGACGACATGGTGTAGTATGTGTTTCATCAAACCATGCATTGGTCTAAACACCACCTTCATGGTATTTATACCTACAGTTGTGTTATCTTCAAGTCGTCTTTGTAAGTTATGTTACTGTGGATTGAATTATGATACCTTTTTGAACAAAATGATGGCTACCTTATGTAATGTGTTTTGTTTTTTTTTGGTCTGACATGTTACAAAATGGTAAACCTTGAAGTTGCCCTTATTTGGGAGTTCATTATGCATGAGGTCAAACCATTAAACAATATTTTGTTTACAATAAAAAAATCATGTGTCAATCTTTAAACATCTTTGATTAGTTATTTAGTACAACATGTGTATTTGGGGTTTATATCTGAAGTTGGAAATGTGAGAGCTAGAAGGTGACTGATGTCAAACACAGTTTTGGCAGGGACACATGTGGTACCTGTGGCAAAATGGATAAACAGGCAACATCCTTGATCACACTCGCACACTGACGCACGCTCCCGATGTCTCATACGTCTAAGCAGGATCCCGATGTAACATTCCTGGCGGTAAGTACATGCCTTTCATCTGAGTGACGTCAGGCAAGGTCCTTTATGAATGGAACGTCACAACCAAGGACATGCTGGAGACCCCAAAAGCGGACACCATCATGCGTGAGTGACTGTGCAGTATCGCAAGCTGTGTTGATCGCAGGTGAGTTTTGGAAGTGTGGATTAATGCTGGGGCAAAATAGGAGACAACAGTAGTACAGTCTTTCTCCCCCCCAAAAAAAACCCCATCCCATAATAAGGCATGGCCGGGGGTAGGGTACTGCCGGATAATGAAACCCATAACCTGAATCAAAACATGGGGGTCCGCTGCACAATATGAGACAGGGTGTGCTCTGTCCGGGTGCAGGAGTAGGTTAGAGAGTCTGCCGACCTGAGCGGCCATTGACGTGTGGCCGCTCATTAGATATGCACTGCTTCCCTCTGTAAAATTGCCGCAGGGGGAAGCAGTGCATCTCAGTATATAAGCCCCCCAAGTGCTATCACAACTGACCACGGAGGACTCTTACGCTGTCATGCTCAACAGCATGGATGTTAAGATGAGCAGAGCGCCAGCAAGGGTGGCGTCACAACAATTTGGGGTCAGTGTGCCACCACTTGGGGGGCCTATCTGCCACAATGATGGGGGCTGTATACCTGTTCAAACCACGTCAGCTTAAAATACATTTGTTTTTTATGTAGCTATAGAGTCAAAAAAGACACAACTTTGGGAAACCAAAAATTGTTTTATTACAACAAGTCAAAAGTATAATGTTTTGTTAAAACACAAACAAAATGTAAAATTAAATATGAATAGCTTCAACTATTTTTTTTACATAGATGTGTAAGTGGGTGGTTGTAGGCTACCTTGAGGATTCTGGTTGCTGCTGTTGATGCTTCAGGTGTTGCTGCTGCCGTGTTCTCCAAAGTACTGTTGTGCACTGTCTGTTGAAAAAGTTGGGTATGTGCGACTAGGTGCAGTGAAAGTCTGAGCACACTGAGCAGTGCGAGGTCTTGTAGACTCTGGGGTGTGAAGGGAGGTGTACACTGGAGTCCCAACAGCTTCTAAAGACAAGGAAGTACAGACTTGGGGAGAGGAGGAAATACTGACATTACTAGATGGAGGGAAAAAATCAAGGTTTACAGAAGGGGCCGGAGAAGGGAAAGAGATGTTGGAGAGTAAGGAAACATTACATTGGGTGGAAGGTGTGCCAACATGAAGGAGAGAAACGTTTGCAGGGGAAGTAGCGGGAGTGAAAATGGCCGGCAGTTGCTGTTGTTTTTTTGGACGTCCGAATTTTCGTGGAGCTCCTGTTGTCTGTAAATCTGGAGCTGATGATCGTTTTTTCTTTTTGGTAAGCTCACTGCTTTTTCCGACAACTGTGGTTTTTGAAGGTCCACTGTGTTTTTTTGGCATGGTGGGTGTGGTAACTGTTGCCGTGGGCTGAGAAGGAGCTTGGATCTTCTTCTTTTTAATCTTCCTTGAAGATGATGCAGGAGTCCCTTGGGAAAAAGATGGAGGAGTAGTGGTAGCTGTGGTGACTGTGTGACTGGTCACATCCGGAGTAGCCTGCAGGACCGCAGTTGCTGATCTGAAGACTGCCCTCGAAGATTGCATGGACTGGGTTGAGGTAAGCATCGTTACTGGGCATTGAGGTGAGGCATTGAGGAGTGCTGTGAATGATGGGACCTCTGGAGTATCGTCCACTGCTGCTGTTCTCGAAGTCAAGTTGCTCGCTTGCAAGTTAGTAGCTTGTTGGGCTCTGGAACTTGGATCCCATGTCATGGTTGGATTGCAGCTTGGGTTATTGGCACATTTATGTTGGGCTGAGTGTACAAATGTGTTGGCTGCATTTGTAAAGCCAATTGTTGGAGTTATTGTTGGTGTTGCTGATGTTGTTTTTGCTGCTGCTGCTGCTGTTGCTGCTGCTGTACTGCGAGCCGATAAGCCCCCTGACATGAAGTCATTACATTTATCTGAAACTCAGGTTCTAGGTTATCCATCACACATTTTTCAATACAAGAAAAAAAGTGTCGCGTCGGTCTGTTAAGGTCGGCTTCCAGGCGATCTAGTCGTCCAGTAACCGTGCCAAACAGAGTCTTCATATCATGAAAACCCATTTCAACACAATTACTAAGCCGGCTAAAAGCATCATGGAAGTTCGAACTTAGATGTAGAAACTGGGGCATGAATGACCTATCACTGGCCTTTTGTCTCTGCCGTGATGTTCCCACCAAAGTAGGACAAGAGGCCTGTGATAGTGGATAACTCTCCCTGCCGGCAACCTGGATTCCAGATAAGGGGATTTCTGCAGCTTGGCCCTCTGCTGTGTGGCTTTGGGTGGATGGTTGGGTTGCGCTCTCACTTGCTTGAGCTTCTGAGCCTGCTGCTGCTGAGGCTGGTGCGGCAGTGCTGCTCCAAGTCCTGTAGGTGAAACCCCACCACAAAAAATGCATTAGTAAACAGAAATTTTAATTAAAATACACAGTACATCTGTAACTCAGTCCCTACGTCATTATCTTTGTTAACCAAAAATATCCGCAACCTGTCTCCATGTTTTTTTTGGAAAAAAAAAACATATACAAATAATATAGAAGACGATAACATTATTTAAACAATGTGTCACTTACTATCATTACCATTACACATGCCCTGCTGCCTGCAGTCCACTTAGCATGCTTAAAAGTGGTCTGCCCTATTCCCAGTCTGTTAAAACTGCTACACAGGGAACATTTTAATGATAGGAAGCAGCTCAGTAAATGACACATTGTTTGAATCAGGGTCTTTATCTGTACATTCTGCTGCTATCAGATGGAAAGTTAAAAACATGCGGAGCGGTTACCTTTAAGCATCTCCATCCTCCCATCTCCATCCTCCCATCCGCCACACTCACTCCGCCACACTCACTCCCTCCTCGGCAATCCATCATCAACACTACATACTTGCATCTCCATCATCGACACTGCATACTCGCATCTCCATCTTTTCACATACAGCTTCCTAACACAACAATGGCACCAGCTAACACAACTTCCATAACAACACTGACAATTCCAACAAAAGTCAACAGATACTTATGTGCGTTGGGAAACAGCTGTACGAAGGAAAGCAAGGCGGTGATGTTAGATGTATTTGCATTTGGAGGGCTTGGCTCCACTTCTTACATTTCTTTCCTCTCGGAGGTCTGCATTGAATCTGTCTTTTATGGAGCGCCACCGAACAGACAGATTCTTCACTACAGTCGAGGAGACAAAAGACACTCATTATTTTCACCTGAGCTAAAGTATTGGAACAAAAACACTGGTGCAAGGACTAGTGGAACTTACCATAGTCTTCTTTTTCCTTTTGGGACACAGCATCATAGCCCCTCCACATAGCTCGTGCAATCTCCTCCCATAGTCTTCTCAGGTAAATAGTGTCCGGATGTTTGCGGTCACGTGGGTCCCAAATGGCCGGTCGCTCTTGCACAAGGGTGATTAAGGAGTCATTTTCCAGATATGGTTGTTCAATGTCTTCTGGAGCCTGCAATGAATCGAAAGAGACCATTCAATATTGTTCTTTACAGAACATTTTCAGCAAAGGTATCAAAGACAAAAACACTTACAATTGGGATACCCAAATTTTCCTGAGCCTCGAAAAGACTATGGGATGATTCACGCCCACTGTTGTCACTTTGATCACTCTCCGCTTCTGGTTCGTAGTCCTATAGGACAATGCACAGAAAAAATCAGACTACCCATCAACACAATAAAACTATTATGTATCTGACCGTGGCCATACTTACAGGATCACTATCATGTATTGGCTGATTTGGTTCAAGGTTGTCGCTTGCATCAGACATATTTAAAGCACCACTCACAGACACCACAGACTCAATAAGTATGAAGTCCAGCAGCCACAATAACACAGCCTTCAATCCAAGACCCCGCAGGAAACGCAACACCAATGTTGCCGAACACAACACTGCACAGGGGGAGAGCAGAAAGCAGAAGGCTGCCATTACAATTAATGGAACAAAAAGTCAAAGTGACAGCTCAATAGTGTCACTGTGCCATGCCACGAGTACATAGTGTGGCACAGTGACGCTACTAAGTACCCCTAAAAGAAAAACAGAACACAGAAAGTACTTTGGCACAGTGCATATGGGCAGAGTGTTGACTTACCAGATCAACAGCAGCAACACAGCGAAGCAGAATGGAGCTGAAACAAGTCCGTACAACCACAATAACAAAGCCTTCAATCCAAGACCCAGCAGGCAACGCAACACCAATGTTGCCGAACACAACACTGCACAGGGGGAGAGCAGAAAGCAGAAGGCTGCCATTACAATTAATGGAACAAAAGGTCAAAGTGACAGCTCAGAAGCGTCACTGTGCCACGCCACGAGTACATAGTGTGGCACAGTGACGATACTAAGTACCCCTAAAAGAAAAACAGAACACAGAAAGTACTTTGGCACAGTCCAGATGGGCAGAGTGATCAGTTTTCAGATAAACAGAAGCAACACAGCGAAGCTGGAATCAGCAGAGACAACTCTCCAGCAGACACCGGACCACAGCCTTCACCACCAGGCCCAAAATGCAACGCTGCATTACCAAATGAAAAGACCACTAAGTGGGAGAATACAAAGCAAAAGGCAGCCATTACAGTGGATAAAATACAATGGCCTGCTCAGTTGCGACACTATGCCACGCCAAGAGAACCAAGTGTAGCACGGTGATGCAAGTGCTTTCCCTGAAAATTACAACTCAACACATGAAGTACAATAACACTGTCAAGGCAAGTACAATGGCTGACCACAGAGAGTAATGGCAAGCAATAAGTGCCACCAGCTTTATCCACATATACTCCACACCAGAAAACCAATTACATGCTGCAGAGGAACAAAACTACAGATACCATTTCTAGCCACAATGAAGACAACATTTCACAGCAATACTGGACAGTAGCCCATAAGATATGCACACCACAATGACAATCCAAATACAATTTCATATACTTTACCTAACAAACAGATCCTGGAACCGGTCACAGAGCCAAGAAGAGATCCACTCAAAGGTCCAAGGCACATGCAGGAAGGCAGAAAGGAATGCAGCAAGATCTCCAGGCCAGCCAGGGAACAGATCCAGACGAAAGAGGCAGAAGACTTCTGGCAACCAGGAATGGGTCCAGGGCGATGTCCAGCAGAATTGATGTTCCAAGAGTCAGCCAACCATCCAGGTATAGATCAATCCATTAGGCAGGAATCCAGGCACAGTTCCAATCCACAAGTCTTAATAAATCCAGGGACCAAGTGTCAAGCACAGAGTGGGAGGAGAGATTACTTTTATAAAGTTTGTTTGGGGGCTGGGTCATGGGTGGAGATTCGGCTGCAATCAGATGTGCTTTCTGGCCTTCTTCAAAGGCCCGTACGCATGCGCATCGTACGCACCATACGCAAATCCTTGGGCACGCTTGCGCTCTCATGGGGCTTAATGCATTTTTTATCAGCAAGCGTGCGCAAGCGTGCGCTTGCGGACGCGGGGAAATTTTATGCGTGGCAAAAAATGTAACATGTTGCATTTCCAGGCGCAACTAATTTTCCTAAAGCGTACAGATACGCAGCCGTGCGCGAGCAAAAGCAGTGTCTTGCGTACGATGCGTATACAATGATAAGAATAGGTGCGCAGTCCGCATGCGCATTTGAATAATGTTGTCCGCAGCGTGCGCTGCGGATACATACACAAATGTGAAGCCAGCCTAAGGTATATTACTGAGTTTCCTATTTTCATATGTTTTATTGATTTATTATATCAAAATAAAAAAAAACAGGTACTCTTTACGGGTCAAACCACTTTTTCAGGTATGGTTTGTGTCTACATGTTCTACTACTTGTAAATACAATTGTAAAATAAGTTTTGCAAAAAGTACAGTCTTTATTCTCCTTTTTCTACAATTATTTATAAACTTGCAGACTACATGCTGTATTTTAACTAGAGAGAGTTTTAAATTACTTATATTTATTAAGTAATCTATTCTAAAATTTCAATAGACATTCCTGTTCAGATCTGCCATAAATAGGTGCTTAGGTTCTTGATCATCAGACTTTCTTTCACTGCATATATACTGTATATATACACATGCATATATACTAATGTATGAGGTACTATGCGGAGTGCTTTATAGTATATGAAGGACAATGGGGAGTGTTTTCTAATATATGGAGGACTATTGGGAATTCTTTATACTACAGTGGGTACGGAAAGTACAGTGCTCTGCAAATTAATTGGGACAAGCATTTTTTAAGTAAAATCTTAAGTTGGGGTTACCAGTCAGTGATTCAAACCAGTTTTAACTGCTTTGAACAGGTGTGAGTGTACAACCTTGAGTAACAAAATGTGGTTTGACTGGTTTTAGTCAGAAAATAACAGCTAGCTGCCCCCTCAGCTTCAGTTGAGAGCTTGTTTCTGTGAGGAGTGGTTTAGTGTACTTTTTCTTTCAGTGTGATTCGTGCCTGTAAAAAATAGATGTTACTCCACGGAAGAGGTCTAGAATTATTACTCTTAATGAACATACAAGTCTGACTGTAAGAGAAATCGCTTCCATCGTTGGTATTGGAAAATCTACCGTTTCAAGTATAATTCGCACACACAATGAAACTGGATCGTTTTCTCCAAAACAAAAAGGGAAATGTGGAAGAAAAAGGAAAATGACACCAAGAACTGATAAAACACTTATCAGCAATAGTAAAACTAATGCAAGAAAAACAAGTAAAGACTTGCTTTGTCCCAATTAATTTACACAGCACTGTATTCAGACCCCTTTAAATTTTTCAATTTACACTTAAATGTTTTGGCTGTAATGATGTTGAAAAGTTTACAGAGTATGAATACTTTTTCAGTTTACTGTATATCTCTATATGTGTGTGTGTTATGTGTACATTTATCAGTAACAATAAATGTTGCATCTTCATTTGCAATTGCTAGCAGCCTGAATAAATGTATCTTTATATAAAATATGTCATATGCCGGTGTTTTATCCATATAAACTAGTCCCATCATCTCATAATCCATTATGTAATACCAACATTCTTCTACAATTTCACATATTCTGCAAGATTGTTAATGTTTGTTAGATCATAAATAATACAGTTTCATTGCCATCCTAGGAGACTTTTGTCTTCCAGTTTGTTCAGAAAAATCACTTCTAGTGAGGCCTTGTAGTTTATTTGCACAGCAACATTATGGCACACAAAGGCATTAAATACATCAACAGAATGAGAACACTGCTCTTATAAGTCGTTTTTTAGTGTTGAAATAAGGGTGTCATTTAGCCATCATCGTTTTCTACTAGAAAGTGAGGACACCTTTAACTACAAGAGATTATTACCTCCCAATGAATAATGAAACAAAGAAATGCAATGATAGACAAGTTCCCGTGCGGTATACTGAGGGAAAATGCAGTGTAATGTTTGAAGAATGCCTGAATTGCAAAGTAAATTTATTATATACAGCCAGGTAAGGGTATATATGTGCTAGAAAGTAAAGGTTGCTATACATTTGGACAGCGAAAAATTTAATTTTTATTCAGCTAACAGCTGATCCCAAGATAGGGCAGCACTAGTTCTAACTGGAACAGTACAGGCTATGTTCACGTGCGGAGTATTTGGTTGCAGAAGCTTCTGCAACAAATCTGCATCTCTATGCTGAAAAAATGTGTTTTTACACACTTTTTTGATGAGTTTTTTGCATGTGTTTTTCATGAATTCTAGTGAGAAAATGCTGCAAAAACTCTGAAAGAGTTGACATGATGCAGGCCGGTGGTGTAACTTTAGTTCATGGACCCTGATACGAAAGCTTCAACGGGGCCCCCAATTATTGCAAAACATTATTAGCAATAGTCTTTTACTATAGGCCAAAGGGACTTTTGGGACCGCTTAGACTCCAGTGCCTGGGTGCAATTGCAACCCCTGCACCTGTTGTAGTTACGCCTCTGCTGCAGACCTATTTCTGCACCAAATCTGTAAGCCTAGGTTCCCACCACGACTTTAGGGATCCGGGGCTGTCTGGTGTGAACCGGACAGCCCCAGATCCGATTTTGGCCCCATAGTATTCCTATGGGGTCGGATGGCAGTGATTTTTCCATCCGGTTTTGTGATGTCCAGGAAGATCAGGCACATTTAGTTTTTTTTGCCCCGGACACAAAATCGGACCTTGTAGCATTTTTGTGTCCGGGGCAAAAATCGGACCAAATTGTATCCATCTGGATCCGGTGCGATCAGGCACCCCCAACATGGGAGTCTATGGGAGCCGGATCGTGCCGGATATGACATAAAATCGTTCTGTTTCCTGGATGCCAGGTGCTGAAGTTCAGTGGCCGCTGGCGCTGATTTTCAGAACCTGGAGAACTCCTGGTTAAAATTTCAGAATCACAGTTACCTCCCTGCTAGCCGCGAATCTGAAATTTCAGCACTGGACAGCGGCAGCAGCCGCACACTGCCGATTCAGGCAGAAAACCGGATCGGAAGGCTTATTTGCCCTCCGGTTCTGTTTGTCCAGAGCTGTAAGGCTGTGTCCGGTACATCCTGCAAAACACTGGACACAGCCTGACATCTCAAAAATCGTGGTGTGAACCTAGCCTAAAGGTACCGTTACACGCTTAAATGTCGTTAAGATATCACTAACGATCTCATGGGCGCGCGGTTGTTAGGACATCTTTTTGACATCGTTGGTATGATGTCACATGTGTAGATATCATGGATGATGCACCAACCATGTAGTGAGCAGCTATCGTTCGCACAACCCAGCGAACAATACTTGTTCAATGATGTGAATGGGCGAAGTCGTTAACGACATCATTATCGCGCTGTCACACACAATCATGCAGCAGGTTGGCTGATCGAAGATCGTTTGATTTGAGAACAAGTTCTCAAATCTGCGATCAACGATCCAACGATTTATCGTAGTCGTATCTCGTTGTCACATGAAAAATCATCCTAACGATGTAGTTTCAATAACCCCAAGCCCGTCATGTTTGAGTGATATTGTTCATGATATCGTACCGTGTAACGGGGCCTTAAGAGAGAAATAAGCACCATAAGCACAAAACTTTAGGTTTCTCATTTACATTGCTGGCATTAGGATTTGCTTGCAATGTTGTGACACAACTGCACTAAAGAACACATAAAAAAAGTGATGAAAACACTGTGTGCACAGGGCCTTAAATGTGGTGGTCAAAAAATGCAAGCTCGAGATTATTGACTGAAAAATAAAAACCACCTGGCCTCAATATTTTATAACATATGTTGATGTAAGCCATTTTTTACATTTTTTTATCATATTTTAAGAAAAACATTTCAAAAGTTGCAGCTTGCACTTATACGCATCTACTGGATAAATCTAATACACCATTTTTATCAATGTTCAAAACTTAAAAATAATTCCCCCAAATAAAACCTGCTGTTTTTCTATACTCAAATAGCTTTTGTTTTGTTTTTCTTTGCATTACATGGTAAAATAAATAGAGGTTTGGAAAAATAAAACTCATCCAGCAAGAATGACACCCTAATACAGGGGTCTCAAACTCGCTGGGTTGGTGGGCTGCACGTAGAAAAATATTGATATCGGGGGGCCGCATTGCTTGTAGGACTAAGTGACATTTTAATATCTAAAAAATGAGAATGCGCATAGGGTCTTATCCTAATTTAGGAGACAAATCCCATACAGTATGAAAACTGCTCACCTGATTTGGTTGTGCAGCCCACAACCAGCTCAATCACTCAAACACAGCAGCCACAGCAGGGACCACACTTCCACAACGTGGGGGTGAAACTCTATCCGGGATATCTCTGATATCTCTTTGGAGCAGCAGCGCGGACCTAAGACACTTGGTCCTGGATAGAGTAAGTGACATTTTAGTGATACCAGAATTTTTTGTTAAAGTACAAATCCTGATCTTCTTCTTGTAGGAATGTCCCCACCCTAATCTCCTTTATGTAGTAATGTCCCCATCCTGGTCGCCTTCTTATAGTAATGTCCCCATCCTGATCCCCTTCTTCTAGTAATGTCCGCATCCTGATCCCTTCTTCTAGTAATGTCCCCATCCTGATACCCTTCTTCTAGTAATGTCCCCATCCTGATCCCCTTCTTTTAGTAATGTCCCCATACTGGTCCCCATTGTATATTAATGTCCCCCATTCTGGTCCCCGTCTGGAACTAATGTCCCCTTCCTGATCCCCTTCTTGAAGTAATGTTCCTCCCTGATCCGTATGTGTAGTAATGCCCCATTCTGGTCCCCATCCTATAATAATGACTCCCATCCTGATCCTCATCATGTTGTAATGTCCCCTTCCTGATCCCCTTCTTGTAGTAATATCCCATCTTGTAGTAATGTCCCATCCTGGTCCTCCTCTTGTAGTAATGTCCCCATCCTGGTTCTCATCTTGTAGTAATGCCCCCACCCTGGTCTCCATCTTGTAGTAATGTTCCTCCCTGGTCCATACGTGTAGTAATGCCCCATCCTGGTCCTCATCTTGTAGTAATGTCCCCATATTTTAGTATTGTTTCCTCCCTTGTCATTTTGTAGTAATGTCCCCATCCCAACGCTATTTTGTAGAGATGTCCCCACAACCTGGTCTCTGTTCTTTTTGTTCTCTCACTCACACACTCGCACACTCACACATATACACATGCACACTCACATACACACACACACATATACACCTGCACACACATACACACACATTCACACACACATACACACACTTATACACTCACACATGTATACACACTCACACATACATCCTCAGACATATTCACACAAACACATACACACTCACACATTGATACACATTTACACACTTACACATAGAGCCATATTTGGAGTTCCTGCGCCCTAGGCACTTTTAGCGGTCGCACCCCCCCAGGCTGCTATCTTCGGCTGTAATAGCGCCTTACCTTATGCCACACTTCTGAACCCGGCAGCTTCTTCCTCTGTAGCTCCCGGTCTCCCGCTTGCTGGCACCAGGCGCCACCTGTCACCAGGCACCAGCCAGCACCCGGCACCAGCCTGCACCCGGCAGCCGCCACCAGGCGTCATCCGTCGGCACATGGCTGCAGCCGCCAGCACCCGGCAGCTGCCAGCATCTGACGGCAGCCGCCAGCACCCAGGATGTGGCACCAGGTGGCACCTGCTAGCTGCCAGCACCCAGCAGCAGCCTCCAGCACCTGGCATTAGGCGGCACCTGGGAGGTGGCATCCGGCAGCTGCCAGCACACGGCATTAGGCGGCACTCAGCAGTTGCCAGCACCCAGGAAGCGGCACCAAGTGGCACCCGGTAGATGCCAGCACCCGGCAGTAGCTGCCAGCACCCAGCATTAGGTGGCACCAGGCATTAGGTGGCACCAGGTGGCCGCCAGCACCCGTGTCACGTCCTACTGACGGACTACTCACGTGGACCCACTGGACCGCGTAAAGCGGATGCTGATACCGGGTGATAGAGAGGCAGACACGTACCGTAGAGTCAACGGGTTTATTAAACAGAACTATAACACAGAACCACACGCCCCTGGAGAGGGCCACAAGGTCGCAACACCGGGAGCCCAGCGAGGGAGACCCCGGAGCGCTTGACCCCTATACAGGGATACCGCCAGGATCAGCCTCGAAGGGGCCAATGCTACGGACACAAGTGTTCAACCGACCCCAGGCGACGTGGTAATGAAACAGCACCCGGGAATACAATACGAAACGAGAACCGTGAACACAGAGCACCAGGAACACAGGGAACCAGGAACACAGGAGAGATCCAGGAACACGGAGAGATCGAGGAACACGAAGAGATCCAGGGACACAGGGAGATCCAGGAACACGGAGAGATCCAGGAACACAGGGAGATCCAGGAACACGGAGAATCCAGGACCACGGGGGATCCGGAGCCGGGCGAGAACCAGCGATCAGCTTGGAGGGGATCAGGAGACCATCCAGGAACACGGTGATCAGCCAGGAACCGGCAGGAACGAGATCTGGAGGAGGTAACACAGAGCGATCAGGTAACAGACCAAACGGGGAGCGACCTGACAGACCAGAAGTGGCAACTTCACTCATGGGAAGGTGAAGGTCGAAGTTGCCCTGGCCCCGACTGATTGAAAACAGGAGGTTTAAATCAGAGCAGGGCAGTCCTGATTCGCAGGACATAGAGACCTGGTGATTGGCTGAGGGGAGGAGCCAGAACCCTGCAGCCTCTCCAGCAGAAACTGAGTAGGAGACAATTTCATGAGCACAAGCAGTGGTACCAGAAGTGAGAGGAGCAATGCTGCTCAAGCCGAGGGAGTAAGGGCAGCAGGCCGCGGGCACGGGCGGCAGACCCCGAGGGGTAACAGTACCCCCCCTCTACGCCCCCCCCCCGGACGGAGACCGGCCCGGAACCTGCGCAGGGGGCTCGGGGCACCGGCGTCCCCCACCCCGGTCCCCAGGACAGAAGGGACCCGAGGGTGGTTACTCGGGCGTCATGTGACGAGCACAGGAGGAACAGGACGTCATCAGGGACACCGACAGGCCGGACGTCATCAGGGACACCGACAGGCCGGACGTCATCAGGGACACCGACAGGCCGGACGTCATCAGGGACACCGACAGGCCGGACGTCATCAGGGACACCGACAGGCAGGACGTCATCAGGGACACCAGCAGGCAGGACGTCATCAGGGACACCAGCAGGCAGGACGTCATCAGGGACACCAGCAGGCAGGACGTCATCAGGGACACCAGCAGGCAGGACGTCATCAGGGACACCAGCAGGCAGGACGTCATCAGGGGCACCGACCGGCAGGACGTCATCAGGGACACCCACCGGATCCAGGCTGGAGACTCCCCAGGAACACGGAGGAGGAGCCCGTCCAGGAACAAGGCATGGTGGGACATCGACAGGCTGGGCGTCATCAGGGACACCGACCGGATCAAGGCTGGAGACTCCCCAGGAACACGGAGGAGGAGCACGTCCAACACCGACAGGCAGGCCGTCATCAGGGACAGCGACAGGCTGGACGTCATCAGAGACACCGACCGGCAGGACGTCGTCAGGGGCACCGACAGGCTGGACGTCGTCAGGGGCACCGACAGGCTGGACGTCGTCAGGGGCACCGACCGGATCAAGGCTGGAGACTCCCCAGGAACACGGAGGAGGAGCCCATCCAGGAACAAGACACGATGGGACATCGACAGGCAGGACGTCATCAGGGACACCCACCGGATCCAGGCTGGAGACTCCCCAGGAACACGGAGGAGGAGCCCGTCCAGGAACAAGGCACGGTGGGACATCGACAGGCTGGGCATCATCAGGGACACCGACCGGATCAAGGCTAGAGACTCCCCAGGAACACGGAGGAGGAGCCCGTCCAACACCGACAGGCAGGCCGTCATCAGGGACAGCGACAGGCTGGACGTCGTCAGGGACACCGACAGGCAGGACGTCATCAGGGGCACCAACAGGCTCGAGGCTGGCAAGCCGATCATCCAGAGAGGCCATAGGGGAAACCATCCGAGTCTGTACCCCACGCTTCCGGTCCCTCTCCTGGCGGAGACCCAGCACCTGGAAGGAGAGAGCAGAATCAACAGTAGAGGGCACCCCCAAGAATGTGGGTGCCAGGCGGGGAGTCCTTCTCCGGCCGCTGGGGGTGCAGGAAGAAGAGGACGCACGGGACTCTAACGACTGGATAATCCCCAAAATCCGGTCGTAACTCTGGCGGAGTGCGGTCAGCTCTCTTTTGACGTCAAACCTGGCATCAGCGGGGTCCATGGCCAGGGCAAAATCTGTCACGTCCTACTGACGGACTACTCACGTGGACCCACTGGACCGCGTAAAGCGGATGCTGATACCGGGTGATAGAGAGGCAGACACGTACCGTAGAGTCAACGGGTTTATTAAACAGAACTATAACACAGAACCACACGCCCCTGGAGAGGGCCACAAGGTCGCAACACCGGGAGCCCAGCGAGGGAGACCCCGGAGCGCTTGACCCCTATACAGGGATACCGCCAGGATCAGCCTCGAAGGGGCCAATGCTACGGACACAAGTGTTCAACCGACCCCAGGCGACGTGGTAATGAAACAGCACCCGGGAATACAATACGAAACGAGAACCGTGAACACAGAGCACCAGGAACACAGGGAACCAGGAACACAGGAGAGATCCAGGAACACGGAGAGATCGAGGAACACGAAGAGATCCAGGGACACAGGGAGATCCAGGAACACGGAGAGATCCAGGAACACAGGGAGATCCAGGAACACGGAGAATCCAGGACCACGGGGGATCCGGAGCCGGGCGAGAACCAGCGATCAGCTTGGAGGGGATCAGGAGACCATCCAGGAACACGGTGATCAGCCAGGAACCGGCAGGAACGAGATCTGGAGGAGGTAACACAGAGCGATCAGGTAACAGACCAAACGGGGAGCGACCTGACAGACCAGAAGTGGCAACTTCACTCATGGGAAGGTGAAGGTCGAAGTTGCCCTGGCCCCGACTGATTGAAAACAGGAGGTTTAAATCAGAGCAGGGCAGTCCTGATTCGCAGGACACAGAGACCTGGTGATTGGCTGAGGGGAGGAGCCAGAACCCTGCAGCCTCTCCAGCAGAAACTGAGTAGGAGACAATTTCATGAGCACAAGCAGTGGTACCAGAAGTGAGAGGAGCAATGCTGCTCAAGCCGAGGGAGTAAGGGCAGCAGGCCGCGGGCACGGGCGGCAGACCCCCGAGGGGTAACAACCCGGCACCAGCTGCTGGCAATGTGCCCCCCAGGTGGCGCGGGAATACACTCACATATACACACACTCACACATACACATTCACACACATATACACACTCATATATATACACACACATACACTCACACACATACACACTCACTCAGAAATATTCAGACGCACACATACTCACACACACATACACTCATACATATACACATACACAGTCGCTCACATATACACACACATAATACACGCAAATACACTCACACATATACACACACTCACACATACACACCCTCTCTCTAACTGTCACTCATACACACCTTAATCATGCCCCGGGCCATTGTACATGGAGCCGCCGCGGTACCCACATTATTGTGACTTCTGGGTACCGCTCAAACAAGCGCCTTTGCTCCTGTACATTCATGCAAGCAGGCGGCCGGCAGACCAATCAGACGCCTGCAGCTGATGTCGACGTATGACGTCACAGGAGGCTTCTGATCGGTCCGTCACAATAAAGCGGATTCCGCGGTGGCTCCTTGTACAGTGGCCCGGGGCATGCTTATCTTTTCATGGTGCCCCGGGCCACAGAGGGAAGAATTGCGGGGGCTGCGTGTTCGAGACCCCTGCCCTAATAGGACCATTTTGATATGAGGCTCAAAATGTTATGAAGATAAAAACACATAAGCAAAAAAATAAAATATAAACTGGTTCAGTCTTTGAGTAGGATATCTAGGTATCTGTTGATAGTTTATAGCAACCTTTATCTCAACAGTGAGAAATATCAAAATATTGGTTGGCATAGGGCAAACTGTCCCATTTAAACAGATGTAGAGGGGTGCTTTAAAATATTTAACCTTGCATTACAAACAGGTGCATCTCAATGAATTAGAATATCATCAAAAAGTTAATTTATTTCAGTAATTCAATACATAAAGTGAAACACATATATTATATAGAGTCATTACACACAGAGTGATCTATTTCAAGTGTTTATTTTTGTAAATATTGATGATTATAGCTTACAGCCAATGAAAACCCAAGGCTTATTATCTCAGAAAATTAAAGTAGGGAGGATGAAGGGTCTGAGAGATAAAATATGACCTAAATAGGTATCAGAGGCTTCACCTTGTGTGGTTATACAGTGCCTACAAGTAGTATTCAACCCCCTGCAGATTTAGGGGGTTTGATAAGATGCAAATAAGTTAGAGCCTTCAAACTGCAAACGAGAGTAGGATTTATTAACAGAAGCATAAATCTTACAAACCAAAAAGTTATGTTGCTCAGTTGAATTTTAATAAATTTGAAACATAAAAGTGTGGGTCAATTATTATTCAACCCCTCAAACCACCAGCATTCTGTTTGGTCCCCCTAAAGTATTAAGAAGTAGTTCAGGCACAAAGAACAATGAGCTTCACATGTGTGAATTAATTATCTCTTTTGCCAGCCTTTTCTGACTATTTAAGACCCTCCCCAAACTTGTGAACAGCACTCATACATGGTCAACATAGGAAAGACAAAGGAACATTCCAAGGCCATCAGAGACAAGATCGTGGAGGGTCACAAGGCTGGCAAGGGGTGCAAAACCCTTTCCAAGGAGTTGGGCCTACCTGTCTCCACTGGTGGGAGCATCGTCCAGAAGTGGAAGGCTTATGGAACTACTGTTAGCCTTCCACGGCCTGGACAGCCTTTGAAAGTTTCCTCCCGTGCCGAGGCCAGGCTTGTCCGAAGAGTCAAGGCTAACCCAAGGACAACAAGGAAGGAGCTCCAGGAATATCTCATGGCAGTGGGGACATTGGTTTCAGTCAATACCATAAGTAACGTACTCCACCGCAATGGTCTCCGTTCCAGACGAGCCCGTAATATACCTTTACTTTCAAAGCGTCATGTCAAGGCTCGTCTACAGTTTGCTCTTGATCACTTGGAGGACTCTGAGACAGACTGGTTCAAGGTTCTATGGTCTGATGAGACCAAGATCGAGATCTTTGGTGCCAACCACACACGTGACGTTTGGAGACTGGATGGCACTGCATACGACCCCAAGAATACCATCCCTACAGTCAAGCATGGTGGTGGCAGCATCATGCTGTGGGGCTGTTTCTCAGCCAAGGGGCCTGGCCATATGGTCCTCATCCATGGGAAGATGGATAGCACGGCCTACCTGGAGATTTTGGCCAAGAACCTCCGCTCCTCTATCAAGGATCTTAAGATGGGTCGTAATTTCATCTTCCAACAAGACAACGACCCAAAGCACACAGCCAAGAAAACCAAGGCCTGGTTCAAGAGGGAAAAAATCAAGGTGTTGGAGTGGTCTAGTCAGTCTCCTGACCTTAACCCAATTTAAACTTGTGGAAGGAGCTCAAGATTAAAGTCCACATGAGACACCCAAAGAACCTAGATAACTTGGAGAAGATCTGCATGAAAGAGTGGGCCAAGATAATTCCAGAGACCTGTGCCGGCCTGATCAGGTCTTATAAAAGACGATTATTAGCTGTAATTGCAAACAAGGGTTATTCCACAAAATATTAAACCTAGGGGTTGAATAATAATTGACCCACACTTTTATGTTTAAAATTTATTAAAATTCAACTGAGCAACATAACTTTTTGGTTTGTAAGATTTATGCTTCTGTTAATAAATCCTACTCTCGTTTGCAGTTTGAAGGCTCTAACTTATTTGCATCTTATCAAACCACCTAAATCTGCAGGGGGTTGAATACTACTTGTAGGCACTGTATGAGTGACAAACACTATAAAAGCATATCACATGGTGCACGCAGAGTAGGGAGGATGAAGGGTTAAAAACCATGCTGCTGTATTTCACAAGACATCAAAGGGTGAGTATAATATTGATTTATTAGTCGACGCGTTTCAGGGCTCCCTGACCACTTCCTGAGGACAAATCAATATCATATTACCATGTTTCAGGGCGTGTCAGGGAGCCCTTAAATGCATTGACTAATAAATCAATATTAAATTCACCCTTTGATGTCTCGTGGAATACGGCAGTGAGGTTTTTAACCCTTCATCCTCCCTACTTTAATTTTCTGAGATAATGACCTCTGGGTTTTCATTGGCTGTAAGCCATAATCATCAACATTAACATAAATAAACACTTGAAATAGATCACTGTTTGTAATGACTCTATATAAGGGCCCTTTCACATCAGCGGTTTACGCTGATGTGCGGCAGATTCGGCAGGCGGTGCCGCATCTGCTGCCTTTGCAGCCCGGATCCGGCAAGCCCCATGTATTGTCTATTGTCGGCAAGTGCGGTTCTTCTGGATGCGGCAGATCCGCTACTTGCAGCCGTGAAAAGAAATGTCATTATGATCAAAATTTGTGAGGAACTTTATACTCTTCTCCCGTGTCGAGAACTGTTATACAACATTTTCTTTTAGCTTAAAAGGCTTACACTTTTTTTCTTGCTTTGTTTTCCCGCTTTTACCAAAAAACAGCATTTAAGTACCTGAAAACAATTATCCTTAAGGTTTACAAATTAAAACCTTTCCTTGTATTGTCAGATAAGCTGAAGTCCTTTGGTTGCATTTCTTAGCGTTTGATTAATCCTACTGCCTGCTATTCACTTTTCTTGTCAGTGCTTAACAAAGGTTCCGGCTGAAATAGTTCAGGAAGCTTATTTACCTTCCAATGCCCTGCCACCTTTGATTACATTCCTTGTGGATTTATAACTATCGCTTCACAATGCTGGGTGACCTTTAAGGCACATCTGATAAAATCCAGAGGTCACAGATTGTTGAAGTTGAAATTGTTTCTAACAATGATGTAACTTTGAGGAACCCCCCCCCCTCCCTCCCTCGTCTTTCTTCCATTCTGCTCTTAAACTTTAGCTGGAAATTAACATGAACTAAATTAATGGTTTAATTTTACAGGAGAAAGAAGAGGGTGTTCGGAGCTCCACTGGGGAAACAAGCTTTTGTCTTTGTTGATGACCTAAACATGCCTGCCAAGGAGAAATATGGTGCCCAGCCTCCCATTGAACTGCTTAGGCAATGGATTGACCACGGCTACTGGTTTGACAGGTGCAATAAATATTAATTAGTGTGCTTGGCTACAGAGGAGTAATGATATACACTGTTTCTCTGAAGCGTTAAATTGTTGTATTAGTCTTTATAATTTCTCATCTGCTCAGACACAACAGGAAAACATTTTGAATTACAAGATTCTTTGCAACATAAAGAAATGGAGATTCGCACACTGCAGTAAATTACAGTTTACCAACAATTTGTTACTGACTAAAAGCATCTTACTTACTTTTTACATCGTTTTTAGTTATATTGGAGGTGGTTTGTGAATTCTTTAGACTGGTTGTCTAGTGTTCAAGTGCCAAAGAGCATGAATAATAATATATTTTGAATGTGATTTTTAAAAAATCAATTTTCCCCAAAGTCTAATTTAACCAGCATTCTAGTATTTTTTTTAAATAAGAGCATTCATTTCTCCTATAACAGTTATTTGAAAGAAAATATTTAGTTGAAGTGAACCTAAATAGCAAGATTTCTAAAAAAAAAAGGTGTTTTCATATTTAGAGGTTTCTTATTTTATTCTTTTTAATATTTATTGATTCAAACTGATTGAATCATAGAATGTCACTTTGCATCAAGCTTTCAAAAAGTTTTTGTTTTTTGCTTTCTATGGCTAATGTACATTGTCCTATACAGCGGCATGAAAAAGTGTTTGCCCCCTTCTTTTCTTACTCTTTTGCATGTTTGTCACAACTAAATGTGTCAGATCACCAAACAAATCTAAATATTAGACAAAGATAACACAAGTGAGCACAAAACACAGCTCATAACGGAAGGTCTTTAGTATTAAGAGAAAAATAAATCCAAACCTGCAGAGCCCTGTGTGAAAAAGTGATTGCCCCCTAAACCTTATAACTGGTTGGGCCACCCTCAGCCGCAAGAACTGCAAAAGCTCGAAATGAGTCCCTTACAATTCTCTGGAGGAATTTTGGACCTCTTATCTTGGCAGAATTGCTGTAAGGCAGCCACATTGGGAAGATTTCCGATGAATCACCTTTTTAAGGTCATGCCACAGCATTTCAATTCGATTAAGGTCAGCACTTTGACTAGGCAACTCTTCAGTTTGTTTTTCTTAATCCATTCAGAGGTGGACTTGTTGGTGTGTTTTGGATCATTTTCTTGTTACATAACCCAAGTGTCCTTAAGCTTAAGGTCAGGAACAGATGGCTGGACATTCTCCTTCAGGATTTTTTGGTACACAGCAGAATTCATGGTTCCATTTACTACAGCTATTCTTCCAGGTCCTGAAGTTGCAAAACAGCCCCAGATCAGCACACTACCAGCACCATATTTTACTGTTGGTATGATGTTCCATTTCTGAAATACTGTGTTACTTCTATGCCAAATGCAATCAGACATATGCCTTCCAAGAAGGTAAATTTTTGTCTTCAGTTCACAGAGTATTTTCCCAAAAGTCTTAAGGATCATCAAGATACTTAATGGCAAAACTAAGATAAGCCTTTGGCCAGAGTCACATTTGGCCTGGGACCCACATTTCCAGGCATCCCTAAAATCTTAGCAATTTCTGCCGTAGCGGACAGCGCTAACAGCAAGCGCTGCCTGGAAACAGAGCCCCATAGAAACCTGTTGTTTACCTTTACATTGAAGACAGCATTTCCTGTGCGCTGATGAAAAGCGGCCGTCCTGGAGCTCTGTGTGTGGCTGCAACTACGGTAAACAATGGGTTTCTATGGGGTCCCGTTTCCAGGCAGCGCTTGTCATTAGTGCTGTCCGCTATGGCAGAAATTGCTAAGATTTTAGCGCTGCCTGGAAACATGGGTCCCAGTCCAAATGTGACCCTAGCCTTTATGTTCTTTTTGCTCAAAAGTGGTTTACGTCTTCGAACTCTGCAATGGAGGCCATTTTTACTTAGTCTTTTTGTTATGGTAGATTATTAACACTGACCTTAACTGAGGCAAGTGAGTCCTGCAGGTCTGTAAATGTTGTTGGGGGGGTCTTTTGTGACCTTTTGGATGAATCATCGCTGCACTTTTGAAGTAATTGGGTTGACCAGCTACTCCTGGGTAAATTCACCACTTTTCCATGTTTTCTCCATTTGTGCACAATGCCTTTTACTGTGGTTTGCTGGGTTCCCAAAGCGTTAGAATTGGCTTTATAAACTTTTCCAGACATATAGATCTCAATAATTTGTTTTTCATTTTTGCCTGAATTTCTTTTGTAAGAGCATGATATTTAGCTTTTGAGCATCTATTGATCTATTTCACTATGTTAAGTATGTCCTATTTAAGTGATTCCTTCATTAAGAACAGATGTGGCAGTAATCAGGTCTGGGTGTGGCTAAGAAATTTGCACTCAGCTCAAAGATGTCATAAAGTTAATTTATGTTTTACGACTCAGCAGACTTATTACATTGTAATAATAGCATAGATAACGTGACAAGTTTGGAAAGTGGATAGAAAATATAATTATGCAAGGTGTCAGTAGTGTAGTCTAATATAGAATTCCAACATTTCAAACACATTATGACCTCAATTCATCAAAGTGTTTACTCCTGAAATATAGACTCTGAAAAGTCACAAAATATTTGCACAACATAAACATTTTGTGATTTTTATCATTTTAATGCCAGTTTTGGTTAAAGAGGACCTGTCACCACACTTGGTGCTTGGCAAACTGAAAGCAGCATGTCTGCTGCATTCAGGGAAGGGGTCCCCCATGTCTCTAGCCAAGCTTTAAAAAATACTTTAGAAACTTTACAGTTAAGAGGTCCCGTGGGTTGGATCTGATAAGAGGACCTCACCGCCGGCACAATCCTTCCTGCCTTCTCCTTGTGTGTTCCGCCCCCTCTATGTGTCTGCTGCCGCCTCCTCTTCTTCTGGGTCTGCCCTCCTCTTCTCTTGCTCTTTGTCAATCACGCTGATGCACAGTGCTTGGTGTGAGCGGCATTGCGTGATGTCAGCGGTAGAGCCCGCCCTGCTGTATGAATAAAGCATAAACAATGGGGGCTCTGCCACTGATGTCAGCATACATGGTCTGTGACATGTGATAGTTTCTTGTGTCTAATTGTAACTAATTGTAGTTGTTCTCTACAGTTCTTCTTGTTTCTTCTATCATGTTGGCTTTTCTCAGCCACAACATCTTGTTTATTGTAGTGCATCCTCTGCGTAACTTGATATGGTCCCACACATTTTCCTCAAAATATAATGGTGTTTCCTATAATAATAGTACCATACACAAAGGTTTCTAATATAAAAGTGTCATATAAAACTTTCCCAGTATATAAAATTAATACAAAATGATTCACTAAATATAATTGTATACCATACAATGCCAACTGAAATTAATAGTGCCATATATGATGATCCTTGAAATAAATATTGCCACTCATAGTGCTCCTGAATGTAAAAGTGGCACAGATGGTGACCCTGTATAAGAAAGTGCTACACATTTTTCCCCTGAACGTAATGATGTTTCACACAGTGCTCCCTAGAAATAACAGTGCCATACATAAAGTTCCACACACCTACATACTGTTTAGTATAAAAAAAACACTGGGGAGGGAAAAAAGGGCACTATTTTAGGTAAAGGAAAAATGTTTTTAATATATGAGTTGGACATCACCTTTATGAGTATGTATGTAAACAAAATATACAACATAGCCTGGCAGGATGGTATAACCCATATTGCATTTGTTAACTTGTTTAACCCTAGAACGCATACCTGGGGCCTCGCAGGACTGCCAGGTTACTTGTTTTCTATTTTCTGTAAAAGTACTTTAGTTTGAATTTTGAAAATCTAGGTAATCCTCAGGTATATAGTTGTTAGTAATTTCCAGTTATTCATATATTTTTATGTTGCAGACATTTTGGTATAACAACCTTTTTTTGGGACTACCCCATATTCACGCACCTGGGGCCTTTTAGGCCTGTACTACGTTTACATGTGATACTCAGTCTTTTTGTCTGTATTGTTGCTGGGGAAGAACTTTTATGACTCTGCTATTGCTGGGAAGAGTGTGGATTCTGCATGACAACATGGTCATGTGATCTTGGAAGGGAGGCTCCCTCACAAAGTCATGTGTCTCTGACCTCATCACAGGTCTTTTTGTCCTAATTGCTGGAGAGACTTTGGAGGAAGAAGTCAGCTGTCTTTTGTCTGGAAATAGAAACTTTCTAAGCTCCAAAACCAGAGGCTTCTACTGCACTACAAGAAAGTGATCTGTTGGAGGTAAGAGGAGGGGGGCTGCACTTTACCTGCTTTATATCGCTTGGTGTGCTGGGACCCTAACAAGGAGTCTTATCACATACTGTTTACAGTGCACAAGCCTGATTGTAATCTTTTTTTTTTTCTTTTTAGTTTACTGACATCTAAAATTACAATGGGACAGTCTACTTCCAGGGGATTGACTGACCATGAAATCGAGGCAATAATTTTTGATAGTGATGATGAAAGTGAAATTTCTTTGTCTGATGAAGAGTACATGCCACCAGCTAATGTATCAACTTCATCGTCCAGCTATTCTTCAGATGATGAAGAAGTAGTGGATCCAGCAGAAAGTTCAAATAGAACATCTAAAACGAATATTTTTTGGAACAGTACTGCTGCGGCTCCTGCACGCACCCCATCACATAACGTTATTAGAGTTGCTCAAGGAGCTGTCGGAATTCCCCAATTCATGTCCAAAAGAGATGTGTTCTGTAAATTTGTTTCGGATGATATTGCAGATGAGGTAGTTTTGTGTACTAACGTAGAAGGAAAACGTATTGCGTCAGGAAGAAAAAAAACATGGAAAAATATAACTAAAGAGGAACTATATGCTTATATTGCCCTTACTCTTCTGGCAGGGTCGACAAAATCATATGATGTTCCAATCAGAGAGTTATTTCAGAACCCATTTGCAGATCCACACTACAAAGCTACTATGTCCATCAATAGATTTAAGTGTATTCGGAGATGCCTTCATTTTGATGAAAAGAGAACTCGCCCTGTGAGGTTGGCAACCGATAAATTAGCCCCTATTAGCTATATCTGGAATCTTTTTATCAAGAACTGTACAAAGCTTTACCATTCCAGTGATAATGTGACAGTGGACGAGCAACTTCTTGCCTTTAGGGGACGATGCAAATTCTTTCAGTATATGCCCAGTAAGCCAGCTAAGTACGGCATAAAAATTTTCAGGATGTGCGATTCAGCAAGCTATTATGGGCTGAATGGTCTGATTTACTGTGGCAAAGAAGCTGATGCTCCAGTCCAGAAAGACCTATGTTCCGACATAGTAAAAACACTTGCTCTACCAATTTTCAATTCAGGAAAAAATATTACAATGGATAATTACTTTACCAATTTTGAAATGGCCAACTTTTTGCTTCAAAAACAACTTACACTTGTTGGTACTATGAGGCCAAACCGCCGCGAAATTCCTCCAATCATGAAGCACAATGCACAGCGAAAAATCTACGAGAGTGTATTCGGTTTCTGCAATCAAGCAACAATGGTGTCTTATAAAGCCAAGAAAGAAAAATCTGTGATATTACTGAGTACAATGCATCACGATGGAAGTATTGACACCAATGACAGGAAAAAAAAACCTGAAATCATGCTGCATTATAATAAGACAAAAGGAGGTGTCGACAAGATGGACGAAATGATTGGAGAGTATTCGTGCAAAAGGCAGACTAAACGTTGGCCTGTTGCCCTTTTTTCCAATATCCTTGATGTGTCAGCCCTCAATAGCTACATTGTTTATTGTCAAACTAATCCAGAATTCCATGCCAACAGGAAAGACAAGAGACGTCTATTTTTGACAGAACTTTGTTATGAACTTTTTGATGCCTACTATGATGGAGAGAAGCAGCATGATATGCCTATCAAAGCAAACTACAGAGGCAATGATCCGATGTGGAATACGCTTTCTGGAACATCCAGAGCAAAGAGAAAAAAAAAGAAAGCGCTGCTAACATTTGTCCAGCAAAGAAGGAAAGAAAACTGGAGCGTTTCTGTTCTACTTGCAGACAAAATGTATGCAAGGAACATTCAGCCGAAAAAATAATATGCGAGAATTGTCAGGGGAATATGTAAAGTTACAAATAAATATTCCTGCACCAAGTTTGCTACAACCAAAAAATGTTTTTATAAAAAATTGTATATAGAATGCCTTTATTTGGCGTGCTTGTTTACTTACTTTTTTGTTGTTTTATGCACATAATTCTGTTTTGAAATATACACATCTTAGGCTGTGTTCCCAGGAGCACTGGGGTTCGCCAGAAGAGGATACATAATGGATCTGACCTCCTGGTAACTCCAGCTAAGGCTGCCGGAATGGCAGGATTTCGCCAGCCTTAGCTGGGGTCACCAGGAGGTCAGATCCATTATGGATCCCCTCCTGGCGGACCCCAGCACTACTGGGAATGCATCCTTACTTAGCAATTGTAAAATAAATTTTGAAAAGTATTTTTATTTGAGTTATTCCGTGTTATTTGCACACAGGCCTAAAAGGCCCCAGGTGCGTGAATATGGGGTAGTCCCAAAAAAAGGTTGTTATACCGAAATGCCTATAAAATAAAAATATATGAACAACTGGAAATTACTAACAACTATATACCTGAAGAATACCTAGAGTTTCAAAAATCTAACTAAAGTAATTTTACAGAAAATAGAAAACAGGTAACCTGGCAGGCCTGCGAGGCCCCAGGTATGCGTCCACCAGCCTTAGCTGAGGTCACCAGGAGGTCAGATCCATTACGGAATCCCGTCCTGGCGGACCCCAGCGCTGGTGAGAATGCATCCTTACTTTGCAATAAACTTTGAAAAGTATTTTTTTTTAGTTATTCCATGATAATTGTAAAAAAACCTAAAAGACCCCAGGTGCGTGAATGTGTAGATTTCTATGGGTATGCGTTCTAGGGTTAAGTCAACAGTATATTTCCCAGAATTCCCAAATTTGTTGTGACTTTCCTGATTTTTTTAGAAACAATTGTTAAATATTGAGATACCCTTGGGTTATATAGGTATGCTTAAATTCTGGCCAAAAGTGGCAGCTCTAGCCTACTTTGGTGGTATTCCAATGTGGTTTAAGGGAATATGTAGACAATGTTGTGGATGGAACTCAAATTCAAATTTCATTCACAATATCACACTTACCGTATATACTCGTGTATAAGCCGACCCGTGTATAAGCCGACCCCCCTACTTTTGCCCCAAAAATCTGGAAAAACCTATTGACTCGTGTATAAGCCGAGGGTGGACCCCAGCACAGGTATACAGCCCCCAGCAGTGTGGTATACAGCAGCCCCAGAGGTATATACAGCAGCCCCAGTGGTAGTATACAGCAGCCCCAGTGATAGTATCCAGCAGCCCCAGAGGTATATACAGCCCCAGTGGTAGTATACAGCAGCCCCAGAGGTATATACAGCCCCAGTGGTAGTATACAGCAGCCCCAGAGGTATATACAGCCCCAGTGGTAGTATACAGCAGCCCCAGAGGTATATACAGCCCCAGTGTAGTATACAGCAGCCCCAGAGGTATATACAGCCCCAGTGGTAGTATACAGCAGCCCCACAGGTATATACAGCCCCAGTGGTAGTATACAGCAGCCCCACAGGTATATAGAGCCCCAGTGGTAGTATACAGCAGCCCCACAGGTATATACAGCCCCAGTGGTAGTATACAGCAGCCCCACAGGTATATAGAGCCCCAGTGGTAGTATACAGCAGCCCCACAGGTATATACAGCCCCAGTGGTAGTATACAGCAGCCCCACAGGTATATACAGCCCCAGTGGTAGTATACAGCAGCCCCACAGGTAAATATAGCCCCAGTGGTAGTATACAGCAGCCCCACAGGTAAATATAGCCCCAGTGGTAGTATACAGCAGCCCCACAGGTAAATATAGCCCCAGTGGTAGTATACAGCAGCCCCACAGGTATATACAGCCCCAGTGGTAGTATACAGCAGCCCCACAGGTAAATATAGCCCCAGTGGTAGTATACAGCAGCCCCAGTGGTAGTATACAGCAGCCCCACAGGTATATACAGCCCCAGGGGCTGTATACAGCAGCAGCCCCAGGGGCTGTATACAGCAGCAGCCCCAGGGGCTCTATACAGCAGCAGCCCCAGGGGCTGTATACAGCAGCAGCCCCAGGAGCTGTATACAGCAGCAGCCCCAGGGGCTCTATACAGCAGCAGCCCCAGGGGCTCTATACAGCAGCAGCCCCAGGGGCTCTATACAGCAGCAGCCCCAGGTGCTCTATACAGCAGCAGCCCCAGGGGCTCTATACAGCAGCAGCCCCAGGGGCTCTATACAGCAGCAGCCCCATCAAGCTCCACGGACCCCTCCCCCCCTTGCGCGGCAGCCTGTAAGGGAAAATTATACTTATCAGTGTCCCGCGCTGTCCCGCCGCTTGCCGACACACGATCCCGGGCTTCAATCCGCGACTTCCGGCTTCCGGCGGTCGCGGGCAATGACGTCATTCCCGCGACCACAGGAAGTGCGGAAGACGCGGAATGAAGCCCGGAATCGTGATGTCGGCAGCGGCGGGACAGCGCGGGACAATGATAAGTATAATTTTCCCTTACAGGCTGCCGCGCAAAGGGGGGGGGGTCCGTGGAGCTTGATGGGGGGGGGCTGTATACCTCCGGCGGCTGCTGCTGCACATACGGTAGATTACCGTATATACTCGCATATAAGCCGAGGGGGGACTTTTCAGCCCAAAATTTGGGCTGAAAAACTCGGCTTATACGCGAGTATATACGGTAAATTACTTTTAACTTTCAAGCTAAAGTATCTAGAAGTATTGCAAACATATCATGGGGTCCACTAACAAATCCCTGAACTAGTGTATAGAAGAGACAATAACAACCTGAATACATCATATCTCACATGATAATAGAAATTTAAAGCAGACTTAATCTGTAGGGGAAGACTGTCACGCTTAGATTGTAATGAGAATAAGGAACAGGGAAGGTGGAATACCGCTCCTACCGTTAATTACCCTAGGACTCCTGCTCCAGTGTGACAGCTTGGCAACCGCCTGTCATAATGAAGAAAAAGTTGTGGAAACACTGATGCATATCATCATCTTCTCCAAATCTTTTTATTAAGTACAAAAAATTAAAAACATTATAGTGCTCACGCAGGAGCAGCTAGACGCGTTTCGACAAACGTCTTAATCATTAGCCAATTAGCTAATAAATAAGACGTTTGTCGAAACACCTCTAGCTGCTCCTGCATGAGCGCTATGATGCTTTTAATTTTTTGTACTTAATAAAAGGATTTGGAGAAGATGATGATATGCATCGGTGTTTCCACAACTTTTTCTACGTTTAGATAGTGCTGACTTTGCTAGATGCTGCTGTTTGTGTTGTGTCGGCATTTCTTCTTGTCAAGGTCTTGATCCTGACTTACCTCCTGTATTATACTCCAGACCTGCACTCAATATTATTCTCAGCTGCTGGTTCAGGGGTTGATGTGAGGCTTGGGTGTGACTCACCTGGTATCCCCTCCCCCGGCTTTAAATAGCTTTCCCCTTTCTCTGTCAGACGCCGCTGATAGTTATTTACTCTTGGTCTTTGTGCTGTGCTGATGATCTGTTGCTGTACTGAAGTCCTACATTGGGAGTAGCTGGGATTCCGGATCCGTGGGTGGAGGTAGGGGCCCTCAGCCTAGGGCTAATCGGGAGCTCAGAAAATAGGATGGAGACTCGGACCTCCTCAACATCAGAGGTAGCTCCGAGAGCAGGGCGAGCAAGGGACCCCAGTGTAAGGGTCAGATTAGCTCCCTCTGAATCCCCTCTCAGCATTCAGTTACCTGATTCCGTCACCTCCTAAGTGTGACAAAAAGACAGGGAACACCATAGAGAAGGCCTTCACAAACCTTTTTCATTGGGTCCTTATCATTAGAATAATGCTCGGCCTCACTAGAGAGACCAAAATAATGTCTTGGCCTTAGCATTTCTAGCGAAATTTACAATTCTATCAAGTTATGTGGCAAAACTTAATATTGCCTTAGCCATAGATAGAATTATCAAAACCTAAGGAAAAAAGAGTATACAAAATGTGCAAAAATACCCTGCCTTGAATAGATAAGTAAAAAGCAAGTACTAGTAAAAAACAGGGTACTTACTATATATGTTTTTGCAAAAAGGTAAAAAGCCATCCCACCACATCAAGGTGTACCCACTTATGGACTCTATCTAATTTAAAACCTGTTCATGTGTCAAATGACCTCAATAAAAGCAGGATGAAGAGTGACCTGGTTCCCAGAATGGACACACAGCAATGAGAGGAAAAATAAATTATTAGCTCGGTAAAAGGAGGGGTTGGGGGCTCTCTATCTTGTACTAATACAAGGGGCTGAAGTAAATACACAAAAAAACTGAGCCAAAATAGGCATAAGTGTACATGCCTTTTAAGAGCATGTTCACACAGACCACCAAACAGACTAAAGCTAAGAAAAAACGGTATACAAAAAGTGCAAAAATACCCTGCCATGAATGAAAAAATAAAATGCAAATGCTAGAAAAAAATAGGGTACTTAGTATATACATTTTTGCAAAAAGGAATAAAGCCATCCCACAATGACAAGGTGTACCCACTACGAAATGGTACCTACTTTATACTGTTTTTCCTTAGGTTTAGTCTGTTTGATGGTCTGTGTGAACATGCTCTTACATGTACTCTTATGTCTGCTTTGGCTCAGTTTTTTGTGTATATAGAGGGAACTATGCAGAATGTGATCACTACCATAATAACTGCTTCCTAGCTGCGCCTCGCCAACAACTTGTTGGAGCATCACAGTTTTGAAGCACTGACCTGCAGAGCTATAGGAGATGCAGATGTAACAGACACAGCCATGCCTAAGAGACTGATGAAACCTTAAAAACCCATTAAGGTATACAGTAGGATAGCATGAGCGTCACTCCAGATGACATGCAATATTTTGGTTACTGTTACAGATTTTGCAGTCTGCATTTAGAAGCTTGATTTTATAGAATTAATTATATATCCAAAAACATAACTAATTAATCTAATTCTTACTTAGTACTGCTCAATAGCCACTGAATTCCAGTATATTATCCATGGACTAAAGCATTGCCAAGGACGGGCATTCCATCAAACAGTGTGCATTTTACATATAAAATTAATGAATTAACTGTTTGCACCTGAAATATGAACACAACAACGGAACATTAGTAGGACTCATGACATTAATTAAGTGCTGATATTTACGGAATCCTTAATTAAAATGGTTTAGACGGGTGCCTGAGAGACCCTTTACAGATAATTTGTTATTGGATATTTTTATAACACTTACTTGTGCACTGAATTATGTATGCTTCAGCAGTACAAAAAATATTTTCAGTTTATTTCTGCATTTTTGAAGAAAAAAAGACAATTAATTAGTTGAACATTTTAGTCCCATAGGTAGGTTTGCTTTTCTTTGATTCTTCTAAAAATTGTTTGTATTTCTTTTGGTTAATTAGTAGTTTAATAGAGTCACATTATCTGGCTATGTTCATACTAAAGTTATTAAATGTTATTGCATTTTTTTATAATAATTAAAGATAAGCAAATCTCTTGTGGCTTGGCCCTCTGCTGTAATTCTTTATAATAAAATTTTATTTGACACATAAAGGACATCACTACTTTAAAATAAGTTGCTTTGAAACTTTATGGTTCTTAATTCATTGACTACCATAGCTTTACTATACACAATAGGTTTCGCAGATCTGTGGTTAAGAACACTCATATGGTTTGGGGTTTGGGTTTTTTGAGGAAAACAATAATGTATATAGTAATGAGCAAGTAGTAAGATACTCGCGTTCGGATATCTCTAACTGAATACTTTAGGTAACAAATCCAATGCCAGTCAATAGGGAACTTACTCGGATATGAATACTGAAACAGTTCAAAGTATTCGGTATCTTACTACTCTCTCATCACTAGTCATATCCAACAATATTCTTCAAAAAGGTTTTGTAATTAATTTATCTAACCAAAGCGAATATATTACTGGTGGGTTTGACACCCTTCTCTTTGAGCAATGCCTTCCCAAATATAGTACATAGAAAAAAGGGGTTCAGTTGAAGGATATGTCTTTATACTAAGTTAAGTTAGTACATAAATTAATAAATAGGTTACTTGACTGGAAAAGACCTTCATGGAGATTTAGCAGACTCTGGAGTTGTGGTACTTTTTTCTACTGTTCATAAACACCTGCACCAATATGGCCTTCATGAAAGAGTCATCAGTAGAAAACCCTTTCCTGCATCCTCACAATAAAATTCAGTGTCATATGTATGCAAAAGAACATCTTAACAAGCCTAATGTATTTTATCCTGCGGGCTTTTAGTTAAAATAGAGGTCTTTGACCACAATGATCAAAGGTATGTGTGGAGAAAAAAGGCACAGAATTTCAGGAAAAGAGCATCTCATCAACCATTAAATATGGGGGTGGATCAATTATACTTTGGGGTTGTGTTGCAGCCAATGGCACTGGGAACATTTCACAGGCAGAGGAAAGAATGGATTCAATGAAATTTCAGCAAATACAATCCCCACCCTACTGTATCTCCCTAATCTCCTGTAAAACGTAACTTGGCAAGAGTAGGGTCCTCTTCCCTCTTTACCATTCCGTCCTTGTCAATTTGTTCCATGTAAACTATATCTATATGTTTGTATGTAATACCTTCTCATGTACAGCATCATGGGAGCAGGTTTGAGATGCACTAGGTAAATGTTATCTCTTTGTGGTCCACTATATTTTTATGTTGGAGACAGCAATGCACAACTAAAATAAAAATGTATAGAGTTATGACCGCCCTGATTGAGGTTGCCTTGGCAGGAATGCTCAAAAGGCTGATCAATGTTTTGCCAAATATCTCAAGTTTTATAATATTATACAGTTTGGAAGTAATATGTCCATTTGCACAATTTTTATTGCAAACTATCTTCTGGTGGTGCAGGCTTTTTTGCAGATTTTTTCATAATAATTCTTGTTGCAAACATAATATCTGTAAAAAGCTGAAGATGAATAAAGGATTTCTGCTACAAATTGTTAATATACATCAAAATCCACAATAGACTACCTCAGAAGGTTGAGTAAATGAATGCAAACAGGAGCTCGCCCTCACCTCCAATGATCCGATTCCAGGTGTGCAGAGTGGCTGGTATCCACCAGGTCCATAAACAAATTTCCTCAGAAGGTGCAAGCTGAAGGTTTTACAATGGCTCTCAAGTCCCCTGATCTGAATATCATTGAAAATCTCTGTCTAGACAACAACAGAGCAGTGCATGCAAGAGGACCCAAGAATCTCACAGAACTGGAAGAATTTTCCAAGGAAGAATCCCTCAAATAAGAGTTGAATGACTCTTGGCTAGCTAAAAAAAACATTTACAAGTTGTGATACTTGCAAAAGGGGGTGCTACTAGGTACTAACCTTACAGGGTGGCCACACTGGCACATTTTCCTTTTTGTAATTTTTAAAGTGTAAAATATGAAAATATTTTTATTTGCCTAAAATACAAAGGAAATATGTCATCTTTAACTTTATGCCTTTTAGAGATCATTTCATCTTCAACTTGCTTAACTGTACACAATAACAGTAATATTGACCAGGGGTGCTGAAACCTATGTATGCCACTGTACATTATACAGCTGGAGCACATGTATTGCACTTTATATGCAAGTAAGGGTTCAGCAGTATGTCAACATGCACTCATAAATTCCCTTATACTGTGCCAGCTACTATTTGATCTCTAAGAAATGCCAGCCACAGTTTCCCCTAATTTGTTTGCACAGCTCGGAAATGATTCTAATAACATAAGGATACCTTCTCACGCCACAACCACAGGAGACATTTTTGGCGGCAATATTTCTCGTTGGAATTATCGCCGCCAAATTGCCTCCTTATTGCGGTGTGTAAATAGGGAATTTGGAGGCGATATGTCGTTTCGCCACGGTCGCCTGATTTCCGAGCCCTGCCGTGGCGAGGCGACATATCGCCGCCAAATTCCCTATTTACACGCCGCAATAAGGAGGCGATTGGGTGGAAATCTGACAGCGATATTTCCACGTCGCAATATCGCTGTCAACCATTTTCATCGCGGTTGCTGCGTGTAAAGGTACCCTAATAGAATTGAGGCAACTTGCAAAGGTAATAGTTATTTCAACCTTGCCATGGAAGTTTTTGTTCCATTATAGAAACAGAAAAGCAGAATTCATGTCAAGGATGGTTCTATATCAGGGTAAAGTGAGCCCAGGACTTGTAAATCCTGAGACCCAAATCAGTCTTGGTCAGACCCTGTTGTGCTGTCAGCTAAGCTTATTGAAAACTTTGTTAATAAGATTAAAATATATCCCATTGATTAGCCATTGCCATTTAAAGGGAACCTGTCACCCAAAATCAGGTCCCTAACCTGTTAATACCTGTCCCTGCAGCCTTACACTACTATCTAAGCTATCCCTGTCTGACCATTTTTAGTAATTTATGAGTAAAATAAAGCAGTTTGGAAACTTACAAAATTCATGACAGTGGGGCGTTCCTCTCTGCGTCTGTGATGGGTAGGCGGGTCCCCTGTGCCGCGCTACCCTCGCCTCTCAGCTCTATTACGCCCTAATGGGCGTCATTCCATCCTTCACTGCGCGGGCACGATTGAATTCTTGCGCCCGCCACCGCTGCGACGCGGTCACGTGACTCCTGGATCGCGTCACTTCTGGGCGTCGCAGGTCTCACAGGCCGACTAAGAGCATGCGCAGATTGCATGCTGAAGTCGGCCTGTGTGAGGCCAGCGGCGCCCGGAAGTGACGCGATCCAGGCATCATGTGACCACGTCGCAGCGGTGACGTGGCAGGCGCGATGATTCAATCGTGCCCGCGCAGTGAAGGATGGAATGACGCCCATTAGGGCGTAATAGAGCTGAGAGGCGGGGGTAGCGCGGCACAGGGGACCCGCCTACCCGTCACAGACGCAGAGAGGAACGCCCCACTGTCATGAATTTTGTAAGTTTCCAAACTGCTTTATTTTACTCATAAATTACTAAAAATGGTCAGACAGGGATAGCTTAGATAGTAGTGTAAGGCTGCAGGGACAGGTATTAACAGGTTAGGGACCTGATTTTGGGTGACAGGTTCCCTTTAAAAAAATATCTACCATACTTTGTATTAAGAGATAAATTAAGAGACAGACTGTATTTCTATGCGAGAATTGAAGAATTGAACAACAGAATACGGGAATTACGTTTATTAAGAAAAATAAATTAATCAATGAAAAAGTCTTAGGACATAAAAAATTGCCTATATACTTTTCTTAATTTATTAGTACAGTAAATATTTGCTATACACTTTACATAGTAAATGATCACCTTAGTCTTAGGCATTTTTCTTTGCACCGTGTTATTTGAGTGTTTGCTATTTCATATTCATCAGCTGTTCTGCTGTTATGAATACAGTTGGGAAAATTATTCTCAGACACTGATTTTCTTAGCTAAAATTTTTCATACATTCACTGGGGATCCCTTCAGTTTTTAATAGTAGCGTCATCGTCAATGTTTTTATTTTTGCTAAGGAGGGCTCATCTTGTGTCTCATATTCTCCCATGTCCATTCTGACTACAGCTTCTTAAAACCTATGAATTTCTTCCACAGTACATATTATTTTATGAATATGTAACAGATGTACAAGAACAACTGGGACAAAACTATTATGTCCAAGCAACCATCAGTATTAATGAGCACCAGACTAAAACACTTTTTTCCATCTGTTCAGAGATAGCCCACCTGTGGCAATAGGTTGTCTCTAATATGAAAAAAGAGGATGTGCAAAACATGCCCATCAAGTCATCTGCCCTGGTAATATATTCTGACACTAGCTATTCAACCAATAAAATGCACTAATATTAGCAATCTCCCTGCAAAGCCCAGTCAGTGACTAAACACTACGGCTCCAATTCATTAAGATTGGCATTTTATACGCTAGTTTCAATTATGTGCTTGCTGGAATAGGAGAGGCCTAGGATGTTGCAGGCTTGTGTTTTTGGCAGAGCTTCAGAAAACTGGTATGAAAGCGCCAAAAGTTACAACATTTTTGCTCAACTTTGTGCTACGCAAAAAAATTGCAGCGACTGAGGTTTCACTATAGAATAAATTGGGGCTTATAACTTTAGTTAAGACATTACATTTTTAAACATTTTTTTCCCATCTGAAAATACAAGTAAAAATTAAATAAAGAATTTCATAATCATGGTACAATCATTTTACAGACTCTCTGACTTTAACCTCTTGTTGCAATAGGACATACAGTAAAGTTCTATTGTGGCTCCAAGAATTTGACATGGGTTCACAAGCCAAGCCCACATCTTTACCAGCAGATGATGGCTGTGATATTCACCTATCATCTGCCTCTAACATTCAAGTGTTGAGTTCTGCTCCACTTGCTGTTACCTTACAAAATGTCACTGTCAATTAATGACAGTGGCATTACAAAGTGCCACGAAGGATGTAGTTGTTCTAACAGCCCATCGGTGCCCCACTGAAACAATTAAGGAATGACATCAGGTTGCCATGAAGGCCAGGGATCTGCCAATCCTGGTTTACTCTGGCAAATGCCATTCACCCTGCACATTGTTGGGCTGTAAGCACAACACGCACTTGGGGATGTCAGGCCCTCATAGCACCTTCATGGATTCTGTTTCTGACAGTTTAAGCAGACACATTGATGTTAGTGGCTTGCTGGTGGTAATTTTGCAGGGCTTTGGCTCCTTGCACAAAGGAGGAAGTAGTGTGGCACCCCAGGAGTCCGGTTGCCACAGTGTCATTGCCTCCCTCACCGGGGATGATGTCATGCCAGGAAGAAAGAAGGGGTCCCCTAGTCAGGTAACACCAGCATCCAACACTTGACCTGACTCCAGACAAGAAGGGGAAGCACTGAACCCAATTTCAGGGGAACATCCATATAAATTCTGGCCTGGGGGAGGGGTTAAGAGAGTCAGGAGAAGGTGAGAGAACAGGAAGAAGATGAAAATCCTGGGGACTAGAGCCGGTGGAGCTCGTCCCAGGACAGAGGAGTGCTAGTGAAAGGGAGGAGCCGAGGAGAACCTGGGGAGTGGAGCCATGACCGGGCTCGCCCTAGAGGAGAGCGCTAGGAACCGGATGCTTTGAAATTGCTACATGATTCAGATATCCAGTGGCATTGAGGTTTCCATTGATGAAGAATTAATTGTCTATGCTGTGAAGATACAAGATGTTCAGCATCTGAAACAACAGATACTGGAAGCCTGTGCTAGCATTTCTTCTGCAGTGTTGCTATCAGTGTGTCAAAAGTGGGAGAAGAGGGTTGCATTGACAATCCAGCACAATGGGCAGCACTTTGAACACATTTTATAAGTGGTGATAAACTTGTAAATTAGTCATGACAGGATAATGTTACGTTAAAACCAAGCATGCCATTGTTTTTCTTATGAAATTCTCAGTAATTTTGATGTTTCACATGACCCTCTTCCCATTGAATAAAATAAAGTTGGATCCAAAATAGCTGGCTTCAAAATGGCCACCATGGTCACCACGCATCTAGAAAAGTTTTCCCCTTCTAGATACTAATGCGCCACAAACAGGAAGTTGATATCACCAACCATTCCCATTTTCTTTAGGTGCATCCATTTAAATGGCCCACCCTGTGTATGTATGATATATATATATATATATATATATAATATATACAAGCAAAAAAACTGCACAGCACTCAAGACACAATGTGAACTGTTTGCTAGCAGTGACGCTGGGTCAAATACCAAGAAAAAAATGTCTGTGCAGCACACAGCTTCTCCCAATATCGTACATATGCTAACAAGCAACAAATGAGAAAAAAAATGTAAAAACTTAAGTTTTTTCAAAAAACTCATTATTCTTAATTTTTATTTTCTGGGAGTCTTAGTACATACATTGGCCAATGTCTGCTTGCTCACCAACCACGTCACGGTGCCCCCAGGCCTGATGAGTCCTGCGCTGACATCCCTGTCCTCCTTTTCCTCCCTGTCCCACTGTTAGGTGGGTGGACACCATCTCAACCTCAGACCACCTGTGGGTGATGAGAGTGCTAAGTGCAGTCATGGAGCCAGCAACTCCATATCTTATACACAAAGCAAAAAAACTGCAAAGCACTCAAGACACAATGTGAACTGGTGCTAGCAGGGAGGAAAAGGAGGACAGGGATGTCAGCGCAGCACTCATCAGACCTGGGGACACCATGACGTGGTTGGTGAGGAAGTAGACATTGGCCAATGTATGTACTATGACTCCCAGAAAATAAAAATTAAGAATAATGAGTTTTTTGAAAAAACTTAAGTTTTTAAATTTTTTTCTCATTTTTTGCTTGTTAGCATATGTACGATATTGGTAGTAGATGTGTGCTGCAGAGACATTTTTTCTTTATATCTATATCTATATGTATATAATATATATTGAACAAAATGTAGGAGCAGCACAGTCCGCTGGCTATCCCGGGTGCAAAGTGAGACAAACAATCCTCCAATTGCTGATGTATACGTACAAAATGTCGCAGCACTCCAGTGGTGATGTTCTGAAGATCTTTATTCCAGCATCTGAGGTACAATGTCAACGATTCAGGCTCGAGCGCCCTTAGTCATGCAATCACTGACCAGTCCTGCTTTTTTTTTATGCACCTTACTCTCATTACATCAATTACTTCAATTATTATATAGTATTGTGATAATTACATTGCAAATACAATGTATATCAAAAATTCATGATCCATACTGTGCACCAAAACACCTTTCTTTTTATCATTCCATCTAAATTCTCATACATTATGTGTAATTCTACTGTGCTCTTTATGCAATGAACCAGCCTTAATTGGAAGCCTTAGTTGGTTAATCATATGCAAAACCAATACAGTTATCATTAATATTTTCATACTTATGTTGGGAGCCCCCTGCTGCTAGACATCTGTGTATGCTGGTCCTCATGCTTCCAGCGTCCCAGAAATGACGCTCTTGCACTCTGCCTTGTGGGTAGTTGCGTACTGTGCATGCGCGGCTCCTTGTATTAGCTGCTGTCATGGTGATACGGCTCTATGCGTCTGCGCCATCTTTGTTATTGGCGTTTTTGCTATATCTTGCCCTCACTTCATCGCAGCTTGTCTCAGGAGGTTTCTAGGGCAGTATTCTCACTATTCGTAAGTGCTCAGTGCACATTAAAAGTGCTTACCTATAAAGTGCTTTTTTATAAGGTGCTTATAAGTCTTATTGTTACTTTCTCTCTTTTATGAGAGCTATATAAAGTGCTTATTGTGCTTATTATATATAAAAAAAGGGGGTCCTTGTACTGGAGGGCACAAAAGGGTCCTATCCATATCTATATTTTGCGTATTTCTCCTTTCTTAACAAGGGCATATACACCTGCGGGCTCTATCAGCTATCAGGATCTAGGGTAACCTTCTACGAGCCTGGCTGCATGTCCCAGGGGTCGACAGATCCTAATGCGTGCCTCATCTCCATCCAGGCCACTTTCATTTCTGTTGAGTGTTTTTACTTTCCATGTGTGTAATCGAAACGTTACGATATATACTATTCCTAAATGCAATTCTCTACAGACACAGGTGCCTCTCAGTACCCGGGCTACCCAACATATACAGAAATTGTTTTTACATAAAAATACTACTGTATTTTACATTATTTATTTTTGTAAATCTGCTTCTAGGCTTCCAATTTTTTCAGTTCTGAAAAATAAACATGCAAAGATCATGCTACTCAAATGTTATGACCTCATTTTCACATTACTGTCAGTTATATGTGCAATATTTTGCGTGATTAAAAACAGTGGTTAAAAAGTCTATACTGCTCGAATATGAGGAAGTCATTTTCCAGGAAATTCAGTTTTCATGTGGCTATATAAAACTTATAATCTACATTAAGGCCTTCTGGTTTTAATGTCCCCAGTTCCTTGATCCATCTTAGATCCCTTTCTAACAATAATTTTTCTCTGTCGCCACCCCTTCTTAATTGTGGGATGTCATCTATTATTTTACACCTTAGATCTTTCTTAGCACTTAAGCACTTAAGAATAGTGAGAATACTGCCCTAGAAACCTCCTGAGACAAGCTGCTGTGAAGTGAGGGCAAGATATAGCGAAAACACCAAGAACAAAGATGGCCCGGACTCATAGAGCCGTATCACCATGACAGCAGCTAATACAAGGAGCCGCGCATGCACAGTACGCAACTACCCACAAGGCAGAGCACAAGAGCGTCATATCCGGGACGCTGGAAGCACGAGGAGCAACATACACAGGTGCCTAGCAGCAATATAAGTATGAAAATATTAATGATACCTGTATAAGTTTTGCATATGATTAATCAACTAAGGCTTCCAATTAAGGCTGGTTCATTGCATAAAGAGCACAGTAGAATTATATGTATGAGAATTTAGATGGAATGATAAAAAGAAAGGTGTATTGGTGCACAGTATGGATCATGAATTTTTTATACACATATTGTATTTGCAATGTAATTATTACAATACTATATAATAATAGATGTAAATGATGTAATCAGAGTAAGGCGCATAAAAAGAGGCAGGACTGGTCAGTGATTGCATGACTAAGGGCGCTCGAGCCTGAAACCTTGCCATTGTACCTCAGATGCTGGAATAAAGATCTTCAGAACATCACCACTGGAGTGCTGCGACATTTTGTGTGTGTGTAAATGTATATGTATATATATATATATATATATATATTATATATATATATACTAACTTTTGATCCTCCCGTGGGCTGGTTCTTTTGTGCTTCTTCATTCTTAGATCCTCTATCAAAGCCATGGTAGTTTGTGGGTTCTGTGTGGGATCTTAGTTGTTCCCAGCATTGTGTTTTCTGGACAGAGTTCAGATGCTGCTCCTGGGATCTGTTGCAGCCATTTTTCCAACTTAGGGGTCACTGCTACAAGTGCTCCTATCACCACTGGAGTCACTGTTGTCTTCACCTTCTACATTTTCTCCAGTTCTTCTTTGAAGCCCTGGTATATCTCCAGCTTCTCATATTCCTTCTTTCTGATGTTGTTGTCATTTGACACTGCTACATATATTATCAATGCTGTCTTCTGATCTTTGTCTACTATCACGATATCTGGTTGGTTAGCCAACACCTGCTTATCCGTCTGGATCTAGACGTTCCACAGGATTTTAGCCCTTTTATTTTCCACCAATTTTTCTGGGGTCTCCCATCTGGACGGAGGGGGAATCAGCCCATATGCTATGTTGATATTCCTGTATACATCAGATGTTTGACCCAGCGTCCCTGCTGGCACCAGTTCACATTTTGTCTGTGAGTGCTGTGCAGTTTTTTTTCTGTTTTGTATCATATGGAGTTGCTGGCTCCATGCTGCAATTTGCACCCCCATCACCTACAGGTGATTTAGGGTCGAGATGGTGTTCGCCCACTGAGAAGTAGGGGGGTGGACAAGGAGGACAGGGATGTCAGCGTTAGGACTCATCAGACCTGAAGTCACTTTGTCGCAGTTGATGAGCAAGCAGACATTGGCCAATTGTGTGTACCAAGAACTTCAGAAATAAAAAAATAAGATTTTTGAGTTTTTTGAAAAAAAACGTAAGTTTTTAAACTTTTTTCTCAAATGCATACAGCATGTTAGCATTTGTACATCATTGGTAGTAGCTGAGTGCTGCAGAGAAATTTTTTATATATATATATATATATATATATATATATATATATATATATAGTTAAATAGAAACAGAACAGCACCAACTTTTTACCAACAGGTGTGCACGTTTTCTCAAATACCTGCCCCGGTATTCATCCAATAGAGAGAAAAAAAAATGAAAAAACAGCACCATCAATTCCAAAAAAGTGGATCTTTAATGCCTAAGGCGTGGCGTCGTTTCGGACTTTATGTCCTTTTTCAAGGCTTGAAGAAGGACATAAAGTCCGAAACATCACCACGCCATAGGCATTAAAGATCCACTTTTTTGGAATTGATGGTGCTGTTTTTTCATTTCTTTTCTCTCTCTCTCTCTCTGTCACAGCTCCTCTCCTCCTTGCTGTATAAGTATACAAGATAAAGAACTGCAGCACTCTTCTTTTTTAAACAACCGCCTCTATTCGGCCATCAGGTGGGGGGTGATAACGTTTCGGGATCCTGTGGCTAGAGAAAGGGACAGGATCCCGAAACGTTGTCACTCCCCACCTGATGGCCGAATAAAGGCGGTTGTTTCAAAAAGAAGAGTGCTGCAGTTCTTTATCTTGTATATATATATGTATATATATATATATATATATATATATATATATAGTGTGTGCGCGTTATCATTACACCCGTAAGACTCTGATCTATTAAATTTTGAAATAACGCTGCAATGGCCAAAAAATCAAAATGTCAGAATTACACTTTTTTATTTGCTGCAAGGACACAAAAAATGCAATGCAATAGAAGAATGTAAAATAAAATTGTACCTACTCAAATGGTAGCAAGAATGACTCAGGGTATAACAAAAGCACTTTTGAAGTTTTTTTCGCCACTTAAAAAAACCCACAAAAACTATACATGTTTGGAATATCATAAGGACAACACTTGGCATTTTCACAGTCCACATTTCCTTTAATTTGTCACTGGGGTAGCTTTATTTTCAGTACTTTATTTTTTATAAGAGCTTTAATTTTAAGTGCCTAAAATATTTAACAAAGTTTACATCTTTATTCAACTAGATTGATAATTAATCAACGCACACTTTCATAATCTTCCAAAGTATTTTATGTAATTGCCATAATTGGACTGTTCACAATTTCAGTGCATTAGAGCTTTTAGTGCTGTTAGCTAAAATTTTATAGTTTCATCACTTAAGTACCAAGCATAGAGTTTGCCCCTGTGCCCTTCTCAAATGTGGAAAGCATATATGTTTCTGCATGGAGTAAGAAGTTAGCCTTGAGTGCACTATATTGTATGTTTGCTTATATATTAGGACGAGCACAATAATACTGAAATGATTCAGTAGTCCTGGCTGGGATTAATGGGAGAGGAGAAACAGATCTCTCATATTTCATTTACCAAGGCCACTTTTACAAGTTATAATTTTCGTAACTATTCCTATATGTAAGATAAAATGTTGAGCCAGTCCAAAATACAAAGCTTTTTTTTCTGTTTGTGTCACTCATAGTTTTAATTTACTTGAGGGTGACAACCAAGTTTAAGCCTGTGTTCTGTTATTCCCACCTGAACTATTATGGTTAATAGAGTTTGGCAGGCACTGTTGGGGGCCATCATGTAGCGGATTTGCTTCTTGTATAAATTCTGTGTCTCTCTTCCTGTGATAGAATATAGAAACTACTTTCTGCGTAGTGATCCTGGCCTTACAAATACAATGCTGGTGCAAAAAATGACCAAATTACTGCCATATGAAAAGAGTGTTAGTGTTAGAAAGTATGGATAATTAATTTACTGAGCTGGATGCCCGAGTTCCATATAAATAATACAGGTTATGAACTGTCCCAAAAAATGGTTATATACACTGTGTGCAGAATTATTGGGCAAATTACTTTTTTGATCACATGATACTTTTTATAGATGTTGTCCTACTCCAAGCTGTATAGGCTTGAGAGCCAACTACCAAATAAATAAATCAGGTGATGTGCATCTCTGTAATGAGGAGGGGTGTGGTGTAATGACATCAACACCCTATATAAGGTGTGCTTAATTATTAGGTAAATGCCTTTCCTTAGGCAAAATGGGTCAGAACAGAGATTTGACGGGCTCTGAAAAGTCCAAAATTGTGAGATATCTTGCAGAAGGATGTAGCAGTCTTGAAATTGCCAAACCTTTGAAGCATGATCACCGAACAATCAAGCGTTTCATGGCAAATAGCCAACAGGGTCACAAGAAACGTGTTGGGCAAAAAAGGCGCAAAATAACTGCCCATGAATTGAGGAAAATCAAGCGTGAAGCTGCCAAGATGCCATTTGCCACCAGTTTTGCCATATTTCAGAGCTGCAACGTTACTGGAGTATCAAAAAGCACAAGGTGTGCTATACTCAGGGACATGACCAAAATAATTTAGGCTGAAAAATGACCACCTTTGAAAAAGAGACATAAGATAAAATGTCAAGACTGTCAAGAAATATCTTAAGACTGAGTTTTCAAAGGTTTTATGAACTTAGGAAATGAGAGTGACTCTTGATGGGCCAGAGGCTGGATCAGTAAAGGGCAGAGAGCTCCACTCCGACTCAGAAGCCAGCAAGGTGGACGTGGGGTACAGGTATCCGCTGGTATCATCAAAGATGAACGTTGGGCAAAAAAGGCGCAAAATAACTGCCCATGAATTGAGGAAAATCAAGCGTGAAGCTGCCAAGATGCCAATTGCCACCAGTTTTGCCATATTTCAGAGCTTCAGCGTTACTTGAGTATCAAAAAGCACAAGGTGTGCTATACTCAGGGACATGGCCAAGGTAAGGAAGGCTGAAAAATGACACCTTTGAACAAGAAATGTAAGATAAAATGTCAAGACTGGGCAAATAAATAGCTTAAGACTGATTTTCAAAGGTTTTATGGACTGATGAAATGAGAGTGACTGTTGATGGGCCAGATGGATGTGAGTCATTCGACAGGGTAGGGTTACTTGGATACTGGGACAGGTGGTTACTTCAGTGGGGATCATGGCTGGTCGGGTCCCGGTTCCATCCCTGTACCCTCAATGGCTGGTGGGGGTGATGATGATGGGGAAATTGTAACGTGATGCCACCTGTGGTGCCTGGTAATAGGGTTACCAGCGCTGCGGCTGGCCACTGAGGTGATGGAAATGCAGCTCTGGTAGTACAGCTCCCCACAGGTGGAGCTTTACCTCAGGGCAGTGGGTTTGATGAGGGGAGTTGTATTCCCCACCTCTGTGATGCTGTATAGGCCCTCCAGGTGACGGATGAAAGGAGAACAGACACCAATTCAGCTCAAACTGTTATTTACTTGCACCAGGTGAAATCAGTACACGGTACTGTCTGGGTGAACGGGTGCCATAGCACTGGATTTTGGAGGCTTTTCCAGAGTCTGTCAGAGGTGTCTCTACAATAACTTTCTTGGTCTGTGTTCTGCTTAGCTCTCCTGTCATCCACACTAAAGAGCCCGATTGCCGGTCCCCAGGTCTGTTACTGAAAAGTACTTCTGACTCCTTTCCGATACGGACGGGAGAATGCGAAGACCATCCTCCCGCCACCAGTATTTAGTCTTTTTCCTTATTAGTGTCTTGGACCCACTTTGGGACAGAGATGGGATTTAGTCCTGTGGTGCTGTGGCTCCTCTTTTTGGCCCACAGCCTGCCGGTCTGTGGTTAGGGATAAACCGTTAACTAACCGCCTCAGTTCCGGTGTACCGGTGGTGACCTGGACTCCCCAGCCAGCACCAACCAGTCCTGGGGTGTCCCTTTCTCTGTCTGGGTTACCCCTCTCCTAAGAGGTGCCCTCTTGTCACGATCGCAGGATCCCTGGTCCGTCTTCTCTGCTGTTTTACACCGTTCTGACTGACTAGTCTTCTAACTGTCATCCTCAGCTCCCGCTCATCTAGGCTCCACCCCCTGGGACCCACAGAATACATGGTCCCTGTACTAAGGTGGCCTACTTTATAGGTGTTGGTGCAGACTTTGTAGGGTCCTCCATTTCCACGCTACGGAGGCACTACACACCTGTTTGGGGTGCAGTACCTCCCTGTGGCACTTTGCCATAGGGCCCACAGATGGCCGAGGCTTGATCAGTAAAGGGCAGAGAGCTGCACTTCGACTCAGACACCAGCAAGGTGGAGGTGGGGTACTGGTATGGGCTGGTATCATCAAAGATGAACTTGTGGGAAATTTTGGGTTGAGAATGGAGTGAAGCTCAACTCCCGGACCTACTGCCAGTTTCTGGAAGACAACTTCTTCAAGCAGTGGTACAGGAAGAAGTCGATATCATTCAAGAAAAACATGATTTTCATGCAGGACAATGCTCCATCACATGCATCCAACTACTCCACAGCGTGGCTGGCCAGTAAAGGTCTAAAAGAAGAAAAAATAATAATATTGGTGACAAATTTTTGGGGGTTTTGTTTTTGCATGTCAGAAATGTTTTTTTCTACATTTTGTGTAGTTATATTAATTTACCTGGCAAAAATAAACAAGTGAGATGGGAATATATTTGGTTTGTATTAAGTTGCCTAATAATTCTGTACAGTAATAGTTACCTGCTCAAACAGATATCCTCCTAAAATAGCCAAATCTAAAAAAAAAACACTCCAACTTCCAAAAAATATTAAGGGGAACCGGTCACCTCATGTAAGCCCCTTAACCTGTCAATACCTGTCCCTGCAGCACCCAAATACTTTCTGAATCATCCCTGTCTGAGCTCTTGGGTGTTTGTAAAAGTGAAATAGTATGTTTTAATAACTTACTTTGATTTTTGACAGGTGGGCGTTTGACGGATTGGCAGTGTAGTAAGGACTGCGCTCCCCCCGCCTTGCCGCTCCAATTATGCCCGAGGGGCGTAATGCGCTTGCATGAGTGCGCTTGCGAGGACCTTTCCATCTGGCCCAAACAGGTGCCGCTAGTGATTGTGTCATTGTGACGTGGCGCATCTGATTGGCCAGATTTCTCCCAGCATCTGATTGGCTGAGAGAGTGACAGGTCCTTTTACATGAATGGATGTGCATGGCGGTTTGTACAGCCGTCGGTTAAGGTGAGTATCTGATTTTTTATTTTTTACCATTTTCTTTATTTTACAGGACTTTTGCAGTGTATCTATTGATACACTGCAAAAGTATTCAGAATCACTATATCGCAACGAGTAGCGAGTACCGCTACCTACTCGTTGCGGGTATAGCGATTCCGAATATCATGGTACTCGCCCATCCTAGTGTGGAGCAGAAGATCCAGATATGACACGCGCTGGATCATATCGGATCTTCTGCTCCACACGTCACAGGCCATCTTCAGAGCATGTGCAGAGGCATGCCTAAGGTGCCTTACACCCTACAGACTGCGCATCACCAGAAATGATGTGCGCGGCATCACGTGATGCCACATCATAGAGTTCAGAGCGGGGGGCATTTGAAAAACAAAACGCGCTCATGCGCAAGGATTACGCCCATTGGGGCATATTTGGAGCGGCGAGAGAGGAAGGAGCCCAGCCCTGGGGACACTGCCCCTCCATCAGAAATGCCCACCTGACAAAAATCATGTAAGTTATTAAAACATACTATTTCACTTTTACGAACACCCAAGAGCTCAGACAGGGATGATTCAGAAAGTATTTGGGTGCTGCAGGGACAGGTATTGACAGGTTAGGGGGCTTACATAAGGTGACAGGTTCCCTTTATGCTTTGGATATTTGAGTCTTTTGGGTTGATTGAGAACATAGTTCTTGATCAATAATAAAAATAATTCACTAAAATATAACTTGCCTGATAATTCTGCACACAGTGTATAACCATCTATCACACAACTAATGAAAATTATTACCTGAAATTGCTACATGTAGAGTTTTGATGGCTCTAGGTGATGATTGCTCTTGAAACTTCAAGGTAGAAATACAAGGAAAGGAGGATCACAGTGTTATGAAATATATTAAACAGTTTTTGTTTAAATGTCTATCTTACAGCTTTGTCATCTTATATGAAACCATAGAAATATAGACCACATGAAAAAAGGGGAGGTACCTGGGAGCTTTAGTTGAAAAAATGGATGCTTTTGGTGCTTGCTTCTACTATTGAAAGTTGTGTTCATTTCTATATCAGCCACTGCAGGGTTAATGTGGATTATTATGTGTTAAATGTATTCCATTTTATGATATATAGTTTTGGATTAAATCTGGTTTAGATTATTTCTGCCAAACCTGTCAGTAATTCTTTAAACCGACACTGTCCTACTAGTATTCCAGAGGGTATAGGGTTAAACTGTAGCCTAAAAAGACACCAACAGAAGTATTGTTAGTGTGGTCTCCTTTAACTACACCACACTTGACTGGAAGTGTTTACACTGTCAGCTGACCTAATGGCACTCAATGCAATTATCATGAATGCCGTGAATGATAATGATGGCTCCAGGGCCTACATCCCATGAAGGTGGTGGCTGTCAAGATGATAAGCCAGGTGCCGAGGACAGGCTCTGTGCGCTATGAAAAAGACGCCGCAGCGGTCTCCAGCGGCTCAGGCCGGTAGCGGGGATGGAGACGCGAACTCTCACGGGAGTTTGGTCGAGAAGATGTGACATCACTTGTTTTCAATACTGGGCTATAGAAGCCCAGACTAGGCAAAATCTGACGCATTTCGAAAGTGAATAGTGCAGGCTTTCTTCCTCTGGAAAATTTTTTTTTACCCTATACCCTCTGGAATACTAGTAGAACAGTGTCGGTTTAAAGAACTATTGACAGGTTCGGCAGAAATAATCTAAACCAGATTTAATTCAAAACTATATATCATAAAATGGAATACATTTAACACATTTTAATCCATATTAACCCTGCAGTGGCTGATATAAAAGTGGACACAACTTCAATAGTAGAAGCAAGCACCAAAAAGCATCCATTTTTCCCTGAGGAAGCAGCTCGGTTTGTGGCTCCGAAACGCGTAGGAAAATAAAACCACAAGTTGTTCCAGACATCCCCGTGTCCTGGTTCCTTCGCTTCTGGAGCAGAAGCGCGGACATAGAGGCACTTCGTCCAAGGAAATCAAAGCTGTAAGTAGGCATTTAAACAAAACATTTTTAATTCTTCATAACAGTTTGATCCTCCTTCCCCTGTATTTCTACCTTCCAAGATAAGTTCCAAGAGCAATCATCACCTAGAGCCATCAACACTCTACATATAGCAAGTTTAGGTAATAATTTTAATTGGCATATATATGCGATAGTTGGTTATATATAACCATTTTTGGGACAGTTTATAACCTGTATTATTTATATGAATTTCGGGCACAAACCAGCGAACGATACTTGTTCACTGTTGTGAATAGGAGAAGTTGTTAACGACATCGTTATCGCGGTATCACACACAACGATGAAGCAGGTTGGCTGATCGAGGATCGTTTGATTTGAGAACATGTTCTCAAATCTGCGACCAATGATCCAACGATTTATCGAAGTCGTATCTCGGTGTAACATGCAACGACGTCATGATGATGTTGCTTGAGCGACTCCAAACCCATGACGTTTCAGCGATATCGTTCACGATCTCGTACCATGTAACGGGGCCTTTGGACTAATCTTTGCACTGCAATGTTTTGGTGGTGGTGGCGGAGGATTCATATTCATTCATGCAATCATTTGTTCCCCATTCCACACCTTGATAATTGTATCCAATACATTTATATACAGCATGGCTCCTCTCTGCCTTATTTTGAGGAGCCTCTTGAGTAAATAAGTGTTATTAGTGCATATGCTATAAGAATGAATATACAGAAATCTGTTCCAAGTTATTAAGTATAAACATTTTACCTTGCATTTTATTACATAGACGTCTGTAACTAAACATTATTTCATACTTACTATAAAAAACAAGTAATATCTAAATCACAACATCTAACTGCAAGTTTATTTTAAAATATCTTCTCAAACCAGGTTGTGAGACTTAGAAAATTTAATAAGGCTTATACGGAGAAAACAATAGCTACAGCTGTGAACTACAGTAAAGGTTTTGTGGCTTAGATTTGTAATGGAAAGCTATTTAGTGTTAATGATGTTTCAGAATGACAAGGAAGGTGCTTGGCGTATGTTCAGGGTTGTGGATTCATGAGATAAGGTGCTGAGAAGAAATATTGTAGATTTGATAAGAAACTGTTGACTGTAGCTGTGTGAAGGGGACAGGTCTTGACAGAGTTTGCCTCATTCAGTTGGGATCCTGGTTGATTAGCACCTAATGCTTAGCTGTTAACCTAAAAATGTTCTCATTGCATGACCTAAACTGTAGTAGATAATTAACTGTTCTTAGGGTCAAAGGTTATTACTGAAAAAATATCAGCTGATATAATATTTTTTTAGCTAAGTGTCAAAAAATCCATTACATGATTCATTTTTCTATAAATACATGTATTCAGTAGTGATGAGCTAGTCTGCTCACTACTATTCGGTACTCACACGGATATCACGTTATTCGGGCTACTCAGTCCTTGTTGAGTATTTGTGTGCTTGCCTCATGAAATTCAAGTGTCCCGCCCTACCTGTTTGCCACCTCATTACATGCTGGGCGTGCTTGCCAATCACAGTAATGCCATAGCCATGTTGTTTGTGGCATTACTGCGATTGGCTGGCTGGCTGCCCAGCCTCATTGGGTCTATATAAGCCCTGCCGCTGCCATATTGCATAGAATATATCTGGCAACAGGGTAGTGTGAGGATAGGGATAGAGCGAGCAGCATGTAGGGAGAGTGTTTCTGCCATCTAAATGTAACAAAAAAGCTCTTTTAAGAGCTCCATGGAGTCTATACTAGGTCAGAATAGGGTAGGGAGAGTTTATGGAGCAGAGTGAGACTAAAAAGTACTGTTGAGCATCTCCATATTAGAATAATGTAACAGCTCTTTTAAGAGCTATATGGAGTCTAAACTAGTTCAGAATAGTGTAGAAAGGAAGTGTTTGTGGAACAGGGGCAGACTGATCAATAGTGTTCCAGTATCTCCATTAGTGATGAGCGAACTTTGCTCGAACATATTCGCCAAATTCAAATTCGGCAAGAACATGGCAGATTGGGTTCGATGATCAGAAGCAAATCACTTTCCTCAAAAGTCAGTAAATCTTGCTACGTTCGGGAAAAGGTTTGAAATTTAAAATGGCCCTAAAACATTACCTGTTTATTTGGGGCCAAAATGCCACCGGAAGACCTATTGGCTGGGGACTAAACAGCCTGCTTGTGCCATACCACAATAAAAAAGTTCTTTTTTCACACAAGAACTTGAGTGCTGCATTTCTTCTTTGGATGGACTATACCTTTTAACTAGGGATGGGCGAATCTACTCGCTAGGACTCGTTACTCGGCGAGTAGTAAGGGACTCGCAGGACTCGGTACTCTGCGAGTTTCCCAGCGATTACTCGCACAGCAACAAGTCCAATGCAAATCAATGGCAATCCTAGTTTTGTCAGAGACTCTGACAAAACTAGGATTGCCTTTGACTTGCATTGGTCTGCAAGTAATCACGAGTCCGGCTGTCTGCTCTGTGCAGGCTGCCGCAGCTCCAGGGTCCTAGAGCCCGCCTGCTCACAGAGATGATGTAGCAGAGCTGTGATTGTTCTCAGTCTGCTCATCCCTGTGCATAGACATCTATATCTTTGCACAGGGGATGTAGCAGAGAGGACATCGCGTTTTGGACTACGTCGGACGGAAGAGGATTTTTTTAATTAAAGATGGAGTCCCTAATGGCTTTTTTTTTTTATTTCTAATAAAATTTTTTCTCTGTGTTGTGTTTTTTTAACCCTTTATTGGAGATTCTTAGTGGCTGGGTCAAACGTGGCCTGACATTAAGAATCTCGGGCTTAATACCAGCTTGTATAACAAAGCTGGTATTACCCCTTTATTACCCAGCGTGCCACCGCCACCAGGGCCGCTGGAAGAGCGGGGTTCAGCGCCAGAGGATGGCGCTTCAATGAACGCGCCATCTTCTGGGGCGGCTGCGGGCTGCAATTTGCAGCGGGGGGTGCCCAGAAAGCTTGGGCCTCCCTGCGCTGCGGATTCCAGCCCCCAGCTGCTTAGCTGTACCTGGCTAGACATAGAAATTGCGCGGAGCCCCACGCATTTTTTTTTTATTATTTCATGAAATTCATGAAATAATTTAAAAAAAGGGCTCCCCTATATTCTTGTGTCCGGCCAGGTACAAATAGGCACCTGGGGGTTGGGGGCAGCCCGTCGCTGCCTGCTGGATCCGGCTGGTTCCAGAAATACGGCGAAGCCCATGTGAAATTTTTTTCTGGCAAATCCATAAAACAATGTAAATAAAAGGGACTGCATCTTTATTAACCCCTGGACCATGGGCGAGGGGTTAATAAAGATGCAGTCCCTTTTTTAGGATTGTTTTTTTGATTTTTCAGAAAAAAAATTACATGGGCTTCGCTGTATTTCTGGAACCAGCTGGATCCAGCAGGCAGCGACGGGCTGCCCCCAACCCCCAGGTGCCTATTTGTACCTGGCCAGACACAAGAATATAGGGGAGCCCTTTTTTTTAATTATTTCATGAATTTCATGAAATAATAAAAAAACAATGCGTGGGGCTCTGCGCAATTTCTATGTCTAGCCAGGTACAGCTAAGCAGCTGGGGGCTGGAATCCGCAGCGCAGGGATGCCCAAGCTTTCTGGGCACCCCCCGCTGCAAATTGCAGCCCGCAGCCGCCCCAAAAGATGGCGCGTTCATTGAAGCGCCATCCTCTGGCGCTGAACCCCGCTCTTCCAACGGCCCTGGTGGCGGTGGCACGCTGGGTAATAAAGAGGTTAGGGACAGCTTTGTATTATCAGCTGGCCCTAAGCCCGAAATTTATGGCGGTCACGCCAATATTAGACATGACCGCCATGAATTTCTATTAAATTGTTTTAAAAAAAACACAACACAGAGAAAAATTTTTATTAGAAATAAAAAAAAAAGCCATTAGGGACTCCATCTTTAATTAAAAAAATCCACTTCCGTCCGACGCAGTCCAAAACGCGATGTCCTCTCTGCTACATCCCTTTGCATAGATATAGATGTCTATGCACAGGGAATGAGCAGACTGAGAACAATCTCAGCTCTGCTACATCAGGCAGCAGGCGGGCTCTAGGACCCTGGAGCTGTGGCAGCCAGCACAGAGGAGACAGCCTGACTCCTTACTGTGTGAGTTTCCCAGCGATTACTTGCACAGTAAAGAGTCCAATGCAAATCAATGGCAATCCTAGTTTTGTCAGAGTCTCTGACAAAACTAGGATTGCTTCAGGCTGAAGCTTCCGGGACACATCTGCGATTTGTAAATCGCACACTACTCGCTATTACTCGCTTCCCCATTCATTAACATTGGACTCGCTAGACTCGCAACGAGTAGCGAGTCCCGGGCTCGGACTCGCTAGAGTCAAGCGATTCCGAGTAATTTAGGACTCGCCCATCACTACTTTTAACCTATGAAGAAAGGTTTGATTTGCCTGCACTGCCTATACAATTTATGCTGCTCCCTATCTTGTAACCTTTAGATAGATAGATAGATAGATAGATAGATAGATAGATAGATAGATAGATAGATAGATTATAAAAAATAGCATACGGTCATTATACATTTCACATCCATGATCTTGTATGTCTATTCACACTGATGAAACCCCATAGTATGGCTATTGCTTTTAATAATGTGCAATCACTGTTTAATGTCATAATCTTAATACTACTACTACTAATATGTTTTCATATATATAGCAATAATAATTCCATAGCACTTTACATACATTTGCAACACTGTCACAATTTGGGACCTGAATTTCATGTATAATGCATATTACCGTTTTCCTGTAGTGCTCAGAAGCCTTGTTCAACATTCCAGATTAATTAGCTGTGATGTCATGCCTAGAGGGTGAAATAACAGTTAGAGAATCAGGAAACAGGATGGTGAGGAGGGCAAAGGGATTCAGAGGAGCTAATCTGACCCTCACACTAGGGGTCCCTGGCTTGCCCTCTTTTCAGAAGTACCTCTGAAGGTGATTAAGTATGAGTCGCCACCCTACAGGCTACAGCACAACAGCACTTTTGGAGGAAAGAAGGTTTAATAATAATCACAGACGTGGATTCTTTACTGTACGAGTAGTGAGACTATGGAACTCTCTGCCACATGATGTTGTAGTGAGTGATTCACTACTAAAATTTAAGAAGGGCCTGGATGCCTTTCTTGAAAAATATAATATTACTGATTATATACAATAGATTATTTGATAGGGTATTAATCCACGGAACTAGTCTGATTGCCATATGTGGAGTCAGGAAGGAATTTTTTTCCCCAATGTGAAGCTTAGTTTGCCACATGGCGTTTTTATTTGCCTTCCTCTGGATCAACATGTTAGGCTATGGGTTGAACTAGATGGACTTAAAGTCTTCCTTCAACCTTAAAACTATGTTACTTTCGTCTTCACAGCACAGAGACCTAGAAGAGAATAACTCTATCAATGGTGTCAGCTTGAGGAAGGGGAGGCTATTTAAAGGCCAGGGGAGGAGATTCCAGATGACTCACGCTTAACCTTCACATCATCCAGCACCTGGACAACTAGCTAAGCATACAGCAGCAGAACTAACATTAACTCATGCAGTTCCAGAAGAAATACACATACATTTAATCACAGCAGCATACAACATAGACTGTAGATAGTCAACACATATCAGCGTGTGACAGGTGACCTGAAACACAGTTGTATGGCAAATAGAAGAACCACTGTAAAGTACCAGAAATTGGCAATTCTTATGATTGTGCCAAATTCTGGGGCAGCTGCAGGCTGATGGTCTATAGCATGGGGGACCCAATGATGATGGGCCCTCACCCTGCTGAGAATACCAGCCCTCAGCTTTCTAGTTTTACCTTGGCTCTCAATTAAAAATAGGGTGAAACCCTATGCTACATTAAAGTGTATGACAACTAAACACAGACACCATCCAGATTATGGAAATGCAGTTGGATTGCAACATTCAATCACAGAAGTGGTCACAGAGCATGAGCGTCTTTGATTGGCTGTTGCCGGTGAGTGAACTGACTATGCATGAATCTTAATGAGTGGGACCAGAAATAAGTGAGAGAGAGAGAGAGCGGACCCAGAAGCATGCAAGTAGCGGGAGACTGGTAAGATGATCTGTGTATATGTGTTGTTTGAGCTGTGTTTAGCAGCTTTTGGAAACCTTTGAAGGTGTTTTCTATGTGTTTCATGTTGCCTACTATTGATTTTAATGGGTTCAGAAGGTTGGGCGAACGGTTCGGTGGACAATTTGGTGAACACCTTGCATTCGGCGAACCAAATAGAATTCGAACACTCAGGTGTTCATTCATCTCTAATCTCCATTTTAGAACAACAGGTCTTTTTACATTTTCAGCACAGATTGTGTTCTATATAATAGAGTACAAGAAAAAGGCATGAAGGACCAGCTCTAATTCATCCAAAGATGCATATCAAATCCATTTTATTAACCTGCTTTTAACGGATTTTGTTAATGGATTTTATATGAATCTTTGGATGAATTAGAGCTGGCAGTATTGATATAACGTCCATACCTAACATACCTCATCTATCCTAATTGGATTTTCATTACCCTGAAAGTCAATTTGAGGGGTGTAGACTAGGGATGAGCGAGTCCTAAATTACTCGGAATCGCTAGACCCGCACGAGTCCGAGCCCAGGACTCGGTACTCGTGGCGAGTCTAGCGAGTCCAATGTTAAAGAATAGGGAATATGGATTCGCGAGTCCCGAATAGATAATACAGGACTCGGAATCGCAGACTCGCTAGGATTCGGAGCATTGGACTCAGGGGCTGGCTGGAGCCTCTTCCCCTGGGTGGCAGTTAGGTATCCCCGGCCCTGGTTGAGAACCGGGGGGGGGGGGGGGGGTGCTGTCGGGTCCAGGCAGCCTTGAGAACGGGGGGGGGGGGTGCTGTCGGGTCCAGGCAGCCTTGAGAACCGGGGGGGGGGGGTGCTGTCGGGTCCAGGCAGCCTTGAGAACCGGGGGGGGGGTGCTGTCGGGTCCAGGCAGCCTTGAGAACCGGGGGGGGGGGGGTGCTGTCGGGCCCGGCGGCCTTGAAAAGCGGGGGGGGGCTATCAAAGCTGACCTTACCTCCTCCAGCCGCGAAGCAGCCCGCCTGCCGCAAACCGACTCGCCGGCCGCAAAGCGACGCCCGATTTGGACTCGTTACTGAGCGAGTATTCGCTAAAAGACTCGCCGATTCCCGAGTCCAGCGAGTCCCTTAACAATCGCCGAGTAACGAGTCCTAGCGAGTAGACTCGCTCATCCCTAGTGTAGACAGATTTAATTTGAGTATCTGTAATAAGGGGTTATGTGCAAGCAGGGTCCACAATATAGATACTATAACGGAGGAACTGTATATTGATATATGTGGGGATTTGACTAACTATTAGATCAAAACATTGTTCCATAGCATTGTGACTACGCAAATGCTATAGGACCAGTGTTATCCCACATTGGTCAAGGGCTCACATGTAGTGGTATGGGATAGATATAACAATTTATGATATTCCCATTACGCCTATTTTCCACTACATCTTCAATGTACACGAAGTTAATTGACAAAAAAGATTGGACCCACTTTATTTGCAGAGCAGATCTGTGTGGATAAAAGGGATAGACCCATATCCAAAGATAGATCCATTTGGGTTTAGAGAGTGTGTGATGGATGACAGAACCCTGAGTGAGTGACAGGGACACCAGGGTGAGTCATCGAGGAACAGGGACAGCATATAAGTTACTGTAGGTGTTGAAAATAGGTAGATAGGTAGAGGGAGAGAGAGGGTATATGTGAGGGATATAGTCCCCCTCCCTTTGTGACTGGTGTGCTATATGAACACTAGGTGTGAGGGATACACACACGATTGGAATTTTTAACGGATATTTATTAAAAGCTATGTTTTAAAAGTGCACTCTGTGGAGATTTAAGTTATGAATTAGAGCTGGTCCTTCTTGTCTTTTACTTGAATTGTGAGTAGTGTGGACCATGAACCAGAGTGCAGGTGAGCTGACTATTTCTACTATCTAATAGAGTTGCATTTTGTGCTGCCCATTAAAAAGCAATGCTCCTCCTTGCCCAGGTCATTTTTGAAGTCAGACTTTGCTTGACCTGTGGCATAAAAATCTAAACTATTATTTATTGTGGTGCTAGTGTCCTGTCAAATACAATATTTGCTTTTTCTGGTGTCCTTAAAAAAGCTCTGGTCCTTCTGTCCCCTCAAACTTTGAGGGTCACATTTTGCATGGCCTGTGCCAAATTTTTTAAATATGAACCATCTGCTATTGAGCTCTTTAAATCCTGTCAAATAAAGTATTTGCCTTTTTTGGTGTCCTTAAAAAAAGCCCTGGTCCTTCTGCCACTTAATATTTTGCTTAGCCTATGCCAAAAACATTCAAATATGAACAGTCTGATAGCGAGCTCTGTAAATCCTGTCAATTACAATATCTGCCTTTTTTTGTTAATATTCCACAAAAATGATCGTTGTGCCACCTGAGGGTGATGGAGCATAAGATTTACTGTAGCAAGTGCATGAGTTATGAGGGCCCTCTAGTAAATAGACCTACACACGTGTCATTCATTATCCAGTTCAAGATCAATGTTTAACTTTAAAATGCAATGCCAAGCCCTGTTCCAGACCCTGTGCCATGCATGCAAGCTTCACCATTATCTCATTTTTATTCTGCGTGAATTGAAGTCACTTTGGTGGTATGTGACCCTAATTTTTGGAAATGTGTAGACTCTTCTTGTGGTGCTTTTGTTGTGTGTTTTATGAATTAACCATTGCTCACTGAGCACCATGCTTACACTTGTCGCTCGTATTTTTGTTCCTGATCAATTTTAAAGCTTCAAGTATTGGACCAGGGCTTGTATCATGCAACCATAATGCACAATGATGCTAGCTTTAACTCTGGGGTAGAGATGGCACTTTTCCTGCTGTCTTTAATTTGAATTTGTTTTGGCAGCTTTTGTGCCCCTTTAAAGGTGTTTTGTAGATTATTGATTTTGCCTCCCATTCATTTGAATGAGGTTCAGTGCTTCAGCAAACTGCTCACCAATGTATTCAGCGAACATGTGCTCGTTCGGCAAATCGAACCAAACTCGAACTTTAACCCTTTCACCACCCGGCGATTTTTCATTTTCTGTTTTTGCTTTTTCCTCCCTTTATTCTAAAAGCCATAATTTTTTTACATTTTCCATCAATATAGACATATGAGGGCTTGTTTTTTGTGGAACAAGTTGTACTTTCAGATGCAATCATTTATTTTACCGTATAATATACCAGAAATTAGGATAAAAATTCCAAGTGCGGTGTAATTGCAAAAAAAAGTGCAGTTACACGTCCGTTTTCAGGGTTTTTTTTGTTCACCATCTTCACTATATATTAATACAAGAATTTCTATGTAATGAAAACAGAGATGCCTCTATTTTTAGAGGGAACTCTGAGAAGGTACTAACAGAATATAACAAAAACAGAGAAAAGAGGTGTAGAGACTTCAATATGTGCAAAATAAGATGTTATTTATTAAAGTAAACCGAGAAATGGAGGCTCAAGTGAGGAAGGCAGTGCAAGGCAAGCGAACATCTGTCACCACAGACTAAACAGCAACAAGGGCAATTATTTAAATGAACAGGGTCACATAATCATATAACTGCACAAACATATTCAGGATAATGGGAGAATATACAAACAGTAATGCAGGCCACAACTTAGTAGACCAAAGGACAACAAATTCACAGTGTCAGTACAGCAAAAGTACATGTAGAAATAATAACCATTATAAAATGTGTCAAATTGGTCAGGGGTTACATTAGAAAACACCACCTACATACATGTAAGCATTAGTACTCCTCTAAAGTGCAAAGTAGAGTCAGTGCAAATACAAATGATAAAAAGGACCCTTTCAAGTCTTGGTTAGAGACCAAATTTACCAGTTCTGCCGGCAGCTATGTGGGCAAAAGGTCGCCTGGATAGTGGCCGTTTCAAGGCCAAGTGTAGCACTCATGGCCAATTTATCAGGGGGATAAGAGGGTGCTCCCCGCTGTCACACTTAAATAGCAGCTGTGATGACCGCATCACCGTGGACCAGAAGTGACATCCGTGCCCGATCATGTGACCATAAGTGACACGCCAATCACACCCTGCATCACAGCGGAGCAGGACAGACATGCCCACTACCCGGTCACATGACTGCAAGCACTGCTTCTCCCCAGCAACGACCAGCGCTGCACCACCCCCGGCAACAACACACCGCCAATGGTATGCAGCAGCCAGGACGCGTCACCAGGCAACCACACATACATAGCGGTGGTAAACAGAGTAGCCTGGGGGAGGGAGCAGCCAGCCATCACTTAGGAGCTGCAGTGCGAGGATGGTAACAACAATGGGGATTATGGAGTTCACAGAACAAAACATATATGCACAAACCGCACTTATCCTGAGTAGCACATTTATAGACAAATATGGATATGTGAAAATTCCCAATATATGAAGTAATACAAATGTATTCAAGTCTCCAGATCAGTCCAATGCAGTAAGTCCATAGATGATAAGTAAATATGTCCAAAATCCATAAATTACAACTGAATAGGGTCCAATAAAGATCACCACAGTAGCTATAAAAATCCCAGATAGAGAGTGAACAGACCTGTAAAAGCCACAAAAATGACCCATAAAATCATATATAAATAAGAGCAAGTCCAAATGTAAATCGCTATCAAAAAAGGGTACAAGTACACAGGTTAAATCGATCAGTGACAGCTAGAGGAAGGAGGCGAACATAAAGTGTTCATTAAGGCCACACGGTGACATAGTGTCAAGGGCAACTATCTACCGCATTTCACACTGCGTGAGCATTTTCTTAGTTTCACCACCCCGGATACTGCCATGAATATCATCAATCCCTCTCACTATCAGGGATGATGGGTCACTTCTGTGGTGTTGTAGGAAATATCGCGGCAGTGTTTTTAGGGTGGCCTTGTCTTCCACCATAGGCGCCAGAATATCCCTCACATGCTCTTTCACTCTCCTCCTTAGCTCACGACAAGTCATTCTGACATATATCTGTGGGCAAGCACAGGTGGCATAGTAAACCACATTGCTTGTCCCACAAGATACATAATGTTTAATGTCAAATGTACGTTGACCATCAGAGAAGATGATGGAAGCAATGCGCTGAATATTCGGGCCAGGCAACACAGTGGCCACAAGGATAACACCCTTTCACAGGGCCTCTGGAGCCAAAGGGATTTGGTGGTTTAGGGGTGTAGTGACTCTGGACCAATACATATTTTAAATGTCTTGAACGCCTCGCAGTCAGTAAAGATTGTTCTGACAAGGAGTCCTTGAGAACAGGGTCGGACTGTAAGACCGGCCAATGTTTGCCCAACACATCCCACAGTGACTTCCACTTTTGATTGAAGGCAGAAATAAAGCAGATCAGTTGTGCAGTAACTACCTCAACCTCCCATCTCCCATAGAGCAGGTCATCACGGGGTGAGTTTGTCCTGGAGAATGGCCCTCTTAACTGACCTGTTGCTGTAACCCCTCTCTCTAAAGTGTTCTTTCAAGTCGGCTGCCTGTCTTTCAAATGCCTCCCTGGATGAGCAAATTCGCCTCATCCGGAGGAATTAACCAGTGGGGATGGCGCAAATCGTTGAACCAGTATGAGCCGAACTTGTGTGAAGTAATGAATGGACTGAAGTTGACTTCCTGAACACATCTGTCTGCATGACACAATTAAATTGACTTCCTGGAAGCCTGTATGACAGTTGATTCTGTCAGAGATCATATTTACAAGTTAATCTTATATTGACCCTATTCACAGCAAGCTGGTCCATAAGGACATCGAGCTGCAGTGCCCCGCCACAAGATCAAGAGATCATCAATATACCTCCACCAGCAAGGCACATGGGCGTCAGCCGTACCATCCCATAACACAACAAACCCCTCTACCAGAAATCTAGGAAGAGGTTTGCGTATGAGGGGGCGCAGGCCGCTCACATAGCAGTGCCATGGATTTGTAGGTAGTAATTATCCCTCAATACAAAGAAATTGTGGGTCAGGGCAGAGTGGAGCAGCTCGAGAATCAAATCACATAAGGCGCCGTCATGCCCACTGGTCTGCAAGAAAAAGCGTACCCACCAATTCATTTAATTTCTTCATAGCTTTGAAACACTTACAAGTTTTCTGCAGGAAACTAGTGTTGAAGAAGTTACACAGTAAGAACTTACAATTTCCTGATGAGATGGATTCTGGGGAGAAGGAGGTCCTGAGGAACCAACGAAATGGACCCCAACATGACCGGTGAGTTTCCCTCTCAATTTTGCCAAAATCATCGAGGTTTCCCCCTTTGTCTGTCTGTCCTGCAGTCGAGATTTTTTCCAATGTGGTGGCTCAAGATTTGAAAAAGGTACCAACCAGACACTGCTCGATTTGGAAAAACTGACTGACGTGGTAATAAAACTGGCAAACAAAGGGGGAAACATTGTGATTTGGCCAATTGATTTATATGAGTGAGAGGTTTTTCGCCAGCTCAGAGATAGGGATACCTATTTGAAGCTCCAGGCTATCCTCTGGCGTGCATGTGAGAGTGGTATCATCACCAAGAAGGTTGTAGAGGGGTTGACAGTAAAATTTCCCAAAATACCAAATTTATATTTGTTACCAAAAATCCACAAAGATTCTGTTAGTCCTCCAGGGCATCCGATCTTGTCCGACATAGGGGGACTGTATAACCCGATATGTCAATTCATTGACCATTACTTAAAACCACTGGTTGAGACATTGCCCTCTTATGTTTGTGACACAAAATCTTTGTGGAGAATGGGAACGCTGCTGGTCACTGCAATGTCGAGTTACTCAACACCTGCACACTCCACGAGGATGGTCTGGAAGCAGTGCACTTTTTTGCAGACCAGTCGGTGTGATGGCGCTTTATGTGATTTAATTCTCGAGCTGCTTCCTACGGTGGAAGACATGGCTACCCTAAAAACACTTCAGTGATATTTCATACAACACCACAGAAGTGACCCATCATCCTTGATTGATGTTATTCATGGCGGTATTCGGGGTAGTGACACTAGGAAAATGCTTACGAAGTGTGAAATGCAGTGGATAGTGGCCCTTGACACTCTGTCACCGTGTGGCCTTAATGAACACCTTACGTTCACCTCCTTACTCTAGCCTTCACTGTTCGATTTAACCTGGGTACTTGTACTCTTTTTTGATAGCGATGGGAGCCCAGGTCTGCATGATCCCGTCCTTGTCAATTCATATCGCTGACAGATGGCAAGGTATTAGTATTAATGTTAGGCAGGACTGTCTCGATACGATAACCTTGTCACTGGCGGGACAGCTTACGCATTTATATGATCATATCTATGTCACTAAGTACCCTAATTATGTTTTTGCACTATAGCATTTTTAGTTTTTTCATTTTTAGGGTATTTGCTCATTTGTTGCTTTTTTGTTGTGTTCCCCATTTTCACATGTAAAGCGCCATGAAAAAATTTCACTATAATAATAAATAAATGGAATATAAAATTTCACTGCTTACGATGTTTAAGTAGTAGTAAAGTTTTCAAGAACCTCGCAAATGTCACTAATCCACTAATCCACACCAATTCACCTGTTATGTGTGGTGGTAGCCTAATGTAACTAAAAAGGGCATGTTGAATCTGGAATTAAGCTACTGCTCTTTGCGGCTCATTAAGTCTTTCCAACCTATAAAATGTTGAGTTTCAGCAAGTGGGTAAGTTGCAAATCAGTTATTGATGAAGCAAATTAAAGCGCTGTTGTAGTGCTGCAGTACTGGTGAAAGCAGGAGATTGCTTTCTGAAATAGGCGCTTACACTGTGTACCTTGCCAACTAAGTATGACAAGTCAGGGTTTGTTTTTAGAGACTGCTGTAGAATTCAATTAACACATGAGCCATGCATGGACCATGTACCAGCTTGCCAAGCCTTAAAGCCGTCACCAGGTTCCACCAATTATTGAACATGACCAGGCCTGGTTTGAGGTTCAGCAGGGAGAGCCACTGATTTTTTGCTTTTTATCTCTTGCAATAGCCCCGCTGCAGTGTGCATTTTATGATCTAAACAGATGAGATTCAGTAGAGCATGTTGCCGCTTCACACAGGCAATGCTGCACAGCTCCCAGCTTGGGAGTGATGGTGAGGGTAATTCAGCAGAGGAGCAGGAAAAGGTGAGATAGTAACTGGCATACAAGTATAAAAGAAACATGATCGAAATTGGGCCTGCTATTCATGACATGGTTAGGATGTGTGATGTCCCAGACTGTCACTCTGTCACGCCCTCCACCAGGTTCACCTAGTGTGCTGTGAGAGAAATATATCGTCCCTGTACTCAACAACTTTTCTACATGTCTGTTGTTAGGTGGACCTTCCGATTACGTCGTTGTTCAGTGCATGGTTGATATGGCTCAATTTAATATTTAATAATTTAGTTTAATATGTTTATCCATCTAATCCAGCCGGTAGAGGTAACCAGATGATTTCATTAGGAAAGGCTTGGCCAGCCTAGGGTGGGATCCAGAGTGTCCAGAGGGATCCAGGATAAAGAACTGCCAGCTGAGAATTTTGTGGAGACAGATGTATTAGTATAATACAAGGCAGCAGTCTTCCTATCGCAGAGCACTACAGAAGTGTGATCTGGACAAAGGCAACATTCCTAGAGAATGAACACATTGTCCAGGCACCTCCCTTAGGACGAGGATGCCTTTTATGCACAGAGCAGTTGAGCACTCAGTCTGAGTCCTAATAGGGAACAGTGTACTGCTCATTTAAGTGTGTGAAGGGAGTGGTGTGGGCAGTGGCGTAACTTCAGGTCCAGGGGCCCCGATGCGAAAGCTCCAACGGGGCCCCCAATATTGCAAATCTTTAATAATATTAGTATTTTTCTATAGGCCAAAGGACTTTTGGGGCCCCCTAGGCTGCAGGGCCCGGGTGCGATCGCAACCCCTGCACTATTGTAGTTACGCCCTGGGTGTGGGCATCCTAAGAGCATTCCTAGGAGACCTGCCAAGAGGGTGAAGGTTTCTAGCAGAGAAGGATGCAGATGGCTGCATGCAACCACAGACAGGGTGAGCAGAATTAGCAGAACTGCATGGCAGGCACCATTCTTCCTGCTTAGCAGAGACCGACCCTGCGGCCGTGGGCATGACACAAGCAGGCATGTTTTATCTGGCATTGTAAAGTGCTGAGGAATATCTAACAAAAAATTATATAGGAGGGAGAGACCTAGACCTAGAAAAGGTATAAGTCAGGGGCAGGGCCCTACTAATTGTACAAGGATAAACAAAAAGCTACGTGTAGATACACTGTAATAAGAGGACATGTTTTTTCTCTTCTTTATTTAGCCTAAGTTACAAATAATTATTCAGGAAAAACTGTTTCTTAACATTTTTGCCTGTAAAGTGCAATTTAGGTTTTGTTTGGTAGTTGTTGTTAGAGTACTACGCCACTGTTACAGATTCACAAGAACATTATTCCCTGAAACCCTACGTGAGTCAGAAATACATGCAGGCATATTTTCCATGCTCTTCCCATTCTGTTTCATCACTTTCTCATCCATGTCAGCTTTTTTCACACGCCCTCAGACCTTTTCATTGGGTCCAGCAGAAAATGACTTGCGTTTCCCATTGACTTGCATTGGACTCGCTATACAGTATGAATATGCGATTATTACAAACTACTCATTACGAATCTCACGAATTTAAGTATTTCACTATTCACTCATCCCTAGTATTCAGCTCAATGTTGTTGCCTACTATGGTTATGGGTATGGTTCCCAGGGTTCACGTATACTGTTTGCAAACCCTCTAGATATCAAAAATATTTTATTAGCTATTAAGGGCCCAATAACTAAAAGTCTGCACATGACCTGGACTACTATACATGCTATCTACAGTTGATTGCTTTAAGTCAACTTGACAATTTAGCAATCTAAGTGACCTTTTCAAGATTGCAGGTAGCTTGGATCACTAGACATCACTCATTATTACTGCTTGACTTAATGCAGTCTGGATCATTCAGATAACCCTAACTAATACAGACAAAAGACAGAGTCCATCTGTAAATGTTAAATAGGAGATCGTATTATAAAATTACACATTTTTACATGCATATGAATATAAAGAGCATAAAAAGGATGCTTAGTTTAAGCTACAGCTTTTAATTGCCATATCAGAAATATTGAACTGATATTAGAGATTTGCATTCTCTATCCATTAGCTGGAGCTGAAACATATGTGTATACATTATAACTTCAGTACAGAAATGTTAGTAACAAAATCCTATTTCCTACATCTCAATGAGGTTGTCTCTGAACCCCACACTTTGTGCACAATTATTAGGCAAGTGAGTATTTTAACAATATCATAATATTATACATATTTTCCTACTAGAAACTGTAAAAACTTAAATGCTTATTGAATGAAGCACACCAGTTGATATGTATTTGTGTAATAATGGAGGATGTGACCTAAAGATCTCACTTCCCTTTACCTAATTATTAGGTAGCATTTTTTCCTTCGGCAAAATGGGCCAAAACAGAGATTTAACTTACTTCAAAAAGTTAAGATAAAATATGTTTGGACCGCTTTAGCAGTAGATAGAAAAATATTGGAATCTGAGAGTCTTCAGTGGTTGATACCTTTTAATGGCTAACTGAAAAGATAGTCACAAATAGCAAGCTTTTGAGGGCTTCAAACTTGCCAATGTTACCATCTTTTCCGTTAGCCATTAAAAGGTAATTCAAATCTATGTCCCTTTTTAATTATCCTTCCCAATCTCATAGCATTTCAACAAGACAGGGCACAATATTCCCTAAGTCTGGTGCATCTCATTGTGTCCCTCTGTGAGGCACTGATCTAATTTTGAAATTGTTTGCACTGAATTTTTTAACAATAAAGTTAAACCTTTTTATTATAAAGAGGATCTATCCTTTATGCTAGGAATATTGTGCCCTGTCTTGTTGAAAAGCCATTAAAAGTTATCAACCATTGATGATTCTCAGTGTTAATATTTTTCAAAAAGGTAAAAATTGTTGGAAGTCTTACAGAGGGCTGTAGCAGTCTTGAAATTACTAAGATATTGGGGTGTCATCACAAAACATTTAAAGGTTTTGCTGCAAATAGTCAGCAGTACTGCAAAAACATATTGAGAAAGAACAGTGCACATTAAGTGTCAAAGATTTGAGAAGAATCAAATATATAGCGACCAGAAACCCATTATCTTCCAGTGCTATTATATACCAGAACTGGAAACTTCCTGGAGAGGCCAGAAATACAAGGTTTTCAATGCTCTATATCCAAAAAAGGGAAACTGAATGCCGAAAAGCACAAGACACCTAAGTTGAAACATCAAGCCTGGGACAAGAAATATCTGGAGACAGATTCTAAAAGAGATTTAGTGGATAGTTAGTGTTTAGATAAGAGTGATTCTGATGGACCAGGCTGAATGAGTGTCGCTCTGATTGGTATGAGCACAGATTCCATATAAATCAGCAAGGTTGGGTGGGGTACTATTATGCTATTTTATAAAAGATGAGGTACTACAATTTTCAGGTTGATACGAGACTCAATTACCTCCAAACCAAACTGAATGCTTTTTAGAAGACACCTTCTTCAAGCATGATAAGAGAAAAATTCTGCATCTTTCAAGAAACATGACTTTATGCAAGACAATGGCCATTAACATACTGTGATGGATCAACCGGGGAACCCGTTACAAACGAAACAAACAGTGTTTATAATTTTAACCATGTTCCGTTTATTTTTCACTATAATAACAGAACCCGGGTAGCATGTTTGACACTTAGCACATTGAATTATAAACACTTTACATAAATTACAAACAATTTATCATAAACATTACATAACACTTATAATGGACCATAACACTATTAGTAACCCGGACCTGTAACCATCTCTGTCCCCATTGGAGCTCTACCAACACCTCCCGTGGTGGCTACGGCCTCCGGCTACTACACACTAACTACGTTATAGTACGACGATGACCCTCCGGGTTCATAACAGGGATTGAGCAACCGAGTACCGGGTTGTCATGTATCCCCAAGGGGCTTTCCCTGAGCATCTCCTGCCTACGTCCTGGTCAGAGTTCAACCTGGTTCAACTCATGGTGTCCCCACTCTAGGAGCCCTTTAACCCTGCTTCTGACCTCGTTACATACGCCTCAACGGGCCCTGTGGGTCAAGTTTGGGACCTGCCGCCTGCTTTAGTCCCAGCATGATGATATACATTCACCATAGTCGTTCCTGCCTACATGGACCTTACATACCGTATGTTGATCCATCATTCAACGTCCATGGATCACACACCTGCTCACAGCCCACATCCTATTGACTGGGCCCCCCTGGCCCATTACAGGGACTGGCAAACCATAGTACACGGGAACCTCATCCGATACCTACTATGAGCCCTATTACCCATGTCTGGCACCAAGGCACACCACACCATTATGGTCGTGGTTGAGGGACGGTACCCTCTGCAAGCAGCAGGGCAAGCCCACTCTGTCCCAGGACGGAACGCCTCCAACATCATCCATCACTAGCTGGGTCACTCTCTCCCACACATTATACATGGGTCTTATATATAGGCATCATCTCTCATTCAGGGCCATTACCTAAGACTCATACACATAGTGAAACATGATCGCGTTCTCAGGTCCTTTAAACTGAGCACTCTGACTCGGACCCAACAGGGGGTCTATGCCGCCTGGCACACTTCATAATTTGCATCAAAAGGCTACATTACATTCGCCCCGTAAGGGCTACATTCATTCCGGTCATCAGGACCTTTATGTGACTCCACTGATCGGTCCAAGGGCGGTCTATACTCGCCTAGCATGATTTACACACACGGTGCACAGTTCCCACAATCATTCAGGAACTGCTTTTCTTACCGGGCACGGATCCGGGTCTCGCTACCTGTGTCACAGGTTCCACCAGGCATCGCCACAGGCTCCTTCCCGGACGTGAGGTGAACCACGTCCGGTCTAGCGTCCACGGGTCAACCACGGCTTCCCCCTCCAGATGCGGACACGACCACGGACCTCGGCACCGGCATGGAGCTAGCACGCTCCCGTGTCCACACACAGAGCCTTGGACTGCTCTGCCCTCAGGCTGCTCTCAGCCCACATGCTCTCAGGCTGGCAATCTCTGGATGAATCTCAGCAGGATCTCAGCTTCCAGAATCAATCTCAATCTGAAACTCAATGACTCAGCCACTCACCTGGCTGCCTCTTGTCGTGCCAGCCACTCCCACATGGACACACCCCCTTAGCTGCCAGTAATCAGCCTTTCACACAGCTCAGGTTAACTCCCTGTGTTCCGGGTTGTCAGCACTCAGCCCTTATTCCTTAGGGCTTCCTCGATCTCATCTCACTCTCACTGCCGCTCATTAGGCTCATGAAACCCTGTCCAAAGTTGGTTCACACAGCATTATCAGTCAAACCGGCCAGTGTGCACAGGATCATACCTCGATCCTGCATGTGACGCGCCCGGCCATGAGGATCATGCCGGCGGTGCCTCACAATACATTGAAGTACTCCATTGACTGGCTATTGAGAAAAGGCCTTAAAGATGAAAGAATAATGATATGAACTCTTTCTCATCTGACTTAAACTCTATTTCCTTATTAGATAAAAGATTTACCGTTATAGAAAACAGCACATCTTTTTGAACGGTGTCTGCAAGGCTGTGTTTGGTGCTGCCCAAAAAGTTGAATGTCAACAGATTAAGAAGCTTACACAATTAATGGATGTCGTATGACTGTTATTGAAAATAAGTGTGACTATATTGATCAGTGATATTTTTCTTAAAGGGAACCTGTCACCTAGTTTGGCCCCCCTAATCTATCATTTCTTCTTCCTGCAGCTTCCTACTACATTACTAACCATTTCTCTTCTGATCTACAGTAAATGTGCATTATAAAATTTAAATAAAGCGATTTATAAACTTACATGTCCACCGTTGGGTGGGCGTTACTAGATGGCTAGCCGTAAGGTGGCCAGACTCTCCGGGTCCACTCTCCACCCGCCTCGCTGCTGTAATGATGTCCTAGTGGGCATGATCATTCATTCCGGAGTGCGCTCCTGATTTAAAATTCCGGCTTCCTTCTTCCTTGTGATGACGCACTGGCCACATTTCCGGTGCATTATAGGGGGTATTGGGAGTACAGGCCGGCTTTGGAATAGCACTGCACATGCTCCGGAGCTAGGTTGTACACCAGTACACCCCATACATTGCACAAGACTGGAAATGATGCGCTGACAGCTGTGCTGCTAAGCAATAATGTCACTCTCGGTAAGCATTGCTGTTTCTATGGCAACGCCGTCAAGTTGAGCTCAGTTACTGGACACTATCCCCGCTGGCTCATTCATTCAATAGGGCTATTGTCCAGGTTACTGAGCTCACCCTAACAGCATTGCCATAGTAATCGCAATGTTTCCCAAGGGGGACGTCACCACTTACAGCACATTGCAGAATGACATCGGAGCACAGTCATAAGTGAGAAAAGAATTCACTTTACGGCTATACTCTGATGTCATTCTGCGCCTGCTCTTTCTGCCAGCAGATGGTGTTTTTCTGATGGCAGAGAGATATAGCAGATCTGATGAAGATAATAAGACGTGGATTACATATTTTTTTCTAATAAAGACTGGAAATGACATGTAACCAGCACGTCATCACAAGGAAGAAGGAGGGGGGAATTTTAAATCAGCAGCGCGCTCCTGAATGAATGATCACTACTACCGGGGCATGATTGCAGCAGCCAGGCGGGGGAAGAGAGGACCCAGAGAGAATGCCCACCTAACTGCCAGGCATCTATGAATGCCCACACGACGGTGGACATGTAATTTTATAAAAAAAAATTTCAATTTTAAAATGCACATTTAGATTAGGAGGGATGGTTAGTAATGTAGAAGGAAGCTGCAGAGACAGGTAGTGATACGTTAGGGGCTCTAAACGCAGTGACAGGTTCCCTTTAAATGTCAGAAATGTATTTTGTACATGTTGAATTTGGTTATTTTTCTTAATTTAACAGATAAAAACAAACAATTGAGATGGGAAAATTAATAGTTGCCCAATATTTCTGTACGCATATACATTCTTCTAAGACGAAACCTCAGTTTTACTTTCTTAAATATACAGCTTTCAATTTTATTAACCTTTTGGATTGACCAAAAGTACTGTATTTGTTCAATAATTAATCATCAAATGATAAATGTGCAATGTCAACAAGGGAGAAGGCCGGGGAGCGACAAGCAATATCAACTGGGGGGAGGAAGGTAGAGACTTTCTTGATCTCCGAAAATGATGTGAGGGAACAGTTTAGTAAGCTGGTCATTGGTAAAGCAGCAGGGCCTGATGGTATCTGTCCACGTGTCCTCAGAGTGTGTGCAAATCAGTTGTGCACTGTCTTCCAGCACCTGTTTAACTGAAGCTTACAATCACAGAGAGTACCAGTTCTATGGAAGACTTCTTGCCTGGTGCCGTTCCCAAGACTACCTTCCCGAGCTCCCATAACGACTATAGACCGGTGGCCTTAACATCGCATGCGATGAAGTCCTTGGAGAGAATTGTACTTGCCTACTTGTGTCCGAGGGTGTCTACTTTTATGGACCCCCTTCAGTTTGCGTATCGGCAGAGTCTGGGGGTGGACGATGCTGTAGCATATCTGCTACAAACAGTACTAAGTAAAAGTCCATGCAGCACACAGCTATCACCAATGATGCACAGTGCTAACAAGCCATATTTGTTTGAGGAAAAAATTCACGTAGTTGATGAGCAAGCAGACATTGGCCAATGTATGTACCAAGAACTCCAGATTAAAAGAAAGATTATTGAGTTTTTTGAAAAACGTAAGTTTTGAATTTTTTCCTCAAACAAATATGGCTTGTTAGCACTGTGCATCATTGGTGATAGCTGTGTGCTGCATGGACTTTTACTTAGTTTGTTTAATCTCTGTGCCCCATGCTTGCACCAGTTCACACTGGTCTGCTGAGTGCTGTGCAGCTTTTCTGTATTATATATTATATGGAGCTGCAGACTCCATTGCTGCAATGTGCACCCTCATTAAACCTACAGGTGATGGAGGGTTTAGATGGTGCCCGCCCACTGCGAGGTGGGGGGTGGACAAGGAGGGCTTGGATGTCAGATAGGGCTCATCAGACCTGGAGTCACTTTGTCGTAGTTGATGAGCAAGCAGACATTGGCCAATGTATGTACCAAGAACTCCAGATTAAAAGAAAGATTATTGAGTTTTTTGAAAAACGTAAGTTTTGAATTTTTTCCTCAAACAAATATGGCTTGTTAGCACTGTGCATCATTGGTGATAGCTGTGTGCTGCATGGACTTTTACTTAGTTTGTTTAATCTCTGTGCCCCATGCTTGCACCAGTTCACACTGGTCTGCTGAGTGCTGTGCAGCTTTTCTGTATTATATGCTACAAACAGTACATTCCTTTTTGGACAATGATGGAACCACTGTGCGTGCCATGTTCTTCGATTTCTCCAGTGCATTCAATACCTTACAGCCACTATTATTACGTAAAAAGCTGGTTGAAATGGCGGTTGATGAGGGACTAGTGAATTGGATCATTGATTACCTGTCGGACAGGCCACAGTTTGTTAGGTTGGGGGCGGCCGTATCGGATAGTGTTCGGAGCAGTGTTGGAGCCCCTCAGGGAACGGTGCTGTCGCCATTCCTTTTTACGTTATACACAGCTGATTTTCAGTATAAATCAGACCTTTGTCACCTTCAGAAGTACTCTGATGACTCAGTGATAGTGGGAGGTATTGAGAGGGGCCGGGGGGAGGAGGAATACAGAAGGGTGGTCTCGGACTTTGTTGACTGGTGCCAGGCTAACCATTTAGAACTCAACGTAAAGAAAACCAGGGAGTTGGTGTTGAGTTATGGAAGGTGCAGGAAGGATTGCTTACCTATCACTATTGATGGTCAGGATGTGGAGATGGTGGAGAATTCCAAATATTTGGGGGTTCACCTGGACAGCAAGCTTGATTGGAGGTGCCATATGGAGAAGGTTTGCAAGAAAGGGATGAGTAGACTTTACTTCCTAAGGAAATTAAGGTCTTTTAATGTGTGTAGCAAAATGCTTGAAATGTTCTACCAATCTATTGTGGCGAGTGCAATCTTTGCTGCAATAATATGCTGGGGTAGTAGTGTGCGCACAGCTGACGCTAATAAGCTGAATAAACTTATCATAGGGATGGTGCGGCAGTGGGTCTACAACTTAGGACTTTCGAGGAGGTATTAGAGGATAGAATTAATAAGAAATGCAAGGCTATAATGAGCAACAATACACACCCGCTCTCTGAACTGTTTGCGAAGCAGAAAAGCACATTCAGCAAGCGTCTAATCCAACTAAGGTGTAAAAAGGAAAGATACAGAAAATCATTTGTTCCGACAGCTGTGGGGATGTTTAACAAATGTATAAGTGTAAAGCATCCCAAGAATATGAGAAGTTCTATGTGTATGGGGGGAATAGGTGAGGTACATGTACCAGTCTACCCGCATCTGCTGTCCATATAGACTTATTTTATAAAGTGTGAAATGTTCTTGATCTTTGTTCTGCTGCTGTAATACTGTAATTTCCTCCGGGATCAATAAAGTTTATCTTATCTTATCTTATGGAATACTGTATATCACATTTAGTTGAAAAGGACAGACACAGAAAAATCTACTGTTAATTTTGCATAAATAGTCCTTTAAAAGAAATCTCCAAGACATTTTTTGCTACTTAAGTTATGTAGTACTTGTGCCCTTTGTGTTTATTCTTTCACCAGTCACATGTGTTGTGATCTCATGTTCTTCTAAGTTTAAATGGGTTATTTGGGATTTAGCACTGTTGTGCCTAGAACTGTTCACTGCTGTTCACCGCTGACACAGAGTGCTCTTAGACCGCTCCTGTCCGCGGTTTTGCAGCTTCCACTGACATCAAGTCTACAGAGAGGGCAGCTTCTCCACTGTGTATATGGGTGTAATAGCCAACATAATGCTGATTCATAGTTGGCTCCCCAAATCAAGTAATGGGGAGTCAATAAGCTTGAGTTTGGCTGTCTTGCCTCATCTACAGAGCAGAGTGAAAAGGAAGCTTCCACTCTCTTTCCCTGTCATGCTGTCCCTGGCAGGAGCAGTCTGTGCTCACTCTGTGATGGGGTGAACGGTCTGAGGCACAACAGACAGGTAGGTGGCAGCTACCTGCCTGTTGGGGCTTAGGCCCAACATTTAAAAAAACAGACTGTAGAGCAGTACACTCGTGACAGATGCCATGTACACAGTCAAGGCATCCAGTGCCAGAGGCAGCCAAACAACCCCAAAACATATTTGAGCCTCCACCATATTTGACTGTAGGTAGTGTTTTTTTCTTAGTAATGGTAATAATACATTTTATTTTTTAGCACCAACACATTCCGCTGCACTTTACAATTAAGTGGGGGCAATGTACAGGCAATAACAACAATACAAAGTAATCCATAGTTCACCAGTTACAGGAGGGGTGAGAGTCCTGCTTGAAAGTTTTCAGTCTATAAGGCAATAGGGGGAGACAGTAGGTAGAACATGCTTGTGATGTCTGGTCAGGTCCTCATTATGATAAATATGTGTTTTTCATGTGAGGCTATATAATCCACTCATCAGCCAGTACAGTCTATATGCACTTACATACTATTATTTTTTTTGGAGGATGTGAAGACAGATGAATAGGAAAAAGCATGTTCTAGTAAACATGTAGAAGAACGGGTCAGGGAAGAGGTGAAAGTTAGGTTAATGAGTTGAGGTGATACGCTTGACTAAAGAGATGTGTTTTTAAGACATGCTTAAAAACTGGTGGGCTAGAAGATAGCTGCAACATTTGAGGTAGTGCATTCCAGAGCACTGGTGCAGCACGAGTGAAATATTGAAGATGGAGATGTGAGGTTTGAATTATGGGTGATATTAAGTAGTAAGGCTTCAGGGCACTAAGTGGCAATATCAACCGTCATGCTCCGGGCGGATTGCACTATAGGCAGGTTCTTCCCCTGGTGGTGCTAATTCACAACACAAGCAATAACATATATAAAGAAAGAGGCAGCACTCACCAGTATTGTGCAGCAGTGGTCTCTTTAATCCAGCGGACCCGTAGAAGCAATTTTTTGCGAAACGGCATCATCGTCCGCCCTCCTTGGTCTCCTCCCTGCACCCTGTCATGAATCCATAAACACGCTGGATTAAAGAGACCACTGCTGCACAATACTGGTGAGTGCTGCCTCTTTCTTTATATATCTTATGGTTGATATTAGTTTGAGATTATTTGCAGAATGGAAAGCATGTGAAGTTATATAAAAAGATGAGGGATGAGATATAAGGGGGGGGGGGGGGGTTTAGAACTATGGAGAGCTTTGTGTGTGAGAGAGATAAGTTTGTATTGTATCCTGTAGCAGATGGACAACCAGTGTAATGACTGGCGTAAGGCATCATTTTGCTTTTGGTAAACAGTAGAATGGTGTGCTCTACCAAAAAGCTATTGGTGTCATCTGTCCACAAGACGCTTTCCAAGAAGGATATTTGCTCACTCATGTACAATTTGGCAAACTGCAGGCTAGTTTTGTCTATGTTTGTGTCAGAAGTGGGGTCCCGCTGAGTATCCCGTCATAGAATTTTATTTCATACAAATATCTGATAGTTTATGCTCACACTAATGCACCTTGAACTTGCAGGACAGCTTGAATTTCTTTGGAACATCCAGATTTCTGGAAGTAGACTTGTAACCTTGTGATTGTTGATCTTTTTTGGTTCTCAAGTCCTCAGACTATTCTCTTCTCCGCTTTCTGTTCTCCGTGCTTAGTGTGGCTCACATAGGTGCACAATGTAAATATTGAATCAATTTCTCTCCTTTTTATCTGGTTGCAGGTGTGATTTTCATTATTGCCCCCACCTGTTACTTGCCACAGATGAGTTTGAATGAGCATCACATGCTTGAACAAAGCTGTTTACCCACAATTTTGGGAAGGTGCGAACAGTTTTGACCATTTTTGGTTGTTGTTTGGAATGATGTCCAATTTGCCTTTTTCCCTGTTTTTTGTGTTGTTCTAGTATATACAAAGAAACTAGACGTGTGTGATAAAATGTGTAATTGTAATCATTTTCTAGAAGAAATGCTTCATTATTTGGAACATTTTTAAGCCATGCCTGCATGTAATAAACAGAAAGCTGAATGAGGGCTTACTGCAATCATGTACACTTGTTCCATTGTTTTTTGTTTGAAAATCATGGCCTATTATAAAGGGCATCACTAATGATTTGTGGTCCATTTTGTATTGGTGGAGTCATACATGCATGATTCCTGTTTCTGTTTCTGCATTCACTTTGGAATGACCAGGGAATGGTTGTGTAGTATAATGTAACTGTAACAATAACAGTTAGGGTACCGTTACATGAGGCCATATCGCCGCCGATGACATAGGCGATGCAGGGGCGTGGACTATCATCAGCGACAGTGCCGCTTGTAAAAGGGATGATGTCGGCTCTAAACATCGCCTCTGAGTGGTCGCCTGGTTTCTCAGCAGTGCTCTGAAACCAGGCGAGCACTCTGGGGCAATGTGTACACATTGCCCCATGTAACAGGGGGGCGGCGATCTTACAGGCAATGGGAGCCATAGGCTCCCATGTTACAGAATCGCCACTGGGGTTTTTGGACACCCCAGCGGCAATGGCACCTGTAAGATCGCCGGTACGTTGCCGGAGGTATTGCCGCATGTAAACATGCGATAGCAACGCTGGTGGAGCGCCAAAAACGTGAGCGCCCCCGAGGGTCCGAAAATATCTCCGGTGATATGGCCTCGTGTAACGGTACCCTTAAATGCATTAATGAATATAAAGTACTGTCCATTACAAGAATGCAAGGGATGTAAGCAAAGCGACTAGTAGAATTTCCTTTAATAAAAAAATTCCATAAATATTATTTTGCTTAGGGATAATAAAAACATTTTTAAGGTTTTTACAGTTGTTCAAAGATCTAGGAAAACTCCTATTAACATTATGAAATACAGACAACTGTAATCCAAAATATGGGGAAATCAAGTAAATCCTTTAGTCAGACACTGTAGCATGCAGTATTTTATATGTATTAAAAAAATCACCTTACCTAGAATGGACTATAACAATTACCTATTGGAGACCTAGGTAGTGAACCCCTGTGGCTTAGGACATGATAGTGATTTACTAAAAGTTGACATGTGGCAATGAAATCCACTTTTGCAAAGTTAGCATGTCTGGAAATTACAGACAAATCAAAAAGCTATTATATTTCAAAGAATGTACCAGTACCAGGTATATTATTGGGCACAGCAAGCCTGCTGATAAAGGCAGCGCTAGTTGAGAACGGCTTTCTCCTGCACAGGATGCATGTTTCATTATTCCCTTTCAATGGGAATGAAATAAAGTGCTGTAAAGTCAACGGAATAATGCAAAACGTGCCAACATTACACTCTGCTCTGCTGCCATTAGGGCAGTAGAAATGATACCACCCAGGCTACACGTGACTCCTAGAGGAATAATAGGGAGCCTCATCTAAATGTATAGCATTGGGCTAGTAAATTTCTGTTTTACTTATAGTATTGGAAATATAGTGTTTAACATGCAAAGTCAGCATACTCATTGATAATGTAACGTTTTCAATAAGTTGTAACATCATTCAATTAAGCTTTCCAGGCATGCTGAATGGTGTTTGGATAAAATGTACTTGACGTTTGGCTACTGTTAAAGGCTGTTTCTTCCTCCTACAAATCAATCTGTAAAAGCCATGAAAGCAGCAGAATTGTGCTTTGACTATACTGGCTTAATGACATTGTGATGATGCAGACCGCATACAGATTTCCTATAATAAAATGATTTTTATAGAAAACATCCGGCTAGAAATATTCCTGCTGTACTTAAAAATGCACATACATTTGATATTTCACAATTTTCTGGAACTGTTCAGGCTTGCATGACCCCCCGCTGTGGGAAAGAAACATAAAAAGACAACAGGCTCAGTATATGAAATGCTATATCATTCAAATTCATTTTGTGTTCCATTTTCTGCTATTGTTAGGAAATTCTGTTCTCTCCAAGATGATGTTAGAAAGAGGAGAGAAAAAAAACTTTCTTTGTTGTGTGTTTCTGTTTGCTCTTCCAGGGAATGTCCATCACAGTGATTTACTTCTAGCACATTTTTAAAGGAAAGCAGTATTTCATTTAGAATATAACCTATTCACCACAGTTGGTGGCGGTCTATCATCTCTATCTGACAGCATGTGAGATCTAATCCCCTGTTCATCTTTTGAAGACCTGAAAGCTTGGCCCTTTGTAAAATATTATGACTTATGAAGTCCTTCGTAATAGGACTGTGTATTATTTATATGTATTAAAATGAGTTCTAATCTAATTCAACTATGTAACACCTTTCCATTTACAGGAAAGACACCAACATGATCAAAATTGAGGATACATCAATTGTTGCGGCTATGGAACCTCCTGCTGGTGGAAGACATGGAGTTACCCCTCGCCTTCTTCGTCATTTCAATGTTCTTTCCATAGATGCTTTTAATGATGAAACAATGAAGAGTATATTTCAACCAGTCGTTGATTGGCATTTCAACTGTGGATTTGACACATCACTTAAAAGATATTCCAGAGTAAGAACTTTATTATTTTTGGGTGGGACATGAGTGACGGTAAACTAAAAATGTTTATATTGTATTTTACACAAATACAGAGGAGACCTCAATAAATAGGAACGTTTGATGCTTAAAGGGAACCTGTCAGGTCCTCCGTGATCCTACAACCTCCAGACGTTGTGGGTACATATCAAAATTCCTTGATGAAAAGTCACTTCATTTCTTTGTACACTTAATAGATCTTTGAAAAAGGTATTTCTAAAGTCTGTTTATGATATACAAATTAGACCTTTCACTAGTCAGCACACTTAGCGTGTTATCACGCTCCTGTGGGCATGATAATATGACTTTGAGTACCGTCAGACTTGGTGACGCCACAGCGATCCCGACAACTATACTACCTGGTAGGGATTGCTGATGCGTCGCTACGTGGTCGCTGGTGAGATGTCAAATAGTCAGATCTCACTAGCGAAGCAGCAACGATACACAATGATACGACGGTCGTTGGGAACTTGTTACTCTCGGGCGTAGTATTGAGATCGTTGGTCTTTGTCCCTGTCAAAACACAGCGATGCACGCTGCCCAGCGAGAGCGCAATGACCAAAAAATAGTCCAGAACGGTTTGAAACAATCAGCGATCTCACAGTGGGGCCTGGTCACTGGTGTGTGTCACACATAGCGAGATTCTGCTGAGGTCATTGTTGCATCACAGAACTTGTGACTCAGCAGCGATCTTGCAAGCGATCTTGCTTAGTGTGACGGGGTGTCACGTCGCCATTGGACTCGGTGGCTGGTGTTCCTGCCTCGGCCGCTGGGAGGCGCCAGATTCCTTCGGCTGATGGTGCCGGTGATAGGAGGGCCATGTCCTCATATGGACCTGCTCCTTCGACGTCTGCCTCTGTCGCTGAATGCCGCTGTGTTTCTCCTCTGGGTGATGTTGGTTGCAGAGGAGCGGGCCCTCCAGAGGAGTCTGATAGGCGCAGCCTTTGTTCTTCTGTCAGAAGTGGGGTGGTTGGTGCCAGTCGTGCATCACTATCTGGCCTGGTTCTAGGGGGGTCCAGATGAGATCATCAGGCTGTGAGCTTCAGCCTATGGGAGGTAACCACGCCCTTCAAATACATTGGAGCCGGTCTTGCAGGCCGCCAGATATAGTATTGGTTCCCCAGTGATATAGTGTGTGTTTAGTTTTCACTCTGACCTTTGCCTGGATTTTCGACTCTGCTACAGCCTGTCTATTTTGTACCTTAGCTGCCCTCTTGGTTTTGACTTTGACCTTTGCCTGGATTTTTGACTCTGCTACTACTGACGATTTTGTACCTTAGCTGCCCTCTCGGTTTTGACTCAAACTCCTGACTACGTTTTTCGGGTCCTGATTTTTCCCTTCCTGGCGACCTCTGCTGCTCATAATAGGCAGCTACCCCCTGGGCTCCACTGTAATTCCAGATCTCTGTATAGGGGTTAAGGGTCTCGGGGTGCTGCCTTACCAGCAGCTCAGCCTCACAGCGGATGGTCGTCACACGGGGGCTTTTACAAGACTCGGTATCATCACCCGTGCTATGCAAAGCTCCCACATGCATGCAGCTTTGTTCTCCCACAGCATTAAGATTCTGAAGCCAGATGTACTAGTGCATCTCAATGAATTAGAATATCATCAAAAATTAATTTAGTTCAGTAATTTAATACATAAAGTGAAACGCGTATACTGTAATATATAGAGCAATTACAAAAAGAGTTATCTATTTTAAGTGTTTATTTCTGTAAATGTTGATGATTATGGCTTACAGCCAATGAAAATCCAAAGGTCAGTTATTATCTCAGAAAATTAGGGAGTAGGGAGTAGGGAAGGTGAAGGATTAAAAACCATGCTGCCATATTCCACCAGACGTGAAAGAGAGAATACAATATTGATTGATTGATTGTTCAACGTGTTTCAGGGCTCCCAAAAATATGGCTGTATGACATTGATTTTTTAATATTCTAATTTATTGAGATGCAATAGTATCTGCTTCCCGACTTCAGAAGGCTCACTGAACATGATCGGAAGTTGCCTGCACTTCCAGTCATGCACACTACACCTCTCTGATGCCTACACCTTGCTTCAGAAGTTCAATGCTCTGAGGAAACGAAGCCAAGTATTATAGGGAATATCCAATTTCCAAAGGATAATTTCACTCCAAATTTCCAGGGAAAATCCAAGTAATTTGGCATATTTGAATATTGTCAAATCTGATTATTTTTAGCAGCAGCAATAACTTGAAATGCAATTGTTTTATCCACTTGAAAAAGATGTTAGTACAATGTTTAAATACACTGAGGAAAAATATTTGTTTAACTCATCTTGGTCCTGAGTAGAGATGGACGAACTCACAGATGTTCGGGTTCAATCGAATCCAGACGGACTTAGAAGAAAAAACCATCCAGGTTCAGGACTGGACTTCACTCAAACTTGAACCCGAACCCCAAATACATATAATTATATATACAAAATGGTTATTACAGCAGTTAAATCATACTTACCAAGAACCGCGCACCTGTCACACTGCCTCCAGGTCCGTCATTAAGCCTTATGCATATTCACTGTTTCCCTCACCAACCTTCTGTGACAACATCTGTGATTAGTTGCAGTTAGACTACGTCCCTACCCTCTGTGTCACTGTCAGATATTCTAAAGCAAAAAAGAGAGGCTGGCTTCACATTTGCGTATGTATCCGCAGCGCACGCTCGGACAACAATATTCAAATGCGCATGCGGACTGCGCACCTATTCTTATCATTGTGTACGCATCGTACGCAAGACACTGCTTTTGCTCGCGCACGGCTGCGTATCTGTCCGCATGCGTACGCTTTAGTAAAATTAGTTGCGCCTGGAAACGCAACATGTTACATTTTTTGCAGCGCATAAAATTTTCCCGCGTCCGCAAGCGCACGCTTGCGCACGCTCGCTGATAAAAAATGCATTATGCCCTATGAGAGCGCAAGCGTGCGCGAGGATTTGCGTATGGTGCGTACGATGCGCATGCGTAGGGCCTTTGAAGAAGGCCAGAAAGCACATCTGATTGCAAGCCGGATCTCCACCCATGACCCAGCCCCAAACAAACTTTATAATCTATCCTCCCACTCTGTGCTTGACACTTGGTCCCTGGATTTATGAAGACTTTGATTGGAACTGTGCCTGGATTCCTGCCTAATGGATTGATCTATACCTGGATGGCTGGCTGACTCTTGGAACATCAATTCTGCTGGACATCGCCCTGGACCCATTCCTGGTTGCCAGAAGTCTTCTGCCTCTTTGGTCTGGATCTGTTCCCTGGCTGGCCTGGAGATCTTGCTGCATTCCTTTCTGCCTTCCTGCATGTGCCTTGGACCTTTGAGTGGATCTCTTCCTGGCTCTGTGACCGGTTCCAGGATCTGTTTGTTAGGTAAAGTATATGAAATTGTATTTGGATTGTCATTGTGGTGTGCATATCTTATGGGCTACTGTCCAGTATTGCTGTGAAATGTTGTATTCATTGTGGCTAGAAATGGTATCTGTAGTTTTGTTCCTCTGCAGCATGTAATTGGTTTTCTGGTGTGGAGTATATGTGGATAAAGCTGTTGGCACCTATTGCTTGCCATTACTCTCTGTGGTCAGCCATTGTACTTGCCTTGACAGTGTTATGTACTCCATGTGTTCAGTTGTAATTTTCAGGGAAAGCACTTGCATCACCGTGCAACACTTGGTTCTCCTGGCGTGGCATAGTGTTGCAACCGAGCAGGCCATTGTATTTTATCCACTGTAATGGCTGCCTTTTGCTTTGTAATCTCCCACTTAGTGGTCTTTTCATTTGGTAGCTGCAGCGTTGCATTTTGGGCCTGGTGGTGAAGGCTGTGGTCCGGTGTCTGCTGGAGAGTTGTGTCTGCTGATTACGGCTTCGCTGTGTTGCTGCTGTTGATCTGGTAACTCAACACTCTGCCCATCTGCACTGTGCCAAAGTACTTCTGTGTTCTGTTTTTCTTTTAGGGGTACTTAGTAGCGTCACTGTGCCACACTATGTACTCGTGGCGTGGCACAGTGACGCTACTGAGCTGTCACTTTGACTTTTTGTTCCATTAATTGTAATGGCAGCCTTCTGCTTTCTGCTCTCCCCTGTGCAGTGTTGTGTTCGCAACTTGGGTTGCGTTGCCTGCTGGTCTTGGATTGAAGGCTGTGTTATTGTGGCTATCGGGACTTCTACTTATTGAGTGCTGTGGTGTCTGTGATCTGAGTGGTGCTTTAAATATGTCTGATGCAAGGACAACCTTGAACCAAATCAGCCAATATATGATAGTGATCCTGTAAGTATGGCCACGGTCAGATACATAATAGTTGTATTGTGTTGACGGGTAGTCTGATTTTTTCTGTGCATTGTCCTATAGGACTACGAACCAGAAGAGGAGAGTGATCAAAGTGACAACAGTGGGCGTGAATCATCCCATAGTCTTTTTCGAGGCTCAGGAAAATTTGGGTATCCCAATTGTAAGTGTTTTTGTCTTTGAATACCTTTGCTGAAAATGTTCTGATAAGAACAATATTGAATGGTCTCTTTCTATTCATTGCAGGCTCCAGAAGACATTGAACAACCATATCTGGACAATGACTCCTTAATCACCCTTGTGCAAGAGCGACCGGCCATTTGGGACCCACTGACCGCAAACATCCGGACACTATTTACCTGAGAAGACTATGGGAGGAGATTGCACGAGCTATGTGGAGGGGCTATGATGCTGTCTCCCAAAAGGAAAAAGAAGACTATGGTAAGTTGCACTACTCCTTGCTCCAGTATTTTTGTTCCAATACTTTAGCTCAGGTGAAAATAATGAGTGTTTTTTGTCTCCTCGACTGTAGTGAAGAATCTGTCTGTTCGGTGGGCTCCATAAAAGACAGATTCAATGCAGACCTCCGAGAGGAAAGAAATGTAAGAAGTGGAGCCAAGCCCTCCAAAAGCAAATTACATCTACCATCACCGCCTTGCTTTCCTTCGTACAGCTGTTTCCCAACGCAGTAAGTATCTGTTGACTTTTGTTGGAATGTGAGTGTTGTTATGGAAGTTGTGTTACCTAGTGCCATTGTTGTGTAAGCTGTATGTGAAAAGATGGAGATGCGAGTATGCAGTGTCGATGATGGAGATGCAAGTATGTAGTGTTGATGATGGATTGCGAGGAGGGAGTGAGTGTGGCGGAGTGAGTGTGGCGGATGGGAGGATGGAGATGGGAGGATGGAGATGCTTAAAGGTAACCGCTCCGCATGTTTTTAACTTTCCATCTGAGAGCAGCAGAATGTACAGATAGAGACCCTGATTCAAACAATGTGTCATTTACTGAGCTGCTTCCTATCATTAAAATGTTCCCTGTGTAGCAGTTTTAGCAGAGTGGGAATAGGCAGACCACTTTTCAGCATGCAGTGGACTGCAGGCAGCAGGGCATGATAGCAAGTGACAATTGTTTAAATAATGTTATCGTCTTCTATATTATTTGTATAGGGTTTTTTTTCCCCAAAAAAACATGGAGACAGGTTGCGGATATTTTTGGTTAACAAACATAATGACGTAGGGACTGAGTTACAGATGTACTGTGTATTTTAATTAAAATTTCTGTTTACTAATGCATTTTTTGTGGTGGGGTTTCGCCTACAGGACTTGGAGCAGCACTGCCGCAACCAGCCTCAGCAGCAGCAGGCTCAGAAGCTCAAGCAACTGAGAGCGCAACCCAACCATCCACCCAAAGCCACACAGCAGAGGGCCAAGCTGCAGAAATCCCCTTATCTGGAATCCAGGTTGCCGGCAGTGAGAGTTATCACTATCACAGGCTTGTTATTGGGGAACATACAGCAGAGCAAAGGCCAGTGATAGGTCAGTCATGCCCCAGTTTCTACATCTAAGTTTCGAACTTCCATGATGCTTTTAGTCGGCTTAGTAATTGTGTTGAAACGGGTTTTCATGATATGAAGACTCTGTTTGGCACGGTTAATGGACGACTAGATCGCCTGGAAGCCGACCTTAACAGACCGGCGCGACATTTTTTTTCTTGTATTGAAAAATGTGTGAGGATATACCTAGAACCTGAGTTTCAGATAAATGTAATGACTTCATGTCAGGGGGCTTATCGGCTCGCAGTACAGCAGCAGCAACAGCAGCAGCAGCAAAAAACAACATCAGCAACACCAACAACAACTCCAACAATTGGCTTTACAAACGCAGCCAACACATTTGTACACTCAGCCCAACATGAATGTGCCAATAACCCAAAGCTGCAATCCAACCATGACATGGGATCCAAGTTCCAGAGCCCAACAAGCTACTAACTTGCAAGCGAGCAACTTGACTTCGAGAACAGCAGCTGTGGACGATACTCCAGAGGTCCCATCATTCACGGCACTCCTCAATGCCTCACCTCAACGCCCAGTAACGATGCTTACCTCAACCCAGTCCATGCAATCTTCGAGGGCAGTCTTCAGATCAGCAACCGCGGTCCTGCAGGCTATCCGGATGTGACCAGTCACACAGTCACCACAGCTACCACTATCCTCCATCTTTTTCCCAAGGGACTCTGCATCATCTTCAAGGAAGATTAAAAAGAAGAATCCAAGCTCCTTCTCAGCCCACGGCAACAGTTACCACACCCACCATGCAAAAAAACGCAGTGGACCTTCAAAAACCACAGTTGTTGGAAAAAGCAGTGAGCTTACCAAAAAAAAAACGATCATCAGCTCCAGATTTACAGACAACAGGAGCTCCACGAAAAGTCGGACGTCCAAAAAAACAACAGCAACTGCCGGCCATTTTCAATCCCGCTACTTCCCCTGCAAACGTTTCTCTCCTTCATGTTGGCACACCTTCCACCCAATGTAATGTTTCCTTACTCTCCAACGTCTCTTTCCCTTCTCCGGCCCCTTCTGTAAACCTTGATTTTTTCCCTCCATCTAGTAATGTCAGTATGTCCTCCTCTCCTCAAGTCTGTACTTCCTTGTCTTTAGAAGCTGTTGGGACTCCAGTGTACACCTCCCTTCACACACCACAGTCTACAAGACCTCGCACTGCTCAGTGTGCTCAGACTTTCACTGCACCTAGTCGCACATACCCAACTTTTACAACAGACAGTGCACAACAGTACTTTGGAGAACACGGCAGCAGCAACACCTGAAGCATCAACAGCAGCAACCAGAATCCTCAAGGTAGCCTACAACCACCATTTACACATGTATGTTAAAAAAATTGTTGAAGCTATTCATATTATTAATCTTTTTGTTTGTGTTTTAACAAAACAATTGACTTGTTGTAATAAAACAATTTTTGGTTTCCCAAAGTTGTGTCTTTTTTGACTCTATAGCTACATAACAAACAAATGTATTTTAAGCTGACTGTGGTTTGAACAGGTATACAGCCCCCATCATTGTGGCAGATAAGCCCCCAAGTGGTGGCACACTGACCCCAAACTGTTGTGACGCCACCCTCGCTGGCGCTCTGCTCATCTTCACATCCATGCTGTTCAACATGACAGCGTAAGGGTCCTCAGTGGTCAGTGTGACAGCACTTGGGGGGCTTATATACTGAGATGCACTGCTTCCCCCTGCAGCAATTTTACAGAGGGAAGCGGTGCATATCTAATAAGCAGCCACACGTCAATGGCCGCTCAGTCGGCAGACTCTTCAACCTACTCCTGCACCGGACAGAGCACACCCTGTCTCATATTGTGCAGCGGACCCCCATGGTTTTGATTCAGGTTATGGGTTTCATTATCGGCAGTACCCTACCCCCCGGACATGGCTTATTATGGGATGGGGTTTTTTTGGGGGGGGAAAGACTGTACTACTGTTGTCTCCTATTTTGCCCCAGCATTAATCCACACTTCCAAAACTCACCTGCGATCAACACAGCTTGCGATACTGCACAGCACTCACGCATGATGGTGTCCGCTTTTGTGGTCTCCTGTCGTCTTGATTGTGACGTTCCCATTCATACACAAATGCCTGGTGGTCTCAATGAAGAAAGCATGTCTTACCGCCGAGGAATGTTACAACGGTCCTGCTTAGACGTATGGACATAGGGAGCGAGTTCTTAAGTGAGTGATGATCAAGTGTTGCCTGTTTATCCACTTTTGCAAAGGTACCACATGTGTCCCTGCACAAACATCACGTCGGTATTAGACATCATCACATTCTAGACTCTCATTCCATAGCTTTATCTGAAATGACCTACATGTTGTACTAAATAACTAATCGATAAGGAATGTATAAGATTGACAGCACGATTTTTTTATTGTAAACCAAAATATTGTTTAATGGTTTGACTAATACATAATGAACTCGCAAATAAGGGCAACTTCAAGGTTTACATTTGTAACATGTCGGACCAAAAAACAAAACAGTAGTGAAGGTAGCAGTCATTTTGACAAAAGTAGCCAATACAAACTGCATAACATAAACTTACAAAGATGACTTGAAGATAATCACAGATGTAGTGTAAATACCTGTAGTGGTGTCAAGAACCTGAGTGGATGGTTTGATGCAACAAAACATAACTACACCAGTACGTCCTCACACTCTACATGGCCATTGTTGAATTGAAACTATGAGCCAAAGCGGCTCCTCATGTTTGACTTCCCGACCTCTAAGGTTCCTTTGGTAATTGTAACCAAGTGTGGGTAGAACGTTGCATCAAGGTCAAGCGTTGTTTTTCACGAGCACACTTGGCACAAATTGTGTAGCAAACACAGGGCTTTAACTACATCAATTGGTTGTTCGGATTTGCAAGTTAATTGTTTTAATAGAATGCGCATTTTCAACAAGGCAAACAAAAGCCACACCCCAACGTGTGACTTGCAGGGGTTAAATGATAATGAAGATTGTCTGATGTGGCTTAAGTCCTGGTGGAATAGGCTTAAGCAGTTTTGGGCACATTGGCAAAGCCATCGCCACCAAACAAAAGGCATAGTGGTCGTCAACTGTGGAGTGGTTCGCGGCGTGGAATGTTAATGTGTTGCTGTACAGTTTGTGGCCAGTCTGAACCTTAAACAGAGAGTCGTTGCTCGGACCCAAATTGACCAACATCAACAGCAGTGAAGACACGTCTACACCAGCAAAGTGCCAAGAGCACGTCGAGAGATTTTTTAATTATAATATCAAAAGCAGTTCCGGGGCTTCTCATCATCCTTACGTGTTTTTCGTCCAACTGCACCAACTGCAGTTGAACTGCGTGAGTTCTTCATACGTGCTGCTTTCCGAAGCCACAGGTCCGTGGTGGTGAGAGTAGCAGAACCAGCCCGGAGAGCTCGCAATTGCTGCAGTCTCGATGCACTATCCCTGACAGCGTTCCGACAATCAATTCGGAATTGGAGTGCAGTAGGACAAAGATTCTCCTGTAGCCAGGATCGCAAATATACAATGCAAAGGTTATAGCACTAGTCATAAAGGTCAAGGAATGCAGGAAGTGGGGAGAGTAACAGCCCAGTCACACACAAGAATTGCGCAAGATTGCGCTCGAATTCGCAATGTCTGGGGCAGTGATTCGGCGCATAATCAACGGTCGTCACACACCACACACAAGGGCACAAACACAACGAGGCGTCCAGCCCTCCGGCGTCAACCCTCCCCTCGCCAGCCATGTCACACACCGCGATTGGCGGGGCATCATCACCGTTACGTCATATCGCAGCTAAACACCCCTGCGATATCGTGCGTGTGACAGGGTGTAAGGACAGGGAAGAGGACAGTGGTCACATAAATTGTCGTAGGAAGGAGGAAAATGCCCAATGAGGGGGAACAGTGCACGCAGAGGTTTACAGTGTACGCGGAAGGGTAGACAGAAGACGCGGCAAACGTTGGACGAAGAGGATGACACAGATGTTAATGATCCGAGAGGAGGACATACAGGACACACAGTACAGCAGCTGCCAAGGACAGTGGACGCACAATGCGAGACACAGAAAAAATACTGGAGAGGAGGACACAGAGGACACAGGAAGCTGAGGACAATGTAGACAAAGGCCAACACTGAGGAAAATGAACACAGGAGGACACAGGAGGAGAGAGTACAGACGGACACAGGATGGAACAGAAACATAATGATTTACAACAATAATGCTTACGCAGGGTGACCAAAAGACACTCTTCAGCAGGAATGCATCTACGAAGCTGAGTGTCACTCCGGCTGATGATTCTTTCAACATGGCCAGCAAAAAATCAAAGCTAGACACTCTCATCCGGGTGAAGTCGTAAAACTTCGCTGGGTTCGCTCGAAGCTCAACATAAAGGCAGTGGTAGACTCCATGTGTGGATCGAAGCTCAACAATCGGGTGCTGCCACAAACGAAGACGATGACGATGTCTTCTCTCCCTTTCTCGTCGACGATGTTCCTCGCAAGCTATGGCGTATGACACTCCCAACTTCATGCTCAAATCAAGATCACGGTACAAGCACTTAAATGCAACATCCATCATGCCTGTGAAAACAGCTGCCAAGAAAGAGGCATGACACTGGGAAGGATGTCTATTTATGTGGTCTCAATTGACTTCCCATGGGCGTGCCAGTAGGTGGGACAAGTGAAATCTTGCCAAATTTATTAAAACATGCATGGTCATAAACCATACGAGCGCAGGTATGCGCAGCGTACATTCAACGCATGGTATGCGCATGCTGATGAAAAATCCTGCGCATGCTTGCTTATAATGCTTTTTTACATGCGCATGCCATGCCAGCATACGCGGCAGCAAAAACACAAATGTGAAGGTAGCCAGACAAAAGAGCACAGAATTGGTCTTATCGTTTCAGATAAGATTGTTTGGACGTGAGTGTATATGCTAACCTGGTTAATTGTGATAACCCACAACCAGTATGCTCGCCTGGACAACTGCTGTGGATACGCACTTCCATGTGCAAAGTGGTGGTGTTTCCAAGAGATCCAAAAGGAATAGTGCTGATATGATCTGCGCTGCTGTCAGAGATGAATGACACAAAAGACAAGGCTTCTTACGTGTTGCTCCTTTATTGCTTACGCATTTCGGTGCTGTCCCTGCACCTTCCTCAGGGGATTTGTACCCCTGAGGAAGGTGCAGAGATGGCACCGAAATGCCTAGGTAATAAAGGAGCAACATGTAAGAAGCATTGTTTTTCGTGTCATCCATCTCTGACAGCAGCGCGGATCGTATCAGCAGTATTCCTTTTGGAACTGTCAGTTATTTGTTGCTCTCACACTAGCTGTGTGGGTCCCCAAAGTGGTGTGTAAAATTAAATGTATCCAAAAGTAGTTTTATTTTTTAATTATTTAAATAATAAAAACAACATAGGTCCCCACAATTTTGATACCCAGCCAAGGTAAAGCACAAAGCTAGGGGTTGATATTGTCAGCCTGGGAAGCCCATAGTTATTGGACCTCCTCAGGCTAAGAATAGGAGCCTAAAGACACCCCAGAAATGGCACATTTATTTGATGCGCCAAATTCTGGCCTTTACCCGGCTTATTCAGATAGCCCTAGTGCAGTGGCAATCAGGGAAATGTAAAGGGCTAATAACAACTGTGATTTGTCAAAAAAGTCACAGATGCCACAAAGCCCTGGATTAGTAGTGGGAAGGGGTTCTCCTACATTACTAATCCTGTAAGTAAAAAGAAATAAACACAATAAACAAGAATTCTTTATTTCAGAAAGAAAACACACAAAAAACCCACACTCTCTAATTTATAATCACCAAAACACCTCTACGGGTCCCACAGCAAATACTCTACTGCATGTGAGGTCACAGTGTGTGGTCACATTAGAAAATGTGACCCAGGAATACACTGACGGAGTAACAGCTGTGAGAGCAGTGCTATCAGTGAGTTAACCTGAGGCATCCCACTAGGGAGGCCCGAATAATGATTGTCCTCCCCAGTGTGAGAATCCCAGCCTCTATGTCTGCTTTATCTTGGCTGGTTATCAAAATTGGGTGGAACCCATGTCATTTTTTTAATTACCATATTTTTCACTTTATAAGACTCACCTGATTATAAGACACACCCTCAAATTTGGTGAAGGAAAAGAGAAAAAACAATTATTAGTGTTAAATGGGGTCCTTCTTATAATGCCAGGTTCCGTCTAATAAATCATATAGGGTATATGACCCTCATAGCCCCCTCATCCTGGTACATTGTCACTCATCCTGAGATATAACCCCCATCCTAGAATTAGCCCCCTTAATCTCGATATGGTCCCCTTATATTGGACATAGCCCCCTTGTGCTGCCACACATCCCCCATTGATGGCACACGTCCACTATTGATGGCACACGTCCCCTATTGATGGCACATGTCCCCCTGTGCTGGCACACATCCCCTATTGATGGCACATGTCCCCCACTGCTGGCACACATCCCCCAGTGCTGGCGCACATCCACTATTGATGGCACACATCCCCTTTTGATGGCACACATCCCCCAGTGCTGGCACACATCCCCCAGTGCTGGCACTATTGATGGCACACGTCCCCCCATTAATGGCACACACCCCCTATAGATAACACACATCCTCATATATGGCACACATCCCCCATTGATGGCACATGCGCCCCATTGATGGCACACATCCCCTATTGATAGCACATGTCCCCTATTGCTGGCACACGTCCCCTATTGCTGACAATAGGCAATATGTGTTCCTCCACTTCCTGGTTCTCAGTAATGCTGGTCATGTGATCGGTACAGCAGAGTGACATCATCTCTGCGTGCACGATCACAGTGGCAAGCAGGAAGACACGGGGAAGACAGCGCTGGAAAGTCTTTTTTATTTTACTATGGGTAGCAGCATGGGGGACCATAGCCAGCATAGGGGGGGCATTTGCAATCTACGGAGGGGGTGCAGGCACATATGATATGTGCCGCTCCCCCATGCCATCACCTCGGTGTGGTTTCAGCACCGCAGTGAAGGACAGCGGCAGTGCATATTATATGAGTGGGGGCACAGGAGCTCCTGCAGCCTCCTGCAGCCTGCCCCAGCCTCCCCCAGCCACCGGACAGGCTCCAGAGTGGCCGCCACCTCTCCTGCAGTATATAATCCATATATTCAGATTATAAAACGCATCCCCCACTTTCCCCCAAAATTTGTGGGAACAAAAGTGCATCTTTTAATCCGAAAAATATGGTATTTATTTAAATAATAAAACTCACATGGGTCCCCTGTGTTTTGATACCCAGCCAATATAAGACGCATAGTGATGGATTGCAGCCTCCAGCTGTCTGCTTCATCTGCACTGTTTATCAAAATACGGGGACCCCATGCTATTTTTTCAATTATTTATTTATTTTTACAAGTCACTTCAGGGACACACACACAGCTAGTGTGAGGGTGATCAATCACAGATGCCAGCACAGAGAGTAGGAGCACAGTCTGATTGCATGCAATCACATATGCTGTCACAGAGGGTGGGCGGGTGAAGGAGTGAATATTCCTGAGGTTTAATGAGCGAACCTGAAAGAAGTTTGACAGGCACATGGTAAGTATAATCCTGCTTTAATCCCCATATTTCTTTCTTTTTCATCTTCCTAGCCCTTTATCTGAGTGGTATCCAAACAGTAACACAGCCTTCCCTGAGAAGTCCACATTCAGGGCCCATGCAAGAAGACTAGGTGTCCGGTACAGTCTCAAACTTTACAGTTCGGGTTCGGCTATCATCAGTAATAAGGAGTCTGCATTACTGCAGCACAGCCAAATATCAAGATATCATCTAAATTGGTCAATAACTTGAAATAATCATTTTCTTTATGACCTTAATAGTCTCCTATATTGTTCTGGGGGAATTTTGGACTCTTCTCTACCACATTGCATAAGATCATTGCAGTTGTGGGCATCCACATATTCAACAGACAGATAGAAAAGTACAGCTTGGAAAGGTAAATACAAAACCATTAAACTCATCATAATTAAGGCTCCTTGCCAAAAGTCCCCTACTTTACTGCTCATAAGATGTAGTTTTTAATATATCTAATATATAAAGCTGAATGTGTGTATGTGTGTGTGTGTATGTATGTACATCCGGGATTGGCATCTACACCGTCGCAACTACAGCCACAAAATATTGCACAGTCACACGTCTGGACCCCGAGAGCGTCATAGGCTATGTTGTGAGGTGAAATTTTAACCATGATGGTTCCAGTTCACCAAACAATTTTGCCCCTATCTACATAATGGGGAAAAAGTGAATGGAAAAGTGTTGGAGGAAAATCAACAGCTGTCAGCTATAGCCACAAAAATTTTGCACATTCACACGTCTGGACCCCAGGAGCGTCATAGGCTATGTTGTGAGGCGAAATTTTAACCCCGCGCATTCCAATTCACCAAACAATTTTGCCCCTATCTACATAATGAGGAAAAAGTGACAGTTACCAGTTGACAGTTGTGAATGAGAGGGCTTAATGATAGCGCCAAAGGCGAACAGCACATGTCAGCATATAGTCACTAAGGTGGGGCCCCAACATGGCATATTCACCACGCACGGGGACATGTATACACACCACACGCACACAAAGAGTAACAGCAAGTGTATAGTCACTAAGGTGCAGCCCCAACATTGAATACTCACCACGCACCCGAACAAACACACACACACCACAAAGAGACACACACACACCCCCAAGGGGACACACACACACCCTATAGCGACACATGCGCTCACCCCACAGGGACACACACACACCACAAAGAGACACACACAACACAGACACACACATCACACAGACCCCCCACACAAGGACACACACACATAGCCACCCTATAGGGACACATGCACTCACCCCACAGGGACACACACACACCACAAAGAGACACACACACACCACACAGACCCCCCACAGGGACACACACACATACACACCCTATAGGGGCACATGCACTCACCCCACAGGGACACACACATACACACACCCCAGGGACACACACACCACACAGACACAGATGTGCACAAATCACCTCACACAACTCGCCTCATACGTGTGCTATCTTTAATTTCCAAACATAAACATCTGATTAAAAACAGCCAATGTGCAACACATGTGGCATATAAGGAATTAAGGCAGATGTCAGTCACATGAGCTGTCTATTGTGTGTATGTGTTAGGTAACATATACTGCCCGGCCAGGGGGAGGGTTTACTATTGGCTGGAGATTTATTAGGATGCCTATAGCAATCAATCACAGCTCAGCTTCTATTTTCTTACAGGTCATTAATATGACATATTTAAATTCTATTTTGTTATAGCTAAGGGCCCTTTCACATCTGCGTTTTTCGTAATTCGCGGCAGATGCGGTGAAAAAACCGCATCTGCCGCGTTTACCGCATAACCGTTCCACTTGCGGTGCGGTTTTGCACTTGCGGCAGGTGCGGCCGCGAAAAAAACCGCGGCTTACTGCGGTTTTTTTCGCGGCCGCACCTGCCGCAAGTGCAAAACCGCACTTGCCGCACCTGCCGCAAGTCCCCCTATACTTTGCATAGAAAAAACCGCAACCGCGCCGCAAGTGGAACGGTTATGCGGCAAACGCGGCAGATGCGGTTTTTTCACCGCATCTGCCGCGAATTACGAAAAACGCTGATGTGAAAGGGCCCTAACATCAGTTATTTATTAACCCGGGCGTAGCCGGGTACTACAGCTAGTTCCTAATCAATGTGAAGTTTTAAAGACTTGAGATTTACCTTTTCATGCTGGATTTTTCTCCTTTAATTCATTGCTCTTGGAGTTGCTTTTACTGGACCTTGCAAAGTTACCTGGATTGATTGAGCCTGTTTGCCCAGAATAATGTGCCAAGCCACCCTTCTATTAAAATATTTGTAGCTCTATTAAGGTCCCACCCCATCATTTTAAATGGGTTGAAATCTGGACATTGACTGGACTGTTACCTCACCTTTAATCTTTTAGTTTTAGCCACTGTGATGTTGATCTTCTATTGTGCTTAGGATTATTGTCCAACCGACCAAACGTGGTTCGTGCGTTGGCCCCGATATCGTTCGTGCGTTGTATGGTATGAATGGCCAATACAATGCACAAACGACGCCAAACCGATATCGGGGATCAAATGAGCCTGCTCTCCAATGGGCCGATATTGGTTGGACGTTGTGGCCGGCCGGATCGGGCTGTGTAAAAGCCCAAAACGATGTGAAGTACAACGTCCCCTATTCTCTCCCATGTTAAATGGTCGTTCCTGGGTCGGCCGTACAAGGGGGCGTACACATCGTTGGAGCGTTGCCTGCCGATATCGCGCTGTGTAACATCTCCTATGCGATCTTGGAATTCTGCCCAGAAAAAGCGCGCTCCCGCAGCGTTGGATCCAATATTGGACCGATGTTGGGACGTGTAAAGTGGCCATTACTCTGTTAACACCAAGCTTTAGGTTTTGAAAAAGATTGTCTCACACTTGAAAGTAGGATACTTTGGGGTAACCATCTTTGTGTGTAATCAAATTGTCAGTAAGGCTGGTTTCACACTGCAGTTTTTTCCCTGATCAGGTTCCATCCGGTTTGTGTGCCAAAACCAGGAATGTCTCTAAAACTATTCACTTTTATTCCACTTTATATAGATACACTGCAACTTTACTCGGTTCTACATTCACTTTCATTGGACTCACTATACTCACAATGAGTACCGAGTATCGGGACCTACTCGTTACGAATATAGCGAGTCCGAATATTGCAGTACTCGCTCATCCCTAGTCTCAATCTTTCAACTATACTTATTCTCTGCAAGTTCCTTTCCTGGTTTTGGCACACAAACCGGATGGAACCTGATCAGGGTAAAAACTGCAATGTGAAACCGGGCTAACCAACTATGTTTCAAGCATGTGTTGCTCATTCAACTGACCTGTTTGAACAAACAAGTATGGGCATTAAGGAACCCACACCTGAATTCAGAGAAAAAGGGGAGAAATTTGACTAAATATTTGCATTGTGTGTCGTTGTGTGCCACTACTGGTGGGCAAACCCCCCCAATGCTCGGGATCGGGAGACTCACCCTGACCTTTTTGTAAAGTCCGAGTTGAGGGCTGGACGTAACTTGAACATGTGTCCGAACCCCGAGGTTGGACTTTACAGTTATCTGATGGGGCAGGGGGCTCTGCAAAATAAATTAATAAACATAATAGTTATATTTACCGGGTTCCTCAAATGCGCTCTGCAGTCCCACTGACCCAGCCATTTATAGTACTTCTGGGGCTGCTCATTAGCTTCTGGGGATATTCACTGTACTACTGATAACTCGGAGAGTTTTCTGCTGTGTTTGGGGTGAAGTCAGGGTTCACCCAAGTACAGTACATGGCTGAGCTATGAACTCGATTGAACGCTGACTGTCACTGTCAATCTCAGCCTGTTTGTCTCTCTGTACAGATGCTTGTCTTTTCAGAGCAATGAAGCAAAGCTTACATTGCTCTGCCTTTGGACTATGTCAGACTGAGTTTTTTTTCTAATAAAGATGGAGTCTTAAAAAAATGACATAGCGCTTTGAGGAGTTTTTGATTCTCAGCACAGATAAAGCAGACAGCTACAGGCTGCCACTCTCAGCTGCCTGGCTTTATTTTGACTGGCAATCAATATACAGCGAAGCCCAATATTTTTTTAAATTACTTAAATAAATAATTAAAAAATGCGTGGGCTCTTGCCATATTTTGATCACCAGCCAGGTAAAGCTAGGCAGCTGGGGGCTGAGATTCTCAGCATGGTGAGGACCTAGCATTCTGGGACCACCATGCTGAAAAACTGAAGCCCGCAGCCACCCATGAAAATTGTGCACTCATCATAGTGCCATTTCCAGGTGCTTTACCTGGCTCTTCCTGCGGCCCTGGTGGTGGGTGGCATGCTGGGTAATAATGTGGTTAATACCAGCTTTGTTTTCTCAGCTTGTACTAAGCCCAAAATTAATGATGTCATGTCAAATTAGAAGTGTCCACCATGAATTTCTAATAAATAGTAAAAAAAAACACAACACAGAGAAAATATTTTTTCGTTAGAAATAAAACAAAAAGCACATTTAGAGACTTAACATTTATTAGAAGAAGAAACCTTCAGTCTGCCAAAGTCCGTAGGCAGAGCAATGTCAGCTCTGCTTCCTCACTCTGAACAGACAAATGTCTGTACAGAAAGACAAGCAGGCTGAGACTGACAGTGACAATCAGAGTTCAATCAAGTTCATACTGACCCTTGAACTTGGGTGAAACCTGATGACACCGCAAACACAGCCAAAAACGTTTGAAACCCTCCAAGTTCTCAGTGGTGCAGTGAATATCCCCAAAAGTTAATGAGCGGCCACGGAAGTACTAGTAGCGGCCGGGACAGTGAGATTGCAGGACACATGCCGAGGGACCCAATAAGTATAACTATTATGTTTATTAATTATATGCTTTATTTTCCAGCCCCGGATCTGATCTATAACACAGGTTTCCCAGGAAAACCTGTGTTTGGGATATGTGCGCAGACACTAGGTGTCCTCTACAGACCCCAAATTTTACAGTTCAGGTTTGCCCATCACTGTCTGCCATACTAAGCAGAGAATAGAACAGAAGAGGAGAATAGGATAGAAAAAGGAGAAAAAAAACTGTCTGAAGAATTGAGCACCAAAAGGATTGAAAAATATCAACAATCTCATAGCTACAGACCATCTCCAGAGATCTTGATGTACCTTTTTAAATGGTGTACAACATAATCAAGAAATTTAAAACCCATGCACTGTAGCTCATCTCCCTGGATATGTTTGACAAAAAAAATTCATGAAAGGTTGCAACACTGTACAAATTAAACTCTCCAAAAATAAAAGCTGTCCTGCAGGCTCACGGTGCATCAAGCTGAGTGCAAACTATCCATTGACATTTGAATGAATTGAAATGCTACAGCAAGATACCTAGGTGCACCCCTTTGCTGACACAGAGACATTAAAGAGCTAGACTACAGTTTGCCAAAATGTACACAAGTAAGCCAAAATCCTTCTGGGAAAGGGTCTTTTGAAAAGATGAGGCCAAGATACAGCTTTTTGGCAAACCAGATAATTTTTCGTTTTTACGGACAACAGAATGAAGTCTTCAAAAAGTAGGTACCCACAGTCAAATATGGTGGAGGGTCAAAGAAGTTTTAAGGTTGTATTGCTGTCCCTGCCACTTGGTGCGTTGACTGCGTGCAAGGAATCACAAAATCTGAAGATCACCAAAATATTTTGGATTGTAATATAGTGCCTAGTGTCAGAAAGCTGTGGTTGTGTCATGTCATGGGTCTTCCAGCAGGTCAATTACCCCAAAGATACTTCAAGAAGGTGGAAACAAAGCACTGTAGAGTTCTAAAGTTACAAGCAATGAGTCTGGATCTAAATCCCATTGAAAACCTGTGGAGAGAGCTTAAAGTTGCTCTTCGGAAAAGACTTCCTTCAAATAAGAGAGCCCTGGAGTAGGTCGAATATTTCAAGTTGAGAGGTGATAGAAGCTTATTGATGGTTATTGGAAGTTATTGATTGCAGTTGTTTATTCCTAAGGATGTGCAAGCAAATATTAAGATGAGGGTGCCAACAATTTTGTTCAGACAATTTTTGGGATTTTGTGTAAAATGATATCCAATTTGCCTTTTTTTTACTTGTTTTTTTGTTGTTATTGTTTTTTTCCAAATCAATCTAAGGAAATAAACATGTGTATGACAAAACCTGTAATTGCAATAACTTTCTGAAAGAAATACTTAATTTTTTTTAACAATTTCAAAGGTGTCAGCACTTTCAGCCATGTCTCTATTGTATTATAGAACAGGAACACTAGGCATATACAGTCATGGCTGTAATTGGCACCCTTGAAATTGTTCCAGTGTCATGAGTTGACTGCTCTGGAGTCTGCATATTAAGTGTTGTTAATTTCCTTTCAGACATTAATGGGTTAATATCAGTTTTTGCCTTGTTGCTTCGGAATAAATTCATCAGTTGTTGCGGTTGATTATCCTCCTCCACCCTGTAAATAGTCACATGATCACCTGATATCATTGTTAGAGATCATTCTCTGCCTGACAATCCTGCTTTGTGATAGTAGTTCTCTGCTGCTGAAGCTTTTCTGTCTTGGAGTGCTGCTGCATATTTCCAAGTATCCTTATTATGATTTCCTCAGTCTGTCTTAACCTATCCCTGTGTTTTATTCTGCCGTGACGAGGCTAGTGCCCCTGCTGCCCAGTGCACTAGTCAGGGTTACCTTAGGTGAATGACAGGGACTAGGCACTCAGGGTGTCAGAGCAGAAATGGACAGACACAGGCCAGTGTCAGGAGGTGTCCTTATCCCTTGATGCCTATTATTAAGGCCTTCCTTCCCCTTTTTACTATTGTTCTTTTCATTTGTGTTGCGCCATGCGGTGGATATTTAACCTGTCCATACGGGATGTTAATAATGACCAGCTATACTTCTAGTGATCATATCATGGATAAAGCTGTGGCAGCCGATATATTTACATGCCTCTCCCAGAAATTATTTGAATTACACAAGTTTTCTTGTAAAAAAAATGTATTTCCCTTGTGCGTATTGGAACAACACAGAGAAAAACAAAAACAGATAAAAAAGATTGGACATCATTTCACACAAAACACCAAAAATGGATAAGACAAAATTGTTGCCATCCTCAACTCAAAATTTGGTTTCACACCCTTTGGAATAAAGAACTACTATCAATCGCTTCCTATCACAATCAACATGTGCTTCTTATACCTCTCATCTGGAATTTTGAATCACTCTTTTTTTTTTTTATAAATTACTTCAGGTATCTCCTATTTGAAGGGTGTCTTCTTCCAACCTCAATTTTAAGAACTCTCCACAGGTGTTCAATGGCATTTAGATCCATACTCACTGCTGACCACTTCAAAACTCACCAGTGCTTCATTTTCATCCACTTCTGTATATTTCTTAAAGTATGTTTGGAGTCATTTTCCTGCTGGAAGACACTTAATCTAGGATGCAAACACAGCTTTCTTACTATAGACATCACATTGCAACCAAAAATCCTCTGGTAGAATTCAGATTTCATGACACCTTGCACACAGTAACGGCACCCAGTGACAGAGGCAACAAAACAACCGCCAAACAGTTTTGAACTTTCACCATATTTAACTGTAGGTACTGTGTTATCTTCTTTGTAGGCCTCATTCTATTTTTAATAAACAGTAGAATGATTTGCTTTACCAGAAAGCTCTTTTTTGCTCTCATCTGTCCACATGGTGTTTTGCCTGAAGAATTTGGCTTATGTATATTTTGGCAAATTGCAGGCTAGCTTTTTTATGTCTCTGTTTCAGCAGTGGGGTCCTTCTGGGTCTCCTGCTATACCATTACATTTCATTCAAATGTTGATGGATACATTGTGCTGACACTGATGCACACTTATCCTGCAGGACAGCTTGCATTTCTTTGGAACTTGATTGGGGTTGCTTATCCATCATCAGGACAATCCTGCCTTGCAACCTTTCATCAACTTTTTTTTGTCATTCACAACCAAGTAGATTAGCTACAGTGCTATGGGTTCTAAACGTCTTGATTATGTTGTGCAGTATGGACAAAGGAAAATCACAATCTCTGTAGATGGATTTGTACCTTGAGATTGAGATTGAGTCAACTTCTCCCCTTTTTGTCTGTTTTCAGTTGTGATTTTCAAATTTAAATGAGTGTCTTATACTTTAAACAAGGTTGTTTACCTAAAATTTTGCAAATGTGCCAACAATTTTGTCCGAGCAATTTTTGAGGTTTTGTGTGAAAGTATGTCCAATTTTTCCATCTTTCTCATTTTTTTGTCGTATGACAAAATGTGTAATCAAAATAATTTCTGAGAGAAATACTTCTTCATTTTCTGGAACAATTTCAAGGGTGCCAACACTTTCAGCTATAACAGTACCATCACATGTACATAAAAAAACTATCCAGTTTTTAAGGACGATACCAAATCAAATGCCTAATAAAGGCAGATTTTGGACACTTGATTTGGAGTGCTGCATTCCTTTTTGATGTCGTATGAATAGCAAACAGAAGTATTGCTTGGATTGATTTGCACCCACTGCAGAAGCTGTGCTGCTCTTTTTACTAATATAGTTTTTAAGGACAACGTTTTTCTTTCCTTTCACTTTGTCTTGATATATGGAACCACAGAATTCAAAGAGGGGCATTCAGTCTTCCTTATAACTATAAGTGTTACAGGTTCTCCTCCAAGGCAAAGAAGGAATAGGAGTTTGTTGTGTCTCCTGAAGAAGTGAGGGTCACTCACGAAACGCGCAAGACGAATTAAAGGATACTGGGATAATACCTTGGATCCATTGCATTTTTGGAGAGGCAGCGCACAACAGACTCCTATTCCTTCTTTGCCTCGTATCTGATTTACTACCGTAGGAAGTGCAGAAGCTGTTTATACACTATAAGGTGTTGTGACTTTGCACAACCGTCAAAGGTGAACATAACACACACCTAAGTATCCCCTTGTAACACTGATAAGAACCTATCTGCGCTATTTCTTCCCCCAGTGTGCATTTTAAAGAGGTTCTCCTCCAGCATTTGTAAGACAAAAGAGCTCTCCATTTCTCAAAATTGCTGCTGATAGAAGAGCAGGTAACAAGAACTATTCAAGGACTTTTCTATCTGATATAACCTGCATATACTTTCTCACTGAGTTTGCTGAACTAAGTAGTTTGGGTACAAAATGTGAGTTAAAAAGCAGGAATTGAAAGCCAGAGTTGTAAAGAGTTAAGCACTTGTACGTAATAAATTTTTTGTACCTTTTTCACATTTTTTTAAATTTTACCTTTATTTATTTGATTGGATGATGGATAACAAGACTGGCGGAGGATCTGGAGAAGAAAAATTCAACATTGAGGGCAAATGACAATCTTAGCAGGAGTAGGCTTCTCCCTGCACATGCAATTAGTGGAGGAAAAATGGAGGAAAGTAAAGTGGGTCACACAGAGTAGGCAAGTAGCTGGGTTAATGTAATAAAGCAGAGTGAAAAGAGGTATAAGAAAATAATGACGTCTTTGTTTTTTGTACTTCCGAGCAAAATTTCCAAATTGGTTGATGGTGCAAAGATCCCAGTCTTAGAAATGGCAACCCTAGTTGATGCTGCTTTTCCTAGCAGCCGGAAGAACATTCTTGCTAGTACCCAGGAGATAGTAATGTAGGTAAGGTTAGACACTTAGTGGTTATAGGAGATTAGATAATCAGGAAGATGGATAGAATAATTTGTCGTCAAGTCACCTAAACTGCATGTTTGCTTGCTCTCTGGTGTCAGGATTTGGCATGTGGTAGAATGGATTGATAAATTACTTCAGGTCCTCATGGGAAATAATTTGCAGAATAAGTGACAGATAGAGGATCCTTAAGAATAATAATATAGAAATAGGCTGCAAGCAAAAGGAAGGACCTCCAAGGTTGTGTTCTTGGTATACAACATGTGTCACATACTATAAAAGAGAGGCAGCAAGAATTTAGCGAGCAAAATGCAAGGATTAGGTATTGGTAAAGGATAGAAGGATTCGGGTTCCTAGATTTCTGTTCTTACTTTTCATTAGGGTACAATTTGCAATATGCAAATAAATTGCGTATTTAAACTTGGGATAAGAGGTGGGGAGAAGGCAGAAAATATAGGGGTAGATAGAGTAGAGAATGGTCCAATAATATTGGAGTGTGAAGAAGTGAATTGTTGTGGATGACTAGGGCTGTAGATAGGAAGACCTATGTGTTATATACAGTAAAGGCAAATGTCCCCATAAAATTCCAGAATTTAGCATTTATGAATAGTATAGTATATCTGAATGTTATGAGGGATATGAAAGTGAGAGTAAAAGAAGCAATAGCGGGGTAGGAATTATGAGGTAGTTGAAAAATTGTCGGAATTGAGGGAAACACTGAAATGTAATTTTTGGTGTGATTTATAGATGCCTATCAATACTGAGGAGATGAAAATTTAACTGCATAATCAGATACAAAGGCTGTTATGGTATGATTATGCAAGATTTTAAATGCTAAAAAAACAAGGTTCACACTAATGGATTCCTTAAACAATGAAAATGGTAAGAGCAGGCAGAATTATTGAATAACTTTTTGAGCTCTGGCAATGCCAAAAAAGTAATAGTGACATATATAGTCCATCGCAGTGCTCCTGATATATCAAATACTGTAATATACTAATTTCACTATTGGTAGATGTGGTTCAGCTAAATTGATTAAAATTGATGTGACTAACACCCTGCTCAGATGGGCTGCATCCAAGAGTCCTTGTGGGCGTTCTCTCAACTGTTGAAGTGCCTCTTTTGTGAAGTATTAGCTTGTAGGTACTGTATGTAGGTATGTGTCTCTCTCTTTCGCTACTTTCCCCAGTGATATTTAGTGTTGCCATGTTTTTTGTCTGTGATGAATTCGTAGCGTTGTGTTTGATAGGTTTATGTAGCATGTACCTGATTATTGCCTAGTTAGGCAGAGCTGTACTCATACTACATATTTGGTACAATTTTTTTAACTGAATTGGATACATTAGTGATTGTAAACATAAATTTTCTTCTTTTGTGCTTTGAGAAGAGATAATATTAGTTCTTGCTAATGTTCATGTTTTATCACTTTAATGCAGGTGTGTATGCATTTAAGATTATGTGATTCTGGATAATAGAATATAGTTTATTAAAAGGAACCCGGCAGCTCGTTTTTGCCCCCAAACCTATCACTACCTGTCCCTGCACCTTCCTAATACATCCCTAACCATCTGTGTCTGACCTAAAACTGTCCTATGGTGGTTGTTAAAAATAATTTGTCATTTACATTTTTGTATGCTAACGAGTCAAATTAGGCAGTCTCCAGGGTTCCATCTTCCCCTATCTGCATGTCTCTCATGCCCCACTGGCATCATAATAGAATCCCCTGCCGCGCCCCCAGCTCCGCAGTTCAAATGTGCCCCCTCCGGGTGTATTATGCCGCAGCAGCGTAATGTCCGCAGCTGCGCATTGCAAATACATCCGAGGTGCACTGAGCAGCTTTATGATGCTCAGTGCACATGATCCGAAGCCCTCACTGATGGCTCTCAGTCACTGAGGACTTCTGAGCATGCATATTGAGCATTATGAAGCCACTCAGTGCACCTCGGATGTATTTGCAATGCGCAGCTGCATAAATGACGCCGCCATAGCATAATACTCATAAGGAGGACAGTTGAATTGAGGAGCTGGGAGTGTGGCAGGGGACTCTATTATCATGCCCACTGGGGCATGATACCAGCAGTGAAAGGGGAGACAGAGCCCTGGAGACCACCCAGTGTGACTACCTAGAGTAGTCTGGAGGACTTATTAGCATATGAAAATGTAAGTGACAAAGTCTTTTTTTCAGCACCATTATAGGACGGTTGTAGCTCTGACAGGGATGGTCAGGGATGTACTAGGTAGGTGCAGGGACAGATAGTGATGGCTTTAGGGACAAAAACGAGCTGACAGGTTCCCTTTAAGGACACATGGAGAAGATATGACAGTTTACTCTTAAGAGTTGTGAACTCAACATTGAGGAACTGATTTAGTTAAAGGTAGCTACAACATAACATCTAATCTTCTGACCTTTTGATTTTATTTTGACTGTATATTATTTTGCTCAAAATCCTTATGAGTTTTGATTGCAAATGTCTTAGAAATAACTACCTAATATAACGGCATGAATGCCCCCCACCCCCGAAAAATAACATTCTGAGAGATATACAGCATGATTTTACTGAGGAGACCATTTTTTAAACCTGCCTGCAAATTTGTTATCAAGAACTGAATAGAAACTAAGGATTGGCTGTGTGTAGATAGTTTTTTAAGATTTTGCAAGAACATTTAACACTGTTTGCTCACATATGCCTAATGGGTAATTTGAAGTTTAAAGCCTTTGAGAGTATAGTATGTGTTTGCATCAAAAATTGACTCAAATAGTGCACTATAAAAGTTCTTTTCATAGTCTACACCAGGGGTCTCAAACTCGGTTGGGTTGGTGGGCCGCACGTAGAAAAAAATTGATATCGGGGGGCCGCATTGTTTGTAGGACTAAAGGTACCGTTACACATCGCAACATTGCATGCAATTTCACAGGAAATTTGCTGGTTGCAGTGAAATCATGAACACATTATTACATTTGTACACAGCAACAAGATAGAACAATGTGTCCATGATTTCACTGCAACCAGCAAATTGCCAGTGACATTGCATGCAATGTTGCGACGTGTAATGGTACCCTAAGTGACATTTTAGCAATACCAGAATTTTTTGCTCAATCTAGTAAAGTACAAATTATGATCTTCTTGTAGTAATGTCCCCACCCTGGTCTCCATCTTGTAGTAATGTCCCCATCCTGGTCCTCGTCATGTAGTAATGTCCCCATCCTGGTCCTTGTCATGTAGTAATGTCCCCATCCTGGTCCACCTCTTATAGTAATGTCCCCATCCTGGTCTCCATCTTGTAGTAATGTCCCCATCCTGGTCCTCTTCTTGTAGTAATGTCCCCATCCTTGTCCCCATCCTATATTAATGTCTCCCATCCTAGTCCTCATCTTGTAGTAATGTCCCAATCTTTTAGTAATGTTCCCTCCCTTGTCATCTTGTAGTAATGTCCTGGTCTCTGTTCTTTTTGTTCTCTCGCTCACACACTCACATAGGGCTTGTCCACACACCTGCACTCTCAGTATTTAGCGCTTCTGCGCTAAATACTTAGGTTTTGACAGAGAAGTGCAGGTGCGTGTATGCAGCCGCTTCCAGCAGACGCTGTCCCTGGTTACCCGATGTGTATCGTGGTAACCAGTTCATACAGCAGACTGCATAGTGTGCGCTTATCCAGAGCGCACAGGGAAACACTGCAAGCAGCGTTTCCCTGTACGCTCGAGATAAGCGGACAGTGGGCAGCCTGCTGTATGAACTGGTTACCACGATACACATCGGGTAACCAGGGACAGCGTCTGCTGAAAGTGGCTGCATACACGCACCTGCACTTTTCTGTCAAAACCTAAGTATTTAGCGCAAAAGCGCTTAAATACTGAGAGCGCAGGTGTGTGGACAAGCCCATATATACACACCCGCACATTCACACACACTCGCATACATACACACATACATCCTCAGACATATTCACACAAACACATACACACTCACACATTGACACACTTACATAGGGACATATTTGGAGTTCCTGCCGCCCTAGGCACTTTCAGCGGTCACGTTCCCCTCCCCCTCCAGGCTGCTATCTTCGGCTGTAACAGCGCCTTACCTGACTCCACTCTTCTCATTCCGGCAGCTTCTTCCTCTGTGGCTCCCAGTCTTCCGCTTGCCGGCACCAGCCGGCACCAGCCAGCACGCGGCACCAGCCTGCACCCGGCAGCCGGCACCAGTCAGCACATGGCACCAGCCGCCGGCGATGTGCCGCTCAGGCGGCGCAGGAATACACTCACACATACACATATACACACTCACACATATACACACACATACACTCACACATACACACTCAGTCACATATACACACAAATACACTCACTCACACTCACAAATACACACAAATACACACACTCACTCACATATACACACAAATACTCACACATATACACATACACACTCACTCACATATACACACATGCACACACTCACATATACACACAAATACTCACACATATACACACTCACATATACACACAAATACTCACACATATACACACACACATATACACACTCACACATATACACACACATACACTCACACATACACACTCACTCACATATACACACAAATACACTCACTCACACTCACATATACACACAAATACACACACACTCACTCACATATACACACAAATACTCACACATATACACACTCACATATACACACAAATACTCACACATATACACACTCACACATATACACACTCACACATATACACACACATACACACACATACACACTCACTCACATATACACACAAATACACTCACTCACACTCACATATACACACAAATACACACACACTCACTCACATATACACACAAATACTCACACATATACACATACACACTCACTCACAAATACACACAAATACACTCACTATTATACACATGCACACACTCACATATACACACAAATACTCACACATATACACATACACACTCACTCACAAATACACTCACTATTATACACATGCACACACTCACATATACACACAAATACTCACACATATACTCACACATATACACATACACACTCACTCACATATACACACAAATACACTCACTATTATACACATACACACTCACTCACATATACACTCACACATACTGACACTCTCTCTCTAACACTCACTCATACACACCTGATGCCCCGGGCTCATTATACATGCAGCCGACGCGGTACTGCTTTACTGTGACTACTGTGACGGGTACCGCGCCGGCTCAGCTCACACAAGCGCCATCGCGCCTGTACATTCATGAAAGCAGGCGGCCGGTGGACCAATCAGAAGCCGCCTGTGATGTCACAGACGGCTTCTGATTGGTCCACCGGCCGCCTGCTTTCATGAATGTACAGGGCTGGCGCGAAGGCGCTTGTGTGAGCTGAGTCGGCGCGGTACCCGTCACAGTAGTCACAGTAAAGCGGTACCGCGGCGGCTGCATGTATAATGGCCCGGGGCATGCATTTTTCTTTCATGGTGCCCCGGGCCGCACTGGGGAGCGTGGCGGGCCGCTTGCGGCCCGGGGGCCGCGAGTTTGAGACCCCTAGTCTACACTTATAAATGGCATACCCCAAAGTTCAATGCTGGTTCCACTAGTCTTCAAAATATTTATTCATTATTGATATAAGACTGGATTAATAGTGTTGTTTCTCTTTCTTCAGATGACACCAAGTTATGTGGCCTACGGCAGTCTATGGAAAATGTTCATAGCTTAAAAGTTGATGTAGACAAACTGTGTGCTTGGACATCCACTTGGCAGATAAGGTTCGCTGTGGATAAATGTAAAAATATGCATCTAGCCACTAATGAGCGAGTACCATAATATTCGTAATCGTGTATTTATTCCATATAGCAAGTACAATGTAAGTCAAAGGAAACGCGAGTGATTTTCTGTTGGATCCTAAAAAAGGGGTCTGGGTCTTGAGGAAAAGGCTGAAATGGGTGGGAATATGATGAAACAGTATGGGAAGAGCCTGGAGAATATGCCTGAATGCATTTCTGACTCACATATGGTTTGTGGAAATAGCTTTGTCGCAGGATTACGCCACTGGTACAGATACACAAAATCAACTACCAAACCTCACCTAATTCGCATTTAACTGGCCAAAAAGGTTCAGAAACAGTTTTTCATGCATAATCACTTGTATACAAGGCTAAATAAACCAGAGAACAAAAAAAAATATCACTTTTAGTGTTTGTTCACATGTACTGTTGTAGCTTTTTTTCGCCTTTTACAATTGGGAGGGCCCTGACTCGTACATTTTGTCATACATCAATTTTAGTTAGCTATTCCTCAGCACTTTACAAGGCCAGCTACAACGTACCAGTAGGTATGTTGATCTTTGAGCTCAGAGGCCTTGGGTGGTCCAGTGACATACAATTTGGAGGAATCACTCTTATTTCCTCCGTTGAGATTCAGATAGCGGAATCCATATTCCATAGCAGTTTACAATGTGCCCATTGTAGTGTTAGACAAAACCCTCCTTCTCTTCTCTTCTTTTCCTCCTCCTCCTCCTCCATGACATTTTGCGGCTCTAAATTCAAATGTTCAGAGGACCTGCAGTAGGCCTATCTTTAGCTTAGCATGTACAGATGCATCTCAACGAACTAGAATATCATCAAAAAGTTAATTTATTTAGGTTATTCAGTACAAAAAATTAAACGCATAGATTATATAGGGTTATTACAACAGAGGGATCTATTTCAAGTGTTTATTTCTATTAATGTTGATGATTATGGCTTACAGCCAACGAAAACCCAAAGGTTATTATCTCAGAAAATTAAAGCAGGGAGGATGAAGGGTCCGAGAGATAAAATATGACCAAAATAGTTATCAGAGGCTTCACATTGTGTGGTTGGCAGAGTCACAACCACTATAAAAGCATATCACAGCTGCTGCAGTCCACAGCGTGGTACATATAGAGTAGGGAGGATGAAGGGATGAAAAAAAGCACTTCAATATTCCACGAGTCATCAAAGGGTGAATATAATATTGATCTATTATTCAACGTGTTTCAGGGCTTCCGGCCCCTTCCTCAGGACAAATGAATATCATATTGCCATGTTTTAGGGCGTTTCAGGGAGCCTTGACACGTGTTGACTAATACATCAATATTCACCCTTTGATGTGTCATGGAATACTACAGCATGGTTTTAACCCTTCATCCTCCCTACTTTAATTTAATGAGATTATGATCTTTGGGTTTTTATCGGCTGTACGCCATAATCATCAACATTTACAGTAATAAACACTTGATGCACCTGTATGTATTCTGTGCAATAGATGATGGATCCTGTGTTTAAAGAGGCATCACTTGTGGGACAAGAAAGACATAACATCACCAATTTACAACACATTATTAAGACCTCATCTGGAATATGCAGCTCAGTTCTGAGCTCCAGTTCACAAAGCATATGCATTGGAGTTAGAAAAAGAATAAAGCAGCACTATAGAGCTTGATAAAGGGCATGAATTATCTTAGTTATGAAAAACATCAATAGAAGTAAATTTATTAATACTTGAGAAGAAACATCTAACGGGGATATAATTAGTTGTCCATCTAAAAAATATGATCAAAAGCAGTTTCATGTAAACTTTCCTTAAATAAAAAGAGGCCATTTGTGTTCTCTGGAGAAAATACATTTTCAATCTCCATAGGAGACAAGTCTTCTTTACTATGAGACCTACTAATTTGTGGAACAGATAACCTTTGAAGTTGGTAATACTGAAAACAATCGATGGTTTCTAAAATGACTTGGCTTACTTTTTTTTTTAAAAAGAAAATAAAATGAATACTTATTTTCATACATTAAACTCTTGTTCTAAATATTTATTCACTTTTAGAGTATCATTGTTTCAGTCGTACTGTATATGTGAAAAGGGTTTACATACAAAGTAAAAAATTACAATGAACAGACAAATTTTGTCAGACTGGTATAGAGGGAAAAAAAATCCTACCCTTGTGGGCTTACAATGTAAACCGTAATTCGAAATAAGACAGTAGGTTAGGGGGCGGCAGCAGCTTCAGTATTGAGGTGACAGCTGGGGTATTGAAAGCTGTAGTTTTTTCCTTAATGTTGGAGTCAATCGGACGTGTTGGGGCGCAGAATATCAGAGTACAGGGGATGCCTGGAAAAAACCTTGAAGGCGATTGTGAAAGGAACATATGAGAATGGAAGAGAGAAGGAGGTCTTGTGAGATGACACATTATGGTCAACCTTGTAGGACAATGTTAGTAGTCTTGTAACTGCTTCTGTTTGCATATTAATGTAGTCAATCATCACTCGGGATCAAGAGGAAAAAAACCTGCTATTTAGGGCAAGCTGGATCATGCACTACAGATATTCCAAATCCCTATTTCCATTATCCTTTTCCATCTCAAGGTTGAAATTGATGGACATACCTTTGATCAATCACACCATGTAACTATAGGAAGACTGTTACTTAACTGCAGGAGGCTGAATGACAGTGCACCATTCACCAATTGGCATACAAGTTTTAGTACTTGCACCATATGAATTGTGTGCTTTTGATAAGATACTTTTTAATTTGTCTGAAAAGAAACGTAGACTCTACAAAGGGTTGTGTTGCAATGTAAATATGGCATAACATGTGATACAATGTGCCGAAAATTGCATCAAAATTATGATACATATTTCATGCACAAAGAAAGTCAAATAATATATGCGGTAAACTACCCTGTTTCCATGAAAATAAGACAATGTCTTGGATTAATTTTTGCTCCCACAGATGCGCTGGGTCTTATTTTCAGGTGATGTCTTATTTTTTAATGATCCCCATCATCCCCTTGCAGCCCCCAATATTTTGATCATCCTCCTTCAGCCCCCATCATCCCCTTGCAGCCCCCAAATTTCCCATTAGGTAGCTGCAAAAAAAACCACACACACATACTGTACACACCCAGCCAAACCCCTCTCCCCCCCCTTCATATACACATATGCCTTTACTCACCGGTCCTCCACACTGTGCCATATATATTCCAATGCCACCCTCAGCAACCTGCCTAAGCTGTAGTAGAGGACGTTAGCTGCTGGCCTCTGATTGGCCAGTGGCTGTTAGCCTCTGATTAGCCAGTGGCACCATACATCTATGGCAGCTGAGGCAGGCAGTTGAGAACTGCGCCAGAATAAAATACAGCGGCGGTCACTGGTGGTGGGAGGGCTACAGTAAATCACAGTATAATCACAGTTTTATAACCTGTTAGGTGGGCATGCTTAAAAAATTAAACTTTGCTGGGTCTTATTTTCAGGTAAACACGGTAAGACTTGACAATCTTAAAATTGATCAGATTTATCAATGTGTTTAAGCCATTTAAAGGGAACCTGTCACCTCGATCTACCCCTCTCTCCTATCACTAGCTGTCCCTGCACCTTCGTAGCTGTTCCCTAATCATCCCTTTCTGACCTAAAGGGGCCCTATAACGATTTTGAAAAATGAATTTGAACTTACATATGGTCTCCATCTAGGAGCCTGGAAAGGTGGGCTCTGGGCTCTTTGATCCCCTCCTCGCTTTGTCCTAGCACGCCCCACTAGGAGTCATCTCTCCTGGCGCTTTGCCACCTCCATTTGGAATCTCCCTGCCTCTCTGCCTCTGTAATGTCCGGGCTGGAATGTCAGAAGGCGGCAAAGCACCAGGAGGGATTACGCCCAGTGTGGCATACTAAAAGACAGCGAGGAGGGCATCATGGAGCCCGGAGCCCACCTTTCCAGTCTCCTAGATGGAGACTGTATGCAAGTTCAAATTCATTTTTCAAAATCGTTATAGGGCCTCTTTAGGTCAGAGAAGGATGGTTAGGGAACAGCTAGGAAGGTGCAGGGACAGCCAGTGATAGGAGAGAGGGGTAGATCGAGGTGACAGGTTCCCTTTAAACTTGCCACACTTTAAGACTGTTTAGTCTAAGTAATAATTTATCAAAAAAGACCTCGAAGGGACTATGGGATGTCTTTAAAATCTCAATTTCTTTATTAAAGAGCTTAAAAAGCATAACAATGCAAGTAAATTACAGCTATAACACAAAATACAATGTGGTCATCTAATGAGGAGACAGAAATAAACATCAATTAAGGAAGATCAATAGAGGTCAGAATATTGTATTAGGAACCTCCGGGCTCACACTGGAGATAACTATACTCAGTCAAGCTCAGGATGACAGATGACACCCCGCAACACCATTGGTTTCTGGTACTCAGTACGTTTTGCCGTCATATCAAGCTTGCAACAGATATCATAAACTGAGCCCTCTCAATTTTAGCTGAATTATGCAGTTTTTGCTCATTAGCACCTATAGAGACCTATTATAGTTGCCTGTAAGCTATAGAGTAGCACAGGGAACTACACAATAGTCATATCCCTAGGTAAACAAATGCCCAGTCCAGAATTAGTTCTGTATTGACATGAAATGTGGGCTCCTATTTAATTACTGGTCCAAATACTAGCCAAATAGTGTATCCTAGGGCATATTGCCCATGAGTCACCCTGCTGCAGATGGTACTGACCTGGGTGGTTAGAGCTCCTTATCACCCCGACGGCGTTTCGTCTGGTGAGACTTCTTCAGGGGGTCAGTGTGCCAGTTATAATGCTCCCCTGACGGTCTTATATAGAGCGTTCCATTAGCTCACCCTGGAGCTGATGTGTATTACCGCCCATCCGCGCCATTACTGCGCCGCGTGTCACGTGACAGCCTCCGATCACATGCGTCCGCGCACTTCCGGTCTTTGGACCGCAAGCTGGGGTGACGCGCTATTGCGCGCCACCGTCGCTCGCGGCCGACGCGCCGGGAGTGGGCGGAGCCGGAGACTAATCACACTGCACGGGCGACATGGGCGGGAGGGAGGTAATGCTTATGGAGCGATGCTGCGCCATCTAGAGTTTTTGGAGGATATTGCAGGTGGATCTAAAATATATTAAGGTGCTTATCACTGCTGCTATGCATAGAATAAGTGCTCAGTGTATGTATATCTCTCAAAACTTGATTAATTGTGCAAAAATGCTTTAATTTAATTGCTATAAAGTGCAGAGTGCTGTGCATACCAAAATATAATACAATATCTCAGCTAAATCAAACATATATAAACGTGTACTAGTATTAAAATGCCACATATAGGAAAATATCTCAATATACATAAATATTTGCATAGTTATAAGTGAAAACCTAAAAAGGAAGAAAATCCAGCCCCACAGTCCATCCAGTCACTAGGGCATCACGCACATCCTCCGATCTTCCAGCCTCAGTTCAAGTCCGGAACAGGACACAAAATCATACAGTGCTACATAACGATGTGAAATAACTGTAAAGAATAAAAAAAACACATACCGTTAAAATCAATGACACAAAAACTTATGTTATTATTAAATGAATGACCGCCTTCTGAGACAGAGGTGTCAACAAAACATTGTCAATCAGAGAATAACCGTATCTTATGTACCTACAAAAATGCCCCGAATCCAAAATTTTCATTTAACCCATTTGGTGTGACACAATTTAATCTATAGATCCATTTACTTTCTATCATTCCCAACTGTTTACTCATGTTGCCTCCTCTCTGTCCCATATTAATCCTATCTATGCCCACTGCTTTCAATAAACTGGAATTACTTTGGTGCTTAAGATGGAAGTGTCTTGGAATAGTCTTCAAGATTGATGGATCTTCCGCTGCCGCTCCTTTCTCGATATCCAGCACATGCTCACGTACCCGTACACGTAATTGTCTTGTAGTCATACCGACATAGATTTTACCACAGGGACACTCAGCCATATAAATGACCCCCTTAGTACCACACGTGATATGGTGGCGGATGTCATATGTCCTAGTGTTATCGCTGTTATGGAAGGTCTTGCTCTTTTTTATGTTCGGACACGTAACACAGTTCAAACAAGGGTAGCATCCCTTCACGTCCAACCACTCAATTCCCTTAGGTTTTTCACGCTCAAAGTGGCTCTTCACCAATATGTACCAGTCTGTATTTTTCAACAGTTTTTGTGCTTGTCTAACATACATATCTTTAGGCCAAACCACCACATTGCCCCCTTTATCCGCTGGTTTATATACCACATCCTCCCACTGTCTGAGTTCTTTTATAGCAGACTGTTATAGGAAACTACCATATAACCCCCTTGTGCAATTCAAGGAGACCCTTATGGAGATACTAATGAAAGCAAGTGAAGCAAAGATCATACCTAAGACGATGGTGAAGAAATTTAAGGAAATGAAACCGAGGATGCCGACCTTCTACATCATTCCTAAGGTTCACAAGAACATCTTGGACCCCCCTGGGAGACCTATTGTCTCGGGGAATGATGGGCTTTGTGAACTGGTCTGTAAGGTAATTGACGAGTACCTGAAACCACTAGCTTCTTCATTACCCTCATATATAAGAGATTCTACAGATGCATTAAAACGATTGGAAGGTATACAGATGTCGGAAACAGCTCTTCTGGTAACGGCGGATGTAGAAGCTCTGTATACTTCTATAAGGCATGACGATGGTATTGCTGCGACACAGTGGTTCCTACAAGGAAGCGACATAGAACCACAGATGGCGGAATTGATTCTGGTCTTGCTCAGGTTCGTACTCACACACAACTGCTTTGTTTTCGATAGCCAGGTGTTCCTGCAGCTTCAGGGTACCGCAATGGGGGCCTCCTGTGCGCCCTCGTATGCAAATTTATTCTTGGGCGCATGGGAGAGGGAGGTGTTCATCAACAACCCCATTGCGGGATGCGAGAAGATGCAGGGATGGATGCGCTTCATCGACGATGCCTTGTTTGTGTGGGAGGGAACAAGTGGTGAGCTGGATAACCTAATGAAAAATCTTAATAACAACGACAAAAACATTAGGCTGACGTATCAGAGTGGCCGGAAAATTAGTTTTCTGGATATTTCAATTGAGACCATGATGGATGGTGGGTTGAGGACAGACATTTTCAGAAAAGAAACTTCTACTAATGCGGTTCTGAGAGCAGATTCCTCACACCTACCCTCAACGATCAGAGGAATCCCAGTTGGCCAGTATATTCGAGCCAGGCGAATTTGCTCGGATGAGCAGTCGTTTGAACTTCAAGCATTGGACCTGAAGAGCAGGTTTCAAGAGAGGGGATACAACTGGAAAACCATTAAAAACGGGTATAATAGAGCAAAATCTCACCAGCGAGTGGATCTCCTACATAATACGGGGAAGAAAGAAAGTGATTTGGAACAACACCCTCGTTTGATTATGTCATATAACAAACAATGGAAGGAGCTAACACAAGTGGTGAACAAGCACTGGAATATTCTTTTGAGTGACCCGGTCTTGAAATGGTGTATACTAGAGAGACCACTCATCACTGCCAGACGGTCACAGAACTTGAGGGACATATTGGTGAAGAGCCACTTTGTGCGTGAAAAACCTAAGGGAATTGAGTGGTTGGACGTGAAGGGATGCTACCCTTGTTTGAACTGTGTTACGTGTCCGAACATAAAAAAGAGCAAGACCTTCCATAACAGCGATAACACTAGGACATATGACATCCGCCACCATATCACGTGTGGTACTAAGGGGGTCATTTATATGGCTGAGTGTCCCTGTGGTAAAATCTATGTCGGTATGACTACAAGACAATTACGTGTACGGGTACGTGAGCATGTGCTGGCTATCGAGAAAGGAGCGGCAGCGGAAGATCCATCAATCTTGAAGACTATTCCAAGACACTTCCATCTTAAGCACCAAAGTAATTCCAGTTTATTGAAAGCAGTGGGCATAGATAGGATTAATATGGGACAGAGAGGAGGCAACATGAGTAAACAGTTGGGAATGATAGAAAGTAAATGGATCTATAGATTAAATTGTGTCACACCAAATGGGTTAAATGAAAATTTTGGATTCGGGGCATTTTTGTAGGTACATAAGATACGGTTATTCTCTGATTGACAATGTTTTGTTGACACCTCTGTCTCAGAAGGCGGTCATTCATTTAATAATAACATAAGTTTTTGTGTCATTGATTTTAACGGTATGAGTTTTTTTATTCTTTACAGTTATTTCACATCGTTATGTAGCACTGTATGATTTTGTGTCCTGTTCCGGACTTGAACTGAGGCTGGAAGATCGGAGAATGTGCGTGATGCCCTAGTGACTGGATGGACTGTGGGGCTGGATTTTCTTCCTTTTTAGGTTTTCACTTATAACTATGCAAATATTTATGTATATTGAGATATTTTCCTATATGTGGCATTTTAATACTAATACGCGTTTATATATGTTTGATTTAGCTGAGATATTGTATTATATTTTGGTATGCACAGCACTCTGCACTTTATAGCAATTAAATTAAAGCATTTTTGCACAATTAATCAAGTTTTGAGAGATATACATACACTGAGCACTTATTCTATGCATAGCAGCAGTGATAAGCACCTTAATATATTTTAGATCCACCTGCAATATCCTCCAAAAACTCTAGATGGCGCAGCATCGCTCCATAAGCATTACCTCCCTCCCGCCCATGTCGCCCGTGCAGTGTGATTAGTCTCCGGCTCCGCCCACTCCCGGCGCGTCGGCCGCGAGCGACGGTGGCGCGCAATAGCGCGTCACCCCAGCTTGCAGTCCAAAGACCGGAAGTGCGCGGACGCATGTGATCGGAGGCTGTCACGTGACACGCGGCGCAGTAATGGCGCGGATGGGCGGTAATACACATCAGCTCCAGGGTGAGCTAATGGAACGCTCTATATAAGACCGTCAGGGGAGCATTATAACTGGCACACTGACCCCTGAAGAAGTCTCACCAGACGAAACGCCGTCGGGGTGATAAGGAGCTCTAACCACCCAGGTCAGTACCATCTGCAGCAGGGTGACTCATGGGCAATATGCCCTAGGATACACTATTTGGCTAGTATTTGGACCAGTAATTAAATAGGAGCCCACATTTCATGTCAATACAGAACTAATTCTGGACTGGGCATTTGTTTACCTAGGGATATGACTATTTGTGTAGTTCCCTGTGCTACTCTATAGCTTACAGGCAACTATAATAGGTCTCTATAGGTGCTAATGAGCAAAAACTGCATAATTCAGCTAAAATTGAGAGGGCTCAGTTTATGATATCTGTTGCAAGCTTGATATGACGGCAAAACGTACTGAGTACCAGAAACCAATGGTGTTGCGGGGTGTCATCTGTCATCCTGAGCTTGACTGAGTATAGTTATCTCCAGTGTGAGCCCGGAGGTTCCTAACACAATATTCTGACCTCTATTGATCTTCCTTAATTGATGTTTATTTCTGTCTCCTCATTAGATGACCACATTGTATTTTGTGTTATAGCTGTAATTTACTTGCATTGTTATGCTTTTTAAGCTCTTTAATAAAGAAATTGAGATTTTAAAGACATTCCATAGTCCCTTCGAGGTCTTTTTTGATAAATTGTTCTGATAAGGAATGCATTGAATTGATAAGGTTGTGATTCACTTAGTCTAAGTAAGCAGGATATAAGCAATCATTTTGGGCCAAACTCATGATCCTGTTTTACCTATATTATAATATCTCATAATTATTTTGTTTTTAATTCCTCTTTTATTAATCAGTTAACCTTATTCAAAGTCCATTACATGTGTCATATATTTAACTAAAATGAAGCCAAATTTATGACATCTGCTAAATATTAATAGCAGTTTTAATCCAGAGGACATAAAGAAAAAAGACCAAACAAACAAATATATTGTACCCAAAGTCAATTTATTATAGAAAAAATGTGTGCAAAAACCTGAATACATTAATTTAAAAACAAAATGCTGCTATATTCTTGCTTTACTAGGGTTATAACCTTAAATATGTTAATTGGCTTTGTGGTAATTCTGGACATTTGTGCATGTGCTATTTCCAATTCAATGGTGGAGCGCTAGTCTTCCGAGAACAGTAGATCCTTGTGACAGTGGGAATGATGTCAACGATGCATGCACCACAAAAATGCCCTGAAGTCCCCGCATATCAGTGCACATATCCTTGAACACTTGACTTACATGCCTGTGATTGGTGTGGCAACTGCTTATAAACCATGTCTTCGCCTCCCCAACACGTCATCTAATGAAGAAGGACAAATTGTGTGTTGGGGTGCATGGGACATCCCATCACCAACAACAGTGTAAGTTTTATATCCAAATCTTAATTTGTGTGGGTAGACAGGAGACCTAACAAATTGGGCACTATTTATCACATTGTACTTTAAAGTATGTGCAGCGTGGCGGGCGCATATGGGACTCAGAGTGGGAGGTCAGGGACACCACTTTGCTGTTGCTTAGACCGGACCACCGAGACTGATCACCATCTAGTGGCCAAAGTGGCACAGGTCATGGCCATGGGGCTGAGGAACATGGCAAGGGTAACAGTAGTTGTCCTGATCAAGAGTTTGTCCGACCTTATCCTATACATATGCCATATATGCCACATACACACTTTGCGATGGTTATTTGTCTCCATCTCATTCTTCTAGTTTTTTCTGACTCTTGGCTAGAGTCTTCCACAGAGTAAAACTATTTGTTCTCAATATCATTATTAGTAAAGTACTATGTCCACAAGGTTTGACACAGGACACGTGCGGGTGTGGTCATTTACACTCTCTTCTAGCCTTTCTGTTCCTTCCGTCTTTATAATGACTGGTCCTGTCACTACACTGCAGAATGAACTCCAAGTTCCCTCAGGCATAGACAGGCACAGCTCTACTCTGACAGACCCTTTGCTCGGGTCAATGTGGTTACCTACAGAGTTAGTTAAATGACCCAGCAGGTTTGTATGTGGTTCCAACCCTATGAGCCGTTTCTGGCTCACCCTCCTTTCGAGGATAGCCACACCAACTGCTCTATTCTCTGCGTTTGCCAGCTATCCACATAACCGCTAATTCCTTCCCTGTTCCTCTTCACCCTGAGCCATTCTAAGGACCCGGTCTCCCTCAGCTTTACATGTTGTCTGCTTGCCTGTCTGTCTGTGATCTCTCTCTGTGTATGCCCTACACCAACTGTAACTTCAAGACAGAAGTCGAACCCTTATCCAGAAAAACCCTACCATTACATACTCCCCTCTAGTTGGCAGGTGAATCCTTAAGCCTTCCAGCTTCAGTTACTAAATGCTAGGCTCCCCTACACTGCAGAATGACCCCTTAAGGCAAGTAGCATTATAAAAAACAATTTACAAGAAAAAGTGTGATTAAAAGTCACATATAAATCTAATATATAAAGCTGAATGTGTGTGTGTATGTATGTGTGTGTGTATGTATGTATGTATGTATGTCTGGGATTGGCATCTACAACCGTCACAACTAAAGCCACAAAATTTTGCACAGTCACACGTCTGGACCCCGAGAACGTCATAGGCTATGTTGTGAGGCGAAATTTAACACCGCGTATTCCAATTCACCAAACAATTTTGCCCCTATCTACATAATGGGGAAAAAGTGACAGTTACCAGTTGACAGTTGTGAATGAGAGGGGCTTAATGATAGCGCCAAAGACTAACAGCACATACCAGAATATAGTCACTAAGGTGGGGCCCCAACATGAGATATTCACCATGCACGGGGACATGAATACACACCACATGCCCACAAAGAGTAACAGCAAGTGTATAGTCGCTAAGGTGCAGCCCCAATATTGGATACTCACCATGCACCCGAACAAACACACACACACACCACAAAGAGACACACACAACACAGAGACACACACACACCCTATAGCGACACATGCACTCACCCCACAGGGACACACACACACAACACAGACACACACACCACACAGACCCCCCCACAGGGACACACACACATACACACCCTATAGGGACACATGCACTCACCCCACAGACACACACACACACACACGACAAAGAGACACACACACACCACACAGACCCCCCCCACAGGGACACACTCACATACACACCCTATAGGGACACATGCACTCACCCCACAAGGACACACACACCACAAAGAGACACACACAACAGAAACACGCCACACAGATCCCTCCCCCCAAAGGGACATACACACCCTATAGGGACACATGCACTCGTCCCACAGGGACACACACATACAAACACCCCAGGGACACACACACCACACAGACAGACACAGATGTTCACAAATCACCTCACACAACTCGCCTCATGCGTCTGCTATCTTTAATTTCCAAATATAAACATCTGATTAAAAACAGCCAATGTGCAACTCATGTGCCATATAGGGAATTAAGGCAGATGTCAGTCACATGAGCTGTCTATTGTGTGTAGACTCTAGACTGTGAGCCCTCGCGGACAGGATCCCTGCCCCTATTGTACCCGTATGATTTATTGTGGATTTGTTGTCGTCTGTGGTCGTCTATGACCACCTGTCTTTGTTTACTCTCTAAATTGTAAAGCATCATGTATCCTAATAGCGCTATATAAATACCTAATAATAATAATAATAATGTGTACGTGTGAGGTAACATATACTGCCCGGACGGGGGGGAGGGTTTACTGTTGGCTGGAGATTTATTAGGCTGCCTATAGCAACCAATCACAGCTTAGCTTCTATTTTCTTACAGGTCATTAATATGACATATTCAAATTCTATTTTGTTATAGCTAACATCAGTTATTTATTAACCCGGGCATTGCCGGGTAATACAGCTAGTCATATATAAAAATGGGGATCTTCAAGGAAGAAGCAGTTGTCTCTTTCTTGCATCACCCATCACTACCTTATTATTATTATTATTGTTATTATTATGGATTTATATAGCGCCATTGATTCCATGGTGCTTTACATGTGTGGGGGTAGAACAAGAACGAGAACAGTAACATAAAAGTGATGACAGTTAAATCAAACAGGCACAGTAGGGCGGGGATCCTGTCCGCGAAGGCTCACAGTCACCTTATGTTCCATACAGTACATTCTGCACAAGTCCTGTTATATGTGTTATCATTCAATGTTACCGATGATTATAGCAGCATCTTATTTGTAAATTAGCATATTTACATTTTTGCACAGGTTTTCAGAATATGTATATACATCGGGTATAATATATTCCTTTTGTTATTAATCATGCCCTTTGGTTTAAAAAAGTCATTAATAGTTATTGAGGTTTAGCCCTTGTTACTGCAATTGTGTATCTGCACTGGGAAATCTTTTTTGTATATCTTCTAAATATTGTAGGAATGTTTGAAGGATTTATATTTAGTTAAAGCAATACAGTAAAGGAATCTATTTTTTAAATGACTTTTATAATTTTTTTTTACTGGTAAATGCAATTTGTAAGTACACATAATGGAGGAAAGACAAATTAAATCAAATATTTCAAGGCAGTTTGAAACGTACAAGTCATTATTTATAAATACCTAACTTAAGTAAATCATAATAACCTCTACAATCTAATGAAAGCAATGGCACATATTTTTTTCTCCTTGAAGAGCTCTCAGCGCGAAATGTGTTTTAAATTGTAATATTCGGGGAAGAAGGTTAACACACTTATCAACAGTGTCCTTTTCTTTCAAAGGACATTTTGTTATTGATCATTTTTAATTGAGCCATCAATAATGTTAGAATGTGGAACCGGAAGTCATACGCAAATATATAAAATATTATTACAATATTTACTATTCAATTTAATCTTTATATTTAATAATATTTCATTTAGGTAATAATGATAAATGTAACTGTTAATATAGCTTTTCACTACCAAAAATATAATCTGTTTTATAAAAATGTAAGAATAATATATAAATCCCTTCACAACCATGGATGTACTGGTACGTCCATGGTTGCCTCCCTACCTTTGATACGGGCTCACGCACCGATGATGGCATCTTTTCCAGCACATGTCAGTAGAGATAACGTGAACACCTGAGTGTTCAAATTTGGTTTGGTTTGCCAAACACCATTGAAATCAATGACAGGTAACAACAAATGCATAGAAAACACCTTCACAGATGTCCAAAAGCTGCCAAACACAGCTCAAATAATACTTACACACCGATCATCTTACCAGTCTCCCGCTGCTTGCTTGCTTCCGGGTCCACTCTCCTGCGCTCTCTCTCACTTACGTCCGGTCCTGCCCATTAAACTTTCTGCACATTCACTTCACTGACTCCACAACAGCCAATCATAGACTGTGAGAGCGTCTGTGATTGGCTGTTGCAATTTTGACTGCATTTCCACAACTGGATGGTGTCTGTGCTTGGTTGCCATACACATTAGTGCATGGCAACCAACCTGACATCATAGGGTGTAAAAATAATAATTGAAAAAAATGCATAGGTATTTTTCTGTCTCAGCACAGATAAAGTGGACAACTGCAAGCGGCAACCCTCAGCTGCCTATTTTTACCTTGGCTGGCAAAAAATTGCATAGGGCTCTGCCCTATTTTTAATTGCCAGCCAAGGTAAAACTAGGCAGCTGAGGGCTAGTATTCTCAGCTCTTGACCTACCAAACAAAGAGAGCTGGCACCATTAACCCACCAGTAAATCACCTATCTGGCTAGACTCTGATGTGGCTTGATCTTCAGCTTTTAAAATTCTTTTTTTTTTTTTCTGAAATGCCACAGCATTTCAGAGTTAAAAGTATGTGGCTAAAATGATACAGAGCGTTTCTCCTCTGAATGTTGGCACTTGGCTGGCGTTCACAGGAAATACACCATGACAGAGGTCATAATTTGACCCCTCGCTGTCATGGCAACACATCGTGATTGCATCATGGGGTTGCTGATGGCAGCGGGATCCCTGCTAGTGCGTGTTGCATCGAGCTGACAGTTTAATAATGCAATCTAACGGGTTAACAGTCGTGGGTGTTTCTCTGATCTACCCGCACCTGTTAGGTGCACATGTTGGCTGATTATATTAGCCGACATGTGCGGGGAATTATGTGAACTCAGCATGTGAGCTCGTATCAAAATAAGGGAGGTGACCCAGGATGTATAGGTATGTTCTAGGTTTTTTGGGGAGTAAATGTATACCGTCATCTCAATATCAGATTAAACACCAAAAACTGTAAACCACTAAACAGAGTTATTTCAACTTTATTATCTTTAAAGATATAATGCATTTTCACTTTTTTTTATTTTAAATAGCATTGAAATTCAGAAGCATATAGGATCATATATAAATCCAGAGGAAGACCAAAAACAAAACATATAACATTGTTTTCTATCGGTTCCAGTTTTTGCATAAAAAGGTTAAAATGTAGACAGTCTCTTGTGAATGACTTTTCTGATACTGGATGCAGAATAATTATATGCAATGTATGTTTGGTTAGTTTGAGTTGGTTTGTGCCTTGCCATTCTTTGCTCAATTCAATTAAATTCAATCTGGCGCTAGGCTATGTGCCCATTGTGCGAATATTTTCGCTGTGTTTGTATGAGCACAAATGCAGCAAAAGCATCACAAATCTATTGTGCTTGTGTGCGTTTTTGTGCACATACAACTGCAGCACAAATAAGTTGACACACAAACATTTATTGAATCATTGAATTTTATGATGAAGAAGTGGGGAAACACTTTGAAACACTTTGAATAATCCACCTTTAATTTATCAGACATTAGTTTGGATTTTCATCTTTGTACAGCAGCGCAAGTGATTTCCACTAACTTGATACAGTTCCTGCTGACTCATCTGCCTTGGTGCATGTGGATTCTGCAGGAGCTGTCTGAGTTTTTGTAACTGGTTGTGTCTTACGCAACCTCACAAGGTGAGCAAACAGCTTTGAGCACACATTTTCTGTTTGTTGGGGTAAGACCCTATTGCGCTTTATTATCCAAAGCTTTCACAAAGCTTGACACACACAAAGACAGACAGACATACACAGACAGACACACACACAGACACTTCCACACTCTCCAGCGAGCCCACGTAGATCAGTTGTGTCCTGAATGTAGCTTTTAAAAAGTAACTTCAAATCTCAGAGAGAGAGAAGAATTTGGGAACACAAATTGATAACAGCCTTTGACACATTCAAAACAGGACTGAATGCATCACATGTAAAAAAAAACATGTAAAAAACACGTGTTTTATGTAAAATGAACAGACATTTGGGGATAGCAGATTCATGCATGTTTATATAAAATGAAAGTGCATTTGGAGACATCTTGCAACACACTCTAATTATAGGACTATGAACTCTTGACACTTCTGTGAACTGTCTCACTTAGAACTCTGCTCTTCACAACTTAACTAAGTATTTTCAGGTCTCCACGGGTTGCTAACCATCTATCTAATACAATTTATTCTGCTTATCTTAGAAATCTGGTTTCTCTGTCCCTGCTCCTCCACCCCACCCTAACCCCACTCTGCTTTGCGTCATCTGTCATATCCACCAGAGCATATCACACTGTTTTGTTTTTGTTTTTTTGTGTTTTTTTTATTTGCATATGTATATATGTATGTGTCTTCAGAATTTGTGTCATTACCAGCCTAACGAAAGGGCCACAGTGTCCGGAAAGCTTGCTATGTTTACCATCTTTTCAGTTAGCCATTAAAAGGTATCACCACTGAGGACTCTCAGATTGCAATATATCTTTCTATTTTTGCCCTACTTAATACCATCCGTATTTACATTTTGTATCTATTCTGGATCATATGTATTTATCTTGCATGTATATCTATTGTGCATTTTTGTGTTCACTATTGATTTTACTGGTTCCTAAAATCATATACCCATTGTTTTGAGTTCCTTTGTATACTTATAATGTATTTACTAGACTTTTGGTCATCGGGGATGACTCTATTCTATTTAGCATGGTTTTAGTGTCTCTCAGGCTATGCCTTTTAATTGCTCTTGACTCTTGTGTGTTGTTTGTTGTCTGTCCCAGCCTATCTTTGTATTAGTAAAGATCTTGCATTATATGTGTTTTTCAATATCACTCATTACTTTTCATTGACTCTTTCCTTTCTTTATCTTTCCTTCTCATTTTTTTTCTTTGTCACGTATTGCCTTAGTTTTGATCCCTGATGAAGAGGTCAGCTAAAGTCACTCTGCTGTGTCCTCAATTTTGTTACTTTTAAATGTGATGACTGGAAAAATGGGGCATACATGGGGGAATAGGTATAATAAGACTCCTGGGAGCAAAGTTGTAGCAATGCCTAAAAGTCTTTGTATATTGCACAAGTTCAAGTGGTCTAACATCTTCATATCTGTAGTGAGTGAAAGATACAATTGTTTGAAGAGGGTGTAGAACCATTGGCGAAAATGTGGCTTTACTGCAATAATGTAAAAGTTTAAATTTGATTATATTACAACTGCATAGTCTAAAACTAGTCAAAGACCACAATCTCTTTTACCAACACTTCATTTATGTTGGAAAAGATGTCTAAGGACCTTAAAATATGTAAAAGATATTTAATGGAATTAGATTAACCCTTTTTGTCATATTTCATTATTTCGATTTCCCTTTTTTAAAGTTTGAATTTGAAACTGATTGCCCTTCTCTTTGATTGCTTAACTTGACTGTAGTATCTAAGGGGTTAAAATGCCACTTCCCATTAGAGTAAGTGAAGACCATTTTAAACCACATATAGAGTGGGATTAGCTCCTCATCCTACTCCATACAATTCATTTTGACATCTACTGCTGTACATGTCATACGGATCTTGGAAAGGGATTAATACATATTCCGATAGCTTAAACAACTGAATATAGAAATGACAAATGATGACAATTCATGATTTTCACAACAGATTTGTTATTAATACTTATAGCAAAGGACGTATAAATGATAAATATCCAATTAAGATAAATTAATTTAAAGTACTGTGTTTCATAAATGTCAGGAACTGAATTCCGTAAAAAATATATTATGTTAAATAAGGTATGAATGTAATGTCTGTCTGACTAATTATTATTTTATTTGGTGCTAATAATATAACCTAATATGTGTATTAATCTGAATATTATTGTAAAGCTTTTCTTCTACCAAGTGTATTCCACATTTTGAGCTTATAATGACAGCCAGGACAGAAGTGACTTTGGACAGACAGTTGTGCTTGAGGCAGTACTGGGCCTCAGGCATGCCTGCAAGCATTCGGCCCAGAACATTAAAAATATATATATATATGTTTAAGACTTTATTGTGAACTGATAGAACTTGCCCTGTAATATTTCCCAGCAGCAGTTCAGACTTTACAGACAATGTGCTTTCAAATTGAAGGTCAATAAAACTAATTTTCACCCTACGTAGTTTTACAGCTTCCATTGCCCTAACCTAGCAAATCGAAAAATATTTAAGACAAAGATTACCCATAGTATTTATCTTACTCAGTACAGAAAATAAGGAATTAGGACAAAGGCAACCATTATAACATCTTTCTTAAGTATATCTAAGGTACCTTTACACGCCGCGACGGCAGGCTGGATACATCGCGCTACAAGCTACAATTGTAGCTTGTAGCGTCCATATCGCCTGTAGTAGCGGCGTCTGAAGAGGCGACGCTACAGCCGGCGACAGATACATCTGTTTTGGTACCTTTACACGCCGCGACGGCAGGCTGGATACATCGCGCTACTTCGCGTGCACGAGCACGCTCAAACGGCTACAAACGGTCAACGCACCCTCTTTACACGCCGCGACAAGGTGCGCTACGCCACGCTACATCTATAGCTAGCTACATCGCCGGGTGTCTCAAGTAGCCAGCTGTAGCGTAGCGTACCATGTTTACACACCGCTCCAACAAGCTACTATGGGCGGACCCGGTGCAGCAGGGATAGCACATAGGCGTGCAACAATCTTGGATTACGAGCCGTCCGTATGATGATAGGACAGCGCAATATCATCAGGATTGGCCAGGCATCGCAGGAGGCTGGTTAATAGAGCACGCTCGAGTAATTGTGTAGTGTGACTGGTCAGCTCCTTAAATATCCCGCCCTATGCTGCGACTACCAATCATAAAGCAGGAGCGACCTCCAATGATCGCAGATGGGGCGCGGTAACATGGCGACTGTGTCACGCCTTAGATACATGGCAGCCACATCGCCGGGTGTCCAGAGTTGCCTTCCGTTGCTTCTTTACACACCGATACAGCTCGCTACAATCGGCGATGTTGCCTTAAGTTTATGAGCAGAGCCCATAAACAGATGTATCTGTCGCCGGCTGTAGCGTCGCCTCTTCAGACGCCGCTACTACAGGCGATATGGACGCTACAAGCTACAATTGTAGCTTGTAGCGCGATGTATCCAGCCGGCCGTCGCGGCGTGTAAAGGTACCATTTATGGGCTCTGCTCATAAACTTCTACAGGCTTCAAGCCCCACACTGCGCATGCGGCGTGGGTGTACTGACGTCACCCGATACCGGAAATGACGCGATTCGCGTCATTACAGCCCCATTACAGCCTTGCCAGCGATAGGGAGCGCTGGGAGGCGCTGATAACATTATGTCTTGCAGATCACGCCTATTAAGGCATGCTATCATGACGACACGGGCCCGCCTGGGTGTCTATGAATATAGCCACTACTTATCATCACTAATGAGTAAGTGCTATAACGTTTTTCTTCACTTTCACTGGATGCATTTATTAGCAAAATGGAGTGTGGGATTACTGATGGGAGGCTGCAGGGACATGTTTTAATAGCTTAGGAGGCGTTTTGGGGGTGACAAGATCCCTTTAAACTCTGACAAAAGGGGAAACAGAAGCGCACAATAGGGTTTAATCCAATAATAAAATCGTTTCACAGATATGAATCCACTCACCTGGTTCAGTTGTGTGGAACACAACAACCATAAGCACAAATGGGTAGGATCTGATGAACTGCAGCAATCAGCCAGTCACTAGAATTGCATTTATACTGTAGAAAGGAGGGAAGTCCGGCTTCCGGGATCGCGCTGTTCCAGTCCAAAGTTCACAAGAAATTAATCCCAGGACCAAGCAGTGATCATAACTTTCTTTTTATTCTAGAAAACTCTACCCGTTTCGTGTACACGCTGTACACTTACTCAGTTCTTTGCTCCTGAGGAAGTGTACAGCAAGTACACAAAACGCGTAGAGTTTTCTAGAATAAAAAGAAAGTTATAATCACTACTTGGTCCTAGGAATAATTCCTTGTGAACTTTGGACTGGAACAGCGCGATCCTGGAAGCCGGACCGCTCTCCTTTCTATATATGAAGTTAAACTCTGAGCATACTACTGGGAGCTTCCAGCTATTGTTGAGTTTTGTTAGACGTTTTTGTTGCTGTTTACAGTATATGCTTGGTTTCAGATTCTGACTTGGCTAATGACTCTGAATGCATTTTTTTCTGTAATACCTTCCAATTTTGACCAAAGCTTTCACTATTGACTGACCTCTTGGTATTTGATCCTGGCTTTTCCTCTAATCTAATTTTTTGTCTACTGACTCTGTTCGTGTTTTTGCGTTCTGATACTGACCATGCTTCTTTTGATCATCCCTGCCTAAAGCTCCTGTCACACACAATGACGCACCAGCAATCCCAACAACGATAACGATCCTGTAGGGATCGTTGGTGTGTCGTTACCTGGTCACTGGGGAGCTGTCAAACAGGCAGATTTCCCTAGCGATCAGGGACTAGGGAGCCACCTCAACATCGCTGGTAACTATGATAAACAGTGGGTATCTAGGCAGCACGCGCTGCCTAGATACCCGGTGTTTATCATAGTTACCTGCGTCCTCCCTGCTTACAGGCTGCGCTAAGCAGGGAGGACACTGGTAACTATGATAAACAGCGGGTATCTAGGTAGCGCGCGCTGCCTAGATGCCCGCTCTTTATCATACTTACCAGTGTCCTCCCTGCTTAGCACTGGTAACCATGATAAACACCGAGTATCTAGGCAGTGCGCGCTGCCTAGGTACCAGGTGTTTACCATGGTTACCAGCCTGTGAAATCGCTGATCGTTGGTTTCTCGCTGTCACATGCAGCGATGCGTGCTGACCAGCGGGAGACCAACAACCTAAAAATGACCCAGAGCACTTTGTAACGATCAGCGATCTCACAGCAGGGGCCTGATCGCTGCTAAGTGTCACACTTAGCGAGATCATTAGCGAGATCGCTCTTACGTCACAAAACCTGTGACGTTACAACGATCTCGCTAACGATCTCGTTATGTGTGATGGGGGCTTTAGGCTTGCTCCTTCTGACAGCAATTTCTCTAAGGAAACAACTCAGATCTCCCAATAATGTGACCAGATCCCTGTAGAGGGTTTAAGAAGAGAAGAAAATGGTTCCTTTGGGATCTGCTAAATGGAGCTAAATCTGTCTTTTTGAGTTGATGATTTCAGACAGACATAGCAGAATAACTGGGAAAATGAATTGCCATTGACCTATGGTTAATAAAATGCAAGGCTGGCTCAATTGGTCCAAAGAATGCAGAATGGTTCCATTTTCAGGAACTCACTCAGTCCCAAACTATTCCTGAAACTAAGGTGAACTTTTCTAACCAGTTTACAGTTGACCTTAAAGTCAGTTTAAGGAATGCTGTCGCTTTTACTTTACACTCTGTTTACAATTGTCTTGTCCAGAAAGTAAGTTTGTGGGACTCATATCCTTGCTGCAGGGTGACCTCCAGGCTTATGCTTACTTCCCACTCCCTGATGATTCTTCAGAACCTTCCACAATTGAGTCTTTTTTGCAGACCCCTGTATAATGTAGCATGAGCAAGAAACAAATGAGCATCCCTTTTCCATGGGCGATTTACTGCTTAAGAGTATTGTAGTCAGTTTTGTCATTGGGCCATGAACTCTCATTGGTATTTATTTACCCAGTGCTACAGATTTTTTAATCAGCCATGTACTTTGCAATCTGTCTGGATTGGCAGTTGCAAAAATGCAGATTAGAATCCATTGTCCCTGTACCTTCAACTAAGGGCCTTTTCACATCAGCGTTTTTTGAAATTTGCGGCAGATGCGGTGAAAAAAACGCATCTGCCGCAATTACCGCATACCGGCTGCACTTGCGGCGCGGTTGCGGTAAACGCCATGCAAAGTATAGGCGTACTTGCGGCAGGTGCGGCAAGTGAGGTTTTGCACTTGCGGCAGGTGCGGCCGCGAAAAAAACCGCGGTCAGCCGCGTTTTTTTTCGCGGCCGCACCTGCCGCAAGTGCAAAACCGCACTTGCCGCACCTGCCGCAAGTACGCCTATACTTTGCATGGCGTTTACCGCAACCGCGCCGCAAGTGCAGCCGGTATGCGGTAATTGCGGCAGATGCGGTTTTTTCACCACATCTGCCGCAAATTTCAAAAAACGCTGATGTGAAAGGGCCCTAAGACTTGTATACCCATTTTAACTACTGGAGAACCCTTGTAAATTGGGATAATTCAATTTCTTCAGCAGCAAAGGCTTAAATAACATGAGTCCAGTCTTTTTTTCTTTTTTTCTACTTTTAAGTTTGGTCATCAGATATATGCTTGCCCAAGATGACTGCTGTCAGAAGTCTAAAAGGTCTTGGTGGGACCAGAAAGGCTCACCTAGGTGGACAGGTATTTTCTATGAGTCTACAAGATTATTACTCTCTGTTGCTTATAGGAGGTTTAAAGCTTGATCAGAATTAGAGGAGATGAATGGAAGATGGCATTTAATACAGCTAAAGGACACGATACTAGGAGTATCTTGTGCTGCCTTTTAAGTAACACCTCAGGTGTTTTTTGTTAATGAATGTTTAGATGACACGTAGGTTTAGCCTCATGATTATAAGACATGTATCCAACATTTAGGTTGTCTTTAAATGAATTAGAGAAAATTATTAATTTGGCAAACTCGAAAAATGTGTTTACCTGGTTCAGATTAGGAACTTCCTTGGGTAAATCCTGTTTGTAAAAGAATTTTGAAAGGAATCCTTGAAGGTTCAAGCTATTATTAAAGATTGTGTGCAAATAGAAATGAAAAAATATGTGTAAATGTGCACAGGATAGTAGGCTCAGATGAGGGCTTCCCTCCAATTGGTGCCTCTGTCCTTTACAAAAAGAAGTGGGATTGTGATTCTTCCTTGGTGCATGGTTTTATGTGATGCAGGTCATACCTTTTGGCAGGCCGCTTGTCGCCATTGCTTCTGACAAGTCAGGACCAGTTTTCAGTGTAGACCGTAACAGATACAAGATATTCTGTACCAGCAGTCTTTTTTGAACAATTTCTTCCAAAACAACTTTACAACGAAGCACACAACTTAAGCATTGATTCTAAAGTACAAAACACCCTAGGACACATTTCTTTCACAGATTCCTCAACCATTCCTTTCTCTGATGTTGTCAGCCCTTCATCTGTCAACAAGCTCAGCATCTCAATACATACACAAAAATAATTCTAGTCCACACACAGTTCCATGTCCTCCCAGTAACAGGGAATAGCAACGCTTTTGGATATGCTGTCCAGGACTGCATGCTGATTCCACATATGTTTCTGTTTCGGTACATTCCAATGAAGCTGTCAGCTACACTAGGCCTCATGCTAAGCATTATTCTGAAGATGCTTACTACTGGAGTCAGTATGTTCTTAGCCAGGGATAGATTCTAATGATGACCGTTCACGTGTCTATCTGACTGGTTTCTCAAATCTCACTGCCTAAGGCTGTGGTCACACATAGAAATCCGTTTTTGGAAGTGATTTTCATCACCAATCCGTTTTTTTCTGGGTGCTTTTTGAGCCTCCTGCACTCCTGAACGTTTTTGGAATTTTCATTAAAAAAACGCATGCGCAAACGCAAGTGCGCATTTGCATGCGTTCGCGCATGCGTTTCCCATAGGGCCCCATGTTAAAAAAAACGCATGAAAATGCATGCGTTTTTTAACTGATGCCAAAAACGGACAGGGCAATGTTTGGAGCTCCAGAGAAAAACGGACAGGGTGTTTATTACATCCAATCCGTTTTCTGTCAGTTTTTGGACTTAGAAAAAAAAATGAGAAAACTGAAGCCAAAAACGGACTGAGGGCTCATGTGGAACCCCAGCCTAACTAGGATGGTAGTAGTTGTAGCTGCAACAAAACACCCACTAAGTGTGGTTATGGTCTTATGCATGACTTGCACGTCCAAACTAGTCACTAGTCAAACCCTATCTTATTTTTAAGATGGTGACTGCTCTTTCCCTAGAGAGTTGCTCCTCCCATTGTTGACTAATCCCACACTTAGCTCCTGGTTGCCTGGAAGTCAGTTACTGAGCAAATTTCCTATCTTAACAACAACTTACATATAATGATTTCTATCCCACCTAATAGTTCTATTTTTTAGATCAAGCATTTCTACTTAACAATCCTATGATTATTTATTATGCATTACAAGCCTGCTAGGGGCTGTAAAAGACTGAATAAGGAGACATAGGTTCACCTTTCAGCAGGACAACGACTTTAAACATACTGCCAGAGTTACAATGGAATTATTTAGATCAAAGCCTATTCATGTGTTTGAATGGCTCAATGCTGGTAAAGACATACCCTAAAAAAACTTGAAGCAGTAATTGCAGTGAAACATGGTCCTATAAAGCATTGATTCAGAGGGGCTGAATACAAATGCATGTCACAGTTTCCAGATTTATATTTTAAAAATCTTTAGAAAACCATATTTACAGTTCACAAATGCCTGCTACGTTTTGCTGGTATATCGCATAATATTCTAATAACATACAAGTGTATTGGTGTAATGGGAACATATTTTAGAAAAGTTCACAGGGCATGGCTAGGGTCCTACTTAAGGCTGACGCAAGCACTAAAAGCATTGAAAATCAGCCACAGCGCATAGCGTTAACGCTGATCTGCTGCTGAATTTCAAAGTTTTTAGCACTTGTGTCAGCTTTAAGTGTGACCCTAGCCTATGAATACTTTTTCAAAGCACTGTATATGCACATGTAATTCTTTCACAGACAAGTTCAGCAATACCTTTACATGACCAATCCACTCCTCTATTACAGAGTAACCAGTGTTTGAATTGAAATGCAAGTGAGGCTGAAGATCTGAAGCATCTGCCACTCCAACTCAATTCCCCACCCAGTTTGCCTGCTCCTGTTTGGCTGATAACTTGTTTGCTTGAAGTCACCCAGCACTGAGGCTGTCATTGAAGCAGAAGGAGGCAGCGCTAGGCAGGGAATAGAGCAGGAGTGGCAGAGACAATAGTTCTACAGCCTCATTTATATATCAATTCAAACATTGATTTCTCAGTAGTGACGGAACACATAGGCTGGGGTCAGACTTGCGTCTACCCCAGCTCCTGTCGGCTCCGTTGAAAACTTGGAAGTTTTCAGCAGAAGTGGCCAACGTTAATGGGAAGCCCTGGCTGCTGACACTTCCCCATAGCAACCTACAGTGTACCTTGACAGTGGCTACACATAGAGCTGCAAGAGGTCCGCTTTTCAGCAGCACACAGGAAACGCAGTCTGCAGCGTTTTCCTGTGCGCTGCTGAAAAGCGGACCTCCTGCAGCTCTATGTGCGGCCACTATCAAGGTACACTGTGGGTTGTTATGGGGCAGCATCGGTAGCCAGGGCTTCCCGTTAACGCTGGCCGCTTCTGCTGAAAACTTCTATTTTTCAGCAGTGTAGTCAGGAGCTGGGGTAGATGCAAGTCTGACCCCAGCCATAAACCATATAACAGTATTGTTGGACTTGTCTTTGAAAGAGCTACATGCACATATAAATAATTTTGGGTGGTGAAATCCTGCTGACAGATTCCTTTCATGTCGGTCCTCAGAAAAATTGGACTTTACATTATGATAGGAATTGGTATATTTTATGATGATCCTCTAGGATGAATTATATTTAACTCCACTTAAAGTCCTTCTGCTATGCACTGTTATAACTGTCAAATTGAAACAATAACCATATTTAGATCTTTGGGAAATAGGAATCTGAAAACCAAAGCATTTTCTCGTAAAACCACAGTAATTTTCTTTTAGCAGAAATAAGCAATCCCTGCTGGATTCCATCATGCGCAACATGGTTTCTAAGGGAGCCTTTCAAGATGTCTTTGGTCTACAATAGATATCTGAATGCTGGGCATCCTGGAGAGATGAGCATACACCTGATCTGTCCCTTGAGCAATTCCCTGATGGTGTCTTTCTAAATAAAGCTAAGTGTAGCTTAGACTACATTTAAGTTATTGTTAGCTTGCCATTAGTTGCAGAAGCAGGTAAGATAACTGAAATAATAGCAAGAACAAAGCTCCCATTCTTCATCTGTGCTGCTCGACCTCTTTCAGATGGGTTCTGTTATTAATCTCTGCTGGATGTCAACGTCATTGGTGCAATGATTGCAAGAATAGGTTACCTGGTAGAGCACTCTGATGTTTTGCTGTAATGGTTTGGCAACTAATTAGAAACCTATGATTTTTTTGGCTGACAGTTTTTAAAGCCAGGGATGAACTCTTTGTTCTTTAAACAGATAAAATATGTCCATTGAAAGGAAGCAGAATCTCTTGTGTTAAATTATTATCAATTGAAGATATTACCATATTTTTTGCTTTATAAAATGCATCGGATTATAAAATGCACCCCCAAATTTGGTAAAGGAAAAGAGAAAAAAATAATTTTTAATGTTAGAGGGCGTCCATCTTATAATGCCAGCGTCCATCTTACAAATCATATTTGTGTCCCTCATGCTGTGATATAGCCCTCATATCCTGCATATGGCCCCCTTGTGCTGGCACATTAGCCCCTTGTGCTACCAAATTAGCCACTTTGTATTGGCAAATTATTAGCCCCCTTGTGCAAGCACATTAGCCCCCTTATGCTGCCACATTAGCCCCCTTGTGCTGTCACAATAACCCCCTTATGCAGGATTTGTTCACCCGTCACGCTATATGCCCCCCTGCTGGCACTCCCATATGAAAGTAGTAACAGCCTTTGTTATTTTAAGGTGGGCACGCCAGCAGGGGGCCATATAGCATGATGGGGGGCATATCCAGCACAGGGGTGGTGAGTGCAGGCACATGTAATATGCACCTATCCCCCAGTCCATCTCTTCAGCACCGAGGTGATGGACAGTGGGTGCACTGCATATTACTTGAGGCTAATAAGTGAGAGCACTTGACCTCCCACTGCCTCCTGCAGCCTGCACCAGCCACCGGACACTGCTCCAGAGCCACCACCCTCCCCTACAGCCCATCCTCTAGTGGATTCGGATTATAAAATGCACCCCCCATTTTTCCAAAAAACTTTGGGGAACAAAAGTGCGTTTTATAATCTGAAAAATACGTTAATTGCTCACATTGTAATTTCACATTTAAACTATCTGGATTATCTTTATGATAGAAATTCATTTATGTATTTTTAGTATGCAGACCTTAAATGGTATGCATTCACTTATACATACTTATGTAGTATCTTACAATATCTCAAAGATTAGTATGGGCCCCAAGTCGTACGTTGTTGAACAATGGAAGTGTAACAATGCTTTCTTTTGGATACAAAGTATTCATCTTTGAGATATTGCTGTATACACCAGTGGATCAGTGCTGCGACCATATAAAGCAAACAAGTATATGCCTCACCATGCAATTATTTCCTCCTGCTGTTCACATCTTTAAGACTCAGGTCCTCAATGCCGCGGCTCTCGGCCATCATACAAAAAGAAAACATGGGACGAGGGTATTCCTTAAAGACCTTTTTTTCTTTATTAGATCAAATCATTAAAATATAAATGATAGCGGAGATGCAGTCTTACTATCGATGCAGTTCTGGCAATGATCTTTGACTAAGGGCGCAATGCCAGAAAATCGTTGAGAGTAAGACTGCATCTCCGCTATGCTATCATGGGTGCTTTTATATTTTAATGATTTGATCTAATAAAGTAAAATGGATTTTAAGGAAGACTGCTCCCACTTTTCCTTCTTGCAGTGCTGCAGCCGTTGATGCTTGAGTGGTGGTTGTGACCGGCTTACAACCTGATCAGGTGAGTCTCACCAATCACACTATTGTTTCAGTCTAATGCTAGATAAGACCCTATAATGCGCTTGTTCTTTGTGATAGTTTTTTGTGTAGTATCTTGGAAAATATATCTTGAAGACAAGTAAAAAAATGCCAGAGACATTTACATTTTTTTTATCTAAGTTATGGATGAAATCTAACTTTACAAGTCTATGGGTGGATGAAAATAAAAGACAGGACATATATGCTGGTGTCCGCAGGCAAAGCAGCGTTAAGAGCCGAGGAGCAGCCGCCTGTGAAGTGAGGCTAATAAAGGAGTCAAGATGCCTGTCATACCGGTCTCTACGCAGGAGAGAGAGAGGGGGCCGCAGCTCAGATTTAAGCAGCAGCAGGGACCCGCAAGAGAAAGCGCAGCTGGGAGGCCTCAGTACTTGCCAGGTGTGGAGAACCCCGAGTTGCTCCCAGGTTACATGGACTCACAGCAACATCACCTGTGGTTGAACTGGTATTGCTAGTAAAGGACTTGAGGACTCAACAAACCGTGAGTCTGTCTATTAATGTGCACTCTCCATCCTGCACCCTACACCCTTCAATATCCATTGCCCTGGGAATCCACTCCACCTGTGAGGAGCCAATCCATCCCACCTGCCCGTCCTTCGTCTACCCACAGCCACAAATCACAGGTGGCGTCATGAATAATCTTTATAATTTTTTTCCAATAACTCTTAAACACTAAACTCAGTGTCACAAAGCCAGGTCTCGACCCCTGTGACTCCCCAGAAATATCGCAGTCCGGTTCTGAGTACCCCATGGCCCTGGGGCGCATCAGAAGATTTTTATCCTATCAATCTTACTATTACAAAGGGGCAGGTTTCTATCTATCATTAACGGGGGTCTGTCAGCTAAAAATGACAGTATACACTGTGTGCAGAATTATTAGGCAAGTTGTATTTTAGAGGATTATTTTTATTATTGATCAACAACTATGTTCTCAATCAAAACAAAAGACTCATAAATATCAAAACTTAATATTTTTGGAAGTTGAAGTGTTTTTTTTTTAGATTTGGTTATCTTAGGAGGATATCTGCTTTCCATCCATAGATTGTCAGTTGCTTGATCTGTTTACGATCAACATTGCGTGCAGCAGCCACCACAGCCTCCCACACATTGTTCCGAGAGGTGTACTGTATTCCCTCCCTGTAGATCTCACATTTTAGGAGGGACCACAGGTTCTCTATGGGGCTCAGATCAGGTTAACAAGGGGGCCATGTCATTATTTTTTCTTCTTTTAGACCTTTACTGGCCAACCACGCTGTGGAGTAGTTGGATGCATGTGATGGAGCATTGTCCTGCATGAAAATCATGTTTTTCTTGAACAATACCAACTTCTTCCTGTACCACTGCTTGAAGAAGTTATCTTTCAGAAACTGGCAGTAGGTCCGGGAGTTGAGCTTCACTCCATTCTCAACCCAAAAAGGTCCCACAAGTTCATCTTTGATGATACCAGCCCATACCAGTACCCCACCTCCACCTTACAGGCATCTGAGTTGGAGTGGAGCTCTCTGCCCTTTACTGATCCAGCCTCTGGCCAATCCATCTGGCCCATCAAGAGTCACTCTCATTTCATCAGTCCATAAAACCTTTGAAATATTAGTCTTAAGATATTTCTTGGCCCAGTCTTGACGTTTTATCTTATGTTTCTTGTTCAAAGGTGGTTGATTTTTAGCCTTCGTTACCTTGGCCATGTCGCTGAGTATAGCACACCTTGTGCTTTTTGAATCTCCACTAACGTTGCAGCTCTGAAATATGGCAAAACTGGTGGCAAATGGCATCATGGCAGCTTCACGCTTGATTTTCCTCAATTCATGGTCAGTTATTTTGCGCCTTTTTTGCCCTACATGCTACTTGCGACCCAGTTGGCTATTTTCCATGAAATGCTTGATTGTTCAGTGATCATGCTTCAAGAGTTTGGCAATTTCAAGACTGCTGCATCCCTCTGCAAGACATCTCACAATTTTGGACTTTTCAAATCTCTCTTCTGACCCATTTTGCCTAAGGAAAGGCATTTGCCTAATAATTAAGCACACCTTATATAGGGTGTTGATGTCATTACACCACACCCTCCTGAATACAGAGATGCACATCACCTGATTGCCTTTGCTGCCTTTGCGCTAGCGCAGGGCAGCAAACGCAAGTTAAATGCATAGATGTGAAATAGGCCTATGAGTATTCTGGAGTGCTGTGCCCATGATGCTTATTTTTTCCTTGCAGTTTAGGTGAAGATTGTGGTCAAGGCAAAATAATGAGCATGTCAATTGCTTGGTACATTATGTAGCCCTCCCATCCATTGACTATAGTAAAAACAAAAAGCATGACCACAATCTGCACCAAAACTGCACCGAAAATGTGCTTGTGATGCGTTTTCCTGCCACAGGGTACAGTTTTGCTGCAGAAAATTTCTGCATCAAATACTTAGCATCAGCACATATCCTTACAAGATCTACATCCTCTGCAAGGCTATGTGCTTAGTTTATATTGTCACTTTGGCCTGACAGACACTTTGATACTGTAATGAAACAAATAGGGATAGATTCATTAATATAGCATGCAAGGTACCAAATGACAAGTGCAACTTATCTAAAAAATTCCTTCATAGATACCTAAAAAATCTTTTGAATAGATTGTGCACAGATTGAACAGATTGACCTGGTCAGAGGTCCTCTAAGTACCCTACAGACTACCATACAGGTCATGCCAATGCCCAGGAGGACAACACCACCTGGGATCAATATGGGATCGCAGGGAAGGGTAAGAAAGCATGTGTGTATTTCTGTCTGTGTCCCCGAAAATGTAGCAAAAAAGCAGCACAAATGGATGATTCATCTTTTTATGCTTTTTTGCAAAAAGAGGATCTGTTTTTGATACATGAACTGCACAAAAATGGATCACTGGTAAATGGAATACAAACGCTGTGTCTGAATTTATCCTTAGGCTAGGGTCACAGTTGCATTTTTCACAAGCGTTTTTGGAGACCTGCGTTTTCAAAAACGCATGTAAAAACGCACCCATAGGCCCCCATGTTAAAAAACGCATGCCCTAATAGCAAAAACGCATGTCTGAATGTACCATGCGTTTTTGGTGCATTTCCAAAAACGCATGCGTTTTATAATATGGGGCCTTATGGGAAACGCATGCAAAAACGCATGTACAATTAGTACCATTCAAAAACGCATGCGTTTTCCATAGGAGCCCATGTTAAAAAAACGCATGCGTTTTTTTAACATGGGCTCCTATGGAAAACGCATGCGTTTTTGAATGGTACTAAATGGTACTAATTGTACATGCGTTTTTGCATGCGTTTTCCATAGGGGCCCATGTTATAAAAACGCATGCGTTTTCTACAAAAACGCATGCGTTTTTCAAAACGCACCAAAAAATAGTACATGCACTATTTTTTGGTGCGGATTTAAAAACGCAGCCAAAAACGCAGGGTGCCATCACACACCTTAAAAACGCATGCGGAAATGGAAAAATGCATGCAAAAACGCATGAGTCACTAAAAAAACTCATGCCAACTGTGACCCCAGCCTTAGATGCCATTTTAATGTTTGAAAAATGTTGCAAGGTTGTTCACACTGGGCGGTTTTGAATCTTAATCGGTGCATTTTGCACCAATAGTGCATCAAATCTGTATACTTTATGAAATGTTCAAAATCATTTCCAAGTAACAGAAATCAATCTCTCTCTGCCTCTCAATCCGCACATTTTCCGAATGCAAATACGCACCAAAGAGCATTTACGCATGCAAAAATGCATTGTGAATTGCTGTGTTTTTTTTTTTTTTTTTTTTTAACATGATGCGGATTTGGAGCAGAAAATGTTGTAGCCAAATACTCAGTATGAGCACGGAGACTTTTCTGGCTCCAATTTGACTCACTTCAATTGTGCTTATATGTATCTTTTCAATTAGTGTAAGGGCCGCCAAAAGGACATGACTGAAGTGACTGGTGTCAGGGACTCGGGGGTGATTGACAGGACAGGGGGCCCAGAGGAGAGGTGAGGAGGTGGGCCCTGACTCCTCTGGGCCCTGCCCCCCAACCTTTAGAACAGGTCCCCTTTCCTGTCTATCACTGCCGTGGCCCACGGTCGTCGAGGCAGAGAGAGGGCCGGCCTGGTCGAGACTGACATCCTCAGTGACGTCAGTCTCGGCCAGGTTTGTATTGCGCATGCATCCGAAAGGCTGACATGCCTGTTCAAACCAGAAATCATGCTGGCGTTGGCAGGATAGAAAGGAGCCTGGGAGCCGGCAGGATAGAGAGGAGTCAAGACGGAGCTGCCGCTGCTGGTGAGTATGCTTTCTGTTTGGCTGTGTCTCTCTGTGTGTGTCTTTGCATGTTTCTCTGCATGTCTCTCAGCGTGTCTCTCTTCATGTCTCTATGCATGTCTGTCTGTGTCTCTGTCTGTGTCTCTCTCTGAGTGTCTCTCAGTGTTTATCTCTGCATGTCCCTCTGCATGTCTGTCTGTATCTGTCTGTGTCTCTCTGAGTGTCTATTTGCATGTCTCTTTGCATGTCTTGCGGTCTCTGAGCATTCGCCTTGCAGTCTCTGTGCATTCGGCCTGCAGTCTCTGTGCATATGGCCTGCAGTCTCTGTACATATGGTCTGCAGTCTCTGTGCTTATGTCGCACAGCTTTTTGCCTTGCTCCTGCGCCCCACAGCCATCTGCATTTTGCATGTTTCCCACAGGCGTCTGCATTGTGTATACATACAACAGCCATCTGCATTAATGAATATGTCCCACAGCAGTCTTCATTTTGTATACGGCCAACAGCAGTCTCTATTGTGTATATGGCCCACAGCAGTCCCCGCTTCACCCTTTTTCACGCAATCACTTTCTCTGCCTGACTGCCTGTATGCTGTGTGCATTCCACACTGTGGAATGTATAGAGGAGGGTCCCTGCTCCACCCCCTCACTTCCTCTTCCTGAGGTCCACAGTGTGGAACGGACTGAAGAGAGTCCTCATCAATTACCCTATACACAGGACAGAAACTGATAACTGTGTCAGGGAGAACATGAGGATGGATGGTAAGCTGTGTGAATGATGTGGAGGCTATACATGCAGGCAGAGTGCTGGGGTGGCCCCTGGCTCAGTATCACTGATTACTGTGCTACAGGCTACATGCTGTGCACATGTGTTGCTGAATCAGGGTCTGTGCACATGTGTTGCTGAATAAGGGGCTGTGCACTTGTGTTGTGGAATCATCAGGGTCTGTGCACTTGTGGAATCATCAGGGTCTGTGCATTTGTGGAATCATCAGGGTCTATGCAGTTGTGGAATCATCAGGGTCTGTGCACTTTTGGAATCATCAGGGTCTGTGCCCTTGTGGAATCATCAGGGTCTGTGCACTTGTGGAATCATCAGGGTCTGTGCACAGGTGTTGTGGAATCATCAGGGTCTGTGCGACCGCCCAGGCCGGGGTACTCAGAGCTCGGTCACGGTTTCAGGGGGACGCTATCACAGCTGGCTGCACCCGAGTCCATGGTCCTGGGGTCGGTGACTTCTTAAAATACAGTTTCTATTAGGATAGTTTGTGACGCCACCTGTAGTACCTGGTGAGGGATCATCAGCGCCGCTACAGTCCTCTAGAGGGCATTGGAATTGCGGCAAGGGTGGTATAGCTTCCTACAGGTGAAGCTAGGTCTCCAGGCAGCGATAGCTGAAATAAGTCACTGATCGCGGCACACAGACACGACAGCAGGTTCACTCTTTCTGGGTACTTTACTGAAAATGAGCATTCATTGAATACACAGTTCACAGTGCAGTAAAGATGGAATTCACAGGTGACCCTTCTGGTGACTGTAAGCGGATGCAAGGCCGAGTGGAGGTACCCGCAGTATGCCTTAGTTAACAAACCCGTGTCCTTTTAGCCCTGTCCGGGAAAGTCTCTTCCCAGTCCCGTAGAGGTAGTAATGGAGTTCCTCTCTCTCTCCCTCTCCGCTGCTTGGACCCCAACCTCTTGAAGAACGGGTGGACTGCTCCTGTGAGTGGCAGGGTGCTCTGGTTGATAAACAGGCCACAGCAACTGGTTGACAGCTACGGAGGTGGACTCTGGCTGTTTCCTCGGATCCGGCTTTCCGTGGTAGACTGGGGAAGCTCCCCGGATTATGGTCGCTCCGTACTGGGGTTCCCCCTTTCTCTCTCGGGCCCAGACTCATGAGTCAGGCACCCTCTCTCAAGGTCCCCTCCGGACCACCTTTCATCTTCCCTCAGGTCTAGTCTGCAAATCGCCTGTTCAGACCTTCTGACTCTCCTAACCCTCCCCCTGGGGGAACCCATCCCCGGATTGAGTGTGGCAGTGCTGGAATTGGGTCCCTCCTACCAACCCTGTATCCACTTACAGTTGGAATAATTACAGTGCTTTTATGGGTGTAATACCCCAGTGTGACGCCTGACCAACAGGGCGCCACATGTGCACTAGTGAAATCATCAGGGTCTGTGCAGTTGTGGAATCATCAGGTTTTGTGTACTTGTGGAATCATCAGGGTATGTGCACTTGTGGAATCATCAGGGTTTGTGCACTTGTGGAATCAGGGTCTGTGCACTTGTGTTGTGGAATCACAGTCTGTACACTTGTGGAATCAGGTTCTGTGCACTTTTCTAGTTTCTATGGTTCCTTATGGCAGTAGTGGGCATCAGATCATTTGGAGTCCAGTGTGCCCTGTAACAGCCTGACCACTGCCTGCACTTGGCCATGTGCTCTGGTTGGCCCTATGGATCTATTTATACTTGTGCTTTCATCACCTGATATTCCCAGCAGGTGCCACCTCACTACATGCTCAGCCTTGAGACACAGTGACCTTTGGCACACTAAATGCCTGCTGGTCACAGAGAGGCCTGTATTTTGGGAAAGTTGGCACTGAACAGTGACCCTGCGGGTAAACCATTCCTGGCTGGATCCTGCTCATCTGCCTGGTTTTCCTCACCTAATCTGAGCCTCGCCCCATCATAGTTCTAAAGGCCCCGTTACACGCTTCAATGTCCCAAACGATCCGACCAACGATCCAACTTGACCTACATCGCTTGAACGACTTTCAATTATCGGTGGTGAGATGTCACATGCACAGATATCTTTAACGACGTCCCAACGATACGACAATCCAGTGATCGATAGTGTGATACAGTGAACGATATTTTGTAAGGTTCTTGAATGGCAAAGTCGCAAACAACATCGTTATCAAGGTGTCACAAATGCAGGTTCTGCAGATCAAACATGCGATCATCGTCTGATTTTTGGTCCGGTTCAAAAATCTGTGATCACCGATCAACCGACTTATCGTTGGTCGTATCGACTTGTCAAACGCAACGACGTTGTTTGAATGACTGAAAACCCGTGATTTTTCAACAATATCGTTAACAATATCATAGTGTGTAACAGGGCATTTAGACTTTTATTCTAGGGCAGCAGAAGATTTTGGAAGTTTTCAAATCCATGTGCTGCAGCCACCATCCATATGACATAAGGTGTCCTGTACATAGCAGTATGGCTGAAATCAGACCGGGCACAGACGTCACACCCAGCACATACGTTCAGAGAACACCCCTGAAGAATATGTGCCCCTAAGGAGCCCTGCTTGACTTACAAATTTTAGTCATTTTCTATCCTTTTAATAGGTTATTTAAATCAGGTCGTGGGTGTCTGACTCCTGGTAGCCCACCAATTAGATGTTTAACCCCATACAATTTGCAATTTTTTTTGCTCTCCTCGCCTTCTTCCATCAGCAATAATGTTCACGTGGCTGTATGAAGGCTCTTTTTTTGTTCTTTTTGTGAGAGTGATTTCCGTCCTCATTGACACAGTTTAATGTGCTCAAAAGGTGGGAAAAAAATACAGTGAAATGATAAAAATGAAAATTTCAATTCCAGTATTGTTATTGATTTTACAACATTTATTGTTTGACTAAATGGAGGCTGCTGTGGGCTATGGAGGCTGTGCTGAGCTACATGGAAGCTGCTGCAGGCTATGGAGACTGTTCTGGGGTATAGAGGCTGTTTCTGGGCTGTGGAGGCTGTTGATGGACTATATGGAGGCTGCTGTGGGCTATGGAGGCTGTGCTGAGCTGTATAGAGGCTGCTGCTGGGCTATAGATGCTGCTGCTGGGCTATATGGAGGCTGTGCTGGGCGATATGGAGGTTGCTGCTGGGCTATGAAGGCTGTGCTGTATATATTATTTGGAGGCTGTGATGTATATATAAAATGGAGGCTGTGCTGTATATATTATATGGAGGCTGTGCTGGGCTATATATATATTATCTGGAGACTTGCTGTGCTGTATATAGTATTTGGATGCTGTGCTTTATATATAATATGGAGGCTGTGCTTTGCTGTATATATAAAAATCAGGCTGTGCTGTGTAGATAATAAAGAGTCTGTGCTTGGCTATATTTATTATTTGGAGGCTGTGCTGGACTGTATACATTATTTGGAGGCTGTTGCTGGGCTTCCACTGCCTCCAAATAATATATACAGCCCATCACAGCCTCTAAATATATACAGCCTGCAGCTGTATTATATATACAACCCAGCAGCAGCCTCTAAATTTTATATACAGTCTAGCAGTTTCCATATTATATATACAGCCTAGCAACCTCTACATTTTATATATGCAGCCCTGCACAACCTCAATATTATATATACAGCCCACCCATGAGCCTCTATATTATATATACACAGCCTGTAGCTTCTATGTTATATTCATGAATCGTTGTATGTGTTAAAGGGGCCCATGGAGACTGTTTCGCCCGGGGCCCGCAAAAACCTGGAACCGGCCCTGATTTATATATTTCATGAAAAGAAGTGTAAAGGTAATATTAATAACAATATTAATAACAAGTTGCTGCTCCTGACCAAATCAATATAGACCAAGCGCCGGCATTGAAAAGTATGACACCAGACACAGTGAGTCAGATGTACACCCTTCCTTTGTCAGACCCAAGCTCCAAGTGCCTGTTTATTATAAGACATTAGGTGTTTATTCAAAAAGGGGCTCGGTCAGCCCTACTCAGATGTATTCATTGGTCCATGGGCAATAAGGGGCTCGGTCAGCCCTACTCAGATGTATTCATTGGTCATCGGTTTAGTCCATGGGCGGATCTATGAGGTCATCAAGGGGTGTGGTCTTGATAGAGTATGTTATTCTGTGATTGGTCAGTCTTGCCTGACCTCCAGCTTCGGTGATTGGTCGGTCTTCTTTGGACTCCATCTTGCTCTCAGCACATGGTGTGATGTGGCAGGAAATGGCAGCCATGTTTAAATCACAACTTATACAATGTAAAATAATACACTCTATATATAATTTCTCCCATGACCTTCTGTCTTAAGCTTAATGAAGTATTTTGATCTTAAGGCTCTCCTTAACAGAAGCAAATAAATTTTAGATTACACCTAACTGAATTTTCCAATTTTGAGAAAGGTTAGTGCACACATTACAATTATAACTTTAAAAAGTCAATGGCGACAATGTCACATGTGACCCAAACAACAACGTTCTGTCCCTGAACTGTAAACACTCTTTTATATGACCGTTCGCAGAGAGAACAAAATTTCATATTTGTCATTACAATTTTATTGAGACTAATAAAAGAAAATATGCCCAATAAACTCAGATTTATGGAAAACTAATATTGTTTCTTAATTGATTTCCAGAATTGAATAGCTATTTTAGCAAGAATTTATCTCCAGTAACATTGTTAGTGTCTTGGCTGTTATCATTATTATTTGATATGCATCCAGAATGGCTGTTTTAGTCCATCTCTTCATAGCAATCTAAATGTGTAATTAAATCACATTTGAAAAATTCACAGTATGATATTGAAGTCATAGTTACAGAGCCACATTTAAAGGGAATCTATCTCTTGTTTTTTGCAGCAAGATGTAGGGGTAGAGACCCTGCTTCCAGTAATGTATCACTTACTATGTAGTTTTGATTAAACAACCTGCTTCAGATTTGCAGGTTCTCTGAATGCTAAGCTTTGTGTAACCCCACTCATAACACTGATTGACAGTTTTCTGCGTATACTGTGCACAATAAGGCTGGTTTCACACTGCGGTCAGATCAGGTCAGGTTCGATCAGGTTTTGTGTTTCAAAACCAGGAGTGACTCCAAAACCTAGAACAGGGGTCAATCTTTCAATTATAGTTTTTCTCTGCAAGTTCCTCTCCTGGTTTTGGCACACAAACCTGATCGAACCTGATCAGTGAAAAAAACGCAGTGTGAAACCAGCCTAAGAAAACTATTAATCTGTGGTGGAATTAGAGTTATACAGAACTCATGAATATAGAGGAGTTCCTGACAGCAGGATTTCTAGTGCTCTACTGATAATCTTCTGCCTAGAAAACAGTAATGTTATCAAAACTACAGCAAGCAACCCAGTAAGTGATACATCACTGGAATTTGAGTCTCCGCATTATGTTGCTCTCAGGTTAAATGGCAAAATCTTGGTGGCAAATTCCCTTTAATGGACAATTTTTACATTATTATTTTGACTTAAAAATATGGAGTTTGTTAGTAGGAGTGTCAAAAAGCATGTAATTAAATTTCACCGGACAATCAGTGTATAACATGGAGTATGTCTAACATACAGTGTGTATGTGTATAGCATGAAATGTGTGTGCTATATACAGATTATGTGTGTGGGGAAAATATAGTGTGGTGCCTCTGCGGACCAGTCATCACTAGATGGCTGATGGCCTAGCAGCCAGGATTGGTAAGTCAGTCACCCCAAAACACACACCCAACCCACTTCGATCCCAAGACTAGGGACTCTATACCAAACAACGGGATGTCGGGAGGAAACAAGTTGAGGGTGGGAAGTTAGGACAGGACCCGGTTAGGGGAGGCAACAAAAGGAAACAGCACCAAGTTCAGAGAGAGCAGTCAACCAAGGGAAGTGGAGGGGTCAAGTTCAGTCAGGAGGAGAGGTCAGAACACCATCATACAGGACTGAGAGGATACGGACCCGGCAGCCTGTGCCACCATGAGGCTTGTCCGGGTCCCGGGCTGCAGACCGTGGTGAGAGACAGGAGGAGTCTAGGTGTGCTAGAATTAGCGGGGACACTCAGGGACTGGGCCAAAACCAGAAAGCCGACTCTGCTGAAGTGGCCAGGATGCTCTATGCTCCAATCACAGACACCGGCAGGGTGCGAAATCTTTATGTCCTGCCACCCAACCTCCAGTGCAGTAAAAGGATGGCCGCCGTATTAGGGCTAGGGGACCCAGCAGGTCGCCCACTAAAAGCCCATGGCCCCTGGACCATGGCTAGCGTGCGGGCAGACTGAGACGCCCATGAAAGGAACACAAAAGGGGTGATTATGATGAGCAATATTGGCTGCTTAGACCACACCGGAGCCCACACTGTACTGTCTGTAAACTAACCATCTGCCGAGAAAGCGAATAAACCGGGTTTAAGCTCAATGCTGTGTGAAACTGTGATTACTGCACCTGAAGAGAGAGAGACTGATTTTCCTGAACTGACAGCAGGAGACTGTGTGACTGTACATTGAACCCTGCACCCCCAATGAGCCCTGCACGTCCATAAACTCTATGGTTGCCCTGGGGACCTGCTCTTCCCGTGGAGAGATGAACCATCCTCTCTGCTACTCCCATCATGCCCAGAGGTCCCGACTGTGGCAGTCGCTATACCAGTCGTGTTCCACAAGTGGTGTCACGACACTCTTTTATTTTTAAAACTTTTATTTTATTATTCTCCATTTTTCCAATTCCTCCTTTTAACTGCTCGCCCAACGAGGAATCACAGACCGGGTCATGCCATCGTGACATCCCGCAGCCCCAGACAATGAGAGGGCTTTGTTTTGAGTTCCCCATGGTCCCTCCAAGGGGCGAGACAGCTTTCTGGCATCACAAACAGGATCTACCAACCCGATAAAATCGGGTCTAGTGCGCCTTACAGACTGTGTTTTATGGACCTCAGCAATGGCGGCCCTGAAGGACTGAAACCATGTGCTGGCTGAGGGGCATACCACAGCCCCTTATCGTGGGCCAGGCCAGAACCAGGTGCAAAAAACTGCCCACACCCCTTCCACTCTCCAAGAATTGGAAGGGCGGTACTAAAGACTTTATAATCCCGCCCAAGGGTGTGACTGCTGACGTTGATGAGAAGTGGGGACACCGACAAAGGGAGGGAGAAAAAAGAACACGAGGAGCAAAGAAAAATGTGGCAGGAGGTGAAAAGATGGCAAGACATCAGAGATGGCGGCAGCTGGACCGTAGCTAGCGTGCGAACAGAGCGAGAGGCTCATGAAAGGAACATGTAAGGGGGTGATTATGAGGAGCCATCCCAACTGCTTAGGCCACATTGGAGCCACCACTGTACTGTCTGTAAACTAACCATATGACAAGAAAGTGAGTAACCCGGATTAAAGCTAAATGCTGTGTGAGACTGTGATTACTGCGCCTGAAGAGAGAGAGGCTGATTTTAATGAACCAGCAGCAGGAGACTGTCTGACTGTACATTGAACCTTGCACCCCCAATGAGCCCCCCGCACATCCATAAACTCTTCGCTTGCCCTGGGGACCTGCTCTTCCCGTGGAGAGCTGAACCATCCTCGCTGCTACTCCCATCATCCCCAAAGGTCCTGACTGCAGCAGAGGCTATATTGGCCGTGTTCCATGGGTGGCGTCACAACACTCTTTTATTTTTAAAACTTTTATTTTATTTTTCTCCATTTTTTCAATTCACCCTTTTAACTACTCGCCCGACGAGGGAATCATTGACCAGGTCAAGCCACCATGATGTCGCTTATCCATGTTATGTAAATGAAAGCTTATAACCCTACGTTAAATTCATCCATTGGCTGTATAAATTACTCTTTTGAGAGCTGAAACCCTCCAAAATTTGGTTTAGGTTAAGAAAATAAATTGGCATCAATGCTAAAATATTGATCATTTAATGAACACAGAATGGTCAGATTTTAGCAAGACAAGGTGTGTTTAAAAAGAAACCCAGAACCCCAGACTTTCAATTGAGCTGCAACGTGAGCTCTGACAACATGCCAAAAATCCACCCTTCGACCAAAGCCTTGATTATCAAGAGGCTGAAGACCAGATCCACTGCAGAGGTGGCTGGCACCTTTAATGTGTCTCAGCATCAAGTACAAATTAAAAAAAGATTTGAAGAGCCTGGAGATGTGTTTGACTGCACAATAGGCCAGTACCGCCAGCGAGCACCATATTTGCACACCCATCACTTAGGTGTGCAAATATTTCTGCTGCTGCACATGATGGTGGGTTATCCTGACACTGTAAGTGGATGACACAGGCCACAAGGTAATTATATAGATAGAGTCTAATTATTGCATTTTATTATTACTTATTTATATACATTTTTTTACTAATTATATTGACTCTTTCCCATTTACTGATTCATTGGTAATGCTTAAACATGTCTATAAAAGTAGCTAGGAACTTTTTAGAAATGCAGTAAATGAATGTAGGTACACACCAGGAATACTTTACGGTATTCACCATAATAACTGATTTTTAATCTCAAGACATAGTATGCACAATAGTCATTTGACCTCTTAGGCTAGGGTCACACATGCATATTTCACATGCGTTTTTGGAGACCTGCGTTTTCTAAAAACGCATGCAAAAACGCACCCATAGGCCCCCATGTAAAAAAAACATGCCCCAATAGCAAAAATGCATGCCCCAATAGCAAAAACGCAAGTCTAAAGTGCCATGAGGAGCTGCCTTCAAAAACGCATGCACAAACGCATGGCACCATTTAGTACCATGCAAAAACGCATGGCACCATTTAGTACCATGCAAAAACGCATGCGTTTCCCATAGGGGCCCATGTTTAAAAAACGCATGCATTTTTAAAAACGCACCGAAAAATGCAGCTTGCAGTATTTTTTGGTGCTGATTCAAAAACACATGGAAAAACGCAGGGTGTCAAAAAACACCTTAAAAAACGCATGCAGAAATGGAAAAACGCATGGGTGCCAAAAAGCACCTAAAAAAACGCATTGCATGTGTGACCCTAGCCTTATATGGTTAGATGTGTAGTAAAAAAAGAATACAAGTCATATTGGTTTGGCTTGCTAAGTGCAATATCAATATAGTAAAGAATCCATGACATTTCACCTGTTTTAAAAATGGACCCAAGCAGCAAAAATGAAATACCGTAAATGTGAGTGTCTGTAATGTTCGCACAAACCTGATGCTTAAAGAAAATCACTATGTAGGTAGATTATTGTTTCTTTTTTATCATTTACTTCATATTATGCTTTCTACATCCAGGTCATCAAATATAAACAGAGAGAACTAGTGAAATTGGTACTTTGTCGGGACTATAAAAGGCACATGATCAAAGGGCAGCATTAAAAGCTGCTGGAGATTTCCTTTTCAAATGTCTCTCTCCTTGCCAAACCAAGGACACCACACATTAAGACAGCATGTTCATATTTAGACGTAGAAATTGTATTTTTAGATCAAAATGGTTTTTAATATGTATATAAAAAGGTGATCTCAACCTTCTAAATGAAAAATTGATTTAGTTAAAGCTCAGATGCTGTTTAATTTCATGACATTGTCCGCATTGTTTCATTTTGCTTGACTGGCTGTGATCTTCTGCATTTGTACATCACCCATCTGTGAAATGATACATCTTAAATTGTTTTTATGTTGACAGACGCACATTTTCTCTTGAAGACAAGGCCGGTAATTGTTTTTTAATATTTATTCTGCAGATCCTAGTGTGGGCCACAATGGATCTATACAGACAAGTGGCACTAGCATTTCTTCCCATGCCTTCAAAATCTCACTATGTATTCAGTTTAAGGGACTTCTCACGTGTAATACAGGTAATATAAATTCAGACAAATTAAATATGTTGTATGCTTCAGTTTATCAATTCAGTCTTATCTGGTAAATATATATTAAGAAATAAATATCTTATGTTATTAGCTAAAATAGAAAAAAATGTAAGCAACTTTACAACTTTAGCTTTGAATCAATCTGCCCCTATTTTTTGTTACAGATAGAAATAAGCGAACCTTTTAAGGTTTGGCTTGGGTCATCGAACTTCCTATTTTTTAAGTAAACCTGTTTAGGTTTAGAGTTTGGGTGCAAAGCACTGGTGCATCACTGTGCTCAGGTACCGTTGGTGCTTTGCCCAGTATGGCCAGGTTCACACACCAGCATTGGTACTTTGGAGCGCAGCTCCACTAAATACTTCATTTTTCTCTGTTCAGCGGAGATCCATCATCCCCGCCGCTTCCGGGAGACGCGGCCCCTGGTTACCCGATGTTGATCGTGGAAACCAGTTCACACACAAGGCTGCCTAGTGTGTGCTTTCTCAGAGCGAACAGTGAAACACTGCAAGCAGCGTTTACCTGCCTGCTCGGCTTAAACGGACACTAGACAGCCATATGTGTGAACTGGTTACCACAACATCGGGTAACCAGGGGCTGCATCTCCCGGAAGCGGCGGGGATGACGGATCTCTGCTGCATAGAAAAAAACTAAGTATTTAGCGGAGCTGTGCTACAAAGTGCAAATCCTGGTGTGTGAACCTGGCCTATGAGCTGCGTCCAGTGTTTGATAAGCTTGCACTCGTCTTACAAGCTCTGCTTTTGGGTGTAGTCTGTGTCCAAATATATTTTTAAAAAAATGCTCTCCCACCCCCGGAAGTGTTTTACTTATAGATGGCGGTATGTGAGCAGGAAACTGAACTGCAAATCAGTGACTTCCATTAAGGTCTGGGTCAAATTTGGGCTGACGAACATGTGTCAAAAAATGTGGCTGCACAGCCCAAACCTGAACTTCAAAAGGTTCGCTCATCTCTAGTTCCAGGTAATGGGCACATATTAAGGTATTAATATTAACAGTATGACTGTAGGATCAAACTAAACAGAATTTGCTTGTAGTCTGTTACCATGGAGAAGCATAGGATCCAAAATCAATAGGAACATTTTTAATCAGGACTTAAGGGTGCTATCCAAGATTTTTGTATTTTTTCTTTTGGGGCTACGAACTTATAGGCAGGTTGTGCCTGGCATAGATCAGCAGTCACGGACTATTCCTGCCAGTGATTATGCAGCTTCCATTGATGAGCAGGCTGAGATAACCCGCTTAATTATAATTAGCTTTGTTTTTCACTTTAATGGCATTGCAAGAATAAAAAAAAAATGGACATGAAGGTGTAAATAGCAATTTCAGGGGCAGACATATAATTGATGCAACATATGAAGATGCACAGGGACCCAAGAGATGACTGGATCCATTTCCACCTCCAAATCGGTTTGAACATTGCAATATGATGGACTGCAAAGGGCCCATTTATTGTTCTTGCTCAGGGGCCCTTTTCTCTTTGTCCAATCCACCACTTATAAGGTATATAGCATAAGTGAAGGCACTGATGGATTTACCTATGTACAGAAAATCAAGTTAGGTACAATATGTTAACTAGATGACAAGTGACCCAAAGGGTAAGTGCACACTTACCGGCGGGTTTGTCGGCGGCGGCTGGGCGGAACCCGCCAGGATGCTCCGGCGCCGTCCACCGGCTTCCTGGCGGGTATGTGCGGCGGGAGCCGGGCGGGTGACGGGCGGTAGCCGGCGGTTGCACAGCAGGTTCTCGGCGGCGGGTCTGCTGCGGCTGGAAGCAGCACATGATTCTGCTTGCAGCCGCTGCAGAACCGCCGTTTTATAGAACAAGCTCATTCTTTGCTAACCCGCTGGGAAACCTGCGGGTTAGCAACGGATGAGGCTGTGTAAACCGCCGGAGTGTGCACAGCCTTGGTCAGTTTACATTGGTTTTAATGTTAATCCAAACGCCGGTTTGGATTAACATAAATTTACATAAAACTAATGTAAACAAACCGGCGGTTTACCCAGGTAAACCGCCCAAAACCCGGCAAGTGCGCACATAGCCAAAGTATTGTAGCTTTCCACACTAAACCTTCATGGATGACTGCTTTCTTGTCACAATCAGTGCGCAATGGGGGAAGGGTCGGAGAACATGATTGTTTGGATAGTAGAACAGGTGGGTGGGGAGGTTAATATTGTTTTTTTTCACATCCTACATTTTTTTTTAAAGTCTAGGGCCAAGAAAGACTCCAGAACATAATAAGGAACATTCAATTCAAAGTGATTATCTCTTCATTAGTAATTGAATTTAATTGTATTATGTGCACCATTTGGTGAATTCAAATATTGGCAGATTCAGCCATCTCTAACTAGTAGAGAAGTTTTTTCTCAAAATGTTTATGTTCCTAGAAAAAATAATTACGTTCCATGACTTTTATGTCAAGTTATATTGTGTTGTTACTCTAACAAACCTCAATAATTTGTTAATTAAGTAAAATCAGTAAATGTCACTTTTCTGCTTAGGGAATCATACTTTTAAAACCCAGTCAAGTACACCAGACTGCCGAAGGAGCACAGAAATTAATGAGACTTTGGATACATGAGGTCTACAGAGTCTTCTGTGACAGACTTGTCAGCAGTCCGGAACGTCAGAAGTTTTTTAACATAGTGAAGGTAAGAAATGGAAATGTGTTTTGTGCTTCAAATCACATTAATCTACAAAAGCAACTTATAAAATAAATCACATATGTTTATGAAAATTGATTATTTTCCTAGATGTCTAAGTGGTATCCAATAAAATGACGATTACCATTACTTTGATCATGATTATTATTTATAAAACATTGTCATATTTTGTTGTACACTTTATAATTTTCCAAAAATGCTCAAAGTCTTCTATTATTTCTATTTTTCTGATGCACCAAAGAAGTTCTCATTACATGCAAATTCTTTAATATTTTAATTTCTGGCTTTTGTTATTTGTCAAGTAAGTTGATAGAGGTAAGTATAGTGGGGACGTCCACTATGTCATCTTGATAGAGCAGGGCCTTTGGCTGTGGACGGCCCTCGATGTCCCTTTCTGTAGACCTGGGTAGATTCCTGGGGACCACAGTGCTTGGGCTGGCTGACGTGTTTCTCCAACTGCCTGCCCTTTAAATTCAACTCCTCAGCGATCTCTATGCCCTAGCCTCAGCCTCCCCAGTGACGTATATGCTCCCAGCCTCTCTTGTGATATATATGGTCCTAGCAACCCTGGAAAAGCAGTTGAGAAGCAACATGATCAGTATCGCCTAACATCACAGCAACACAAAAGAGAAGCAGCTCTAGCCACCACAGTATGGGGAGTTGATTGTTTAACCAAATATAGCAGGGTCATTTTCAAGGTGATAATTTTGTGCGCCTACCAAATGATGGTAGAAATTTCCAAATGGCCCATTGTAGAAAAAAGTTCCTCACTCCTTTGATAGAGCATATACTTTTAAATAATGAAATTCCAACATCAAAAATTAAGAGTAATGGAACTACAGGAATCGCAGGATCGACAGACATGTTAATGACATACAGATGATGCAAATATTTAAACGAAATGTTCAAAACCTCTCAATACATTCAGTATGGAGCATGAGCGCCATGTGCAGACAATCGATACAATACCAAATTGTGTAAGTGTGACTAAGTTATTTATGGTTGTCTGAATAATCTACTGCCACGCTGATCACACTTGGGCACACAAATCCTCAATATCCACTGATGCAGCTCCTCTTGCAATTGCCGATAGAAGTGCTCAATATTAGACAAGGGACAAGTTCGGATACACTGAAGGCCTTGGTAGCACATTTAACTCACACAGGCTGCTCACAGTAGCATGACTAACATGCTGCCTGATGATTTTGAGTTGAAAAAGGGCTCCTGGGAATTTTTTAAGAAATTGCTGTACTACTGGTTACATGATTGATCATCTGTACTGGAGGTGAAATTGGATGTCTTATACTAAGCGCTAAACTCTAGGCAACATACCGGCTTTACAGTTTATGTGAAGTGTAAGCAATACTATAATTTTCATATGCTACCATCCGGAGAATACAAATTTAAATTGTAAAAACATAGCAACATTTATATAACTACATAGACCTTCTAACCAACTACAGAGCCAAACATTTTTATAACTGATACTTGAAAAGGGTGCAATAAAGGGTGAAATGTCAAACAGTATATAGACAAACCATTCATCAGAAGGCATTTGTAGGACATAGGTATAAAAGCCAAACATCTAGGTACATGTGTCCTATTGAACTTACAACACTGCTCGAAATGGCTATCATGATGCAGAGCTAGATGGCAATAGGGACTGAAAGGGAGGTATTTCATGTTCAGTGATGAGACCACATGAACAATGCTGGTAAGAGGTCCACTCAAGGGTTCATGGTGTGGGGTGGCACAACATATGGTACATTAACCCCTCTAGTCTTCAACAAGTTACATTACCAAGTCAGCATCACATTGCTGCGATCATAGAGCTAATGGTATGGACATTTGTTTACAGTATCTCAGGAGTCATTTTTCTACACGGCATCTCCAAGCTGAATGTTACTTGTATATGTGGGCAGGAAAAAATTGCAATTGACAAGGAACTGCTAGCAGTGGCTCCTTTTGATTTTTGTGCTCAAGTGCATTCAGCGTGGCAGAAAATTCCTCAGACAACCATTAATAACTTTAATGATATCATGCCAAAGCATATAGGTATATGAATAATCTAGATGTGTTGAACATTTTCTTTCCATTTTGTTATTATTTGCATAACACTAACATGTTTACTGATCATGTGACTTCAATAATTCCATTACCTTTCCTACTTTGTGTTGGGACCTATATATGCAATATTTATTACAGGACCTTTTACAACCAAAGAAACACAGACACGGGAATGTCTGGTACAGCTACAGCCTTTATTTTCCGACGCGTTTCGGAGCCTACTCCCGAGCTCCTTCCTCAGGGAAGATGTTCCCTGAGGAAAGAGCTCGGGAGTAGGCTCCGAAACGCGTCAGAAAATAAAGGCTGTAGCTGTACCAGACATTCCCGTGTCTGTGTTTCTTTGGTCTCGGAGCAGCAGCGCGGACACCGAAGCACTTTGTCCAAGAATCTACATCACGACCACTATCACCGTTGAGAGTGCGGTCTCTGCAGCAGCTGCTTGTACGCTATTCTACCAGTTGTGGGTTTCACAACTGCTAAAGGTGAGCAATTCCACATCGACAAGTGAAAGTGTGTTATTGAGATAAGACCCTATATGCGTATTCTTTCTTTCACAGACTTTTACAACCAAGGAAGAGAAGAAAGTATATTCTTATTTGTAAACAGATTTGCTAACAGTGACCCTGTGACCCTGCGCCCCCATATTGTATGTCAATATAAATTTTAATATATAGATACTAGGGATGGGCGAATCTACTCGCTAGGACTCGTTACTCGGCGAGTAGTAAGGGACTCGCAGGACTCGGTACTCTGCGAGTTTCCCAGTGATTACTCGCACGAGTCCAATGCAAATCAATATCAATCCTAGTATTGTCAGAAACGCTGACAAAACTAGGATTGCCATTGTTTGCATTAGACTCGGCTACTGTGCCAGTGATAGCAGGGAAACTCGCAAAGTAACTGCTGTTACATTGCGAGCCGAGTCCAGCTGTCTTCTCTGTGTGCAGGCTGCCAGCTCCAGGGTCCTAGAGCCCGCCTGCTCACAGACATGATGTAGCAGTGCTGAGATTGTTCTCAGTCTGCTCATTCCCTGTGCATAGACATCTATCAATGCACAGGGGATGTAGCAGAGAGGACATCGCGTTTTGGACTACGTCGGACGGAAGAGGATTTTTTTAATCAAAGATGGAGTCCCTAATGGCTTTTTTTTTTATTTCAAATAAAAAATTTTCTCTGTGTTGTGTTTTTTTAACCCTTTATTGGAGATTCTTAGTGGCTGGGTCAAACGTGGCCTGACATTAAGAATCTCGGGCTTAATACCAGCTTGTATAACAAAGCTGGTATTAACCCCTTTATTACCCAGCGTGCTAACCGCCACCAGGGCCGCTGGAAGAGCGGGGTTCAGCGCCAGAGGATGGCGCTTCAATGAACGCGCCATCTTCTGGGGTGGCTGCGGGCTGCAATTTGCAGCGGGGGGTGCCCAGAAAGCCTGGGCATCCCTGCGCTGCGGATTCCATCCAGCCCCCAGCTGCTTAGCTGTACCTGGCTAGAAATAGAAATTGCGCGGAGCCCCACGCATTTTTTTTTTTATTATTTCATGAATTTCAGAGTCAGAGTCTCAGAGTCAGAGTCTCAGAGTCAGAATCTCAGAGTCTCAGAGTCAGAGTCAGAATCTCAGAATTTCATGAAATAATTAAAAAAAAATGCGTGGGGCTCCGCGCAATTTCTATTTCTAGCCAGGTACAGCTAAGCAGCTGGGGGCTGGAATCCGCAGCGCAGGGATGCCCAAGCTTTCTGGGCACCCCCCGCTGCAAATTGCAGCCCGCAGCCACCCCAGAAGATGGCGCGTTCATTGAAGCGCCATCCTCTGGCGCTGAACCCCGCTCTTCCAGCGGCCCTGGTAGCGATGGCACGCTGGGTAATAAAGAGGTTAGGGCCAGCTTTGTATTATCAGCTGGCCCTAAGCCCGAAATTTATGGCGGTCACGCCAATATTAGACATGACCGCCATGAATTTCTATTAAATTGTTTTAAAAAAAACACAACACAGAGAAAAATTTTTATTAGAAATAAAAAAAAAAAAGCCATTAGGGACTCCATCTTTAATTTAAAAAATCCTCTTCCGTCCGACGCAGTCCAAAACGCAATGTCCTCTCTGCTACATCCCCTGTGCATAGATATAGATGTCTATGCACAGGGAATGAGCAGACTGAGAACAATCTCAGCTCTGCTACATCATCTCTGTGCACAGACATTCATGTCTGTACACAGGGAATGAGCAGACTGAGAACAATCTCAGCACTGCTACATCAGGCAGCAGGCAGGCTCTAGGACCCTGGAGCTGGCAGCCAGCACACTGAGCAGAGAGGACTCTTATCTGTGCGAGTTTCCCAGCGATTACTTACAAAGTAAACGAGTCCAATGCAAATAAATGACAAAACTAGGATTGCTTCAGGCTGAAGCTTCCGAGACACATCTGCGATTTGTAAATCTCACACTACTCGCTATTACTCGCTTCCCCATTCATTAACATTGGACTCGCTAGACTCGCAACGAGTAGCGAGTCCTGTGCTCGGACTCGCTAGAGTCAAGCGATTCCGAGTAATTTAGGATTCGCCCATTACTAATAGATACCATACCTAATGTCTTTATTTGTCTATAGCTGAGATCTGATTCACTATTGCTTCACCAGTGGGGTCCCTAAGGACAAAGAGCAAGAATGATTCAATGAAGTATTCAGAACTAGATAAAATCCTGGCAACTTAGAGCTAAAAAGGATAGAGAGCCCAATAGGGTCTTATCTCAATGAGGATTGAGAAGTGCAAATAATCACTGCTCACCTGGACAGGTTGTGTAGCACACAACCGGCATGCACATATTATAGCTGCTGCAGGGTCCACACACTGACGTATAATCGTGGTACATGAGGCAGATACAGGACTGTGTTCACCTGACCCACGCTGCTGACAGAAGGGACGGTCAAAGAGTTGTTGATAGCATGTGGCTTTTAATTACATCCGACGCGTTTCAGAGTCAGACCCGAATCCTTCCTCAGCGAGCACACAATTGTGTCTTATATCTGCCTCGTGTACCATAGATAAAATCCTAGAATAAACAAAAACTATTTTAAAAAATACTTTTAAAAAGAATAAATACATCCAACATGCTGACTTCAGTATTCTTTACAAATATTTATTCTTCAACATATTGTTTTTCAGATATTCATATATTTTTCATAGATATCCATCTATTCCAGTAATTTATCACCTGATCACACATTGATTATGCTACATATTATAGTTGGCCAGACCAGAGAAAAGAATAACTTGGTAAGGAGCTGCCAGACCAATTAAATTTAAAAAATTAAATTTTAAAACTATAAAACATATGTGTTTCCAGAGCTGACCGCTCTCTTCATAAGGTAGATGATGAAGAAAGTGGCTTGCTCTGGAGACGCATTGTATGTTTTATAGTTTTAAGAAATGTATTATTTTTTACGTTTAATTGGTCTGGACAGCACCTTACCAAGTCATCCTTTTCTGTAGTCTGATCAAGCTTCTTTATAGCCTTTTTGGGTTTGATGATGAGGACTACAGTCTGTAATCCCTGCGCTCACCAGTACTGTTCCTGAGTTTGCATAACATTTCCAGGTGAACCCTTTCATCACTAAGCTCTGAGTCATCATCAAAAATGGTTCACACAGGAAGCACTCCATTTCATTCATCTTTTATTATGGGGTACACATGTTGGCTCACCCATCAATATGGATACAGTTGTGCTTTGGGATTTACATACCCCGGCAGATTTTTTGTTTTTTTAGCCTTTTATCAGAGAATATGAATTACAGTATAACACACAAACTTTTTTTTTCACTCATGGTTAGTGGTTGGGTGAAGCCATTTATTGTCAAACTAACATGCTTTCTCTTTTTAAAACATAATGACAACCAAAAACATCCAAATGACCCTGATCAAAAGTTCACATGCACTGGTGATTTTGGCCTGATAACATGCACAGACGTTGTCACAAATTGGTTTGAATGGCTAATAAAGGTAACATCCTCACCTGTGACCTTTTTGCTTGTAATCAGTGTGTGTGCATAAAAGCTGAGTGAGTTTCTGGAATCCAGACAGGCTCTTGCATCTCTCATTCAGCCACTGATGTTTCTAGATTGTGGATTGTGAACAAAAGAATTGTTAACGGATCTACAGGAAAAGATAGTTGAACTGTATAATACAGGAATGGATGCGAAAAGATATGCAAGGAATTTAATATGCTAGCTAGCAGTGTTCAAACTGGGATTAACAAATGGAAAATCAGGGGCTCTGTAAAAACCAAACCAAGTTTAGGTAGACCAACAAAAATTTCAACCACAACTGCCAGGAAAATTTTTGAGATGCAAAGAAAAAGCCACAAATAACATCAGCTGAAATACAGGACTCACTGGAAACTAGTAATGTGGCTGTTTCAAGATGCACAATAATTAGGCACTTGAAGAAAAATTGACCACATGGTCGAGTCCCCAAAAGGAAGCCAATATTGCACAAATGCTACAAAGTATCTCACCTACAATACGCCAAACTGCACAGTGACACGTCTTCAAACTATTGGAACAAGGTAATTTGGAGTGATGACATCATAATCAAACTTTTTGGCCACAACCATAAACGTTACATTTGTAGAGGTGTCAACAAGGCCTATGATGAAAGAAACACCATTCCTACTGTAAAGCACGGAGGTGGATCACTGATGATGTAGGGATGTGTGAGCTACAAAAGGCACAGGAAATTTGGTCAAAGTTGAAGGAAAGATGAATGAAGCATGTTATCAATAAATACTGTAGGGAAATTTGCACTCATTAGTAATAAAATAAAGAGCTTCATCCAAAACTACCATAAAAGACTTCAAGCCGCCATTGATGTTAGAGGGGGCAATACGCGGTATCATTTGAATATTTTTGGTTGTCATTATTAGGGATAGGTGAACCGCTTGTTTTTCCCTGGGTTCGTTTTCGGGGTTGCCCTGCTAAAGCAATCAAAGAGTTAATACACCTGATATACTTACCGGGTTCGCGTTCTCTCCTCCTGGTGTGACGCGTGCTGCGTCACTTCCGGGCCGCCTCTTATTTTATGAGCGTATGTGATTGGCTGTTGGAGCCAGTTACATGACTATTCCCGGAAGCCCAGAAGTGATGCAGCGCCACTACACAGCTGGAATGAATAACGTGGACCCGGTAAGTATAATGAGGATGATTATCAACTCTTTACTTGCTTTAACAGAGCAATCTCAGTCACAATCTCGGGGAAAAATGAACAGTTCACCCATCCCTAGTCATTTAAAAAGAGACAGCACAGTAGTTTGACAATAAATAGCTTCACCCAACCACTAAAAATAAGTGAAAAAAAAGTTTTTGTGTTATCATTCATATTCACTGAAAAAAGGCCAAGAAAGCAAAAAATCTGCTGAGGTATGTAAACTTTTGAGCACAACTGTATGTTGTTGGATATATTTATCTTTTTTAATGGTATTTAATAAAACTGGATATTTTTTTTTTTTATTTAATTCTGTCCTACAAGCTCCCTTTGTTGTTTCTTGACCATCTCCTAAGCATAACAACATCATTACCATTAATGTTGGTACATCATACATATATTAAAAGGCAGGGGAGGCAAGGATCACCTGTTAAAAGAAACCTGTCAGGCCAAAAGTCCATATGTAAATTATATCATTTTCTAATTCCTTTCTCTAAGCTCTCGCTGTTCATGTATTTCTATTATTTATACTGCCCTCCTATCCTGTGTACACTTCAAAATAAAATATATTCATTCCATCTGTCAATCACAGTGAGTTCTCTGCTACCCTCTCCCCAATGAATGAATATTCATGCATCATTCCACTGTCCTGCCATCTTCTCTGATCTGTCTGTTGTGCAACTCATTCACTGCAGACAGAGAAGGGAGAGGGGTGGAGGGGTGATATTTGCTGCAGCTCTGAGCTCATCATGTCAATGTGTGTATCTGAGATATATGTGCAGTATGTGCATTCTGAGAAATGTCTATGTGATTATAAGAACATTTTATAATTTTCTCAGCAGATGCACACATTACATGTATGCAGGAAAACCAAAGTTCATATATACACATAGACATCTTACAGACAGCACAGGCTGCAGCACAAAACATCACCCCCTCCCAGAACAGAGGGTAAGGACAGAAAATATGCTTGGATGGGTGTGAATGTTTAAATAACACTTATACAGCTGGACTAATCGGGTGTAAATATAATGGAGAGGACTAATACAGCAGCTCCTGCAAGGTCTGAAAATGCTGATAACATGGAAATTACAAAGTGTACCATAATGATTTTACGTGTGTTTAAAAGGTCTGCCGAGGCACTATTCAAGGGTAATATTAGTAAAGTACATAAAAATAACCTGACAGAGTCCCTTTCAATAGCTCTCTTCATGCCCATTGCAGACAATTTGGAAAAGAAGCAAATGTGTTACTGAGCTCAGAATGGAGGAAAGGAGATATAATGAAGATCATTGTGTATAGTGACTGCATATTAGATGTGTATAGTCATAGATATCAATCATTTTTATGACAAGAAAAAAAGGTTACTGTAATGTGATGACAAGACACTCCACCAAGGAAAAGTGAAAACATATTTTATGAGAAAAGATGGAGAAATCAATTCTCAGCTGGTCCATCAGCTAGGTCAGTTATCTGTGACCACTGGATGGGACACCTACAAATCTCCTTACCTCCCAGCATGCCTAGCTTATCTTATGATTTACCAAAGAGGTGCAATGATGAACAAATTATATCTTGCCAGTCCAGCTAATCAAAAGAATAGTTTGGAATACCAGGAAGTATGAGGATTTGCAGGGATCCAATCCAGTGATCACAGATTATTGACGTGGTCGATGAAACGGAGTACAGCAAATCACTTCTCTCATCTGTAGCCATGAGAAATAAAAATAAGTAATCTAAGCCTTGACCTTTAATACTCTACAAAATCTTTTGTCTTTGTACTTTATACTCCGCATAGTTATGGCGAGATACTAAATTGAATAATATGATTATGCCTTCTTCCAATGGTTTATTTGTTTTCATCCTTACTAACTACCTCAGAAAGTTAAGGTGTGTGTTATACATATTTGTAGGCTTAGGTGACTGATAGCTAGGAAGTCACGCCAACAGAAGTGATAATGTCCCGTAGGATAGTGATTTGCTTCTGTAGGTCTACCTTCACTAAGGTCTTTTGGGGTTATTTGCAATTGCAGACACAACAGTGTTAATCAAGACATTATGCAGAATTAATCTTAATATTTCAGTTGTTCATAATAGTGTCCATACGACTTAAATAGGCAAGTGTTCAGCTAACATCTTGTCTTCCTGACCCCATAGCATAGCATGATTAATTATTGCTGTGATTAAGAGGCATGAAGGGCTCAAAACACGCAAGACAGTGTGGTCCTATTTTTATTTTTAAATAAGCACTTGTAAAGTATTGTACATTTTTTATTCAGAGTATCTTGGAATAATTATACTACACTAGCTTTTATTCTAATTTAATTTGTTTAACTCATGGTTATAATAAAATAAACAGTTGATATAATATAATACAGAATTAAATAAATCCAAGCTGAAAGCTAGGTTTTCTTCCGTTTCGTACATTTTCTCCTGGAAAAGACAAGCTAGTTCATTTTCTCCCTTGGAATATATCTGCTTCTATCACACACATTTAATGGCCTTATCAGCTGTGTGTAGGAGTAAGGTATTTTACTGTCTAAATGACAGGATGAAAAGGTTGAAGCACACAATAGATGCTGCAGAACATATTTATTATTGCTCATGGCATGTGACCTTTAAGTTGAAATGAAAGCCCCCCTCCGGTTTACTATTTTGTGTGGCTAAAAACTTAAAAACCAAAGCTGTTTTTAACCTTTGGGTCATTAAGTTTTATGAGATTCTTAAAGAGGTGCAAGTTTCAGGCATCATCTAATCCTTAGCTTTTCAAAAACACTTAAACTTGAGACACTTGACTTGCTGTCAGTACTGTGGTGGGTTAAATAGTTTATTCAACATTGAGAAATAAAATTAAATGACATGCCATGCAAAATTAATGACTGTACCTTAGATATGTATCACACAGTTTTTCCCCATTTACTTTGGTGTAGTTACATGCGTAGATGTATGAACCTTTTTTTACATATTAGCCCATGTCTCGAAATGTAACACTCATTCATGGCTGATCTTTCACTTTCTAATACTATATACAGATGTACTCCTTGATCACTATCGCTGTATCTTTCATTTTAGACTTTCATACACCAAATATTGACTAAAGAAAAACCCAGCAAATCATGGAAAGGCATCAATAGAGTTATTTGATAATAAGAAAATAAGTGATGCTTGCCTATGCTGTTAGAAATGCAGACATGTTTTCAGAAACATTAGGCAGAAAGTAAATAGTCAACAGTTTCAGTATTTTCAGGAGACTCTTCTTGATAAAAAGTGAACTAAATCTAAGAAATGTGAATCACTTTATTTATAGAAAATGTTATCCTTCCCCTGTAAATTGGTTTAAAGTGCCACTCACTAAATGTCCCTCTCCTAAGTAATTTGCTGTTCAATGCCTGTTGATAGGTTTAATTTGTCTTGAGTAGACGAGAGACAGAGAAATATTATTATAATTATTATTATTATTATCATTTAATTTATTTACATAGCGCCATTAGGACGAGTACAATATATGTAGACGAGGACAAGAACATTATATGTGGTCAGTCAAGTCATACAGGTACAGGAGGGGAGAGGACCCTGGCCGTGAAGGCTCACAGTCTAAGAGGGATGGGTGGGGATACAGTAGGAGGGGGCAGTGCCGATCATGAGACAGGGCAGTGGACCGGGTTTCAGTGCAGGTTGTAGGCTTAATGAAAGAGGTGGGTCTTCAGGTGTCTTTTGAAGGTCCCAGGGTAGGAGAGTGTCTTATGTGTTGGGGTAGAAAGTTCCAGAGAATAGCAGATGCATGGGAGAAATCCTGTACGTGGTTGTGAGAAGAGGAGATGAGAGGAGAGTAGAGGAGGAGCGCTTAGGAGGATCACAGCGTGCGTGAGGGTAGGTATCGGGAGACCATGTCAGAGATCTATGGAGGGGACAGGTTGTGGATGGCTTTGTAGGTCAAAGTTAGGGTTTTAAACTAGGATCTCTGAGAAGTGGGGAGCCAGTGAAGGGCTTGGCAGAGTGGGGAGACAGGGGAGTATCAGGAAGACAAATGGGTTAGTCAGGCAGCTGAGTTTAGGATCGATTGGAGAGGTGCAAGGGAAGTATCGGGGAATACGTGTTTTAGCCGTGTCGTGGTCTAGGAAGGTGCAAATCTGAGAAACGTTTTTAAGCTGGAGTCGGCAGGAGGTAGCGAGGGCTTATCACAAGTTGAGGCAGAACATTGCAGCTGCTAGTTGTGAGTTATGCACAGTTCAGATAGAGCCATGCACTTTCTTTGGTGTATGGATTATGCATAGTCCTTCTTCTGTCCCTCCTCCTCTTGATCTCTGTACTTTGCATCATTTCAGTTTAGCTTATTTTTCAATACTACTGTACACTAGGGATGCAAAACATCACAATTCATGCTGTTCTCTTAAAAGTGTAGATTTCATTTCTCACTATACTGTCCCTTACTCTATTCTGACTATGGTGTTGTTAGTTTCATCTCTGCTTTCACACAACTTAAACAATACTACAGAGACAAAGGATAACAATAATAATATTTATTCACTTATATAGGTCATTTAATTCTTCAGTGCTTTACATACACCAGCAACACTGTCCCCATTGGGGCTCACAATCTAAATCCCTTCTCAATATATCTTTAAGGTGTGGGAGGAAAATAGAGAACCAGAAGTAAACCCACACAAACACAGGCAGAACATACAAACTCCTTTCAGATGTTGTCCTTGGTGAGATTTCACCCAGGACCCCAGAGCTGCAAGAGTGCAATGCTAACCACTGAGCCACAATGCCACCGTCAGGTTATGTTTTTGGGGCTGCCACACCATTGGTCAGTGCAGTAATAGTAATGAAGTTGCATGTGTAGTTCTAAACCAATGCTTAGGATAGGTAATCTTCCACTGAAAAAGAATAGATGGATAGTAATTTCCCATCACTTTTAACTTGCGTATTTGCTGCAAAACCAACAAGGATATATTATTCTCTATTGGAGTTGCTTGTGAAGACATTCAGGCAAACATACACTGATTCATGCATCCTGCATTTAGGGCACCATGAATCTAATGTTAGGGTCTGAGGATGAGCAAAGGACTCTGTGTTAAAAATGTATTTTCAGGTCACCTAGGCTTTCAATACATAGCCCAAGCAACACGTAATACACAACTCTAATCGACTTGTTTTCATTCAATGGTGTCAATAGATGTATTAATATTTTACAAATTGTCTACATAGATATATAGAGAATAACAAATACAACAGTCATGTACATTTCCAGTCTATTGCTTCTTTGAAGATGCTTATGTCTTTTATTTTCAACCTACTTTCCTCTTTACGAAGAGCTTGTAAAGCATGAAATTGTTTAATGTCATGTCTCTTCCCCAGCATTTCAGTTTAATGATTATCCTTGTAGGCTTTATTTATGAAACAATACGATGGTATACAAAGCAATATGTATTGTACAAATTACTGGCTGAGTTGCCCTCTTGCGTTGACGACATTGTTCATATTTTCAATCCACTGCTCTGTCATAGTTCTAACTCTGTGTCTGTGAATTCTCCAGTGAAGAACTATTTCTAAGTTTTCTTGCAGCATGTTTGTATTCTCAAAGGTTACTCTTCAATCTCCGAGTTTCTGTGATTGTGCCTGACACAAAGCAAATCAGGAGTTGGTACGCTTCATCTAAGGAACAAATTTAGCATTGGAAATTTCTCAGCATTTGTACTCATCCATGGATTTATATTCCTTAAAGACGTGCATGATATTTAGAATACACTTGCAATATTTTCTGTATGTTTTTTATAGCCATAAAAGGAATAATCATTATTTTTTTATCCTTACTGTATAAACAAATGTATAATTGTACTTATTTTTTCTTTATGGTATCTATATTTTACCCTCTGCTTGTCCTTGGATAATAATGCAAGAAAGTCTAAGGTGGATAAGGAACCTTAGAAAAGTTATTGACATTTTACTATTTGGTATTTTATTTGTAGATATGACAGAAAAATGATTATTGGCTTAAGCAAACAGTGGGCTTTGGAAGGCCAAAATCAATGTAGACCAGATTTTAACATCCATTTGTACACTTGAAGCCAACAAAAGTGACATCACATTCGGTTAAGGCTGCTTTCACACTCCGTGCTTTGGGATCTGTGTCTATCCGTTTAAAATCTGATAGCCACGAATCTGTTTTAGTCTCCCATGTACCCCTATGGGCACGGATTAGTCCTATATGGCCATCCGTGTGTGTCAGTTTTGTCACTGATCCGTTTGTGTCTGTAGATGTACATATCACGCAGTGTGAAGGCAGCCTAACTATGTAAAAGTTTATTTGTCATGTTGGATTTTTTTTCCGACTTTATGAGTTGCGTACATTGTAAAGTCATTCATGTCAAATTACAGATCTGCATCCCATTAACAGGCCAAAGCCAAGCCACAAGTCAGGGCAGAGATCTACCGATTTGTCATTTAACTTGGTTTAGTTGCTATTCACAGTCAAGCCATGAATAATATGTGTGGCGCCCCACCTGGTCAGGCATCGCAATTGGGTTACTGCACCCATAAATGAGTGTGCGGTAACCCCTGTCACAGTGGGAAGGCAGATGTCTGTGGGAGGATCCCATCCTAGCACTCCCAAACACCCATCTAGAATAGATGGTTTTGGGCCCGTACCCTAGGGGGGTGAGTTAGAGGAGGAGGGAGGACACACAGTGAGTTTTAGTCGGCACTGAGGAAAGACGGAGGGAAGAAGAATAATGCTTGGAAATGTAAATATATTACCCCTTATTGTTTACTAAAAAAGAAAATTTCACTCTACCTGTACCCCAGTTAACCAGACTCGTGGATGAGTCTATTCCACCAAGGGGGAATGTGGCGCCCCACCTGGTCAGGCGTCATAATTGGGGTACTGCACCCATATATAAGTGTGATAAGTGTGCGGTATCCCCTGTCACAGTGGGAAGGCAGATGTCTGTGGGAGGATCCCATACTAGCACTCCCACACACCCTCCTAGAATAGATGGTTTGGGCCCATACCCTAGGGGTAAAGTTAGGGGGGATTCTAAATTATTTCTTGTTTCTGCAAGCTTGGGGAGTCTCCCACCCTTCCCATTTGAGCCCTGTCCATAAAAAGCTGTCTTCAGCAGTCAGTCCAATTCAGACATTAGATCTGTCTGAATCCTGCTCATTTAGGTACCAATACACATGGTCAGGTTTTAAATACATCAGATAGGGACTGCTCTGATACGGGTTACCTTGAAGTTGGTAGAGCAGCTTAGCATACATTTTTTGCAAAAAACGTATCACGTAAATACCCTGTATTTTACTTTTTCAGCAGCACTTGGTTTTTACTGTTTTTTTTTACAACAGAGACATTTTTACACGTTTGACTGTTTTTTTGTGATTCTGTTCCCCAGTTAACCACACTCGCAGACGAGTGTATTTCACCAAGGGGGAATGTGGCGCCCCACCTGGTCAGGCATCACAATTGGGGTACTGCACCCATAAATGAGTGTGCGGTAACCCCTGTCACAGTGGGAAGGCAGATGTCTGTGGGAGGATCCCATCCTAGCACTCCCACACACCCATCTAGAATAGATGGATTTGGGCCCGTACCCTAGGGGGGTGAGTTAGAGGAGGAGGGAGGACACACAGTGAGTTTTAGTCGGCACTGAGGAAAGATGGAGGGAAGAAGAATAATGCTTGAAAATATAAATATATTATCCCTTATTGTTTACTAAAAAAGAAAATTTCACTCTACCTGTACCCCAGTTAACCAGACTCGTGGACGAGTCTATTCCACCAAGGGGGAATGTGGCGCCCCACCTGGTCAGGCGTCATAATTGGGGTACTGCACCCATATATAAGTGTGATAAGTGTGCGGTATCCCCTGTCACAGTGGGAAGGCAGATGTCTGTGGGAGGATCCCATACTAGCACTCCCACACACCCTCCTAAAATAGATGGTTTGGGCCCATACCCTAGGGGTAAAGTTAGGGGGGATTCTAAATTATTTCTTGTTTCTGCAAGCATAGGAAGTCTCCCACCCTTCCCATTTAAGCCCTGTCCATAAAAAGCTGTCTTTAGCATTTAGTCAGTCCAATTCAGACATTGGACCTGTCTGAATCCTGCTCATTTAGGTACCAATACACATGGTCAGGTTTTAAATACATCAGATAGGGACTGCTCTGATACGGGTTACCTTGAAGTTGGTAGAGCAGCTTAGCATACATTTTTTGCAAAAAACGTATCAAGTAAATACCCTGTATTTTACTTTTTCAGCAGCATTTGCTTTTTACTGTGTTTTTTTTTACAACAGAGACATTTTTACACATTTGACTGTTTTTTTGTGATTCTGTTCCCCAGTTAACCACACTCGCAGACGAGTGTATTTCACCAAGGGGGAATGTGGCGCCCCACCTGGTCAGGCATCACAATTGGGGTACTGCACCCATAAATGAGTGTGCGGTAACCCCTGTCACAGTGGGAAAGCAGATGTCTGTGGGAGGATCCCATACTAGCACTCCCACACACCCCCCAGAATAGAAGGTTTTGGGCCCATACCCTTGGGGGGAGTTAGAGAAGGAGGGAGGACACACAGTGAGTTTTAGTCTGCACTGAGGAAAGACTAAGAACGGGAGCCTCCAAGTGAGAAAAGGAGACTTCCAGGGCGAGGGTCTGGAGAGAGAGAACAGGCAGCCCAGACTGAAGGAGGGGACACCCTGAGCACCCATACTCAGGGAGGGAACCCTGGTCCACTTTACCAGAGTACCAGTTCCAAAGTTGGTCAGGGAGTCCAGCCCCGGAGCCGAGAAGACTGGAGGTCATGGGTCTGTTTACTGGCCCCGACACCCTGTCTGGCGGGATTAGTCACACCAGGATAACCCACCGGGGTCTAGTCCTAGAGCAGGAGAGAGTGGAAGCCGAGACCTTCAGAGCACCTCAACGGGCCTGGTAGTAAGCAGGCTACCCCAAAACAGGCACGAGCAGCAGAACATGGGTTAGATCCAGGAAGGCATACCACAGGACACTTCCAGAGACTTTGCAGCGCACTGTGACTACCCGGCCAGATAAAGACTATTGTGCCACTATGAACTGTACCACCATCTGCATTGTTCCAGTGAAGTAACCGGGTAGAGTGACTGAGTCTCCGTGTATCTGTTTCTCTGCTATACCGTGCTCTGCTCATTTTCCTCATCAGCACCCCCATTACCACCGGTGCATCCCTGCCCCGGAGGGCCTGCTCCACTTGCAGGGAGCTGTACCATCTTTGCCGCTATACCACCACCCTCCGGAGGTCTGAAGCGGCGCTGGTGCTCAATGTGAACTTTATAAACTCCATTTCTTCCAATTTAACTACCCCTTTCCAAAAGCAGACCACCAGGGCCACGGGTCTGGGCAGGCCACCAGTGACAACCCCAACAGCAGTAGAAGCTCAGACGCTCGATTCCCCATAGCGTCGGCAAGTCATATGTTTTTCAGAACATTGTTGTTCTTTAGCTTTATGACCAGCTTAAGACCTGCTATGTTTCATGACTTGTTAGAGAGTTTAGTCATAGAGCCTCATTAGCAATCCTTTCCACTTCCTTCATTTTGAACTCTTTACACTACATTGCCACCATCCAGATTTTGCTCAATAAGTTGGAAGCCATGCTGCCTTAACCCTTTTTCAAGACTTTGGATGTAACTATACATCCAAGGTCACCTCCCTAACTTTGATGTGGGCTCCTATGCTGAGCCAACATCTTTCATTGCACATGTCGACATGTGCCTCTAACAGCAGCAGGCACATTGGAGATACATCCACCAATGTTAACCAGGTAAAATACTCTGAAAGTGGATATTAACATGCGCCAGTGGGGATTGTGCCATTTACCACATTCAACCAGTGTCATGATCTCAGGGCGCTGATGGGTTATGACATCCCAGAGTCTTCTGGTTACCCTTGTGTCTGTGATAATGTACTTTCTATTAATTCTGACTGAGCACTGGCATTCACAGGGGATGATCATTTGTGCTATACAGAGCCGTGCTGATTCACAGGTCTATACAGCACAAGCAATCGGACCATCTCAACTTCAAGTCCCCTATGGTGCCTAGTAAATATAGATAAAAAATTAGAGAAATTTAAATAAAATATGGAAACAAAACAAAAGTTCAAATCACCCCCTTTTGCCCCACTGAAATCAAAACAATATTATTAACAATATTTTTTAATAATACACACATTTGGTAATACTACATTCAGAAATGTCTAATCTATCAAAGTACAAAATGGAGTAATGCAATTAATAAAGAGTTTAAAACAAATTAAATTGCCAGAATTACGTTTTTTAGGTGACTGCAACATTGCAATAGAATGTAACGGAAGTGATCATGACATTGCTTTTACCCCAATACAGAATTTTAAAAAATGTCATCTCAGGGTACAAGCAATAAGCTTTCATACAGCCTCAGATCACAAAAAAAAGAACATTGTGGGTCTTGTAAAATGACGACAATTGCATTATTTTTTGACAAATTCCTGATTAAATGAAAAAAGCTATACATGGTATCTATGAATTTATACTGACTTGGGGAATCATACTGAGAAACAGTTTTACCATATAGTGAACATGGTAAATAAAAAAACTTAATAACCAATTGTAGAATTGCACTTTTTTTGCAATGTCACCACAGTTGGAATTTTGCTACCATTTTCCAGTACACTATATGGTAAAATAAATAGTTTCATTCAAAAGTACAACTGCAAAAAACAAGCCCTCATATGGCTATATTAATGGAAAAACAAAAACGTTATGGCTCTTGGAAGAAGGGGAGGGAAAACAAAAGTTAAAAAAAGAAGAACATGCAAGGTTGTGGAAGGGTTTATTGAGTTGTGCACAACATTTTAAGGTTATAGAAAAAAATCTTCCAAGGATTGTCTACAAAATAAAAAAAAATGTATAGTATATTCACCAACCAATGTCCAGCAGTTCAACATGAACTGGTACCCACAATTGTACTAACGTCTTCCTGGGTGTAAAAGTAAACAACCCGTCACTGCCCCTTTTACTGATTGACTATAGCAATCACGTATCTAAATATCTGGAATTAGATGTACAGAGACAGTCTCTACATATGTAAAATCTGGCAGACATAATCTTTTCATCTACCCTTATTATTTTCTAATCTACAGGATGCAATTTAGGAAATCCGTCTATACATAATTTATTATTTATAATAATGGATCATGGAGTCATATAGATCAGCATAGAAGCTACATACCCAAATCAGAAGAATATCTTTTATTAAAACTATTTGCTTTTATTTTTTTTACATATATTGAAGCAAATGAAATATGTTTGTATACTGTATTTTTTGGATTATAAAACACACTTTTGCTTCCCCAAATTTGTGGGGAAAGTGGGAGGTGCATTTTATAATCCAAATGTAGACTAGTGTTGTGCTGTAGGAGGGGGGGCAGCTCTGGAGTGGTGTCCGCGGGCTGGCGCAGGCTGCAGAAGCTCCCGCTTATTATGCTGATATAATATGCACTGCATCCCACTGTCCATCACATCAGTGCTGAACCCAGCGCTGAGATGTAGGCAGGGGGAGCGGCACATATTGTATGTGCCTGCTGTTAACCCCCCATTCTGGATATGGCCTCTCCATCGCTGTATATAGCCCCCATGATGTTGCACACACTAAAATAATGAACGGTTTGAACTCACCCTCTGGTGCTCCCTGCTTGGCGTACTTCCTGAGTCCTCCTGTGTTTCTGGGGCATCCTGTAATGTGACTAGCACAGCACAGTGATGTCATCACTGCTCACCCCGATCACATGATCCAATGCCCTGGGGACTCAGGAAGTGCGACATGCAGGGAATAATGGAGGGGAGCGCTGGAGTGTACGTTCAAAGCATTTATTATTTTAGTGTGTGCAGAAGCATGGGGGGGCCAGTCACAGTGATGAGGCCATATCCAGAATGGGGAAAGCTATGTGTTAGGACATAGGGGCCATATCTAGGATGGGGGGGCCATATGCAGGATGGGGGGGCATATCAAGTAAAAGGGGACTATATGCCAGGACAAGGGTGCCATATCCAGGATGGGGGGACCTATCCAGGAAGGGGGGGCAATATGCAGGATGGGGGGCATATCCAGGACAAGGGCTTTATGCAGGATAGGGGGCATATGTATTAGGATGACAGGGCAATATCAAGGATAAGGGGGCCATATGCAGGATGGGAGGCTGTGTACCAAGATTAGGGGGCCATATCCAGGATGGGGGGCAATATACAGGAGGCGGGGCAAGTCATGTACCAGGATAAGGGTACCATATGCAGGATGGGGGCCATGTACCAGGATAGGGAGGCCATATGCAGCATAAGGGGGCCATATCCAAGATGAGAGGCTATGTACCAGGATGGAGGATAATTATATACCAGGATGGGAACCATATATACCAAGATGGGGGACATGTAGACTGATCATAAGATGGATGCTGGCATTAAATGACACACCCCACTTAACCTCCCTGGCGGTCTGTTTAGTTCTGGAATTTGTTGCTAAAAGCGGGCTACCCGCGTTCGCGGTAGATGCGGTTAAAAAACCGCATCTGCCGCACTTGTGCCGCACTTGTGCCGCACTTGCGGCGCGGTTGCGGCGCGGTTGCGGTAATCTGCATAGGAACCAACCACCTCTGATGACCCTCATACATTGTTAATATGTGCCCCTGCAGCCTAGTAAACCATTAGCAGCACTGTTTTAGTGTGCAAAGTGGCTGCAGTAGAAGTGCGATAATGATTTTAGACACTTACATGCCTGGTACTTGAGGGCGTCTCCCTGTGTGTGCTGGGACTTGTTGTGCTGTGGTCATCATGTCTGCTCTCCCCCTCCCTTATGCACGCCCCCTCTCAGCCTGCTATAGTGCTGTGAGGCTGATTGCGTCATAAAGGGGCGGGGCTACCGTGATGCCGCGATTTAGCCCCGCCCCTTTATGACGCAATCAGCCTCACATCACTATAGCAGGCTGAGAGGGGGCGTGCATAAGGGAGGGGGCGAGCAGACATGATGACCACAGCACAACAAGTCCCAGCACACACAGGGAGACGGCCTCAAGTACCAGGCATGTAAGTGTCTAAAATCATTATCGCACTTCTACTGCAGCCACTTTGCACACAACAACAGTGCTGCTAATGGTTTACTAGGCTGCAGGGGCACATATTAACAATGTATGAGGGTCATCAGAGGTGGTTGGTTCCTATGCAGATTACCGCAACCGCGCCGCAACCGCGCCGCAAGTGCGGCACAAGTGCGGCACAAGTGCGGCAAGTGCGGCAGATGCGGCAGATGCGGTTTTCTCACCGCATCTGCCGCGAACGCGGGTAAGCCCGAGCCTGACTCGGGGTTAACGCTTCTGGTAGTGAATGTTAACCCCGAGTCAGGCTCGGGAATAACGCTAGGAAGGTTAAGCAAAAAATTTTCTCTTTCCTGTCACCAAATTTGGGGTGCGTCTTATAATCAGGTGTGTCTTATAAAGCGAAAAATATGGTAGCTTGGCATTCAATTTAATTAAATTTTTGTATTAAAAGTTTGCAGTAGAGATGGGCAGACCGAATCCCATGACTGGTTCATCGGCCAGATCAGTAGTCTCTGTTCTCTAGATGGGAAACTTGTGTACCTCTAATTTTCTGGACTTACTGAAGCAGCTTGTGATGTCCCACACTGACATCTGTGAGTCAGGACACCACATAAGGTTGGCTACTTAAAAGTCATACAAGGTAAGAGAGTCACAAACCTCCTGTCCAGTGCTAGGGACTTCTGACCTGACCGATAGATTGGTGTCCCATGAATCAAGTCACTCATCGCTAGTCTGCAGTTAACATAAAGTCTAACTGAGCAACTTCATTTTTTATATGATGTAGCCCCTGTTAAGTACCATCGATCATTGTCAATTTGGGTCCTGAGGCCATCCATGATTGCTGAAACCAAAGAGTTTATCATGAAAGACAAGTATAAAGGTTCAATGTAAAGTATATGGTCCAGATCAACAGTACTTAATATTGGCTACAATGTGTCTAACATTATTTGAAGTCTCAGAGTTAGCATATTTAAATATAAATCGCTGTTCCAAATATTTCTCAACTTTTTTCTAACCTTTGTTTTCATAAAATAGATTTTTAGATTTTTTTTTTTACTTTGGCAATAACATCATCCAATTAAAAATATTAAACATCTGATGTTAAAAGCCACAGCTGCTGGTTAATATTTATGTTATGACAACTGGGTCAGCAGGTTGTATCACGGATATAGGTGGCATTGTTTATTCAGACATTATGTGCAATATTCATACCCTAGCCTTTCATAATTAGACTTCAGGGGCAATGCTGCCTGGCAAGTCATTTAACAGAAATTGTCCTCACAGCCAGTAGTGCTTTGTGAAATGAAAGATATGGCATCTGCTCCCTAATTATTCATGTTCTTTATAAACAGGGAATCGATCATAAAAGAAAAATGTACCTGTTCTGCCGAAGCATCGGGAGATTTTGCATCTAGGTCAACTGTATGGATGAGCGCAGCCGGGGCATGTGTTTTTTTTTTTATAGTTTGTAGCAACTGTTGAGAAAAAAAATGTACCTCTAGATATATATTCTTCCAAGTTCATAAAGCTGTTCTCCCAACTTGTTGATGAATCTTCTGGAGTCTGAAATGTTATAAAACAATGATCTGGTATTATCTAGGGTGCAACATGTTTCAAGAGAAAGAATAAAGTGAATTTATCTGGGGGCTTTGTTAGCTGTGCTTACTTGTGTGTCGAAAAACCACCGTCAGGGCGGCTCTAAAGCTGACTGCTTCTCCACCATAACTTATAAACTACTGCGCTGAAGACAATTAACTTAATGTGTCCTGTTCTAGTGAATTGACTAAATGAGTCACTTAAAAAAAAAAAAAGATCCTTGCAGATACTAATTAAATCTCAAACACTGACATTTCTGGCTACAAGATGTAGTCTGAGTAATTAACGGTATATTTCTATACATCATAATGCCAAATAATATACAGCTCCATATAATTATTGTCCCTGTAGAAACTGCGACAAGTAAGGAAAGAATGTCAAATGCTACCGTGCATAATCTGTAAACATGACTCCTGAAACAAGTAGGCTCACTATTCCGCTCACCATAATTAAATCAAATTGCAAGCTATAATCCAGATATTCAGATTTTTGCTCAATTTAAAACCTTATTGGTGTGATAAATAAATGGAAATATGGTTTATGATGTTCAAAACATGTCTCTTGTCTATATAATTATTTTGTGTTATGGTAGATATCATTTTCTTCTAAGGATGTCTTGTGTAATTCGTTATAAGTCCCCGTGCACACATTGATTATTTGATGAGTTTTTTACCTCAGGATTTGTAGCCAAAGCCAGGAGTGGAGCAATCAGAGGAAAAGTCTAATAGAAACACCTGCACCACTTCTGTATTTAATTATCCACTCCTGGTTTTGGCTACAAATCCTGAGGTAAAAAACTCATCAAATAATGAACGTGTGCACGTGGCCCAAAGGTGCACTCCAGTAGAAGTGAGACTCAGTTTTATGCCTAAGGCAAGGCATGAGGGATTCCCACTTTGACATACTTTGAATCATTTTGTAGTGTACTTGCCCTTCAGGCTATGTGTAAGGCCTAATTCACGTGTACATGCATCCAGCACGAGTGGGGTCCATTTTCACGTGTACTGAAGACATGCTCACATGTACAGTACACTAATTAAAATGAATGGGGATATTTATACCTCTGTGTGTTTTTTTCACATGGACTGCATGCTCATGTGAACCATGCATACATGTCTGCGTGATCCACACGGAGACAAGTCCTTTTTTTTTTTTGCAGCATGGATGAAACACATACAGGACACGAATGCCATCTGTTTGACATCCATGTAACAAGTACTGGAAAGATGGCAAGATAGTGAAATTAATGTTTTTAAATGTAAAGTTGTGTTAAGATAGATAGATAGATAGATAGATAGATAGATAATTGAAAAATAAAGGCTGCAGCACTCAAGATTTAGGATGTTTCTTGCCTTTAATGGCTTGCAGGCATAGTGTTTACACTATGCCTGCAAGCCATTAAAGGCAAGAGACATCCTAAGGCTGCCTTCAGACTTGCAGATGCATCTGCAGCGTTTTGCAGATGCATCTGCAGCGTTTTGCAGATGCATCTGCAAGCATCTGCATGCAGACCGGGGCCCCTATGTTTATAATGGAGCGCACGGCGGTCTGCAGATGCTTGCAGTTCGTCGTGCGCTCTCATTGCCCGCCATTAGTGATCTGTGCGCAGGCGGATGCCTGCGTACAGATCACACACTCTCGCCCGCACCAGGGACGCGACATGCTGCGTCCGGGTGCGGACGCGGGACACCGGAAGGAGCAGATATGGTCCGCATCCGCACCCGAACGCAGCAAACGCTGCCAAATGCAGGCACTATGCGTTCCTATGTTAAACATAGGAATGCAGTGCGCATGCGTTTGAATGCGTATGGGAACGCAGCATAAGCTGGGTTCACATACGCAAATGTGAAGGCAGCCTAAATCTTGAGTGCTGCAGCCTTTATTTTTCAATTATATTGTTTGAAGTGGGTGGTTGATTCCCATCTTAAGGACTGGCTAGCACCTAGCATTTTGCTAAAAAAGAACAGCTGCTCAATAATCCTTTTTCTATTAGATAGATAGATAGATAGATAGATAGATAGATAGATAGATAGATAGATAGATACGTATCAAAGAAAGTTCCACTGCAGCACTCCTTAAAGTAAAGTTCAGTAGTCCTTTATTTCTGGCTTCAGATAGACCAACAGACAGGTGATGGCCACGTATCAGGCACACATGCCCTTTGTCAGGCCAGGCTTTACTACTGAACTTTACTTTAAGGAGTGCTGCAGTGGAACTTTCTTTGATACGTATGTATAAAGGCTGTGAAGTAAGCCAAGCTGCTCTGCACCCTGAAAACGTTTGCTTGAAAGGTTTTCTTCTTGATAGATAGATAGATAGATAGATAGATAGATAGATAGATAGATAGATAGATAGACAGATAGATAAGCTTTAAAAAATTATTTAAAACAGACATTTTGGGGACCGCCCCCATTTTTTATCACCGGCAAAGGTAAAACAGACAGCAGCAAGCTTGTGTTACCAGGGTGGGAAGGCTCATGGATTTTTGGCTCTGCCCAGCCTAAATATACCAGCCCTCATCCATCCTAGAAATGCTGCATCACATTAGATGCGCCAGTTCTGGTGCTTTTACCGGTTTTTAGCTATTGCCCTGGTGTGTTAGCAATCTAGGTAGCGGTTTATGGGGTAGATGTCAGCTATGTAGTGTCAGCATCCATCAAGCCCTGGTGTTAGGGTAGGGTCACATTGAAAACCTAAATTGCATTCACCGCATCCGGATCCGGATGCGGTGAACGCAATGGCGGGCACACACATTTTTTTTCAAAAATGTGTGCTGAATCCCGCACTGCGGTCACCGGATGGCTCAGGATGTGTAATCCTGAGCCATCCGGTAACTGCAGAGTTTGCGGATCCCGGCTATTGCCGGGATCAGCAAACCTAGTAAAGAGTTAAATTGATTGCTAAATGACTGTTTGAGGTCTGTAGGGGGGCTTAGACCCCCTACAGACCGGCCGCCCACTTCGGTGGCCTCCTACTACAATATTCCCGATGGCACGGGCTCATCCGAGCCCGTGCAAGTCCCCACACCC